>OY992540.1:194825639-195480639 GCA_963921195.1 Pegoplata infirma | reverse complement strand
AAATAAAATAAAATAAAATAAAATAAAATAAAATAAAATAAAATAAAATAAAATAAAATAAAATAAAATAAAATAAAATAAAATAAAATAAAATAAAATAAAATAAAATAAAATAAAATAAAATAAAATAAAATAAAATAAAATAAAATAAAATAAAATAAAATAAAATAAAATAAAATAAAATAAAATAAAATAAAATAAAATAAAATAAAATAAAATAAAATAAAATAAAATAAAATAAAATAAAATAAAATAAAATAAAATAAAATAAAATAAAATAAAATAAAATAAAATAAAATAAAATAAAATAAAATAAAATAAAATAAAATAAAATAAAATAAAATAAAATAAAATAAAATAAAATAAAATAAAATAAAATAAAATAAAATAAAATAAAATAAAATAAAATAAAATAAAATAAAATAAAATAAAATAAAATAAAATAAAATAAAATAAAATAAAATAAAATAAAATAAAATAAAATAAAATAAAATAAAATAAAATAAAATAAAATAAAATAAAATAAAATAAAACAAAAAACAAAATAAAATAAAATAAAATAAAATAAAATAAAATAAAATAAAATAAAATAAAATAAAATAAAATAAAATAAAATAAAATAAAATAAAATAAAATAAAATAAAATAAAATAAAATAAAATAAAATAAAATAAAATAAAATAAAATAAAATAAAATAAAATAAAATAAAATAAAATAAAATAAAATAAAATAAAATAAAATAAAATAAAATAAAATAAAATAAAATAAAATAAAATAAAATAAAATAAAATAAAATAAAATAAAATAAAATAAAATAAAATAAAATAAAATAAAATAAAATAAAATAAAATAAAATAAAATAAAATAAAATAAAATAAAATAAAATAAAATAAAATAAAATAAAATAAAATAAAATAAAATAAAATAAAATAAAATAAAATAAAATAAAATAAAATAAAATAAAATAAAATAAAATAAAATAAAATAAAATAAAATAAAATAAAATAAAATAAAATAAAATAAAATAAAATAAAATAAAATAAAATAAAATAAAATAAAATAAAATAAAATAAAATAAAATAAAATAAAATAAAATAAAATAAAATAAAATAAAATAAAATAAAATAAAATAAAATAAAATAAAATAAAATAAAATAAAATAAAATAAAATAAAATAAAATAAAATAAAATAAAATAAAATAAAATAAAATAAAATAAAATAAAATAAAATAAAATAAAATAAAATAAAATAAAATAAAATAAAATAAAATAAAATAAAATAAAAAAAAAATAAAATAAAATAAAATAAAAATATAAAATATAAAATATAAAATAAAATAAAATTAAAAATAAAAAATAAAATAAAATAAAAAAATAAAATAAAAAATAAACAAATACATATATATGAAAATTATTCAAAACAATTTGCATAATAGTTTTAAAATATAAAAAAATATAAATTTGGAAAAATTTAGAAAATTTTACAAAAAATTAGAAAAATTGAGGAAAATTTATAAAAAATCAGAAAAAAACTGTATAAATTAAAAAACAAATCCTTCCAAGGTTAGAAAATTAGGAAAAAATCCGAAAATTTATTTAAAATACTTTTAGGACTTTTTTAAAAATTTTGTATTTTGGAGACATCAAACTGAGGAACACTTTTGCATGAGAAATTTATTAAAGTCCTAGAATCTGTTAAATGATTCAAACAAATTTTTATATTTTTTTTTTATATTTATTACTTTAGTTTTGTGTTTCTCTTTTAAAAAATTTTAATTTTACAATATTTTTTAATAGTTTAAGTTTTAAATAAAAATTTTAATGTTTTAAAGTTTTTTTTTTTTCAACAACACTGCATACCATAACCAACACATATAACTATTTCAAATATTTATCTTATATTTTCCGTTTGTTTTATAGCTAAAATTAAAAACAGTAATTTGAAATTTTCATGAGAACTTTAGTCTTTTAAACAATTCAGCATTGTGTAAATATTTTCAAACATTATTTTCAAGTATGAAGGTGTCATTGTACAGGCGCCATCACTAAAATGTGATGTCTTAAAATTACTAAAGAATGTGTTTAATTTTTTTTATTGCCAACATTGAAACTTAACAACAGCAGCATGATGAAGCAGTTAATTTTGTTGTAAACAAATTATTTAAAAAAACAAAAGAAAAAATTTAAAAAACTCTCAGGAGGCTTAAATAACTGAAAAAATTAACGCCATGAAAGAGATATAAATCAATTAAAAAATAAGGGAGAACATAATTTTGGTAATATTGATTTTAAATTTACATTCTTGTATATTTTTTTATGACCTATCGAATAAAGATTTTCATTTTGTAAAATTTTCAGAACCCGTTCTGAAATTTTTAATTGTTTAAAAATGTTAATTTATCAAAAATCCGGCCATATTTATTCTAATTTGTTTTTCTTAAAGTTTAGATGTTTTTCTATCCATACAAAAAATATTCAAATGCGAATTTCTCGAATAATACGAAAATGCCCGTCTGCTTTTTTCGTATTTTTCGAGAAAATCGCATTCGAACATTAAATTTTTTAATAATTCTATTTAATTGTCTTAACATGGCGTATGAGTAACAAATATTTGCAAAACCAACAAATTTTGCAAATATTTAATACTCATACGCCATGTCGAAAAAAAAAATACAAAAGAAATATTCGAAAGTGATTTTATCGAAAAATGCCCTCTAGATTTTTTTTTGTGTGGATAGAAAAACATCTAAACTTTATAAAAAAAAATATTAGAAAAAAAAATTAATTGTGGCCGGATTTTGGATAAATTGACTTTTTTTAAAAAATAAAAAATTTTAGAACGGGTTCTGAAAATTTTCCAAAATAAAATTTTTTATTCGATAGCCCATATAAGAATAAATAGGAAAATAAATTTTTGAGATTGTGGTGCATTCCGTTTTAGGTTGATAAATATTAAATCAAGGGAGCTTGTCACAAATTTGTAGGGATGTCGTTAACAGTGAATTCTGCATTTTACCGAATATTTACTATTCGGTATTTAGTTTGAACCGAAAATTGCCGAATAGTTTAATTATTCATACTATTAGTCATATGAGGCATTTATTATGTTATAATGAATGCCTCATATTACTGCCCAGTAGCACTCTTTGGGCAGTTAGAGCGGTTGGCGCAAATTTTAAAAAACTATTTTGTGGGTGCCCAATTAGGAATTAGAGATAGAGCATTCGTGTGTTCGGAAATATGTTTAAGGGTAAATGCAAAGGGGTTGCAAAAGTTGGTACAATTGTACTTTTTTTGGTACAATTCGAAACTCAAAAGTACAATGGTACACCAATGACTAATTTGGTACAATTTAAGAATTTGCTCAGATTATGTCAGTTCCATGTCAAAACGATATTGTATTGTAAATGGGTATGACGTTTTTAAATTTGGAAAAACGTCAAAACTTCAATAAAGTTCTCATACAAAGTCACCCATTACTTTTCAAATATATTTTTCCTACATGTTTCATAATATTTTAGGTTTCTGGTTTCCAATACATTTATATCATAATTTAAAGGCTGACATTAAGTGGTTTCGGAATTATTGAGGAAAAATTGGTCAAACAACCTAATACACACTAAATAATTCGATTCCACCATCAAAATTGAATTCTACCGTTAGATTTTATTGATCTTTTACAAGTTAAGTATTGAAAGTGAACCAGTTTTCTTTTAAGAACTAATCTAAAACTGACATGTCTGAACTGATCGGCCTCTATTCAATTTTAAATGTTTAAAAGGGCGTCAAATTACCGATCTTAAAACATTTATATAATTGCATTTCATAAGTGCAAAAACTACAAGAAATTAATTTCCCAAGATTTATCGCAAGGGCAGAAGTGCATTCCGTCGACTCCTCCCAAAAACGCCTTTTTATATATTCTTTTTTCTAATTTTTTAAAAACATTTTTTTTTTGGTACAATTGAGGTCGAAAAAGTACAATTTTATGAGCTTGTTGGTACAATTTTAAAGTTCTCATTTTGCAACCCTGGTCAGTATTATCATTGACCCCTCTAGAACTCTCCACTCAAGCGGTACCCTGATTTAAAGATAGAAAAACTGCAATAAAAAATTTTCAAAAAAATAATAATCGTAATACCACAAATTTACTTACTGTGCAAACAATTTTTAGAATCTTTAAAAATTTTAAACAAAATTTATTTTAAAAAATCAAAGAATACAAATATTTTCAAAAATTTAATTTTAATTTTATAACTTAAAATAGCACATTTCAACACATTTAAGAATGTTTTAGGACTTTTTTAAAGTACGTAAAAAATGCGATAAAAATTTGGAATTTAAGCCATTTTTGAAGAAGTTATAAGGAAGTTTGAGTTAAGAAACAAGATCTAAATTTTTGAAAATGCGATGTCTTTTGAACGGGTCATCAAAAAAAATCTAAAATGTAAAAAACTGGGGAAATTATAAAAAAAAACTTTTCAAAGTGTCCGGTTTGTTATGGAATGCGCCATATATTGATAAACGATCGATTGTAAGACATTCAACCGATGCCCGTCTTTCCGTCCATTCGTCCGTCCGTCTGCCTGTTCATCTATTGAAATCACCACGCAGTCCAAAGTAAAAGTCTTTGAAGTTTGGTAAAAATATATATTTTAGTATTGGCCTTGTTAAATTCGTAAATGATAAATATTTTTCTTTACATTGATGAGGATATGAATACATTCGGCAAGGTCTAATTTAACTGTTTTATGTGTTTTTTTCCACAAATAATGGTTTTAGATACTTCAAATTTGGAATGTAGAATTCCCTGGCCGAAAAACATTCCGAAAAAGTATTTTTTTTAAATTTCGATTCTAAGGTGGTAAAATAGTGTACTTTGTTTTTTATCTATCTCCAGAAAAATTGATCATAGAATTTTGAAATTTGGTATAATTCCATTAAAATTCAGATTTCGATAGAGTAAAAGGGATAACAAAAATGTGATTTAGTACTTCTTTATCTCCTGAAACAATGTTTCTGAAACTTGAAATATAAGATTATTCAGCGAGAAAAAAACATCCCAGCAAAACTTTGGTAATGGGTAGTGATTATATAACACATTACCAGGTAATGCATATAACTTATTTGTAGCATTATTTTATGATGTCTTACCAAACATTTGTTCCACAACGTATTATTTTCAAGTGAAAAATAATGAATTACTTATAAATTGATACGTAATGCATGATTATTGGAAAAAATGTATTTCATATTTGTTATTTCTAAACATTAAATCATGGATGACTTATATTTGGTTACATTATGTATTATTTGAAAGTTTGAAATAATGTATTATTTATAATTGGGTGCATAATGCATTACAATAACATAAAAAATAATTATTTTATAAAAAAATGCATAAGTTTAAACTAGAGATGGGCTCACGACAGGAAATTTCTAACGACACACACTCACGAGCATATTTTATCTACTTACAATCACGTGAGTAAATTTAATACAAAATTACTTTTTCACTACTCGTAACACCTTATATATTATCTTCTGGTATGCTATATTATTTCATTTCTCGTAACCTATAAAATATCATATATTTTACACCTTACTCGTATTCTTCGTTATAAATTTATGACTTATTTTATACCTTACTGGTATTCTTTGTGATAATATAGATGCATTACTTTGAGTCTCATCGCCTGTTAAAATAATCAATGCTGCAATGTATAAAATAAGAGATCCTATACCTTATTTTATACCTTATTTGGTAATCTAAGTTTTGCTGGGATTCTTGCCAAAAGTACTTTTTTAAAGTTTTCTGCTAAGACGGTTAATAAGTGTACTCGGTACACAGAAAAAATTTTGAGAAAAACGATTTGAGTAATCACTTGTTTAAATTTTTAAATAAGATTTGAGTAATTTTTTAATTGACGCAATTAAAAATTAAAAAAATTTTTAAAAAAATAAATTAATAAATTTTGAGTAAATTTTTTAAAAAGTTACTTAAAAAAACAAAAAAATTTTAATTGTGTCTATTAAAAATTTTTTAGTAAGCATTTAATTAAATCGTTTACTGGTGCAAAATTGAGTAATTTTTTACTCAATAGTATTAAAAATTTACTCAATTTTTTTTTATTTTTGTCTGTGTACTATTTTATCAAAATAGTTTAAGTTTGTTATGTCCAATACTACAGCCGAATTTAAAATTCTGAAAAAAGTACCTTTTGGAAATTCAGATTTTAATATAGAAAAAAGGGTAAAATATTGTTTATGGTACTTTTTCTATTTTCTGAAATAATGGTTCTAAAATTGTGAAACGTAGAATCATCTAACGAAAAAATATTGTAAAAAAAAGTACTTTTTCGAATGTTTCTATTCTAACAATAAGAGAGTAAAAAAGTGTACTTTGGTACTTTTTCGATCTATTGAAATAATGGTCATAAAAACATAATTTTAAGGCCATCAGAACAAGTTATTTAGAAAAAAAAGACTTTAAGAAAGTAAAAAGGGGTAAAAAAATGTACTTTAGTACTTTTTCGATTTCCTGAAATAATTGTCCTTTAAACGTGTTCTTTTGAATCTAGGATTTGGAAATTCCGATTTTAACCCATTTCGACCGCCGAAACTTTTATGTGCATTAAATCCAATGTGCATCAGCATAGAAATTGTTTCAAGCAAAATCGAAAATTTTGCATTTTTTTGTATTTTCGGCTTTTATTTTTTTTTTTTTAAATTTTAAATTTTTTTAGATTTAATATATTATTAAATTCCGCTTATTTGAATTATTTTGAAACCATTTATTGAGAAAATAATGAATTAAATTAATAAAATAGCAAATAAATCCAAATATTGAATTTGCATAAAAAATTAAAAAATGTACTGGCTTTTTTGGGATAACGGAACATAGGGATAACGGAACACTGAGGGAACAGTGGGGGTAATTACCCTAAAAAGGTACATTTTTTGAAGAAGGAAAAATAATATTGAATCTTGGTCCAAAATGGGTTAAGGGGACTTTTTCATAACTATTGAACTGATCTTCCCAGAATCTAAAAATTTTAAATTTGAATCCTCCAGCAGAAAATGGTTAAAGTGTGACGAAAAGGTTCCTTTTATATACACTCATGGACGTATTCAGGATTGAAAATTTTGGATTGAAAATTTAAAAAAAAAAATTAATTCACACCAACATATAATACAAGTAACAAACATAAGTTTTTCAGTGTTGCAAATATTTTGGTTTTTGAAGAAAAGATTCTAATATTTTTTAAAAAAACTCTTGATTTTAATAAATTTTCGTTTTTAAAAAGTCATTTATATCGAAATATCTGTAAAATATGTATAGAAAACACATTATATTGGGTTTATTTAATGAAAATTATGCATCAGGACCATGAAAACAGTTTTCTATAATAAAATTTCAAACACTGAGGATCTAAGAGACTTTTTCTATATTAAAAATATAAGGTTCTGAAATATTATTGTCATAAAAAATTCTCAGGTTTTAAAAAAAAAAAAAATCTCAAGAAAAATTTTTATATTTAATTTTTATTCTATCACTTTTTTAAAAAATCGGGTTTGAATTAAAAAACTTGTGTTTTAAATATTGAAAAAGGACTTAGGACAATATTTAAACTGGCAAAAAAATCGTTTTTTTTTTTATTTGAATGAAAATAAATAAATTTTCATAAAATAATTTATAGAAGCACCATTAAAAAAAATTAATAACGTATTTGGGTTCTAGAAATCCATTTTACAAAAATCTAGACCTAAAATGTTGCACCAACGCAATAATATATAACAATAGATCTGTAAAATGCGCTAAGAATTAATAAAATCCTCATGTCCAAATATCTCAATAATGTTCTACATAAATTTGGATTGCTGATTTGGAATCCGGTTATTTTAGAATACGTAACAGTGAGCACTAAAAAAGGCTTTTTTAAATTTTCAAACATGAATACCTCGAAAATGGAACGCACTAACTTACGAATACGTAACAGTAGAACCGTAAACACGCATAAATTTGCGGTTTCGAATTTTTAATCGCAAATATCGGAAAAATTTTAAACTATTAAAATTTTTCCGATATTTGCGATTAAAAATTCGAAACTGCTAATTTATGCGTGTTTACGGTTCTACTGTTACGTAGAACTGTAAACAAAATCAATCTTGTTCATATAATTTGATTTTTTTGCAATTCAATTGTGTTTTGTGCAAAAAATGTTCGATCGATGATTTTGAAACTTATCACAAATACATTAAAAAAAAAAATAGCAAACTTCTAAGAATTTGATACATTTTTTTTTATAAAAAATCTTAGATTCAAAGGGAATTTTTACTATAGAAAAGTTCTTAAATTTTAAGATAGTTTTTTATAAAGAAGTACTCAAACGCAAAAAAACTTACACTTATAAGCCAAGTTTTTGCCCAAGACCAAGACTTTTGCGTAACTTAACTAAGTTTTTGGTATAAATACAACTCACTAAGACTTTTGCATAATTTAACCAAGTTTTTTTTCCAAAAAAAAATACATAAATTACACAAAAGCAATTGGTGAATTGTATTTTGACCAAAAAGTTGTGTAATAACTGAGAAAGTGTTTTTGGCGTGCAGATTCTGAGATGTTTTAAATTTTGATGAGTCTGAGATATTCTTCCGCTAGAAAAATTCAAAAATTCTGAGGAATATGATGTATAGGGGGGGGGGGGGATAGTCCTCGACAATAATATTTTTTGGTTCAGATTAAAAAACATTT
This sequence comes from Pegoplata infirma, assembly GCA_963921195.1. NCBI lineage: Eukaryota > Metazoa > Arthropoda > Insecta > Diptera > Anthomyiidae > Pegoplata > Pegoplata infirma. The sequence continues at coordinate 195,471,884 of OY992540.1, read as the reverse complement.
TTGAGTGGGGCCCCCCCCTTTTCAAATTCCTGGATACGTCGCTGTATACACTGGTTGCCAACTAATTAGAAACGTTTCTATAGTATATACAATTTGCTAAAGATAAAGTTAACAATACTCAATATAATTTTGAAACTAGAGACTAACAGGCCTATTCACAGTTATGACTGTTATGACTAATTTTATTATTTTCAAATTTAGGCCCCTAAATGTAATAAAATTGCATTTACAGTTTTTCTTTTTGTGATCCTATTTCCTTTTAAAAGGACCTCAAAGTTTTAGAGAATTCTTTTTTTTAATATTTCTACTTGCCGTAGGATGACACTAGTGATAGAAAATGAAAGAGAAGGAACTTCCCTAATTTTTCTATTTTATTATTTTTATATGTCAGGAAATAGGAGGTAAGTTACGTCCTTTCAAAAATTTATCCTTCAATATTATTCAAAATTTTCAGCAAAATATTTTGATAAAGTTTTCAAATGACATTTTTCACATCCTTTTATACTGATATTGAAAATATAAAAATCCTGATATTGAAAATATCTGCCGTCACCAGTGTCATCCTAGGACAATTACAAATATTTTAAAAGTATTTTACAAAATGTATCCTTTAAAACTTTGAAGTCTTTTTAAAAGGAAACAGGATCACGAAATGAAAAACTGTAAATGCAGGTTTACTCTATTCTATCTTTACTTTCAGACGTATATTATTCGGTTCATGTTTAATATTGGCAGTCGGACGGTGTTATCAAACGAGTATAATTTTATAAAATGTTACACAGAAAAAAAAATATTTAAGAAAATTTTAATAAACACGTTTATTAAAAATAAAAATATTTTTAATAAAATTTTTTTTTGTATCAATAAAAAAATTTATTGAAATTAAAAAAAAACTATGTTCAACTCATTCCGTCGGCAAGTTTTGTTGTGTTTCTTTTTTTCACACATAGTAATTTCAAATAAAGAAATAACATAAAAAAAAAACAAAAAATATTAAAAAAAAAAAAAAAAAGTTGGGTCTGATGGGGATTCGAACCAACGACCCCCAAAAAAAAGTAATAAGTTTATCCACCGCTTAACGCATAACGCCAAAACAGTGTTATAGTTTTGACGGCTAAATTCTGTCATCTGCTTACAATCAAGAACAAAAAAGAAATAAAAGCACAATTTGTTTGTGAATGCGTGTGTGTGTGTATAGTTGTGTGTTAAATATTTTTACTGTTATAAGTTAGAGAATGAAAGTGATGCACTCAACTAAATTTGTCAGTATTTTTTTTTTTTGTTTTAATTTCAACTGATAATTTCTACTGTTACCATTACTAACAAAATTAAGTGAGTGTTCCAGAATTCTTGTTTACTTTTATTTAAAAACAAAATGATTTTATGCGTAGTAACTTGTTGACATGTTGTAGCTCAGTTGGATAAACGGCAAGCATTGTAAGCAGGAGGTATGCTGTTCAAAGCTTGTTGGAAACAATGACAATTAAGAAGAGTATAATAAATAAAAGAATTAAATAATAAAATAAAAATAAATAAAACAAAAAATATTTTTTTTCTTTAGTTCTAAAAATATAAAAAAAAAAAAATATAAATCAATAAACTTTTTTATTGAATCTTGAAATCCCTTCATTGAAATTATTTTCAGCAAACGACTTACAAATGCGTTTATTGAATTCGTGAAAATCTTCACCACGGCTTTTTTAGTTAATTTATTTATTGAATTCGTGAATTTTTTTATTGAAATTGAAATTTTTTTTTTTGTGTGTATCTATGTAATTTATAAAGCTTTAATTTAACGTTGATAGCGTCCTGATTGAGTAAATAATAAATGTGCTACGAGGAAAATTAAATTATTTATAGACGTTTTTCTGAAATCTTTTTTTAAATATTTATTAGTCGATTTTTTTCTAAGTTTAAACATAAAAAAATTAAAAAATGGTCCAAACATTTTTATTCAGTTATAAACTAATTCTTCCAACAACCCAAACAACAAATTTTTTACATACAGTAAATTATTTTTAAAAAGTACACCTAAGTGTATAGAATTTAAAAATTTAATTTTTTGTTCGTATGTTGGAAAAATTAACTGATTTCTGAGTAAAAATTACACTGTGACACATTTGAAGGGTTATTTCTTAGGGCCTCAACCAAACCAAGACAGTTTGAAAGTACTTGTGTGTAGTAGTAAAATCCCCAATGGGTTTTGCTTTGTAACGTCTCAATTTTTTTTTTATAGCCCACTGAATTTTTCATTTTTTTTTAAAGGCGTTTGAAAAAAGTCGAAAAAAATAATGTAACTCTTCTTTTGAGCTTAAAATAGCGTTAGGATGTCTTCAATAGAATTTGATGGGGCTTTTTTTTTCTAGAATATATTAACCCTCTATCTGCCGTATTTGTTGGTCATTTAAGTACTTTTCTTAAGAAATGGCTCAAAAGTCTACTAAGACTTGCGTTTAAAGGGTTAAAATGTTCTACGAATATGTTTTGCATCAAATTTTACTAGGGGTTACTGGAGGCAGAAAGTTCGACTTGTATAAAGAAAATGCAGAAAAAAGATAAATTGTAAAGTGTCATTAATTTTTTTATATTTTTGCCAGAAATTGTATACAATTGTAACTAACAAATTAAGGAAAAAAAATATAAAAAGGTAATGATACTTTACAATTAATCTTTTTTATGCATTTTTTGTATACTGGTCGAACTTCCTGCCCTCAGTAACCCCAAGTGAAATTTGATGCTGAAAATAATCGTAGAACAATTTAACCCTTTAAACGCACGTCTTAGTAGGTTTCTGAGCCATTTCTTAAAAAAATGACGTAAATGACACATTAAAACGGGAGGTATAAGTTTAGCGTACTCTAGAAAAATGTTCCCCATAAAATTCTATTGAAGACATCCAAATACTATTTTAAGTTCAAAAGAACATTACCATTAGTTTTTTCGACTTTTTTCCAACGCCTTTGAAAAAAAACTGAAAAATTCAGTGGGCTATAAAAAAATTTGAGACGTTACAGAGCTAAACCCTTTGGGAATTTTACTAATATACATAATTTCTTTCAAACTGTCTTGGTTTGGTTGAGGCCCTAATTGTGCTGTTGCACTGTGTTATATGACCATTTTTTTAAATTTTTAATGGTTGAATTTAGAAAAAATCGACTTTGAAATATTTTTAAAAATTTTTTCGAAAAATGCTTTAAATAATTTAATTTTCCAGATCGACCCTCGTAGCACATTTATTATTATTTACTCAATCTGGACGCTATTAAGCTTAAATTAAAGCTTTATAAATCAGTTTCTTCTTTTATTTGATTTTAGAATTATATCAGCATTACTTCAGTACCCAGCACGTATACTTGATTATTTTTAATGACTCATGAACAACTTCAAAAAAAATTTCCTGGACAAAGTTTCAAAATACATATTATGATTTCAAGGTTATATAATTTTACAATACTGTAATTTTTTTGCTTTACTTTAGTTCCCATACTATTAAAGATTGTAATTTTTGTTTTATAATTCCAATTAAAAAAAAAAACTTTAATTTAAAAGCAAATTTTATGTTCAATATAATTTATTTGAATTTTTAATTAACCATGAAAGTGTGGAAATCTGTATTATTTGATCAACATATTCAATCTAGAAACACACCCAAAGAGTAAAATTAGTTTTAAGCATTATTTTATTATATTTCTATTTTAACTTTTCTCATAAAAATAAAATTTTTAATTAAATTTTAATCATCTGTAACCAATAAGATTTTACGATAAAATTATTGAGATTTTTGTTTTGTATTTGTAAATGTTAACTCTAACTCTAGCTAAAACTAGAAAAATAAAAAAAATTAAAAAACCATGTAATTAATTCTAGAGCTCAAATGCTATAAATAAGAAAATCTTAGAAAATACATATTTAAAAAAAAACATTTGAAAGCGGCTACCAAATCGCCGACACTTGAAATGAAAAATCACTGTTAAACTTTTGGTGATCACAAATGCGGCTACAAACTGTTTTTTGATTTTTTTTGATATTTTTTTACATAAAATTAGACATTTAGTAACAATCATTATGCATAATTTAACGATTATTTAAGAGATTTGAAATTTTGTGGTAGCTTTAAAATTTATGTTATTGCTTCGATTTTGTCTGTTAAAAAGTTTTTTTCTTTGTTTTTTTTTTTTTTTTTAATTTGGAAATTTTCATATCATCAATATGTAAATTAGTTTATTGATAGATGTACATAAATTTGTTGGGTAGGAGTTTTTAAATGTTCATTAATTAGTTAAAAATTTAACCAAAAAGTTCACATTTTTTAGAGTTGAAATTTTTGGATTTTGTGTTTTTTTTTTTTTAAATCGGCTTTTGTTTTAGTTTATGTTAACTAATGCTTAGAACACCCAATTTTTTTAAACTAATTTAATATTTAATTTTTTAAATATTCATATATTTATATAAGATATTCCACACCAAGTGGATAGTATTCAATGCACTCAAAAAAAACTGTAAAGTTAGCAAAAAATTTAGTTAAGTTTAACTAAAAAAGCACCTGATTTTGGGCCTACTAAATTTCTAGTTAATTTAACTAAAAATATTTAGCTAGCTTTTCGTAGAATGAATGTAGCAAAAAAAACCGTAACTTTAACTAAAAATTTAGCTGAAAATTTCGTAACATTTTGATGTACATATTTACAAAAAAATTAGTTGAATTCAGGTAAAATTTGTGATACTTTTCGTAAACTTAAATTAACAAAATATTTTGTAAATTTTTTTTTTTACATTTTTAGGTTGACATTTTTTTTTTATTTCACCGAACACTTTAAACACTCACACTTAATTTTTTTCTATTTTTTCACAGCTTAAGATCAGCTTAAGTAGAACTTATGAGATTTGCATAGGAGGCTACACAAGAAATTTCTTAAAAAGTAATCACTCTTTTCACTTAACAAATATGTTACGAAAAATCAGCAAATTAATTAGTAAAAATTCGTTTAGAGTCCCCGCACAACAATGTCGGAGCGGTTGACGGTTTCGGTCGTGGGAGAGTATAGGCGCAAAATTCAGTCAAACGTTTATATTCACATTATTTTTTCACTTTTTCTGCACATTTTGATTTAATTTTATTATTTTTTTAATATCAATATGATTTTTTCATATTGATTGGTTTTTTTTGTTTTTTTTTTAGAATTTTATATATTTTTTTGTTAGAGATCACATTTTTTTGTTTACTTTATCGAAAATAATCGAAATATTTATAAAAATGTGGTAACATTTTCATATCAAAAATTAAAACAGAGAGAGAAACCGACACCAAAATAAAATTGACTTTATTCAAGCGGTTTTCGGTCGAGCGTTTTTTCTTGCCAAATTTGTATGAAAAAAACGTCCCCGACATTGTTGTGCGGGGACTCTAACTCAGTTTTAAAGTCAACAAAAAAAAATGAATTCAAAATTTGTTCAAAACTAGTATTTTCATAAATTGAACTTAACTAAAAAAACTAGTTAAAACGCTGATTTTAACTAAAAATTTGCTAAAAAGCCAGTTAACTCAACTTAACTAAAAAAAATGTTAACTTTACAGTTTTATTTTTTTGAGTGTACACTAAGTTCCTGCAATCTGGTTATCATGAAAAATTCTTGAAAATTTACAAATACACACAAAAAAAAAACCTTATCAAATTACTACAAAAAGCATGTAAAACTACAAATTATTGGTAAAAAGATTGTAAAATAACAAGGAATTCTTGTCAAATAGGAGGTAGCAAAAAATAAAAGTTACAAGTTTTTCTTGTTATTTTAGAAGGGTTTTTTTTGAGTGTTAGGAAAAAACACAGGAAATTAGAAAAATTCAAAAAATACAGAAAATTTTGTACATTTAGGAAATTCCAAAAATCAGATAGAGTACATTCTAAATGCTAAAAAAATTCCAACAAAAAATATTTAAGGACGTTCGTTTTATTTTATTTTGTTTTCAATATTTTTGTTGTTCGTCGAAAAAATTTTGAAATTCAGTTTAATTTTATTAAAAACAAGTAAAAAAGTTAAATTCGACCTTGCCGAATGTATTGATACCCTCCGCAATGTAAAAAAAGTTTATTTGAAAAAAAAAAAACAAAAAAAAAACAAAAAAAAATCCACAAAAAAAAATTGTTGGTGAAAAAAAGCGGCGTTAAATTTATTTGTTTCTAAAAAAATATGTTTGTTCTTGTTTAAATACAATTCGGTGATCAATTCTGTTCACATGTGCCAATAAGCAGCCGAATTAAAGAATTTTGTACTTTTAGGTTATGTTGAATGTACCAAAATTTACGAGGTGTCCTTACATTTTCTTTCATAACTTTTGAACCGCTAAACCGATTTCGCTCAAATGCAATACCAAACTGCTTCGGGCAGCAGCAAGTTTGCAACAGCAAGCTAACAATAAGTCTTAGTCATATCTGTTTAATTGTTTGGCCGTGATCACCATTTCAACAGACTGATAGACGGACATCGCTAGAATGTTTTAAAATCGTTCACTGATCAATATCGGTCTGGGACCCCATAATGAGTATGTATATTATGGGATCCTAGACCGATATTTCGATGCGTTAAAACGGAATGACAAACTTATACAGTCAAACCCGGTTATAACGAACTCCGAGGGACCAGTACAAATAGTTCGTTATATGCGAAGTTCGCTATAAGCGGGGTATATTTTTTTATTTCCAAAAATCTAGTTTTATTTCCAAAAAAATAGATTCAATTTTGTTTTATTTGATGTTTTTTTTTTGTTAATAAACTATTTATGGAGAAGAAAACCTTAAAAATATAAATTAATTTTATCAAAATTATAATAAAAACCAAAAATGTCCAACCTTTTGTGAGTTTGATAAACAATATTGCCGCACATTAAAAAATTATTAAGGGAGTTCGTTATAAACAGGTAAATACACATGAAATTGTATTCGTGGGACCATAGTAATCAGTTCGTTTTAACCGAGGATTCGTTATAACCGAGTTCGTTATAAAATAAGTATTTTGTGTGAAGATTGTTGCCAAAACGTCAGGACTTTAGAATTTGTTCGTTATAACCGAGAATTCGTTATAACCGAGTTTGACTGTATATGGAGCATTCCATGTCAAATCGGACACTTTGGAAAACTTTTTTTTTAGATTTTCCAAATTTGTTTACAGTTTTTAGTACCCTTCGAAAACTCCTTCGTGGTAAATTTTCAGATTATTTTGATGACCCGTTCAAAAGATATTGAATTTTTAAAAATTGGTAGTTTGTTCCTTTACTCAAACTTCTTTTACTCATAACTTCTTCAATAATGGTCCAAATTTCAATTTTTTTTTTTAATTTTTGTTTTTTTACGCATTTTAAAAAAAAAATACCAAAAAATTCTTAAAAGCGCTCTAGTATGCGATTTTTTAGTTTCAAAATTTAGATCTCATTTTTGAAAATGTTCGTACTCTTTGATTTTTTTGAAATTTTTTTGTGTAAAACTTCTATCGATTCTACAAATTTTTTGCCCAGGAGGATCGTTGGATAACGATTATTACTATTTTTTAAAATTTCTTGAAAAATTTTATTGTAATTTTCCAATCTTAAAATCATTTATACTGCTCCAATCGTGCGTCTTAGAGGGGTCATTTATAATGTCTTAACACTTCCATTAATTTTTATGTCTTAACACTTCTTTCGAAGAAACTAATAACCTATCTCCAATTTCTAATGGGGGCTCCCACACAAAACGACATTTTTAAAATTTGCTCCAACCGCTCTAACTGCCCTAATAGTGCCCTTAAAGCAATGGTTTTCAACCTTTAATTCTCGCCCTACTGGGGGGCAATTTGAATTCTTCTTGGGGGCAACGAAAAAATTTTTAAGATTTTTTTTTTTGTTAAATAAACTAAAAAAATATTATTTTATTTAAATTATTTAGTTGATTGTTCAAAACTTTTTCTAAAAACGTTGTTTAAACTAGAGATGGGCGCTGGTCACGTGATTTGCGTGATTCACGTGAATCACGCGTGAATCACGCGTGAGTGTGAGTAATTTTCATTTCAATCACGTGATTGTAAGTGAGTGTGAGTTGAAAAAAAATTTGAGTGAGTGATTAGTGAGTGAGTCATTTATTTTTTGCGTGAGTTTGCGTGATTAGATTTTTGGATTTGCCAAATTTTTTTTTTTAATTTTTTGTAAATTTTTTTTTTGGATTTTTTCTTTCTTTATGTAAGAAAATTTTATTGCGTGAGTAGATTTTGCGTGACTCACGCGTGAGCGTGATTGCATCTGGCGTGAGTCACGCGTGAGCGTGAGTAAGTTTTTTTTTACTCACGTGAATGTGAGTGAGCGTGAGTGAAAAAAAAATTGCGTGAGTGATTAGTGAGTGATTCGATTATTTTTTGCGTGAGCGTGAGTGAGTGTGAGTCAAAATCCACTCACGCGCCCATCTCTAGTTTAAACGATGATTTTAACAAAAAGTTTGCTTAACTACAAGTAAATTTTGAGTTTAAAAAAAATTGAAAAATTTACCAATTTTATTTTTTAGAAAAATTATCACAACTCTGTCAATTATTATCCGATTTTTTCGGGATAAAGTTCATCGTGTTCAGAATTAAATTTTCCTTAAGAATGTGTTTATAAATATAAATGTTGTTGAACGAACTATAGCAGAAAAAAATCGATAAACTAAAAAAATTTTCAAAAAATAACAAAAAAATTAAATATTACCCGGCTAAAAATAAATGTGTATGTTCATATATGCTTATATATAGATCTTTATATGATCATATATGACATATATGGAAACATATATGTGACCATATATGCAAGAAACGATCCCATATATGTGGTCGTATATAAAATATGTGCCATATATGATATCATATATGGAAACATATATGTTATCATAAATGTTAAATTTTAGTGCACGTGTATGAAAATATCAACCGGAATTACAAAATAAAAGTTTTTTACGATTGAAATTATATTTTATTACCATATTTATACCTTAATACCGATTCGTATCAATAATTTAACAAATATTGTTTCCTAGTTGCAAAATATTCTGATTAAAAAATTTACTTTTACATAAAAAAAATGGAAAAGGTAAGTTTTTATTAATATGTATTTAGAATTATAAAATCATATGTATTATTTTTTTCCAGTTCAATGTTATAACAAGTATAATCGTGGACATTTTATTCCAAAACAAGATCATATTCAAAATGAGTAAATGTACATACATATGTCGCAAATACAATAATAGAGTGCTTTGATGTTGAAGAAAATTAAACTACGCAGCTTCGTTAATCTCGTGCAACTTCGTGGAGAATGCATATGCACCACCATCATGTTTTCACTGCGATTGCAATACTGCAAACTATTTTGAAATCCCTTAATGTCGCCATAACAAAATGGAAATGATAGATCGTATAAGCAGTTTTGAGGCCGAGTAACGTTAAGCTCACACAACTTGGAGAAAAGGACATATGCACCACCAGAAATGTTATCACTACGGTTCCAACGCTATAAATTATTTTGAAATCCCTTACTGTAGCAAATAGGAAATGTAAAGAACGTATAAGAAGTTTGAATGCCGAGTTACTAAAAAATTCAACCATGCGGAGGTACGTTAAGCTCGCTTAACTTAGAGCAGAGGGCATATGCACGACCATAATGTTATCACTACGGTTCCAAAACTACAAACTATTTTGAAATCGCTTACTGTCGCCAAAGCAAATCGAAATGAAAAGAACGTATCAGTTTTAAGGTTGAGAAACGATTTGGGAAGGGCAACGTCTTTATACAATTACAAGAAAGCTGTCTATAAGCGAAAGTGACAACCTGGCACATTGTCACCATGATGTAAGTAGAAATAGTTATTATCCCTGTCTTTCAAATATCCTTAGAAACATGATGTAAGTAGAAATAGTTTTTATCCCTATCCTTCAAATATTCTTACAAACATAACCCAGCAAGATAAAATACATACTACTAAATATATTGCTTTTAAACGAAGTCTCTTTTGACGCATGCATATAGTAGTACACCCAAAAAAAAACGTGGGTATTCAATACTAAAAATTTAACTAATTTTAGTCCAAAAGGACCTAGTGCAGAAATTGGTAACCAATACTAAAATTTTTAACTAATATTAGTCAAAACCAGTAAAAATTACTAATGTTAGTACTTTGAAGATACTAAAATTAGTAACCAATTAGTAGATTTTGGTACAATATCACTTACTAAACCTTTTACTGTAGAATTATTTTGAGTGTAGCAAGTTCTTTTTTGCTGGAATAAAAAAGAAATGTGTAATAATTTTTAATATTTTTTTCAGATGGATTTCTGAAAGACAATATATCTTTCCTTAAAAAGCATTCCATAGTCTTTAGCATCCAATGAGCTTTAGCATCCAATGAGCTTTAGCATCCCATGGTCTTAACAAAATACACTCCAACATGTATGTATGTAACTAGCGGTTAAATGTGCCGTCGAATGACTTTTGCCGGAGTTGCATGGATGAAGAGGAGTTGCAAACTATCGAAAACTTTATTTGCCATTGCCCGGCACTTTCTGGTCAGAGACTTGCTTCACTGGGATCTAGGAAGCTGTACGATCTTTCTGATTTGTCGGATGTCAAAATTCAATATCTAAGGAGTTTCATAAGAAGCTCAAATTGGTTTAACTAACGACAGGGACTAGTAGGGGAACCTATTACGGTCCCGTGGTATCACAATGGACCTCAGAGTCTACGTGTGTTGACGTAAAACGTCAGCAGCCACTTACAACCAAACCAAACTAGCAGTATCTAGCCAATCTTTTAAGGTACATGGTTGCTTCGTTAAATGACATCCGTGTTATCATTAACCTATTAGCACAAAATGCTATCGTTGGTAATACTTAAATACAATAAAAATTCTAGAAATATCTTAAATATTAATATTATTTTATATCCTTTTTTTAGATTTTGATTATAAATATTGTAAAATAGAGGCTTATACCATAACAAAAACGCTAAGTCTGAAGATAATCGGAATTAACACTAAAACAAGAAAACACAATGGAAATCAACGCTCCTTTAATAAGCTCTTTGCTCGCATCTTTCGTAATTGATATCAATTGAAAAACTTGATATATAAGATCTTTTATGTTCAAATTATTTTGTTGACTATCAAAATGTATTCTCATATCTATAAGTTAAATAATTTATTTTTATATGGTCACCAAAAATGCAAACGATAGTAACTAAAAAATGAAAATCATCAAACTAAAGGGTTTCATTAAAATATATGAAAACACCAAAATTAATAAAAAAATATTTTTAATTTTAAATTATACTTATGTACACCATTTGCAATTCTGGTGAATATATACATAATAATCTATTACATATAGTTTAAAATGAAAAAAAAAATAAAAAATATGAAAAAGAATGTAAAACAAATTGAAAACGACATCATATATGATCCCATATATGATTCAATATATTATCCAATATATGATTCAATATATGATCTAATATATGATCACATATATTAGATCATATATGATCGTGTCTTATATAAGCGCCAATTTTGGAATATGGTCATATATGAGACCATATTTGATACTATATATGCTACTGTATATGGTCTCATATATGATATCATTTATGATAATATACAACATTTTTAGCCGGGTATTGAATTTCTATAATATATTTATCCAAAACAGTTAAAAAATTAAAACACGGTTGATATTTTTTCAATCTGTAAAAGCCAAATTATTGCTAGAGACCTCTTCAACAATTGAAATTTTCTAAAAAGTTGATTTAGAAAATTTTTGTAATTTATAAAGCAAAATGTTGGAAAAAAATTTTCTTTTTGAAATATTTTTCCAACATTTTGATTCATAAGCACCACAAAAATTTTCTAAATCAATTTTTTAAAAAATTTTAATATTTGGACAGGTCTCTAGCAATAATTTAGCTTTTACAGAAAAACTATCAATTAGTCGACAAGTTTTAGCCAAAAAAAATCATATAAACAATGTGCTGACAATCGGCATTTGACTGCAAAGTTCGAAGGTCGATTAAAAAAAAAAATCGAGCTAACATAAACAAACGCCGCGATACGGGTCTTCTAATTTAGCCTCTATTTTCACCCCTCACTCTCAGAATTGACCTAACTTTTGCTAACCTAAATTTGTTCCACAGTATTATTCTAGTTCGAGGCCCAAAGATTCGGTTTATATTCTCATAATAAATTATTTATTTATTGCTTTAACAAAGTTACTTTGGTTCGAAAAAAAGGAACATTATTCTATAAAAATATTGAAAAAGTTCCAGCAAATCAGAAAAGTTTAGAAATGTGGAGGGAATTCGGTAAAATTCTTAAAGATTAATGAAAATGAAAAAAAAAACATTAAATAATTAATAAAAAATACCAAAAAAATACTGGTGGTACAAAAACAAATACAAAAATTTCAGAAAAATTAACAAATATAAGAAAAGTTCAGCCAAAAAAGTTCCCAAAAAAAATCAGGGAAATAAGAAAACTTGGAAGAAAGAATTGTAGAGGATGATTTTAATTCGTCTGAACCTAATTTTAACAATTTTTATTTTGTTTCTTTGAAAATGAACAACTTGCATTACAATCTGTTTGTTTTTCCCCCGGGAGACCTTCTTGGCTACTTTTAATTTTCCCAGCGATAATTAATTTAATTATTTTATTAACTTTACGACTTTTTTTTTTGTATAGTCACTTAATCAGTCACTTAATTTATAAACTCTTGTTTTTGAAAAGCAAAAAAAAGAAACCCAGAAACATTCAAACTTTAATTACACTTGTTAACGGGGCAAAAACAAGAAATTTAAAACTTTTTTTTCTCTCTCTTAATTTTATTATTCACTAAAATATATTTTGCAAAAATATTTTCACGTAATAAAGTACACCAAAAACTCGTCAAACGGATTTTTGATTGCTAAAAAAGCCATAAATTTAAAAAAAAATCAAAAACGGTCTTAATACAATTTTTTTTTCGAATTTTTTCGCTAAAATAGCCATAAATTTAAAAAAAAAATCAAAAACGGTCTTAATAAAAAAATTTCTTTCCAAATTCTTCTCGTTGTCTAAAATGCACCCTCGTATAACGAGGGGCGGCATAGCAAAGTTTCAGTAGTGGATTTTTGTGTCATGTTTTTGTTTAGTTTTTTGTAAAAGAATTTGTCTATTTTCATTTATATTCTTTTTTTACCCAATAAGAATCTAAAATCCATGTACATTTGTCATGAAAAATATTTTAATGGAGTTTGTAGTTTTCAACAGCCGAAAAACATCACAAAAAAATTACATTAACATGCATTAAACATAGTTTAAGGTGGTTTATGTTCTAATCATCTAGCTTTCGGCAACATTGTTGCAATTTCCTTTAAGATGTTTATTTTCTTTTTTTTTTTTTGTTGTGTGCAACATATAAATATATGCAAACACTACAGGAACCGCTAAAAAAAACATGTACAACATGCCTGATTAACTCTGGGGTATGTTTGTACAGTTAAAAATGTAGTTTTCAAGATAAATTTAATTTTTTTTTTGTAAAAATATGTCGATGTGAATTAAATAATTTGATAAATAAATATGTAGAAACAAAATGGAAATAATTACAATGTACATTAAAACCACCCAACTGATGAATGAACTCTGATAATACATTTTGAGATTCTAAAAAATGTTTTTAATAAAAAATTCTGAGATTCAAAATTTGAAAAATCGATAAATTGAAAAAATTTTGTGCTTTCGATAACTATCAACATTTTCGATATATCGATAACTTTCATAATTTTCAATAGAAAATGTTGTCTTATCGATGTATCGATCACTACCAAAATTTTCTATAAAGATTATATGTTGTCGACTATCAAAGTTTTCTATAGAAAATTTTATGTTATCGATATATCGATAAATACCAAAATTTTTTATAGAATGTTCTATGATATCAATATATCGATAACTATCAAAATTTTCTATAGAACATTTTATGTTATTTTATACAGACAATTTTGTATTATCGATACATCGATAATTAACACAATTTTCTAAGGAAAATGTTTGTATTATCGAAAACAAACATAGAAAATTTTGTTAGTTATCGATATATCGATAACGCAAAACTTTTTATCGAAAGTTTTGATCGTCATCGATAATATTTTCTAAAGAAAATGTTGATAGTTATCGATAACACAAAATTTCTCTAAAAAAATTTTATAGTTATCGATATATCGAGAACATATAATTTTCTATAGAAAATTTTGATAGTTATCGATAACTATCAACATTTTTTTTTAGAAAATTGTATCGATAGCTATCAAAATTTTGGATACAAAATTTTATGTTATCGATATATCGATAACTAACACAATTTCATATATAATTTATCGATAATACAAATATTTTCCTTAGAAAATTGTGTTAATTATCGATATATCGATAATACAAAATGGTCTATATAAAATGGTGTTAGTTATCGATATATCGATAACACAAAAATTTTCTATAAAAAAAATGTGTTCGTTGTCGATATATCGATAACACAAAATTGTTTTTATAGAAAATTGTGTTAGAAATCGAGAACACAAAATTGTCTATAGAAAATTATGTTAGTTATCGATATTTCGATAATTTAAAATTTTCTATACAGACTTGTGTTAGTTATCGACATATCGATAACACTAAATTTTCTATAGAAAATTGTGTTCGTTATCGACTACACAAAATATCGATAACACAAAATTTTCTATAGAAAATTGTGTTAGTTATCGATATATCGATAACACAAAATTTCTACAGAAAATTGTGTCAGTTATCGATATATCGACAACACAAAATTTTTATAGAAAAATGTGTTAGTTATCGATATATCGATAACACAAAATATTTTACAGAAAATTGTGGTAGTTATCGATTAATCGATAACACAAAATATTTTACAGAAAATTGTGGTAGTTATCGATTAATCGATAACACAAAATGTTCTATTGAAAATTGTGTTAGTTATCGATATATCGATCACACAAAATTTTCTATAGAAAATTGTGTTAGTTATAGATATAACAAAATTTTCTATAGAAAATTGCGTTAGTTATCGATGTATCGATAACACAAAATTTTCTATGGAAAATTGTGTTAGTTATCGATATATCGATAACACAAAATTTTCTATAGAAAACTGTGTTTGTTATCGATATATCTATTACACAAAATGTTCTATATTTTCGTGTTATCGATAACACAAAATTTTCTACAGGAAATTGTGTTAGTTATCGATATATCGATAACACAAAATTTTCTATGGAAAATTGTGTTAGTTATCGATTTATCGATAACACTAAATTTTCTATAGAAAACCGTTTTAGTTATCGATATAACAAAATTTTCTATAGAAATTTGTGTTAGTTATCGATACATCGATAAAAAAAAATTTCTATAGAAAATTGTGTTAGTTATCAATGTATCGATAACACAAATTTTTCTAACAAAATTTTCCATAGAAAATTGTGTTATCGATATAAAAAAAATTTCTATAGAAAATAGGGTTTGTTAGCGATATATCAATAACACAAAATTTTCTATGGAAAATTGTGTTAGTTATCGATGCATCAATCAAAATTTTCTATAGAAATTTGTGTTAGTTAACGATATATCGATAACACAAAATTTTCTATAGAAAATTGTACAAAAAAATTTCTATAGAAAATTGTGTTAGTTATCGATGTGTCGATTACACCAAAATTTATAAAGAAAATTGCATTAGTTATCGATGTATCGATAACACAAAATTTTCTATGGAAAATTGTGTTAGTTATCGATATATCGATAACAAAAAATTTTCTATAGAAAACTGTGTTAGTTATCGATATAACAAAATTTTCTATAGAAAATTGGGTTAGTTAACGATATATCAATAACCCAAAATTTTCTATAGAAAATTGTGTTAGTTAACGATACATCGATAACACAAAATTTTCAATAGAAAATTATGTTAGATAACGATATATCGATAACACAAAATGTTCTATACAAAATTTTACACAAAATGTTCTATAGAAAATTGTGTTAGTTATCGATGTATCGATTACACAAAAAGTTCCATAGAATATAGAATTTTCTTTGGGAAATTATGTTAGTTATCGATGTATCGATAACACAAAATTTTCAATAGAAAATGGCGTTAGTTATCGATAACACAAAATTTTTTATAGAAAATTGAGTTATCGATATATCGATAAAAAGTTCAGTGAGTTCTCGATATATCGATAACATAAAATGTTCTACATTAAATTGTGGTAGTTATCGATACATCGATAACACAAAATTTTCTATAGAAAATTGTGTAAGATATCGATATATCGACAACACAAAATTTTCTATAGAAAATTGTGTTAGTTATCGATATATCGATAACACAAAGTTTTCTATAGAAAATTGCGTTAGTTATCGATATATCGATAACACAAAATTTTCTATCGAAAATTGTGTTAGTTATCAATATATCGACATCACAAAATTTTCTATAGAAAATTGTGTTAGTTATCTATATATCGATAACACAAAAGTTTCTATAGATTGTATAAGCTATCGATAACAAAAAAAAGTTTCTATAAAACAATTTGGTGATCTTAACACAATTTTCTATATGACAATTTTCCATAGAAAATTTTTCCTTATCGATATATCGATAACTATGACAATTTGATACAAACATTTTGACTCTAAAAAATTTTGTATTATCAATATCTCGATTATTTACAAAATTTTGTTTGTAAAACAATTTTCTATTGAAAATTTTGTGTTATCGATATATCGATGTCATTGAAAATTGTCTATATAAATTTTGTCTTATCGATAACTTGGACAATTTGCTATAGAAACTTTTGTGTTATCGATATATCGATAACGTTGACAATTTTCTATAGAACATTTTGTGTTATCGATATATCGATAACATTGACAATTTTCTAAAGAAAATTTTGTGTTCTCGATGTATCGATAACTAACGCAATTTTTTATATAAAATTATGTATCATCGATGTATCGATAACTATTACAATTTTAGAAAATTGTGTTGGTTGTTTATATATCGATAACACAAAAATTTTCTATAGAAAATTGTGCTAGTTATCGATAACTCAAAAATTGTCTATAGAAAATTGTGCTGGTTATCAGTAACACAAAAATTTTCTATAAAAAATTGTGTTAGTTATCGATATATCGATAACATAAAAATTCTCTATAGAAAATTTTGTTAGTTAACGATAACACAAAGATTTTCTATAGAAAATTGTTGAAGTTATCGACATATCGATAGTACAAAATTTTCTACAACAAATTGTGTTAGTTGTCGATACATCGATAACACAAAATTTTCTATAGAAAATTGTGTTAGTTATCGATAACAAAATTTTTTTAAGAAATTGCGTTAGTTATTGATATCACAAAATTTTGTATAGAAAATTGTGTTATTTATCGATATATCGATAACACAAAAATTTTCTATAGAAAATTGTGTTAGTTATCGATATATCAATACCATAAAATTGTCTATAGAAAGCTGTGTTAGTTATCGATAACACAAATGTGTTAGTTATCGATATATCGATAACACAAAATTTTCTATAGAAAATTGTGTTAGCTATCGATATATCGGCAACACATAGTTTTCTATAGAAAATTGTGTTAGTTATGGATATCGATAACACAAAATTTTTTATAGAAAATTGTGTTTGTTGTCGCTATATCGATAGCACAAAATTTTCTATAGAAAATTGTGTTAGTTTTCTATTGAAAATTAGTTATCGATATATCGATAACACAAAATTTTCTATAGATTGTGTAAGTTATCGATATATCGCTAACTAACACAATTTTCTATAGAAAATTTTGTGTTATCGACATATCGGTAACTACACAATTTTCTATAACAAATTTTGTGTTATCGATATATCGATAACAAATAAAAGTTTCTATAAAACAATCTCGTGATGTTAACACAATTTTCTAAAAAAAAATTTGTGTTTTCGATACATCGATAACAAATACATTTGCCATAGAAAACTTGGAGATCTTAACACCATTTTTTTTTTGTAAAAGTTTTTTGTGTTATCGATATATCGATACCTTTGATACATCGATAAATCGATAGTTATGACAATTTTCAATAGAAAATTTTATCTTATCGATATATCGATAACTATGAAAATTTGATATAAAACATTTTGTCTCTAGAAAATTTTGTGTTATCAATATCTCGATTATTAACAAAATTTTTCGATAACTTTGAAAATTTTCTATAGAAAATTTTGTGTTATCGATAACTTGGACAATTTGCTATAGAAACTTTTGTGTTTTCGATATATCGATAACTTTGACAATTTTTTATAGAAAATTTTACATAACTAACGATATATCGATAACTAACGCAGTTTTTAAGAAAATTTTGTATCATCGATACATCGATAATTAACACCATTTTCTATAGAAACTTTTGTGTTATCGATATATAGATAACAAAAATAATTTTCTATAGAAAATATTGTGTTATCGATATATCGATAACCATCACAAACTTTCAATAGAAAAAATATCGTACTTATTTATTTTTTTGAAAATTTTTTAGTCATTTCAGATAGAAATATACTAAAATTTTTAAAAAATTTTTTGTTTAGAAAATATTGATATGCTAAGATATTTTTCCATATTAAAAACCTCTTAGATACTCACACCTTCTTCCGTTTAATTTAACTTTCTGATACAGAAACATTTTTCGAATAGAAAATTTTTGTGAATTTGAGTTTTTTCTCTTATAGAAAAATTCTTAGATTCTAAGACATTTTTTCTTACAGAAAAATTCTTAACATTTCCAAAAAATTTCCGCCTTCTCTATTAAATACAAAAAATGTCATCATTATGTCAAAATGAATTCCCATGTATTTCAAAACAAAAGACTTAAGACACATACAGTTAATTACTTTGTATTTGAAGACTCCTCTCTCTCACTTAATTAGTAGTGTGAATTATTTTTCATGTTCATGTTCTTTGTTTCATAAATATTCTTGAAATAAGAAAAAAAAACAGTAATACTTCTAATTACCGATCAATGGTGTTATTGAGGTTTTTATTATATTTCTACTGGCCAATGTTGAATGTTACTTTTATGAAACTGTTAAAATGAAGTTGTCATCGTAATGGCGCCAACATCTATTTATGATGTTAATAAATAATTTAAGACTCATGTTACTTTATTTTTTTAAAAAATTTAATTCTAATAACAACAACATGTTTTGATATTAAGGCACAAATCAATGATAAAGCAATATAAATTTTTAAATAGAGATGGGAAAGTGATTGTGAAGCTATGAGATTAAAATCTAAGCAGGGAGAGCGAATAAGTTTGAAAGATGTTTGAGTCAAATTTTGTAATATCATTCATATTGTGTTGGAGTCAAAAAATAACTTTTTCAAAAACCAGAGGTTCAATTCTGGCAATGTGATTAATTTTTTAATAAAAACATAATGTCACTTTTCTGATTAGTAAGTTTTCAAAGACCCGAAGTTCAATTCTGGCAATAAAATAAATTTTTCAATAATTGTTTTTTTATTGAAAAAAAAAAATGTCTTTAATGTTCAATTATCTACTAAATCTCTTCAAAATCTCATTCCCCAGAAAAAAAAATATTTTTTTTTTAATTTTCATCCCACTTAACCATCTCTATTAAGTAAATAATATAGTTTATAAAACATTGAGATATATTTATAAACTTATATAAAAATAAACTTATTTACTAATGGAAAAAAGTTATTTCAAAAAAATTATTATTGAAACTTTAGAACCCGTAAAAAGGCCAATAAAAACCCCATACAAAAACAAAACAAAAGCAAATAAAAATTTAGACTTTGAAATATTATAACTCTAATATTGAACATGATTGTGGAAAAAGTTAAGTCTGGTTTAGCTCTTTATGTGTAACATGAAATGAAATTTTAACTGTTTGATTTTAGCCGCTTGTTAATTTAATTTTAATAAAAAAAAAAAAAAAACTTTTATTTCATTTTATTTTTAACGCTAAAATTCTAAGAAATTATTGGTTTTGTTTTATATGTTTGTCGGCATTGTTGTTCTTTTTATAACTCATATTTCATTTCCGTTTCTTATTTAAAGTTTACATAAAAGGGTTTGGGGTCTAAGAGATGAGAAAGCTAATTATATGATGCGAATATGCCTGCACTTGAATTGAAATTATTTGAAAATCTTAATGGAAAAAAAAAACATTAAAACACAAGTGGCGCCTGTTTAAGATTTTTAAATTTATTATTAGGGAAACCGAAAATTTTACTTTTACACGACGCACAGTGCAACATTTGTTCAATCTAGGACGACAAAAATTAATTTTTTTTTAAATTGACTTGAAATTTGGTAAACATGTTCGTTTTGACTTTGGAAATAACATATGGAGATTTTTTTTATAAAAAAATTTTGAAAGACAATTTTTTTATAGAAAATTTCGAAAACAAAATTTTTTTACAGAAAATTTTTCTATCGAAAATTTCTAACCCTTTAACGACCACAGGCAAGTATACTTGCCAAAGCGTTTTTGGTGATTATTTTTGTTCAAGTGAATGATAAGGTAAGTGTCATAAAAGATGAATTGTAGAGTATTGAATGGCAACAAAAGTGTTGTTTACAGTTAGTCTCTAATTTGATCCACTTACTCACTGTAAGCCCTCAAAGTTTGTAAAATAATTTTCTCAATTTAAGGGACAAAAGGATCTTTACTTGATGAGCAAAATCGGGGGCAAGAAGGGGGTTTAGAGGTTCAAATTCTTTTAGGGTAACTATTATTGGGTTAAAGATCTTAAAAATTGCAGCAAGTAGCAAATAGCTTTGTCCAGAACTGCGGAACCGTCAAAGGGAACATTTTTTCACCAAGAAAAATAAGGGGGAAAGAGAGGGGTTAGGGTTCCATTTTTTTGTTTCATAACTATTATTTGGTCAAAGATCACGCCAATAAACAGAAACTTAAAATCGCATCGGCAGAAAATGTATGGTCGTCAAAGGGCTAAAAGACAATATTTCTTAGAAAATTTCTGAAAGAAGATTTTTTGATAGAAAATTTTTTAAAGACAATTTTTCTATAAAAAAAAATTCTAAAAGACAATTTTTATATAGCAAATTTCTCAAAGACAAACTTTCTATAGATAATTGTTCAAAGATAATGAACATTTTTGAAAGACAATTTTACTATAGAAAATTCCTAAAAGAAAATTTTTCTATAGACAATTTCTGAAACACAATTTCTGCATAGAAAATTTCTAAAAGAATATTTTTTTTATAGAAAATTTTTGAAAAACAAATTTTCTATAGAAAATTTCTAAGGACAATTCTTCTATAGAAAATTTCTAAAAGAGAATTTTTCGATAGAAAATTTCTAAAAGCCAATTTTTCTATCAAAACTTTCTAAAAGACAATTTTTCTATCAAAAATTTCTGAAAGAAGATTTTTTTTTATAGAAAATTTTTGACAGCCAATTTTTCTATAGAAAATTTCTAAAAGACAATTTTTCTATAGAAAATTTCTAAAAGACAATTTTTTATAGAAAATTTTTAGAAGACAATTTTCCTATCGAAAATTTCGGATATATAATTTTTATATAGAAAATTTCTGAAAGAAGATTTTTGTGATAGAAAATTTTTGACAGACAATTTTTCAATCATAAGTTTCTGAAAGACAATTTTTCTATAGAAAACTTTTGAAAGAAGTTTTTTTTATAGAAAATTTTTGACAGCCAATTTTCTATAGAAAATTTCTAAAAGATAATTTTTCTATAGAAAATTTCTAAAAGGCAATTTTTCTATAGAAAATTGCCGATAGACAATTTTTTTATAGAAAATTTCTAAAAGACAATTTTTCTATACAAAATTTCTAAAAGACAATTTTTCTATAGAAAATTTCTAAAAGACAATTTTTCTATAGAAAATTTTTGAAAAACAATTTTTCTATAGAGAATTTCTAAGACAATTTTTCTGTAGAAAATTTCTAAGACAATTTTTCTATAGAAAATTTCTAAAAGACAATTTTTCTATAGAAAATTGTTCAAAAACACATTTTCTCTAAAAAATTTCTTAAAGACAATTTTTCGATAGCAAATTTCTCAAAGACAATTTTTTTGTATAAAATTTTTAGAAGACCTATCAAAAATTTCGGAAATACAATTTTTTTATAAAAAATTTCTTAAAAACAATATTTCTTTAGAAAATTTCTGAAAGACAATTTTTCTATAGAAATTTTCGGAAAGATAATTTTTCTATAGCAAATTTCTCAAAGACAATTTTTCTATAGAAAATTGTTCATAGACAATTTTTCCATAGAAAATTTCTAAAAGAGAATTTTTTAAAGAAAATTTTGAAAGACTATTTTTCTATAAAAAAATTTCTACAAGAGAATTTTTCTATAAAAATTTCTAAAACACAATTTTTCTACAGAAAATTTCTGACGGACAATTTTATTATAGAAAATTTCTAAAAGACAATTTTTCTACAGAAAATTTCTAAAAGACAATGTGCTCGATTCTAGACTACGTTTTCACCATTTACCTAATTTTTAAAAATTTAATATTCTTTCGATTTTTTTTTTCTAACAATTAAATATATCATTGAAAACACGAGAAATCAATAGAAAACGCAATAAATCTGGACTTAGGTTCTCCGATTAACTTTATATTATGCACACGGATACTCTATGGAGCAATTTGGATATTTGCATTTAGAGTTTTAAAAAAAATTAAAAACTCGCGATTTAATTAGCGTTTTAAATTTTTCAAAAAATGAGAAAAATGCAAAATGTAGTCAAATTTGAAGAGCTATATTTCCTAAAGTACATATCGGATTTCAATTCTGTTCAGCGCATTCGAAAGGTATACTCGTCTTCTTTATAATTATTATTTTTTAAAGAAAAAAACTGGATCTAAAAATGCAGTTTTAAGACAAATGCAATTTTGAAATGCATTTTTCAGAACTTACTACATCTTCGATTTTTAAAAAACCAAAATTTTTGAAAAGATTGAAGTTTTTACATTAAATATAGCTAACAAATACTTTGGGACACGCATTCGTGCTATTTTTAACGATTTTATGAAAAATATCTCACTAAATTTTTCACGTAAAAAGTTAAAAAAAAATTATTTTGTTTAGTATTTTAAAATTTTGTATTATTGTAGAAATTTTTTCAAAAAGTATTCCACTTCAATAATCTTCATTAATAAAAGTAAGTATCGCATTTAACTGTTTTAAAAAGTTGTTTACAGATTTAACTGTGTTTCTAAAATTATTAGTTTTAATATAAGACAATGCATTTCAATTAGAGTTTTTAAGATGCATTTAGTTTACGTGATGCATTTAAGTTTTCGTAAATTTCTTTCTTTATTTTGAATCTGGAGTGCCCCACTACTATGTATATTTTTCGACGAAAATCAAAATCTTCACCGGAGCCGTTTTTGAAAAAATAAGAAAATGAAATAATCAGAAATATGAAATAAGAAAAAAGACAAAAATTATCCTCGGGAAAAATGCAATAAAATTCCAAATTCACTTTTTGCAATTGTAGTGTTTTTGTTGCCAATAATTGCACTTTTAAAGTCCGAGTCCGAGCTAAAAACTTTGCGATTTCTGTAAAAAAAAAAAATAACGAGATATTAATACCGCCAAAAAGTATATACATGAAAATATAAGTATTAACACAAACTTAGGCCTTCTAGGATATATAACAATATTTTTAATTATTTTCAAAAAATAATATTTTTGAAATTTAAAAATTTTTTTTCCTTCACAAAACCATTAAAATAAAAAAATGTGAATAACTTTTTTTTTTTAATTTTTTGCAAGGAATAATTTTGGTTATTAGCAAGGAGAGGATTTTCATGGAAATGAATGTTTTTTTCAGTTAGAGCATAAACCAAATATGTTTGCAAATCAATGGCATCGCTTTAAATGGCATCGCTTAAATTTTTTGACGTTTGACTGCGATATTTTCAAAAACGGCTTCGGTGAAGATTTTAATTTTCATCGAAATTTAGTAGTAGGCACCCCAGATTTAAAATCAAGAAAGACATTTACGAAAACTTAAATGCATCACGTAAACTAAATGCATCTTAAAAATTATAATTAAAATGCATTGCCTTAAAAAATCTTATTTTAAAACTGATAATTTTAGAAAACACAGTCAAATCTGTAAACAACTTTTTAAGACAGTTAAATGCGATACTTACTTTTATTAATGAAGATTATTGAAGTGGAATACTTTTTGAAAAAATTTCTACAATAATACAAAATTTTAAAATACTAGATAAAATAAATTTTTTTGAACTTTTTATATGAAAAATTTAGTAAGATATTTTTCATAAAATCGTTAAAAATAGCACGAATGTGTGTCCCAAAGTATTTGTTAGCTATATTTAATGTAAAAACTTCAATCTTTTCAAAAATGTTGGTTTTTTAAAAATCGAAGATGTAGTAAGTTCTGAAAAATGCATTTCAAAATTGCATTTGTCTTAAAACTGCATTTTTAGACACAATTTTTTCTTTAAAAAATATTAGTCATAAAGAAGACGAGTATACCTTTCGAATGCGTTGAACAGAATTGAAATCCGATATATACTTTAGGAAATGTAGCTCTTCAAAGTTGACTAAATTTTGAATTTTTTTCATTTTTTGAAAAATTTAAAACGCTAAAAAAATCGCGAGTTTTTAATTTTTTTTTAAACTTTAAATGCAAAAACTAAAATGGCTCCATAGAGTATCCGTATGCATAATATAAAGTTAATCGGAGTACCTAAGTCCAGTTTTGTGGCGATCTATCAAATTTTCAATGATATAGTTAATATCTTTAAAAATTCGAAGAACAAATTTAAAAATCCTAAAATTCGAAAGAATATCAAATTTTTAAATATTAGGTCAATAATGAAATCGTATTCGAGAATCGAGCACAATATTTTTATAGAAAACTTTTAGAAGACAATTTTTCTATCAAAAATTTCGGAAACACAGTTTTTGAACAGAAAATTTCTGAAAGAAGTCTTTTTTATAGAAAATGTTTGAAAGACAATTTTTTCGATAGAAAATTTTTGAAATACAATTTTTCTATAGAAATTTTCTAAAAGACAATTTTTCTATAGAAAATTTCTAAAAGACAAATTTTCTATAAAAATTTTTAAAAGACAATATTTCTATAGAAAATTTCTAAAAGAAGATTTTTTTGAAAGAAATATTTTGAAAGACAATTTTTCTACAGAAAATTTCTAAAAAACAATTTTTCTATAGCAAATTTCTCAAAGACAATTTTTCTATAGAAAATTTTGATAGACAATTTTTGAAAGACAATTTTTCTATAAAACAATTCTTAAAGACAATTTTTCTATAGAAAATTTCTGTAAGGCAATTTTTCAATGGAAAATTTCTGCAACACAGTTTTTCTATAGAAAATTTCTGAAAGACAATTTTTCTGTACAAAACTTTTAAAAGAAGATTTTTTTATATAAAATTTTTGAAAGACAATTTTTCTAAAGAAAATTTCGATAATGCACTTCTAAAAGACAAAGTTTTTTATCAAAAATTTCTAAAAGACAATATTTCTAAAGAAAATTTCTGAAAGGCAATTTTTCTACAGACAACTTTTAAAAGAAGATTTTTTTATAAAAAATTTTTTCTTAGGAAAATTTCGATAAGACAATTTTTTTTAGAAAATTTCTAAAACACACATTTTTCTTTCGAAAATTTCAAAACGACAATTTTTCGATAGAAAATTTCTAAAAGACAATTTTTCTATAGAAAATTTCTCAAAGACAGTTTTTCTATTGAAAATTGTTCAAAGACAATTTTTCTATAGAAAATTTCTAAAAGACAATTTTTTTATAAAAAATTTCGAAAAGACAAATTTTTCTATCAAAAATTTTTAAAAGACAATTTTTCTATAAAAAATTTCTGAAAGACAATTTTTCTGTAAAAAACTTTTGGAAGAAGATTTTTATAGAACATGTTTGAAAGACAATTTTGCTATAGAAAATTTCGAAGAGATAATTTTTTTTAGAAAATTTCTAAAAAAAACAATTTTTGTATCTAAAATTTCCAAAAGAAAATTTTTCGATAAAAAATTTCTGAAAGAAGATTTTTTTGATAGAAAATTTTTGAAAGATAATTTTTCTATAAAAAAAATTATAAAAGACAATTTTTCTACAGAAAATTTCCGATAGGCAATTTTTTCTGTAGCAAATTTCTCAAAGACAATTTTTCTATAGAAAATTGTTCAAAGAAAATTTTTCTATAAAAAATTTCTAAAAGACAATTTTTCTATAGAAAATTTCTAAAATACAATTTTTCGCTACCAAATTTCTCAAAGACAGTTTTTCTATAGAAAATTGTTCAAAGGAAATTTTTCTATTAAAAAAAAATCTAAAAAACAATTTTTCTATAGAAAATTTCTAAAAGACAATTTTTCTATAGAAAACTTTTGGAAAAAGATTTTTTTATAGAAAATGTTTGAACAACAGTTTTTCTAAAGAAAATTTCTAAACGACATTTTTTTTTAGAAAATTTCTAAAACTCAAATTTTTCTATCGAAAATTTCTGCAAGACAATTTTTCTATAGAAAACAATTTTTTTTATAGAAAATTGTTCAAAGACAATTTTTCTATAGAAAACTTCTAAAAGACAATTTTTTATAGACAATTTTTCTATCAAAAATTTCGGAAATACCATTTTGTATAAAAAATTTCTGAAAGAAGATTTTTTTATAGAAAATTTTTGAAAGACAATTTTTCTGTAGAAAATTTCTAAAAGAGAATTTTTCTATAAAAAATTTCTAAAAGACAATTTTTTCATAGAAAATTTCTAAAATACAACTTTTCTATAGAAAACGTCTGCAAGACAATTTTTCTATATAAAATTTCTGAAAGAAGATTTTTTTTATACTTCTAAAAGACAATTTTTTCATCGAAAACTTCTAAAAGACAATTTTTCTGTAGAAAGCTTTTGAAAGAAAATTTTTTTTTATAGAAAATGTTTGAAAGACAATTTTTCCATCAAAAATTTCTAAAAGACAATTTTTCTATAGCAAATTTCTCAAACACAATTTATCTATAGATAATTGTTCAAAGACAATTTTTTTATAGAACAATTCTAAAAGACAACTTTTCTATAGAAAATTTCTGAAAGATAATTTTTTATAAATAATGTTTGAACAATTTTTCTATAGAAAATTTCAAAAAGAAATTATTTTTAGAAAATTTCTAAAAGATAAATTTTTCTATCGAAAATTTCTTAAAAAAAACAATTTTTCTATAAAAAAATTTCTAAAAGACAATTTTTCTACAGAAAACTTCTGAAAAAAAAATTTATAGAAAATTTTCGAAAGACAATTTTTCTATAGAAACTTTCGAAAAAACAATTTTTTTTATCTAAAAGACAAAGTTTTCTATCGAAAATTTCTAAAAGACAATATTTCTCTAGAAAATTTTTGAAAGAAGATTTTTTTCTATAAAAAAATTCTAAAAGACAATGTTTCTATAAAAAAAATTCTAAAAGACAATTTTTCTTTAGCAAATTTCTCAAAGACAATTTTTCTGTAGAAAATTGTTCAAAGACAATTTTTCTATAGAAATTTTTTAAGAGGCAATTTTTTTATCGAATATTTTTAGAAGACAATTTTTCTATCGAAAATTTCGGATATACAAATTTTTCTACGATGAGGTGCTATTTTCCCCACAATTGCCTCAATGTCGCTTCTATGGGTCGAAATCACATTGGCTATAGCTGGTATAAATTTCACTTCAGTCGGTCTTGTTCTTACTGAATGGCCGTATTAAAAAAAAAAAAAAAACGATTTTAAACCACTGTGCAGTGCACAATGAGTTTGTGCTGATGTTTGTAACTTTTTCAAATATTGGTGTAAAGACACATCTCAGAATCACATTTTAAGTCGGTTTAGCGATTTCCGTCCATCTGTCTCTCCATCTGTCTATGTGTACATCTGTCCGTCCATCTCTGCACTCAAACAAATCTGCTGATTTTAGCAGACACTGTTTGCTGAAAATCTGTCATAATTATCTAGGTAAAAATCAGCAGAGAAATCTGTCAAAACAGCAAAGAAATCTGTTAAGATATTTTCTAGAAATTTTTTTTACATGTAAAAAAAATGATTTACATGAAATTTTTTATAGTTTTTATATCCTACACCACACTGTGGTACAGGGTATAATGAGTTTGTGCTGATGTTTGTAACTACCCGAAATATTGGTCCTAGACCCACTTTTAAGTATACCGATCGACTTAGAATCACTTTTTGAGTCGATTTAGCGATGTCTGTCCGTCCGTCTGTCCGTCCTTCCGCCTGTCTCGTAAACGGTGTAAACACGTTACAGGTCGCAATTCTTATTCAATTGACTTGAAATTTGAAACTTAAGCCTCTTTTGGCCCAAGGACGAAGCCTATGGAAAAAATCGGTCCATATTTAGACATAGCCTCTATACAAAGGCCCTCTTTAGTTTTGGCTCAAATTACTCTAATAGCCGCATTTTAATAGGTATATTTTCGAAATTTGACAGGTAATCATGTGTTATCCACACAAATCACCATTCCGAATTTTAAAGAAATCGGACCAGTTCTTCTTGTAGCCCCCATACAAACCACCTTCCCGATTTTCACACAAATCTCTCAAATTAAATGAAAATAAAAAAAAATTATTTAAAATTCTGTTTGTGTATGTTAAACGCGTACTTTTATAACCTTATCAAATCTGATTATCATCAGACCATTTTTGGACTTAAGTCCCATGTGGAAATTTGGCCTGATATTCAGTTGAAGCGATTTATTGTCAACAAAAAGAAGCCTATTCCACTCAAATTTGATTAGTAAGTGCTTTTTAGGTTAGGTTAGGTTGAGAGGTTGACATAGTGTCCACAAGACCAGATCCTGATCCATAGTGATACCTCATGAAGAGGGGGTGTGTTGAAGGGGGGGGGAGGGGGGATTGTGGTGGGGTGTTGGGCTTCTCTATACATTAATTCACGTTCTTCTGTCTTCCTGTCCCATAGCATGACTATTTAAGTCCACACATGCGTCTCATCAAATTTACTCAGCTTAATATATTTTAACATCTTCCACGGGCTGATCCCTCTTAGTTCCTCCACATTCTGAAAGAAGTAAGAGCCAAAACAATTAAATCGAGTGCGAGATAGTGCAGGGCACTGACAAAGATAATGGAGTGAATCTTCCACTGTCTCTTCGTCCCCGCACCATCTGCACAAGTCATCCATAATTAATCTTAACTTTTTCAAATAACATTTCAAGCCGGTGTGGCCTGTTATTATACCTACATACTTCCTTAGATCTGCCTTTTCCATATGTAAAAGCGTTTTTTGAACACGATTTTCGCCGCGAGTCCATAGAGCCTTTGTTTGGATACAGTCATGTCTGCATTCCCATCTTGAATCTTCTTGGCGTTCAAAGTTTTTCCTGATCTCCATGTAAATAGCATCCAGGCCCAGATGTACATCGGTCCTAATTGCGTTGGATGGTAGAATGGCGCCCATACGAGCTAGCTCGTCCGCTTTTTCATTCCCTGGAATATTTTTATGACCTGGGACCCAGCACAGTCTTAAAGAGTGTTGTTCGATAAGAGCCTGAAGCTCTTGGCGACAACGGCTGACTACCCTAGATCGAATATTCCTATTTCCTAATGCCTTTAAAGCCGCTTGACTATCAATGTATATAATGATCTCACTAGAGTAGATCGGTCTCATTGAAATGAGTCTAGCAGCCTCCGACACTGCATACAGTTCCGCCTGAAAAATATTGCTTTTTACACTTATTAAAGATTTGACAGAATATAGATCTAATTAGTCCATGTTTGAACTTGGAACCCATTTTCCGGGAAACTCTGGTGTAGGGTATTAAATGGTCTTCTTACTTGTTTTTTTTTTTTAATATAGACATTTAAAAAAAAAAATGTTTCTGTAACATTAGCAATATAATCTACTGATTTTTTTTAGTTTTGTCATTTATTGGGCTCAATCGTTTTAATTGTATAAAAAACGAAAAAAATTTAAAAAATTTTCTTGAAAAAATTATGACAGCAAACTATTTCTGTAAAATTACAAAATAATCTGCTAAAAATATGTTTAAAAATATCATTTTAATTGCATAAAAAAAAAAAAAAAATTAACACTTTGAAAAAAAAAACTTAGAAATTTTTTTGAAAAAAGTATGACAGCAAACTATTTCTGTACAATTACAAAGTAATCTACTAAAAATATGTTCAAAAATATTTAGAAATTCAGCAAACAGAATAAGTAAAAACGCAGTAAAATTTCTGTTATTTTGTAAAACTGAATGACAGAGATTTTAGTAAATATTATACATTTTAACAGAAAAATCTGCTGAAAATTTGCTTAACCAAATTGAAAGTTGTTTTACAGATTTTTTGGCAGAATTTTTCGTTTGAGTGTGTCTATCCATGTAACGGTGTTAACACGATACAGGTATCAATTTTCAATCAACCGACCTGAAATATAAAATTAAAAAAAAAAAAATTACATGTTTACTTTGACGTTTAGGAAAAAAACATAATATTGCATTTTTTTTGGTTGCCCTGTTAATTCTATACTTATTGTGCGTACAAACAAATGCACTTACGAATGATTTTAATGGCAAAGAAGGCTTATTTAGGATGTTAATAGGATTTTAAAGAATGTAAAAATTTTTTTCTTAATAAAAATGTTTTAAAATCTGATTCGGACACAGTATTTTGAACAAATTTTTTGAATTTGAAATTTTTTTTTTACGAAATTTTTTTAAAATTTAAATTTATACGCAATTTTTTTTATAGGAAGAAAATCTATGTTTCCAAAAATTTAGGTTATTTAAAAAATGTATGAAATATTCTGAAAAAAAAATTCTCATAGATTTCCTTTATTTTGAATGAAAAAGTATTTTAAACGTAAAAAAATTCTTTTTGCATTTTCAGAATAATTCTTATCTGAATCTTGTTCTACCTTCCTCATTTTTAAGTTTATCAAAAACATGTTAAAAATTCTTGTTAATATTTTTTATTTTATTTAAAATCTTTTGTTTTGATATTAAAGTTAAAAAAAAAATATGAAAACTTTTATGTTTACACCTGCATAGATTTTTTTTTTAATATTTTTAATTTTTTTTCTTCGATAAGAAATAATTGAATTTTAAAATTACTTTTTTTTTTTGCTCTTTTGCTACTAAATTTACCACATCACTTTGCAAAATTATAGCACATACACCCATAAATTTTAACACATATTGATTATATGGTACTGATGCATTTACAATGTTTAAAATAAAAAAAAAATATTTATCAGATTGTAGAAAGAAAATGAAAAAAAAATATAGGAATTAAAAAATCTTAATATTGTTATAATAATAAAAAATAAAAAAAGTGAGAGGTTTTATTATTGTTTAAAATATTTGTAATTTATTTAATGCTTTTAAAACAACAGCGATAAATAATGTATTAAAAAATACAATTAAAATATATTTTAAAAAGAAGTATGTGTCTTAAGTCTTTTGTTTTGAAAAATTTATCTTATAATTAAATAAGTTAAGTAAATGATTAATTAAAAAAAGATATCAACATAGATAACTTTATTAAACGTGTTAAATGTTTTATGTATAGAAAACATGGTTTAGAGTGTGAGACTTTTAAATTTTTCACATATTTTTTATTATTTTTTTGTAACAATATTATTATATTTATTCGACCTTTTTTATTCAATTCTATATTGTCTATTAATTAATATAGAATTTTTTTGTAACACATTTTTCGTATTAGGAAAAACTCCTATACATGACCTTTTTTCCATTATAAAACTTACTAGATTTCAAAAAGAAAATTTTTATTTCAGAAAAATTATCAGTTTCTGCGACACTTTGCGGCTTTACTTTTAACCTTGTTTACAAAGTATGCCAAAATTAATCAATATTAATATTTTTTTGACAAAGTAACACAATAATATCTTTAGGCTTGATATATTTTTTTAACCTACACCAGTCTGTGTTTGATTCTGCTTTTTTTGTTTTGTAACCACTTAACTACTTTAATTTCTTGTATAAAACTCTTGTCAATATACTGAAAACAAGTCAAGAAAAATCTGAAAAAAATCTAAAAAAAAATCTAAAAACATCAGATAAATTCTGGAAAATTAAAAAAAAAATCAGAAACATTTTAAAAATTGTTTTGATACTCTTAAAAGTTAAGAAAAAAATCAAAAAAAAAAATGTTCTGAAAAATATACAAACATTTTGGAAAATTAGAAACATATGAAACACATGTTTCTGGTATGGGTGGGCCATTTTTTTCGGGTAGCCATTTTTGATCAGAGAAAAAAGCGTAAGACATTAAAAAAATCTGTTGTAATTAATGGTATGGAATAATATAAAAATCAAACTGTAACAACATTAAATCAACAATAAAACTTTAAATTAAAATTGAAGCAACTTTGATTTAAAAATGTAAGTTTTATTTAAGCAATAACGAGCTTTGTTGACTTTTTTACCGTTTTATTTTTAATATGAGACTGTTTTTGCTTGATTTTTTTTTTCTTACAAGGTAAGAATTCCAACCCTTTCGAACCAATATATATGAATGAAAGCAAATTGGTTTATAACGGTATGAATACTTCCCTTGTTAGTGTAAACTTTTCGAAACTCTGCAAAGTTTTTAAATAAAGTTCTGGGCAAATATTACACATTAAAGTTAAATTCGACTTGGAATATCCTTCGCAATGTCCAAAACTTTCTGAATGTAAATATATTTAGTGCAAGGACACCTTGCATAAAAACATTTTTTTTGGTACAAAGCTTTTTTAGTAATAAACAAGTAGAAAAGTTAAATTCGACTTGGCCGAATCTATGAATACCCTCCACAATGCCATTTTTAAGTGATAGTAAATTTTCTAACGTGAAAAAGTAACATTTTTGATTAGAAATATTTAATTTTGAGTAAAAAAACTTTTTTTAAGTAATTTTTGAAAAAAAAAAAAAAATAATTTACTAAATTTTTTTTCGAGTGTACTTTTTTTTATTTTTTTTAGTGTAAAAATATTTTTGAGTGACAACAATACGCTCTAAATTTTTTATTTTATTTTTGTGACTTACAAATGTTTTTAAAACATGTTTAACGGGTTTTCAACAAGTGAATTTAAGGTGAAACTAATTTGAAATTCACGGTTTTGCTAATAACTTTTGAACCACTTGACCGATTTCGCTGGATTGCAATACCAACCCGACCAGGTAAAGCCCAATATATATGCCAAACTTCAGGAGCCTCAGTAAAGTCTTTCAAAAGTTAGCGTGTTTTCAACAGACAGATGGACGGACGGACATCGGTAGATCATCTTAAATCGATCGAGGATCATGAATATATGGGGCATTCCATGTCAAATCGGACACTTTGAAAATTTTTTTTTTTAGATTTTCCCAATTTGTTTACAGTTTTTAATACCCTTCAAAAACTCTTTCGTGGTAAATTTTCAGATTTTTTTGATGACCCGTTCAAAAGATATCGAATTTTTAAAAATTGGTAGTTTGTTTCTTTACTCAAACTTCTTTTACTCATAACTTCTTCAATAATGGTCCAAATTTCAAATTTTTTTTTCAAAATTTTTGTTTTTTTAACGTTCTTTTTAAAAAATAATCCCAAAAAATTCTTAAAAGCTCTTTTGTATGCGATTTTTAAGTTTTAAAATTTAAATCTCATTTTTGAAAATGTTTGTCCTCTTCGTTTTTTTTGAAATTTTTTTGTGTCAAACATCTATTGATTCTACAAATTTTTTGCCCAGGAGGATCGTGGGATAACGCTTATTACTAATTTTCAAAATTTTTTGAAAAAATTTTATTGTAATTTTTAAATCTAAAAATCATTTCTACTGATCCAATGGAGCGTCATAGAGGGGTGATTTATAAGACCGACTCCCATTATTTTTCACGTCTTAACATTTCTTTGGAACAAACTATTACCCTATATCCAATTTCTAAGGGGGCTCCCACACAAAACGACATTTTTTTAAATTTGCTGCAAATAGTGCCCTTAGAGCAACAAAATGTATGACCGACCCACAATATTTTTTTAGTCCAAACATTTTCTCTGAACACACCTATCCTCTATCTTTAACTGTTAAGGCGGTCCCCATACAATTTTTTTTTTATTTTTTGTAAATTTGTTTTATTTAATCAGCTTCTAACGGTCCAATGGTGCGTCCGAGAGGGGTCATTAGTGAAACCGACCCCCATTTATTTTTACCCTACAAAATTTTTTTAAAACATACCTACGCCCTATCTCTACTCCCTAAGTAGGCTTCCATTCAAAATTACATTTTTATAAAATTTGCTCCAACTGTTATTTGTATGGGAGCCTACTTAGGGAGTGGAGATAGGGGGTAGGTATTTTTTAAAAAAATGTTGTAGGGTAAAAAAAAATGGGGATCGGTCACACTCATGACCCCTCTCGGACGTACCATTGGACCAGTAGAAGCTGATTAAATAAAACAAATTTACAAAAAATAAAAAAAAATTGTGTGGGAGCGCCTTAACAGTTAAAGATAGATGGTAAGTGTGTTCAGAGAAAATGTTTGGACTAAAAAGATATTGTGGGTCGGTCATACATTTTGTTGCTCTAAGGCAATGGTGCCCAAATACTTGTTAAAGATCGACAAAAATACACGTACACAATCCGAACAACAACAAATCTGACAACAGAGAGCGTAAAAAACAAAAAAAAAATATTATCGTTTCTCTTTTTGGGCACCACTGCTCTAAGGGCACTATTGGGGCAGTTAGAGCGGTTGGAGCAAATTTTAAAAAATGTCGTTTTGTGTGGGAGCCCCCTTAGAAATTGGAGATAGGGTATTAAGTAGTTTGTTAATGTTAATGTTAAGACGTAAAAATTAATGGGGGTCGGTCTTATAAATGACCCCTCTATGACGCAACATTGGAGAAGTAGAAATGAGTTTCAGATTGGAAAATTACAATAAAAAAATTTTGAAAAATAGTAATAATCGTTATCCCACGATCCTCCTGGGCAAAAAATTTGTAGAATCAATAGAAGATTTACACAAAAAAAATTCAAAAAAATCGAAGAGTACAAACATTTTCAAAAATGGGATTTAAATTTTAAAACTTAAAAATCGCTAAGCGCTTTTAAGAATTTTTTGGAATTTTTTTTAAAGTACGTAAAAAAACAACAATTTTGAAAAAAAAAAATTTGAAATTTGGACCATTATTGAAGAAGTTATGAGTAAAAGAAGTTTGAGTAAAGGAACAAACTACCAATTTTTAAAAATTCGATATCTTTTGAAGGGGTCATCAAAAAAATCTGAAAATTTATCGCGAAGGAGTTTTCGAAGGGTACTAAAAACAGTCAACAAATTGGGAAAATCTAAAAAAAAAAATGTCCAAAGTGTCCGATTTGACATGGAATGCCCCATTAGTAAAAAACATGTTATTTTAAAAAATTTTTTATAAGATTTTTGAAAAGTTTTTTTTGTTACTTTTTTAAAATATTTAAAAAAATACTGATAAAATTCTGTTGTTTTTACAGAATTTTTACCAATAATTTTATAATTTTACAAACTATTTACATAAAATTGTATTTGTGTATTTACAAATTTTTTGACGCCATAAAACTTACAAAAATGTTTCGTGACTTTACTAGATTGCTACCCCCTATTTTACGAGAGTTCCTAGTAAAAATTACGAGCTTTTTTGTAATTTTACAAGATTTTTACCAATAAAATTGTAAATTTACAACTTTTTTGGCACCATAATACTTACAAGGAATTCTTGTGAATTTACTAGATTTTTTTGCAAAAACAACCTTGCAAATTTGTTAAATTACAAAAAAAATTGTAAAATTACAAAAAAATATCTAAATTTCCATTGAAAATTTTTTTATTAAAAAACAAGGAAAACTGTGAAATATTGGTAAAATTTTGGAGTACGAGACTTTTTCTAATAATTTTACAAGTTTTTTTTTTAGTGTAGGGTACACTTTACCCACCTTATTCTCCCCTTTAAAATATATTTCCAAAACTTTTGTTTTCTGAGTGTATTTATTTCGCTTAACAATATTAACGGCCAAACCTTAATTATCTGCTATAATATAAAAAGTACCATTTTAAATATAAAAAGTACCAACCCAATTAGAAATGTCGTTAAGACATCTCAAAGACTTCCTTATGACAATGTCAGTGTACCTGCTGGCTGAAAAATCTCTGACCATACAAAAAACCTCATGACACCTCCTGACTTTTTCAAGTATTTTGTCAAAATTCCTCGCCGACAAGTATGCAGGTAGTCAATAGTGCTGACTACATTATGACATGTACATAGTACGTCTGAGATCGTCCAAAAATTTAAAATTTATTAATCACGTCTTTTAATTTACACTACTTACTATTTTTATCTGTCTATTTCTTAAATTTTATTTTTTAAAACTTAGTCCGCGAACTCAGAACCTTCTGCTCACTGGTCTAGCACCTTACCCCTTTAGCCAAACTTTGATAATAAATGTGTTTATTTAAAAACAAATTTAAATTAATTTATTATTTGAATTGTCCTGTTATATATATTTCGTCACCTGAATTGAAAAATGCTACAATATGAATTTTTCTTCCTCAAATATAACATTTTTTTAAATATTAATTGGAATTTGGTTTCATCCTATTTAACAAGATTTTGTTAGAGTTATTTAGGCGTATCTTATTGTTAGTTGTTTTTAATATTATTTATACAAAACAAAAAAAATTATTTACAAAAATAATATTGCAGGAGCCCTTTACAATTAAGGTGACGATATATTAAATTTATTTTGGTTTTGACAAATTTGAAATATTATGATTTCAAATTATATTTTATTACAAACAATTTTAAGTTGTGATTGGCCTAGTTGTCTAGCAGGTTCGACAGCTTACGTGTTGTAGATTTTTGGCCTCGGTTCAATCCCCGGTCGCGGATTTTTTTTTTATTTTTTTTTATTGTTTTAAGACCAATTCAATTTTATTTTTTTAATTACAAAGAAAACTAAAAGAGTTTTAAAGGATTATACAAAATTACATCGATTTTACATCGGGAAAAAGATTTTTAGTGATGGGTCGGATTTGCTATATAATTGTCAGCATTAAAGACATGATTTTTCTAAACTGATAAGACAACTTATATGACAAGTTAGAACTTGGGGAGCTCCGACAAAAATTATGACATGTCATTAAGTTGTCTTTAGTAAAATGTATTCACTTGCTGACTTCTACCTGATGAATCATTACTGACAATGTCTTAAAGACAAAATTTCTAATTGGGAAAGTACCATTTTAAAAATAAAAAATATCAAAGTACCATTTTAAATATAAAAATTACCAAAATACCGTTTTTATTAAAAGTGCCAAAGTACAATTTTTTAACCTTCGCTGACCCATTTAAATAAGAATTTCCAAAAATGTTGCTTTAACAAACTGGTTTTTCCTTATGGAGAATCGTACATGCCAAATATTTTATTTCTAGACACATTTTTTTAGTAGTTTGAAAAAGTATCATAGTACCAAAAAAAAAAAAGTACCCCATAAAATTGAAAATTGAAAAAACAAAAAAATTTAAGGAAAAAATTAAGAGTTTTATGAGTATTACGTGTTAAGTCTCAAGTAAAATCTCAAATTTCTAGGGTTGTTAGGTCAATGGATATAAAAAGCACCAAAAGTACCCAATTTTACCATCCGTTATTGAAAATAATTTTTCTACTGGAAAATAATATTTTATTTCTAGATGCATTTGTTAAGTAGTTATAAAAAGTACCATAGTACCAAAAAAAAGTACCCCCATAAAATGGAAATTTAAAAAAAAAAAACAAGTAAAAAAGTTAAATTCGGCCTTGCCGAATGTAGTGATACCCTCCACAATTTAAAAAGGTTATTGCAAAAAAGTTTTTTTAAAAGGAAATTACTTTTGAAAAAAAAATCCCGCGAAAAAAAAAATCCGCGATTTTTTTTTTCTTTTTTTGTCAAAAAATATGTTCGTACTTGTTTAAATGCCATTTGGTGTTCAATTCTGTTCACATATGTCAACCAGCAGCATAATTAAAGCATTTTGTATTTTTAGGTTATGTTGAATGTACTAAAATTTTTGAGGTGTCCTTGCATTTTCATTCATAACTTTTGAACCGCTGAACCAATATCGCTCAAATGCAATACCAAACTTCTCGGGAGAACTTCCAATAAATATGTTAAGTTTCAGTCATCTCTGTGCAATATTTTGTCCGTGATAGCATTTTCCACAGACAGACAGACGGACATCGCTAGAATGTCTTAAAATCGATCGGGCATCATGAATATATATACTTTATGGGGTCTCAGACCGATATTTAGATGAGTTACAAACGGAATGACAAACTTATATATACCCTCTATAAGTGGAGGGTATAAAAATACCGAAAGTACCAAAGTAGTTAAAAAATAAATATAAAAGTAGTACCAAATTTTAAAATTTTTTACCTGTTCCAGAATTTTACACTTATGCAGTTAACTGGTTAATCAAAATCAAATACATATATTTGGTGAACCTGCAACATTGTTGCAAAAATTATGTAGTACATTTTAAAACTTCTGGAAGAAGTTCTTTTTTATATTTTTATATTAATAGCTTCCGCTATTAAATAAATGACTTTTACATTAATTTTTAAAAAAACACTCCTTAGCCAATGGGTAATAAATTATAATATTGTTTTTTTTTGGAAATAAACAAAAACAAAATTTTCACTGCTGCATATAAAAGTAAATTTTCTAAAAAAAAACGAAAATATGATGCATTATTTAAGTGGACAGATTTTTTTTTTTTGAAAAATTATAGCAGATTTTCTCAATTTTTTATTTATTTTTTGATAAAGTTATTTATCAAAATTTTTTACAGTTGTCAGTTATTTTTTTTATGAAAAATTTATTTAAAACCTTTAATAAGAGTTGGAGTTTTTGTTAAAGATTGAGTTTGTGTTTCAGTTCTTTGTGTGTTTTTTTGTTGTTTTTTTTTTTGGCTTATTGTTTAAGGCGTAACCGTTACACGTTATCTTTTTTTTATTTTGAAAATTTGTTGAAAAACAAAAACTTTAAATTCTTAAGATTTTTTTTTTATTTTTTGTAAGTTAAAAATTATTTTTACTTTAAAAAAAATTGAGTCATAAAATTTTATTATGTAAAACGAATTTTGTAAGTTAAAATTTTTTGACTTAAAGCTGATTTTTTATTAGGCATTTAAAAAAAAACAACATTTATTATGCTTTATTTGCATCAGCATGCTTTAATTATCCCTATGGTTGTTTATATAAATCCAATATTAAATATTAACCCTTTCAGGACACATATGTAATTGAAATAAATAAAAAAAAAACTAAATTCTGCCTTGCAGAATGTAAAACAGATTATTTCAAAAAAACTATATTTAAAACAATTGATAAAAGAAATTAAATTTGAGAAAATTTTGGATAAGAAAAATTGCGTTCATAACTTTTGAACCGCTACACCGATATCGCTCAAATGCAATTCTAACCTTCTCGGGGCAACAACAAGTAAATATGTTAAGTTTCAGTCATATCTGTGTAATATTTTGTCCGTGATCGATATTTCGACAGACAGACGGACATCGCTAGAATGTCTTTGAATCGATCACTGATAATAATATGAAAACTTTATGGAGTCCCAGACCGATATTTCGATGAGTTACAAACGGAATGACAAACTTATATACACCCTTTACCACTAACAAGGGAAGTCTCCCTAGTGTCATTCTCCGATCTAAGTTCTATTAAAATTTTTTAATAGAACTTATTAAAAACAGAAAAAACTTGTATAAAAATTTAAAAAATTTTGACATCGCTAGAATGTCTTAGAATCGATCACAAATCAATAGTATATATATTTTATGGGGTCCTAGACCGATACTTCGATGCGTTACACACGGAATGACAAAGTGAGTAAACCCCCATACTTTTGTTGAAGGGTAAAAAAATCGGGAAAATTAGGGAAATTTTGGAGAACTTGGATAAATTTAGGTAAATTTGGAAACGTTTTGAAAAAACTTAGTAAAAGTCCGTGAAAATCAAAAAAATAAACAGAAAGTTTAAAAAAAAATTAGAAAAAATAGAAAAAAAAAAATTTGAAAAATTAAAAAAAAAATGGAAAATTAAAAAAAAAATTTAATTTTGGCAAAATTTTAGGTAATTTAGAAAACATTTAAAGCAGAAAACACTAAAATCCAAAAACATCAAAATTCGAAAAAATAACAATTAAATTAAAAAAAAAAAACAAGTAAGAAAGTTATAGTCGGTCAAGACCTACCATATGATACCCTACACCAGTGTTTTCCGGAAAATGGGTCCCAAGTCCAAACATGGACCGATTGGATCTATCTTTTGTTAGATCTTTATTTAGTGTAAAAACACACACACAGATCAAATTTTAGTGGAATTGGTTTATTTTTTTGCCAATAGACCGATTAAACTGAATATCGGTAGAAATTTTGATATGGGGGACCAAAACCAATTATATTCCAATTTGATTTGGTTACTAAAGTACACGTTTAACACCTAAAAATAAAATTGTTATCAAATATTTCCATTTTTAGAAATTTTTAGGAAATTATCTGAATATCGGTAGGGTGGTTTGTATGGGGACTACTACACTGAAAGAATTATTGTTCATAATATCTATGAACATACTTCATAAAACCAAATTCATAGAATCTTTGAAACAATTCATTGGCTGAATGAATATTCACTAGTATTGTGAAATATTTCATAGAATTTTATTCATAGATTTTGTAAGATTCATAGAAAAAATTCATAGAAAAAAAATGTCATTAATAATTTTTTAAAAATTAAAATAATGTTACAATAATTAAATAATTTGATTAAATATATTAAAAAAATATAAAAAATATAAAAAAACATAAAAAACGTAAAAAAAATATATTGCTGCCCTGGCGGGGTTCGAACCCAAGACCTACCGGCTGGGAAATTTATAATCGACGCCTTAGCTATCAGCGCCACCAAAGGAGGAAAACCTCGCCGACTAACACTTATTGTTAGTTTTGTAATGTTCGTTATTTTTTTTTTTTTTTGCAAATATACAAACATTTTGTTTTCTACAAACATACACACAGATTTTGGCAGAGCATTGTGGCAGAGCATAATATTTTAAAGCAGAATTTTAAACAAAATGGATTTTAAGTGTTATAACTTGTTTATTTACTTTAGCTCAGTGATTAGAGACTAAGCTTCATGAACAACTGGTATTGCGTTCGAATCTCGGTGGGGATAAGTTAAAAATAAATAAATTTTTAAAAATAGAATATTGTAAATAAATAAAAATAAAATAATAAAGTAAATAAAAATTAAATAATAAAATAAATAAAAATAGAATTGAACAATAAAATTTTTCTCCATAGCCTATGAACTTTTTCATAGGTATCTGGTTTCTATGAATTTGTTTCATAGATTTTATGAAGGGCATCATTGGCTCACTTCTAATGATTTTTTTCATATAATCAATGTACGTTTTCATAGCCGTAATGAACAAAATTCTTTCAGTGTATAGCTTCAGAAATTTTAGAAAAAATAAGAAAGCCAGAAAAATTACTGAAAATTTGGATAAATAAAAGAAAAATTTTGAAATTATGATGACAAATTTGAAAAAAGATTAAAAATATTAAGAATTTCTTAAAAAATGTAATTAAATCAGGAAAATTCAGAAAAAAAATTATGTAAAATTCTGAAAAGAAAAATAGTTTGGATAATTTTAAAGGAAACTTAGGATAAATTTTGGAAATCGTATGTGTTTAATACAGATAAGTTCAGAAAGTTCAGAAAATACAGACAAATTCAGAAAAAAATGGAAATTGATCCAAAAAAAAATGAAATTCAGGAAAAATCGTCAAAAGCCAGAAAAATATACAAAAAATACGAAAAATTAGTTTAAAACAATTTTAAATAATATGGGAAAATTGGGAATAATATTAAATACTTTTAAGATACACATGTTTGTT
This sequence comes from Pegoplata infirma, assembly GCA_963921195.1. Taxonomy (NCBI): domain Eukaryota; kingdom Metazoa; phylum Arthropoda; class Insecta; order Diptera; family Anthomyiidae; genus Pegoplata; species Pegoplata infirma. The sequence goes on along the minus strand of OY992540.1, from coordinate 195,429,771 downwards.
ACTCCGAAAAAATATCGACAGTTAAAAAAAAAATTTGCAAATTTCAAGAAAAGCTTTTAATTGTCAAAATTTCTCAACAAAAAAATCTACAAACAAAATTGTGTAATGGTCAAAATTTCTAATAAAAAAGATCTACAAAATTCTGAAAAAAGTTTAAAAATTAAAGAAATTTTTTTAAAAATTGAGAAAAATTTTAATAAATCACGAAAAGTTTCGGAAAAAAAAATAAAAATTCAATATTTTTGAAATAAAAATACAAAATTTTTCAAAAAGTCATTAAAATTAAGAAAAAAATTAAAAAAAAAAAAACAAGTAGAAAAGTAAAATTCGACTCGGCCTAATCTATGAATACCCTCCACAATGCGCTTTTTAAGTGCTAGTAAATTTTCTAACGTGAAAAAATAACATTTTTGATTAGAAATATTTTATTTTGGGTAAAAAAACTTTTTTTTAATAATTTTTGCAAAAAAAAAAAAATTTTTTGAGTGTAAAATTTTTTTTGAGTGTAAAATTTTATTTTCGATTGTATTTTTTTTTTAGTGAAAAATATTTTTGAGTGACAAAAATACGTTGTAAAATATTTTTGTGACTTACCAATGTTTTTAAAACAACAATTTAACGGCTTTTCGACACGTGAATTTAAGGTCAAACAAATCTGAAGTTCGCGGTTTTGCTAATAACTTTTGAACCACTGGACCGATATGGCAGAAATTCTTTACGAACCAGGCCAGGGGAACGACAATATGATATATGCAAAGCGTCAGTATCCAGCAGATTTGCCTTTATTTCGAAAGTTAGCGTGTTTTTTATCTTGTAAATTCACGAAAAACCTTTGACGGACATCGCTAGATCGTCTTAAAATCGATCGACGATCATGAATATATATACTTTATGGAGTCCTAGAACAATATTTCGAGGTGTTACAAACGGAATGACAAACTTATATATACCCTCAATCACTAGAGTGGAGGTTAGAGATGGGCGCGTGAGTGATTTTTGGCTCACGCTCACGACAGGAATTTTCACATCACGCACACTCACTCACGAGCATATTTTTTCTACTCACACTCACTCACAATCACGTGAGTAAATTTAATACAACTCACACTCACGTGCACTCACGCAAGCTTCACTCACACTCATGTTAACTCACACTCACGAAACTCTTTTTTATACAAAAAAAAAATTCAATAACGAAAATTTCAAAAATCTTTCAAAATTTTCAGCAAAATTTAAAGTTCAGCGAAATTTTACATTTTCTTTTGCTTTTTTCGGGACGAAATCTTAAGTTAATCAAAATTTTAAAATTTTTTTGTTGATTTTTTTGGTCCGAAAAGAAATATAAAGAGAAAGTTAATCACGCAAATTCACGCGAAAAAGTCGACTCACGCACACTCACTCACGCAAAAATCTTACTCACGCACACTCACTCACGCAATTTTTTACTTCACTCACAATCACGTGAGTAAAATTGAATTCAGTCACAATCACACGTGATCAGGCGTGAATCACGTGAATCACGCTCTAATCTGCTCATGTGCCCATTTCTAGTGGAAGGTATAAAAAATTTAAAAAACAGGTAGTTTTTTGGATAAATATAGTAAAATAAAAAAATAAAAAATTGAATACAACTCAAATTTTGGAATTAATCAGTAAAAATAAGGAAAAACTCAGCATAATTTAAAAAAAAATAACAGAAAAATAAATCTTAAAAAAATTCTATGCAAATTTGAAAATTTTAGATAAATTACAAAAAATTTTAAAAAACTTTAGAAAATTTTAAAAATTCAGAAAAGTTTAGAAAAAAATCTGGAAAACTGTGGAAAAAAATCTGGAAAACTGTGGAAAATTTTTAAAAGTTGAGAATAACTGAGGAAAATTGCAAAAATCCAGCAAAACTAAGAAAAATTTAGAAAAATTCAGTAATATTCAACAAATGTCAGAAAATTAAAAAAAAAGATAAGGAAAATTCAGAAAATATCTAATTTTTAAAAATTTGATATTCTTTCGAGTTTTAAAACTTTTAATTTTGTTCTTGCAATTATTAAAGATATTAACTAGATCTTTGATTGTTACAAGACAAACATTTTAAGATCTTAGAATTCGATATGAAATTTTTAAAACTTGGGTGAATGGTGAAGTCGTATTCGAGAATCGAGCTCAATATATTTCACCAAATCCGGATTTTACTACAGTTTCCTCAACTTTTAAGAAATAAATCCAACATGTTTTAAATTGTTATTTCGTCCCTAAAGAGGTTAAAAAAATTTTAACGGTTATTGTAAATAATGAAATAAATATTCTAAACCTTAAAAAAGTATTTTTTAATAACACACATAAAATTTTTTCAATACTTGCAAATATTTTAAGAAATAAATTGCACAAAACTTTTCTGATAAAAGTTCAATGTCTCATTTATTATACCAAAGACCATACTTTTCTTAATTTTGTATGTATAACTGTCATCCTTAATTAAGGCAAAAAATATTGAATTTCAGTTATATTTTTTTATTTGGTAACTTCATAAAAATTTTGGCATTCTATGAATTTTAGGGAACAAAAAAATTTAAAGATGGGCTGTTTTTTAGTTTATTAACACAAATTTAATTTCTTAAATTTTTTTTTGTTTCTTTACAGATAATAAATTAAAAATACATCAACATGTGTCTTAAACATAATTTAAAAAATCATAAAAAAAGTAAAATAAAATTGCTAATTAAAAATAAATAAACATAATTTTGTTTTATGAATCAGTTAATTCAGAATAAAAGAAAACGATGACAAATTATGAAAATTTATTAAATTTACCATTGAATTTTAATGGTAATGAATTGAATAATGAATTAAATAATTCCAATATACCAACAACACATGATGCAGTAAAAATGTCCCAAAGAGATTTCTCGGAGGTAAGTTTAACAAAAAAAAATACATGTACTTATTAAAAAAAAAAAAAAAAACTAAGCACCTGCCTTTTTTGAACTTAAACATAAAATTTATGTGCAGCAAAAACTTGATTTACGGCCCACATTAATTTATCAGCAACTATGACCAAAATGATTCGCTATTAGAGCTTTTATAAACGAGGACCTGTTTCTTATTTCAAAAACCTAGATTTTATAGTAAAATATATTTTTTTTAATTTATTTATCGGTGAATAGATAAGATCTGGTCTGATTTGCTCATATCTGTTTTGATATGATCATATCAAAATATATTTAATTATATATGACAAGATCTTACAGATCTAAAATGGGGAGTGATATGATCTCATGTAATCATTAACAGATTCAGAAAATGGTAAAAAAAAATCGTGATCTGACAGTTCTGATCAGATGCAGTTATATTTAATTGGATATGAGCAGCTCAGATCAGATTTAATAATAATTATAACTTCATCCCATGAGCAAGTGTTTTTTATTTATTTTTTTCCATTTAAGTACAAATCTTTTTTAATAATTTCCCCAATGACCGTCGTCGCATTATAGAGAAACAGACCAAGACTACTGGTGGGTATCAAACCCACGACTTCCTCGTTCAAAGGCTACTCAATTTTTACACGGCTATATATAAAATTTTGATTTCCTTCATAGCTTTTTACTTTACGCCCTGTTTTGTAGGAACTAAAACAGCCGTTAATTGTGGCTTAAGTGTATTTTTTCTTATTTTGAAATCTTTAGTTTGTTCTTATCTTTGATTATATAGTTTTTTTTCTTTATTTATTTATTTTTATCTTTGTGTAATTTATAAAACAAATTAAAATTCGTAACAAAGATTTAACAACCAACGACAATATCAAGATTAAAATCCAGACATAAGAAAAATACCCTTTTCTTAAATGCCTTAATTAGGGTGGCACTTATTAACTGAGTTTTTTTTTCGAGAGAATTCTATGTTACTTATAATTCTCCCCTGAAAAAAATCATTTGTGATATAAACGAAACGAATTCATAATTTTGTGTACATGTAACCAATGAAGGAATTCATAATATTAGTTAAATATCATGCATATTCAGAACAATTTTTTATAAAATTTGCTTCCTAAGGTTTTGTAGCTTCATTCAACATTTTTTTTGACACCTGCCATAAGTGTCGCGACTGTTTAGTTTGTAGTAAAACACGACAAATGCATCAAAAACAGATACGCAATACGTTTTATTTTTGTGGTGAAATGAAATTATAAATCAGTAAAATATTTACTAAAATTTGTGCTGTTTAATATAATTTCGTGGTTTTACGAATGAATTATAGGGGCATGTCACAGACTCAATTCCGTTCGGATTTGAAAAAAGTGATTTACTCGTAAAACACAAAGCGAATATTTATTATCGGAATGATATTACTTTTATGTAATTCGATTCCACTTTGATTTTTGGAAGTGATTTCATTCCGACAAAAATAATATTCGTTTTTCGTTTGACGAATAAAACACTTTTTCCAAATCCGAACGGAATTGAGTCTGTGACATGCCCCAAAAGGCCAGTACTAAAGAAAAATAAAAAGTCTATTTTAACAAAAGTTTAATTTAAAATTTCAAATTTTCTATACATTTTTTGAAAGTCGTTTTTAAAATCAAAAACAATTTGTATGGAAATAAAGTTAAAAGTCGATTTTAAATTTATTTTATTTTACTGTGGTACGGCTGAAAGTTAGAGTAAAATTTTAAATAAAACAAGTAGAAAAGTTAAATTTGCCAAATCTATGAATACCATTTTATTTTGAGTAAAAAACTTTTTTTGTCATTTGTGTAAAAAAAAAATGTTTTTGAGTGACAAAAATACTTTGTAAAGTAATTTTCTGGCTTACCAATGTTTTTAAAGCCCGCTTGTTTAAATCTCGGTTTTTTCAACAAGCGAATTTAAGGTAAAATCAATCTAAAATTCACGGTTTTGCTAATAAGTTTTGAACCACTGGACCGATTTGGCTGAAATTCATTATGAACCAGACTAGGGGACGACAAATATATATTCCAAGCTACAGCATCCTCAGAATTGGCTTTCAAAATTCACTCTTTTGCTTATAACTTTTAAACCACTGGACCGATTTCGCTGAATTGCAAAACCAACCTGACCAAATAAATGACCAACATATATGCCATCATTCAGATGCATCTGCAAAGTCTTTCAAAAGTTATCGTGTTTTCAACAGACAGGCAGACAAACGGACATCAATATATATCTTAAAATCGATCAGGGATCATGAATATACAATATACTCTATGACCTCTATCACTAGAGTGGAGGGTATAAAAATTAAGAACATACCATAAATAAAAATAGTTTCTTGAAAATTGTTCCTTTGACAATATCATCCTGACCTCGATCAGGAGTAATCCTTCTCAATAGAATCTATAGTCGAATAATAAATAATTTTTATTAATTTAAAAATTAAAACAGAATTTTAATTCTAATTAGAGATGGGCGCGTGAGTGAATTTTGACTCACGCACGCTCACGAAATAAATATATTGCTCACGCACGATCACGCACGAAATTATTTTTTTTTGCTCACGTTCACGCACGCTCACGTGAGTAACTAAAATTTTTCTCACGCTCACGAAATAATCACGCTCACGAAATTTAAATTTACAATTTTTTTTTTTACTTTTTTCGAATTCTTGCACAAAAAGTATTTAATTTCCTCAAAACAACAATAAACATTTATTTAAATCACAATTTTGTATTAATTACCCCATAAATTCAATATAATGACGATTTTTTTACTCGTTTTCTGTTTCAAACAGCACAAAACAATCACGAAACAAAAATTACTCTCGCACGCTCACGCACGAAACTATTTTTTATAATCACGCGCACTCACGATCACGTGAGTAAAAATAAATTTCACTCACGATCACGCGTGAATCACGTGAATCACGAAAAATTCGTGTCACGCGCGCATCTATAATTCTAATCCTCTGGGTTCAAGTGCAGGACTTTGAACTTCCTCTAGCATAAAAATGTTTAATTTGTTTAAAAATAAAACAAAAAACATGAAAAAAATGGGTTGGTTAGGGGTTGGTTTGGTACCTCAAGGGAAACTTTTTTCCTCTGGTCCGATTTACGAACTTAACCATTTACGAACTAGGACCATAAAACATAATTGTACCAAATCTCAGAAGTCTAGCTCTTTATTAAAAGCTGCATCGTGTTATCTTCAGACAGACGGACATATACACAGACAGACGGACATTCATAGAATGTCGAAGAATCGATCATTGACCAATAATATATATACTTTATGGGGCTTGGCCGATATTTTGAAGCGTTACACACGGGAGGACAACGCGAGTATACCCCCATTCTGTGGTTGGAGGGTATAAAAACTAAAGAAGTATTTTTCTACGTTGTTTACTACAATCGCGTAAATTAAAGAAAATATCAGTGACGGTTACATGCGAACAAAAATTTTTAAATTTTTAGAAAAATTAAAAATTTTTTTTCACACTTTTCTCAATTCAAAACCATATACAGTCTAACTCGGTTATAACGGACTCTGTTATAATGAATTCTCGGTTATAACGAACGAATTTCAAAGTCCCGACGTTTTGGCAACAATTTTGACACAAAATACTTCTTTTATAACGAACTCGGTTATAGCGAATCCTCGGTTAAAACGAACTACTCACTATGGTCCCTCGAACACAATTTCATGTATATTTACCTTTTTATAACGAACTCCCATAAATATTTTTAAATTTGCTGCAATTATGTTTACCAAACTCAGAAAAAGTTAGAAGCTTTTGGTTAATATATTAATTTTGATATAATTTATTTATATTTTCAATATTTTCTTCTCAATAAGTAGTTTACTTACAAAAAAACGTCAAATAAAAAATAATTGGCGGGGCACATTTCCTCTCGAATAAGTGTAAATACAAATTTATCATTATTTACAAAAAAAAAATTATTGCACGCCCATAAAAGGGGGCGGACCGAAAAACGATAGTTTCTAATTCTGTGGGTCCAAATGCAGGACTTTGAAATAAAAGGGGCGGACCGAAAAACGATATTTTCTAATTCTGTGGGTCCAAATGCAGGACTTTGAACTTCTTGTAGCATAAAAATGTTGGATTTGTTAAACAAAAATCATGTAAAAATATGGTATTTTTCAGAGGTTGGTTTAGTTCTTCAAGGGGGAACTTTTTCCCCCTGGTCCGATTTTGCTCATTTACGAACTTAACCTGCCTAGGAACATAATACATATTCTTGCCAAATGTCAGGAGTCTAGCTCTTTTATTTTGGACTGCATCGTGTTAACTACAGACGGGCAGACGGACGGACAGACAGACAGACAGACAGACAGACAGACAGACGGACGGACATCGCTAGAATGTCTTAAAATCGATCACTGATCATAAATATATATACTTTATGGGGTCCTAGACCGATATTTTGATGCGTTACACACCGAATGACAAAGTGAGTATACCCCCATACTGTAGTTGGAGGGTATAAAAAACCAAAATCTTTGAACACTTTTTGGAAAAAATCGAGTTTACATTGCAAAAAAATAAAAAAGTCACTCTCTAAAATTCAATGTATAGACTTAATAGATTTTGAACTTCTGATTCCAAATCTGCTTTTAAAATTTTTCTAGCTTACACCGTTTTTGAGATATTCGCATTTGAAGATTCCAAAAATTGCTAATTTAGTACTATCTGTAGTTCTTTATGGCTTTTCTGGATTTTCTTTAATTTTTTTCAAAGTTTTTTAAATTTATCAAAAAGTTTGTTAATTTTTTCAAATTCTTGCGTGTTTTCAGATTTTTTTTGGGTTTTCCTGAACTCTTTCATTTGTCCACATTTTTCTACTTTCTTTTTTTTTTTTTAATTTTCAAATTCTTACAACTGTGAAAAAGCTGCAGGCAGATTCGACAAAAAGTACAAAAGCATTTTTGTGTGCTCTTGTATAATATGACTGCCCGAAAGCCATCTGAGTTATAGTAATTGACTTACCCAGCAAAAACTTCGCTTACCAAGTAATTAACTTAGGGGGTTAGCAAAAATATGAGTTACCTTCCAATTTCAATGTTAATTACTTTAAAACGGTGATGTCATTGGAGGTAACCACATTTTGCCTTTTTTGGCGCAATGTAATTCTAATGGTAATTAGTAGTATTCAAAGCCATTGCCACGTAAGCGAGGCAGGAAGGGGTACACATTACCAAGTTTTTGCTGGGTATTTCATGTTCAAATTTCACAAGACACCATTCCCATATCTCGAAAATAGTTTTATCCATCACAGCTCTGATTAAATTATTACAGCCTGTTTCACAGAGTGGTGTAAAGGGTATTTCATGTTCAAATTTCACAAGACAACATTCCCATATCTCGAAAATAGTTTTATCCATCACAGCTCTGATTAAATTATTACAGCCTGTTTCACAGAGTGGTGTAAAGTATAAAAACTATGATTTTCCTATAGTAAATGTATTTAGTACCTTTATGTTCAAAAAGTACCTTTTTGGTACTTTTGTTTTTAAAAAATTCAATTTTCAAACCAGTTTTAATTAAATTATTACATCTTGTTCCACTGAAAGTTATAGAGAACAAAAACTTTATTTCCCTAATGAACATCAACTGTAAAGGTACAATGCTAAAAAAAGTACACATTTTCCATTCCTGCTCTGATCCACTCATTATACATTGTTCGAAAGATGGTAAAAAAATCTGCTAAATGTATCTAGTACCTTTATGTTAAAAAGTACTTTTTGGAATTTTTTTTATAGTGATAGAGAATATAAAAACATTAATTTTCCTGCTAAACATTAAATGTATTTAGAACCATTATGTTCAAAAAGTACCAATTTGGTACTTTTGTTTTCAAAAATTTCATTCTCGCTTAAAAAATGGTTTAAAATCTTTAATTTCCATGCTAAACGTCAATTGTATTAAGTACATTTATGTTCAAAATTACTTTTTTTTTTGGTACTTTTGTTTTTGAAAAGTACCTTTTTGGTTCTTTTGTTTTTAAAAAGTGCCATTTTGGTACTTTTGTTTTTAAAAATGGCATTTTCCATTCTTACTCTGATTAACTCATTATAAAATATTCCTCAGAAAGGTATAATGCAAAAAAACTTGAATATCCCTGTGAAACATCGCGTATTTAATCTTGTTTTCCACATATACCTCCCTAATTTTATACATATCTAATTTGTTTTTAACAAAAAAAAAGAAGGGTTTTGTTTGAAATCCTTGTTCTTTTAACGAAGTTTTTTTTTCAAGTTATATTTTTGCTTAACTTCAATTGGTGACCTTCATGTTTATTTGCGAGTTTATATTGTTCATATACATAAATATTTTTTTTTTTTTATCTTTTCGCATTTTGCTTTTAATTTCTTTTGATTTTTAATCGATTTTCTTGCTGCGTTAAGGTTTGAGGTTTATATATGGCTTGACTAAAAACTTGTTTTTGACTTTTTTATTATTTTTATCTCAATATATTTTTTTTAAATACATTTTGGACCTTTTTTTTAATATAAGAATTAGAGCAGAAATTTTGTTTTTGTTATTTTTCAACTTCATTGAACTTAAGATACTAAACATTTTTTGTATTTGAAGGCCATAGCCGCCATAAATTTATGAGTAGGCGTTAATCAATACCAATTATTTATGAGTAGATTGATGAAAATTGAAAATCATTTTGTTTTTTCCATTATTATTTCATATTTAATCAAAAGGAAATACAATATGTGTTCAAAGGTTTGTAGATATGGATAGGATATGGTAGGGATGAATACAAAAGTTTTAGATTTATCAGATTTAATAAAAGATTTTATATTTGATTTGAGGAGATTAATAAAGTAGACAGTTTTATTTTTAGCTTCCCAAGTAAAAATGTGAAGGATCAGTACTGATCCGAAAAATGGATCGCTAAGATTAGATCAGTTTTAATCGGACGGATACAATTTCATCCGAAAAATGGGTTTATCTAATTATGTAAACCCATTTTCCGGATGACATTATATCCGTTCGATTAAAACTGATCTAATCTTAGCGATCCACTTTTCGGATCAGTACTGATCTTTCAAATCTCGGATCAGAATTGATCTTACTTGGATCAGTACTGATCATTCAAATCTCGAATAAAATGTGATATATAAATATATATCTAAACATTTTTACTCGGGTTGCTAGACTATACTTTTATGCTTGGGTTTAAAAAGTCTTTCTGTGGGGTTTAGAGAAGTCCCATATCTTCAACTTAATAAACGTTTTTGTAAAAAAAATATTTAAATTTAGAAACAAGTTTTGATTTTAATTTGATTGTAAATTGAAAATTTGAAAATTACTAAAATCAGAACACTTTTATAATCAAAAGGCACGCATCGTATTTTTGGCGCCCAACATGGGGCCAATATAAAAACTTGAATTTTTGGCCCCTTCTTGAGCGCCATTTGTTTGAAAATTGTGTTAGTAAGATTTTCTGAATTTCCATAATTAGATTGAGCAAATTTTTTAACTTCGTAAAACCGAGTTTAAACCGATACCTATCGGTTTTACAATTTTGGAAAGCCAAAACAACTGTTTTCAATATGCTTCTTGAAATATCGAAGTTATTAACAATACTTTTTTTTTTGTTAAAAGAAAAAAAATCTTTCTGTTTGATTACTATATTTAAAGAATTCCCATATCTTCAGCTTTATAAACTAATTTGTAAAAAATATTTAAATTTAGAAAAAAACGAATCTTTGATTTGAATTGTTATTGTAAATTGAAAATTCTGATTAATTTTTATTAAACAATAAAAATTGTTTTATTCGACCTTTAAAATATTATATTTTGAGGATGTTTATTCTGGCTCGAGGTCAATTTTTTCTTTACTAATTAAAACCATGATATTCTAATAGCATAATTTTCAAGAAAATGATTTTTTTGTTTTAAATTTATTTATATTGGTCATTTTTGCAAGACTTAATCGACGCGTGTTTCGGAATTTGTCAGATTCCATTGTCAAGATTATTTAGCAAAAATAGAAACGATTTACTACCAAAGGTTCGAAAGAATTAATTCTTTAATTCAATTTTCTAATTCGAATTAAAAAAATAGAATTTGGCATTCCCTAAAATCATTCAATTTTCAAAATCACTGAATTAATTCTTTCAAGAATTCATTCCTTAAGAATGATCATTCTTAAGGAATGAACTATTTTTTTATCCAAATCAATCTACTACAAAATGAATGGTGAAATTTTCTTATCATTCAATTTTAAACAGTGAAGCGCAACACACATACACACACATTTATGCTTGTGTGGGAAGCAGCAGACGAGACGTCGACAAAACAACAGCCAATCGTTTACACACGAAGATGCTTAAAATGCACACAAGCAACACATTTATGAAAATATAAAGGGAATGAAATAAAAAAATCATCATTCAATTTGTAATAGATTTGAATGATGAACAATTTTGATCATTCAATTGAATGATTAGCTTGCAAGGAATTAATTCTCTTGGGAATTAATTCAATTTGATTTAAGCTTTGAGAATTAAGCCTTTGAATTAATTCGTGTTGAATGCTAGTACGGAATGATAATTCAAAACTTTTTAAAACAGAATTGAACTTTTTGGGAATTAATTCTCAATAGAATTAATTCGTTCGAAGCTCTGTTTACTACAAAGTAGCAAACGAGTCTAATGACAAATCGTTTGTGCACAAACTAAAATATTTATACATATTCGACTCTATCCACAATGGGAATTAGAAAGACGACATTACAATTTCAATTTTCTTCATAATGACCTCGAGCCAGAATAAACATCCTTAAATGGAAAATTTTAAAACAAATAAAACCAGAAAATTGTTATACTCAAAAGACACACATTTCTCGGTTAGGTTAAAATTATTTAAAATGGGTTGTAAATAAAAATTGGAAAAATAAATAAAAAACTGATCATTGGATCAAATTATTATTATTATATATTATTATTATATTACTCAAAAGACACACATTGTGTTACCCTTCTCGATTTGCAACTGGCCCCTGCTTGGGCGCCATTTTTTTGAAAATTTTTCTAAGTTAAGTTTTCTGTTTTTCCATAATTAGATTGACCAAATTTATTAATTTCACAAAACCGAGTTAAAACCGATACTTATCGCTTTTACAATTTTAGAAAGCCAAAACAGCTGTTTTTTCAATATTCCTTTTGAAATATCAAAGTTATTAACGATCATTTATTTTTGTTAAAATATGTTTCAAACACAATCATTACACCATTCGACAGGCAATATTAAACATGAACCGGATAATATACGTCTGAAAGTAGAGATCAAATGGAGTAAAACTGCATTTACAATTTTTATACCCTACACCACTCTGTGGTACAGGGTATAATGAGTTTGTGCTGATGTTTGTAACTACCCGAAATATTGGTCCTAGACCTACCTTCAAGTATACCGATCGACTCAGAATTACTTTTTAAGTCGATTTAGCGATGTCCGTCCGTCCTTCTGTCCATCTATCGGTTTAAGCACGATACATGTCGCAGTTTTCAATCAATTGACTTGAAATTTGAAATTTAAGCATCTTTTGGCTCAAGGACGAAGCCTATTGAAATTGGAAAAAATCGGTCAATGTTAAGACCTAGCCCCCATACAAACGCCCCTTTGGATTCGGCTTAAATGATTCTAATGACCGTATTATAACAGATATCGCTTTGAAATTTAGCAGGTAATCAAATTTTGTATGCACGAATCTTCATTCAAAGTTCCAATAGAATCGGGTAGGTCCTTCTGGTAGTCCCTATACAAACCACCCTCCCGATATTCACATAAATCCATCAAAATTCATGAAAATGGAAATATTTGATAAAAATTATATTTTAAGGTGTTAAACGTGTACTTTAGTAATCTAATCAAATCGGAATATAATTTTACAATTTTTGGACTTAGTCCCCCATACAAAAATTTCGACCGATATTCAGTTAAATCGGCCTATTGACAAAGAAATAACCCAATTCCACTAAAATTTGATCTGTGTGTGTTTTCTACACTAAGTAAAGATCTAACAAAAGATAGATACAATCGGTCCATGGTGTCCACACTGATGTAGGGTATCATATGGTCGGTCTTGACCGACTATAACTTTCTTACTTGTTCATTTCGTGATCCTGTTTCCTTTTAAAAGGACTTCAATGTTTTAAAGGATGCATTTTGTAAAATATTTTAGAAATATTTGTACTTGGCCTAGGATGACAATGAAGATGGCAAATGGAAGAGTAGGATCTCCCTTAATTTTTTCATTTTTTATTTTGCCATATCAGAATAAAAGGATGTGAATAAAGTCATTTGGAAATTTTACCAAAATATTTTGGTAAAATTTTGAATGATATTGAAGGATACAGTTATGAAAGGACGTAACTTACCTCCTTTTTCCTGATATTTAAAAATAAGAAATAGGAAAATTAGGGGAGATTCTCCTCTTTCATTTTCTATCACTAGTGGCATCCTAGGATAAGCACAAATTTTAAAAAATTATTTAATAAAATTTAATCCTTTAAAATTTTGAAGTCCTTTTAAAAGGAAACAGGAACACGAAAATAAAAACTGTTAATGCAGTGTTACTACATTTGGTCTCTAGTTTTAAACGTATATTATTCAGTTCGTATTTAACGATTTTATTTTTTCTTTTTTGTCGAACGGTGTTATGAAAAAATTTTCACAAAAAATTAACCTGACTCCGTGCTGAACGGGCGGGGTTGGGGGGGGGGTTATCAAAGATCCATCTTATCAACTTTTTTAAAACTATTTTAATTACACCATAACAAATACATAAATGTCAGTCAACCAGGAATCAAAAACCGCAACAACTAATTATTGCCAGTTGTAGTCATTTCAATTCCTCTTTCAACAAAATCAAATGACATTTTTCAGACCTTTTCTGGTACATTTTTATTACCATAAAATCGTTGGTATGCATTTTCTGGATAATTAAAACAAAAGTAAATGATCAAAATCTTTAAACAAAATGCAAATGTACGTTATTTTTTTTTGTTTCTTGTAACTTTTAAAACTTAAACAAAAACAACAAAAAAAAAATTATCTTAAATACTTAATCAGTTTCAAGTGTGTATATTTGGTGGAGTATTTAAACGGTTTAACAAAACACCATTTAAAAAAAAAACTGAAACTGATTTTGACAAGAAACCAACGAAAAAAGCAACACTAAACTTTAAGAGGACCAACCCACGCTAAGAAACTAAAATATACAAAAAAAAACTTTAGAGATAATTAGTAGTCAATGAGATACAGTGGTTTAAATGGCAAAAATTTTGGCATGTAGAAATAATTTTGATTGAAACAAGTAAGAAAGTTATAGTCGGCCAAACCCGTCCATATGATACCCTAAACCAGTGTTTTCCGGAAAATGGGTCCAAGTCCAAACATGGACCGATTGGATCTGTCTTTTATTAGATCTTTCTTTAGTGTAGAAAACACACACAGATCAAATTTTAGTGGAATTGATTTATTTTTTGTCAATAGGCCGATTTAACTGAATATCGGTCGAAATTTTTATATGGGGGACTAAGTCCAAAAATGGTCCAATTATATTCCGTACTAGCGTGCGCAGGGTATTTCGTTGCCCGTAAATACAGAAAAATTTCATAATGATAATAAATGACCCATTTTTGGAACTTTTCGCTATGTAATCTTTATATATGTCTTAAGTAATCCTTTACAAAAACTGTGCTTATGATCATCACAACTTTTACAATAAAATACCAAATACATCAGTTGATATAATAAATACTACGTCAGCTTTAAGACGGTCTTATGTTATCAAAAAAAAAACTTTGATTTATTAATTGAGCAAAAAAAATTTAATTAAAAAAACTTTGAGTCAAAAATTTAGTGAAAAAATTTTGTAAAAATATGAACAAATATGTATGAACAAAACAACAAAATTAATGAAAAATTACTTGATAAACAAATTTTAGTACAAAAAACTTTTAGTAAAAAAAAAAAATTGTAAACATTTTCATTTGAATTCGTTCCCAGTTTCATTCCATTTCGTTCCCTGCTCCCATTGGCGTAGGAAGTCAACATTTCTGGGGGGGGGCTAAAGCCCCCCCAGGATTTGTTTAATTTTTTGCTATTTTTTTTTTTTAATAGAAAAACCCAGACGTATTCCTGAAGCGTTCCCTTTAACATGGGTCTAGGTGTCCTAGAAACGATTGCCCTCCGAAAGCAGTTAAAAATTCATATATATTTTTTTTTTAATTTTGATTCTGTAGATTTTTCGAAAATTTAGAACTCCCAGATATGTTTTGAGAATGAAAGATTTTTAATGTTTTTCCTATAGTAAAATCATTAGATTACTATGATTTTTTTCAAGAAAAAGTTCTGATGATTGCAAAAGTTGATGATTATTAGTCAAAATTCTCAGATTCATTCTTTCAATAGCTTTTGTCTATAAAAAACCCCTTAGAATTTAGAAATTTTTTTAAATTAAAGAAGTTAAAATGTTTTCCTGAAGGTAAAACCCTAAGATTCGGTAAAGTTTTTATTACTGACAAAAACATCAGATTCATATAAAAACTTTTTTCAATAATTCAGACTATTTTTCAATGGGAAAAACTATTAGATCTTATATAATAATCATTACGAGTCCTTAAGACTCATTGAATAATCATAACGATTCCTAAAGACTCATTACATATTATTAATTATTGTTGCAAAAATTAATGAAATCATTAAATTATTAAAAAAAAAAATGTGAATGATTAAAATTCTGGGGGGGGCTAAAATTATTCAGGCAGGGCTATCTACGCCAATGCCTGCTCCATTCAATTTCGTTCAATGTGGTGTTCATTTCTTTTCGAATAGTATCCGTTAAAGAACAAAAGAGTTTCTAGGTATAAGATAATTAAATTAAAAAGAATCATTTTGTCCCTTATTTTGTTTCAGAAAATATAAAAAGTACCCCTTTAACTCCTTACGAATCAGAATTTAAAAAAAAAAAATCTTTTGGAAATGTTTTTTTTTTCGCTAGACAATCCTATATTCCAAATTTAAAGTTTCCAGTACCATTATTTCAGATAATATGAAAAGTACCAAAATGCTCGTTTTTACTCCCTTAGAATCGAAATTTCGAAAAAAGTACTTTTAACAGATTTTTTTCTGTTGTTGGATCCTACACTCCGAATTTAAGTTTTATGACCCCTATTTAAGAAAATGTAAACAGTACCAAAAAGTAATTTTTTGGGGGATTTTTCCCGTTAGAAGATGCTACATTCCAAATTTCAAGTTAATAGGCTCATTATTTAAGAATATATAATTCCCTTTTTTCATTAATTTCCTTAGGAATTAGAATTTCTAAAAGTTATTCTTTTGGGAATATTTTATTTCGCTAGGCAATCTTACACTCCAAATTTTTTATCATAATTATTTCAGAAAATATAAAAGGTACCATAGTACTCGTTTTATCCCCTTAGATCGGAATCGGAATTTACAAAAGTACATTTTTCATAGGTTTTTTCAGTTGTTGGATCATACATTCCTAATTTTAACTTTTTATGACCTTTATTTAAGCATGGGATCCTACGTTCCAAATTTCAAGCTAATAAAACCATTATTTAAGTTCATATAAAAAGTACCAAAATACCTTTTTTACCCGTTATACCCACATAGAATCATTATTTCAAAAAACCCTGCCTAAGTGGATCTATATTCCGGGAGATGCAGCTACATTTCAAATCTCTAGCTTCATTGGTTTGTAAAACTATAAAAAGTACTAGCGTACCTGTGTTTGCACATTTTGCCCCCTTAGAATCAAAACTTCCAAAACCCAAGCCTTAGGGGACCTATTTTCCGGGAGGTGCATCTATATTCCAAATTTCAAGTCTCTAGCTTCAGTGGTTTGTGGAAATATAAATAGTAATAAAATACATTTTTTACCCCTATTCTCTAGAATCAACATTTCCAAAAACACAGCCTTAAATGATCTATATTTCGGGAGGCGCACCTACATTGCAAATTTCAAATCCCCATTTCGTTCCCTGTTTTATTCCATTTGATTCCCTGTTCCATTCCGATTAGTCCTATGTGGCTTTCATTCCGTTCCGAATATGCGCTTACATGCGCTAAAAAACCGAAAATTCTTAGCCTTTTTTAGAAATCTTTTTTCGCTAAATGACCATGCATTCCAAATTTAAAGTTTCCAGCACCATTATTTCAGGAATTATAATAAGTACCAAAATACACTTTTTTACCCACCCTTAGAATCGGAATTTCAAAAAAGTACTTTTTCAGAATTTTTCCCTTTGTTGGAACTAACATTTTAATATTTTTTTGTAAGACCTTAATTTCAAAAAATTTAGAAAGTACCAAAGTACATTTTTTTACAACTTTTTACCCTTAGGAGTCCGAATTTCCAGAAAGTACTTTTTGGGAATGTTTTTATGTTAGAGGATCCTACATTCCAATTTTCAAATTAATAGGATTTTTTTAGAAAAAATAAAAAGTACCAAAGTGCTCGCTTTTTACCCCCCTTAGAATCGGCATTTCGAAAAAGTACTTTTTCAGATTTTTTTCGTTGTTGGAAACAGCATTGCAAATTTTAATTTTTGTAAGACTTTAATTTCAAACAACATAAAAACTAACAAAGTACAATTTTTACCTATTTTTACCTTAGGAATCCGAATTTCCAGAATGTACTTTTTTTGGAAATGTTTTTCCGTTAGAGGATCCTACATTCTTATTGTCGAATAAACAGGATTTTTTTTTCAGAAAATATAAAAAGTACCAAAGTACTCACTTTTTTTACCCCCATTAGAATCGGAACTTCGAAAAAGTACGTTTTCAGAATTTTTTCCGTTGTTGGAACCACCATTGCAAATTTTAATATTTTTGTAGGCCCTTAATTTCAAAAAATATAAAAAGTACCAAAGTACCATTTTTACCCCTTTTTGCCCTTAGGAATCCGAATTTCCAGAATGTCCTTTTTTGGGAATGTTTTTCCGTTAGAGGATCCTACATTTCAAATTTCAAATTAATTTAATTTTTTTTCAGAAAAAATAAAAAGTACCAAAGTACTCGCTTTTTCCCCTTTTTCAACCCTTCGTTTTTGCCCCTTAAAATCAAAGTTTCCAAAAACCCAGCCTTAGCGGATATGTATTCCGGGAGGCGAAATTACAATCCAAATTTCAAGACTCTAGCTTCAGTGGTTTGGGCTGTGGGATGATGCGTGATTAATATGTCAGTCAGTCAGTCATCAGTCCGTCACGGAACTACTTTATATATCGTCGAACTATATTCAATAAATGCCAACTCGAAAAAGCTTACTCTTCAGGAGAGCTAAAAAACTAGTTATTTCGCATATTATTGCAAAAATAAACAATGTACCTTCCACAAGATGGTTTAAATATTCTAAACAATTTTTACCTATGCAAAAATTTTCATATTTTGCACTTGTTTGCGTATTTTTCAGAGATGGCATTTATTACTATATCAAAAAACAAATATTTTTTTAGAGTTGGCATATTTTGTCGGAAAATAAAAATACATTTTTTTTGGAAAAATTTTTTAATTTTTTTTTTTTTGGTTTTTGTTATCCTTAGTACGGTAATTGCAAAAACTGAACAAAAAATTAAAAATCTTTGCATATTTTTAAAAGTTACTAGCTCCGAAAGCCTTTTAATCTCAGGGTGGTCAACGTTGGCACTCTGTAACTCACGCTGTATTGCAATAGGGTCACTCCAAACCAGCTTTTTTGAAAGCTTATATCATTGACTTTATTTGCCCCATTCATAATGTTTTAATCTGATAAATTGTTTGAAAGTTACATAAATATAAGGATTTTTTTTTTGCAAACACTATTTACCGATATTTTTAAAATGGCAATATCTCGAGAACCAGTCATTAGATATCAAAATCTTTACAAGATTCGTGTTCAGCATGGCAAACGCAATAAGATATGTGGTCTTATTTTTTTTAAAAATTTTTTTGAAAAATTTTTGGAAATTTACAATGGGAGTTGGCATTTATTTCCACCAAAAAAATATGTACTTTGAGTTAGCAGAATAACAAAAATGGATGTAAAACGACAACAAATTATTTTTTTGCTCTGAAATTTTTATGGCAGATAGGTATTACATAGGGGAGCTATTTGCCATCGGAAACTCATTTCCGTCAAATTTGAGTTGGCATATTTTGAATATAGGTTCACGATATATAGATTGATTAGTTTACTAAAGCACACGTTTAACACCTAAAAATACAATTTTTATCAAATATGATTTTATGAATTTTGAGGGAATTATGTGGACTGACCTGATCTTTGAAATTTTGAATTTTTGATTTGGATTCGTACACACAAAATTTGATTACCTGCTAGATTTCAAAGCAATATCTATTATAATACGGTTATTAGAGTCATTTAAGCCGAATCCAAAGGGGGCGTTTGCATGGGGGCTAGGTCTTAACATGGACCGATTTTCTCCAATTTCAATATGCTTCGTCCTTGGGCTAAAAGATGCTTAAGTTTTAAATTTCACGTCAATTGATTGATAATTACGATCTGTATTGTGCTTAAACCGATAGATGGACAGACGGACGGACAGACGGAAGGACGGACATCGCTAAATCGACTCAAAAAGTGATTCTGAGTCGATCGGTATACTTGAAAGTATGTCTAGGAGCAATATTTCGGGTAGTTACAAACATCAGCACAAACTCATTATACCCTGTACCACTGAGAAGTGTAGGGTATAAAAAGTTGCTATTTTATGTCACTGTGTTCCTTTTCGCTATCGACTGAATGAAGACTGACTGACTGATGAACTGATTTCTGAATGATGACTGTTTAATAAAAAAATAAAAAAAGAAATAACTAGTGAGTGACTAATGACTGACGGATGACTGAATGATGACTGACTGATGACTGACAGATGACTGACTGATGATTGACAGATGACTGACTGATGACTGGCTGACTGACTGACTGACTGATGACTGCCTGAGACTGACTGATGACTGCCTGAGACTGACTGACTGATGACTGACTGATGACTGCCTGAGACTGACTGATGACTGACTGTAAGACTGACTGACTAACTTATGGCTGACTGAATGATGACTTACTTATGACTGACGCATGACTGAGCGATTACTGGCTGATGACCGATTGGCTGACTGATGACCGTTTGGCTGACTGATGACTAACTGATAACTGTCTGATGATATTTGGAGCATGGTTGTTCTAGCTCGAGGTCGTTTTTCTTTACTAATTTCTTTCGGAGGGTGCGGAACCAATTGAAAGTGTATTTCGTGCGATTTGACTTCGGTAACCAACGACTGATGACACGGCTATGTGCCTTATTGTTAGTGAAAGAGCAAACGCGGGACCCATTTCGAAAACAGCTTTCTCATGGACAAATGTTTATGTAAAATATAAAGAGATTAACCCTCTACCTGCTATTTTTAGGGGTCATTTTGGTCCTTTTTTGTAAATATCCTCATTGAACACTAATTAAACGTGCGTTTCAAGGGTTAAAATGTTCTACAAAAACTTTTTGCATCAAATTTAAGTAGGGGCTGTTAAAGGCCAAAAGTTCGTGCAAAAAGTGCAAAATTCTTAAAAATGTAAAATTGTAAATTACCACATACTAGAGATGGGCGCGTGAGTGGATTTTGACACACACTCACTCACGCAAACTTTTTTTACTCACGCTCACTCACTATTTACGTGAGTGATAAAAATGTTACTCACGCTCACGGGTGACTCACAAAAGATTCAATCACGTGAGTCACGTAAAATCTACCCACGCAATAAAATTTTCTTACCAAAAAAAAACCTCCTAAAAAATGTTTTTTTACAAGAAATGAAAAAAAACAATTGGACAAATCAAAAAATCAAATTACTCAAACTAACACAAAAAATAAATGACTCACTAATCACTCACTTAGATTTTTTAAACTCACGTTCACTCACAATCACGTGATTGAAATGAAAATCACTCACGCGTGGTTCACGTGAATCTCGTACTAAAACGTGCCTTTTAAGGGTAAAAAAATGTTTTAGAAACATTTTCTGCATTAAATTTTACTAAGTGTTGTAAATGGCCAAAAGTTCCTAGTAAAATTTGATGCAGAAAATATTTGTAGAATAATTTAACCCTTTAAACGCACACCTTAGTCGTGTTCTATAAGAATATTTGAAAAAGGGCTAAAATTTAAAAAAAGGCCTAAAAATGGGAGATAGAGTGTTAATATGTTCTAAGAAAAGGACCAGTTTAAAAAAAGTTTTTTCTAAATTAGAAAAAAAGCTAAATTTTCTCCACCATAATGGTCATAAAAACTTGATGTTTTGAAACGAAACATTCTGAAAAAACTGTTAGGATGTGCTTATTCTAATAAAGTGAAAATGGCTAAAAATTGTACTTTGGTACTTTTTGGATTTCCTAAACTAAAGGTCCTATCAAATTTAAAACTTTTTGTCTAGGATCCTCCAGCAAAAAACAAAACAATAATTCCTATGAAGTTATCATATGCTTCGATATTTAATTTTACCAAAGTACCGAGCGGTCGTGACCAAGTTTTAACCTTTAAAAAAGTTTTCACATTTCATCACAAAAAGACAAACGATACAATGAGACAAGAAAACTTTTAAAATGAAAATAATATACAATTGACAACTAAAATCGCTACCTTTTTCTTTTTAAACTGTCATTTAAAATCAAATAAAAAATGCAATTTTTTTCTTAAATCACCAATTTTGTTTTTTTTTTCTTGCTAAAGTCTTACTAAATGTAACTCATCCTTTTTTATTCCCAGCTAAACAAAACAATTGAAAACATTTAAATTGTTCTACCAAAAAAAATTTTTTTTTGAAAAATATCTGTATAAAAATGTGCCAAATTCTTAAGAATTAAAATTTCGAAATGCATTCTGTAGCAGCAGCTCACCCAAAAAATAAAAACAAAAAACCAAACAATCTTATGCCGTCCAACATAAAAACTTGAACTTTTTTTTTTGGTTAAAGAAATCTTTACGATCAACTCACGTCTGGCACGTCTCTCAGTAGTGACAAACCTAAAACTACAAACGAAAAAGTTGAAACATCTGAATGAAGGAAAAAATAAAATCGCCAAAATACTGAAAAAAAAAACAGTTGCCAAACTAAAGAAAGGGCAACATAACAACACACAACATATAAATAATAATAAAAAAAAACAGAACAGTCGGTCAATGGAAATGTTGAAAGTTGTATTAGTATGAAAAACACCATTTCCAAAATTTTAAATTAGAAAAATTTTCAAAAAAACATATGAAAAAATCATTTTAACCCGTGGCGATCTTAAATCAAAGTTTTGGTTTTTTAGAAAATTGTCAGCAAAAACTCTAAACTTTCATCGAAGGGCGCCATTATCTGATTTGACTCAAATAAACTTTAAGTGAAGGCCTTTATCAAACTCTATAAAATATTCAGTAAACAAAAAATAAAAAAAAAATATTATTTCTTGTGAGAAATTTTTTGACAAAATTTAAATGCCGATATCTCGAAAACCGTTCGACCGATTTTAGACTTTTTTTTAATATTCATATTCAGCATGCCAAAATTAATAACAACTTTTTTTAATTCTAAAAATCGAAAATACTGGTGGAAATTTTCCAAAAATCCAAAACTTTTGTCGAAGGGCGCCACGGGTTAAAATTATCGTATTTAGCTCAAATTAAGTTTGAATGAAAGCTCTATGAAAAGGTCAAGGAAAAGAAATTTAACGGTTTTTTTTTAACTTCTTGTACTTAAAATTGCCATTTTATGCAAATTTCTTACAGCCATATCTAAAAATCGTTCAACCGATTTAAGAAAAAAAAATATATAAAAAATGCTAAAAAAAAAGTTCAGGATAAGTCGGAAAAATGTTAAAAAAAAATGTTAAAAAAGCTTAAAAATTGCGAAAAGAAATAAAACAAGCAGAAAAGTTAAGTTCGACTTAGCCGAATCTGCACTCAAAATATTTTGTGGGCAAAACCAAATGAAAAAAAAGCAGCAGAACTTTGAAAAATGCCTGCGAATTTTGTACTCTTGCCCAAAACATTAAATCATTATAATGTTTTGCGGAAGATTTGGGTGTACTTGCCAAAGCAAAGTATTTTTTAGTAAAAATAATGTTGTATTACTTTGCAACTCCATGCAAAACGAAGCTATACACATCCGTCTATCTGTCTGCGGAAAGCAAGATTCAGTCCAAACCAAAAGAGCTGTCCATTTGGTAAATGAGTGCAAAAAAAAGTGGAAAAAAGTGTTTTTACATTTTGGAGAGTTGTTTTATGACTTGTTTTATGTACATTTGATAAACAAATGGAACATTTTTATGTGAAAAGTTGTTACTTGTTGTTACTTGTAGTTTTGGTAACAAAAACTGGGAAAAATGATTTTTGGTGAAAAAAAATGTTTGATGAATAAAAGATTTTGATAAAGAAAAAAAAAATTGAAACAAAAATGTTGATGAAAACAACAATTTTTTTGATGAAAAGAAAAATTTTTGGATTAAAAGTAAAATTTTTTGATGAAAAGATAAATTTTTTATGAAAAGAAAAACTTTTTGATGTAAAAAAAATTGATGAAAAAAAATATAAAAAATTTTGATTAGAAAAAAATTGATAAAAAAAAATTTATGTAATAAAAAATTAATCAAAAAAAAAAATTGATAAAAAAAAAAATCATAAAAAAATTAATTTATGAAAAAAATAAAATAATTAGTTAAGCTCAAGGTCTAAGTTGTTTAATAATCTTTTTATTCATTTAAATTATCAATATTTCGCTAACCTCTGGTTAGCATCATCAGGCACAATAAGGAACAATAATAAAAAACACGTAAAATTGCAATTTTAAATGTAAAACAGTGTGTTACGTGTTTTTTTATTGTTCCTTATTATGCCTGATGATGCTAACCAGAGGTTAGCGAAATAGTGATAATTTAAATAAATAACAAGTAGAAAAGTTAAATTCGACTTGGCCGAATCTATGAATACCCTCCACAATGAAAATTTTAAGTGATAGTAAATTTTCTAACGTGAAAAAATAACAGTTATGATTAGAAATATTTTTTTTTGTGTAAAAATTTTTTTTTTTAATTTAAAAAAAAAAAAAAAAAAAATTTTTATGAGTGTAAAATTTTTTTTGAGTGTAAAATTTTTTTAGTAATTTTTGAAAAAAAAAACATTTTTTTTTTGAGTGTAAATTTTTTTTTGAGTGTAAAATTTTTTTTGAATTTTACATTAAAAAAAAATTTACTAATTTTTTTGTTTGAGTGTAAAATTTTTTTTGAGTGTAACATTTTTTTCGAGTGTATTTTTTTTTTGTTTTGGTATAAAAATATTTTTGAGTGACAAAAATACGTTTTAAAATATTTTTGTGACTTACCAATGGTTGTAAAACAGGTTTAACGGGTTTTCACCACGTGAGTTTAAGGTGAAGCTAATCTGATATTCACGGTTTTGCTAATAACTTTTGAACCACTGGACCGATTTGGGTGAAATTCAATACGAACTAGGCTGGAGGAACGAAAAATATATATGCCAAGCTTCAGTATCCTCAGAATTGATTTTCGAAAGTTATAGTGCTTTTTATCTCATAAATTCACGAAAAACCCTTGCCGAAATTCAGTCTTTTGCTCATAACTTTTGAACCACTGGACCGATTTCGCTGGATTGCAATACCAACCTGACCAGGTAAATGCCCAACATATATGCCAAACTTCAGGAGCCTCCGTAAAGTCTTTCAAAAGTTAGCGTGTTTTCAACAGACAGACAGACAGACAGACAGACAGACGGACAGACGGACGGACGGACGGACGGACGGACGGACGGACGGACGGACGGACGGACATCGCTAGATCGTCTTAAAATCGATCGAGGATCATGAATATATATACTTTATGGGGTCCTAGACCAATATTTCGAGGTGTTACAAACGGAATGACAAACTTATATATACCCTCTATCACTAGAGTGGAGGGTATAAAAACAAGTAAGAGTGTTAAATTCGGCTGTGCCGAATCTTTGATACCCTCCAACATGTTAAAATATATAAAAAAAAATCAGAGCCGTTTTTTTGGAGGGAGGGCTCTGTGGGGGTGGTTGGGAATACGTTCTCCATCGCGATAAAAGTTGACTAATTTATTTATTATGCTTTTTGAACTTTAGTAATACCATTTACTTATAATTTTTATGATTTTTTTAAATCCACGCCCACAAAAGGGGGCGGGCCAAAAAAACTAAATTTTATAGCCCCCGGGGTCTAAGTACAGCACTTTGAACACCTTCTGACATAAAAAGATTTCATTTGTTTAACAAAAATGCAAAAAAAAATGTAAAAAAAAATACGTTTTTTGAGGCGTTTTTATAGTTCTTAACGGTGGAACTTTTTTTCCCCTGATCCGATTTTACCCATTTCCGAACTTGACCGGTCTATGACCATGAGACACATTCGTGCCAATTTTCAGCAGTCTAGCTCTTTTATTTTGGACTGAATCGTGTTTTATACAGACGGACGGACGGACGGACGGACGGACGGACGGACGGACATTCATAGAATGACTTAGAATCGATCATAGATCAATAATATATATACTTTATGGGGTCCCCGACCCATAGTTTTATGCGTTACAAACGGAATGACAAAGTGAGTATACCCCCATACTGTGGTTGGAGGGTATAAAAATATTAAACAACTTAGACTTTGAGCTTAACTAATTATTTTAATTAAAACTACAACAAACGGTCGAACAACACACATATTATTATTAAAAAATATTAAAAAAAAAAATTAATAAACAAAAAAAATTGATGAAAAAAAAATTTTTGATGAAAAAAAAAAAATTGATTGAAAAAAAAAAAATATGGAAAAAAAATTGACGAAAAACAAAAAATTTGTTGACAAAAAAAATTTAATGAAAAAAAAAAATTTGATGAAAAAAAAAAAATTTACGAAAAAAAAAAATTTATGAAAAAAAAAGATTTGATGAAAAAAAAAACTTTTTGTTGAAAAATAATTATGTTACTTTTTATTCACCAGCTGGTGAAAAACGGTTTTATTCACCACGAGGTGAATTATTATCCGAGTTACAAACCCAAGTTACTAAAATGTTTGGTTTTAAGAAAATGAAAATAGTAATTCTCATTTTCTTTTTCGTTAATTGTTAGCTTATATAGTCAAACTGAGGTGGCGTCCTGCAACTTTTTTAAAATTGGACACCAGCCTAAAAACACTATCATGGTAATACATTTAAAACAAGTGATCAACAATTGAAAACAATCCCAGTAATAATTCATTTGTTTTAACAAATATCATTTTTTTTTACTATTAATAAAATTTTCTAAAATAAATAACATTGAACATTAAAAAATAACGTACACAAATCATTAAAAATTAAAGAATTATCACTTATTTTTATAGAACAATGATAAATGCCCGAGTAAAAATTTTCTGATATAATCATATACATGATACAATCTTATATGAGTTAATATGCTTCCGTAAAAATTTATATAAAATTATATCTATCATTTTGATACGGTTAATCCACTTTACATGGTTAGATATTGCTCCATATATGATTACATTCGTATTTTGGGTTTGCTCCTCAAATTGTATAAAAATAGATATTATAAGATCAATTTGATATAATTAGATTTGACCAAATTCAGGATCAAATTGTATAAATTTTTATATTTTTTGATCTAAAGTAATACAATTAGATATTATTTGATACAACCATTTTACGGATCAAATTAGATCTATTTAGTAAAATTAGCAAAATATTTTCACTAGGGTGACTTTAAAAATTGAATGCTAATGAAAGTCTTTATTTTCTATGTAGTTATTTTTGAAACAAAGAACAGAAATAGTCATTTAAAAAAACCGAACATTAAACAAATGGGTTTTCTTTTAAAAACGACAAAACGTAAAACTTTTGAAATAAACTACATACAAACTGTTAATGCCATAATTTTTTAAGTGTAATCGCCATTTCAACAGACAGACATCGCTAGAATGTCATAGAATCACAAATCAATTCTATGCACTGTATGGGGTCCCAGAGCGATATTTCGATGAGTTACAATGGAATGATAAACTTATATATGAGGCATTCCACACCAAATGTCCCGCTACAGAAAAACATGTGGCCCGAAAATTTCTGAATAGGTTGTTTGGATAGCCCTATATGGAACTAAGAAAATTGCGTTTTTGGTTTTTCTAATTTTCAAAAACTGGGCTTAGAAGGCGTGGTCAAATATTGGAAAAATGGTCATATTTGTGGCGAGTTGCCTTGATTAAATATATATCACATTAAAACGGAATGCACCACAATCTCAAAAATTTAAATTCTTATATAGTTTTGTATGGGCTATCGATTAAAATTTTTTTTTTGGAAAATTTTCAGAACCCGTTCTGAAATTTTCCATATTTTAAAAATGTCAATTTATTAAAAAACATGCCACTTTTTTTTTCTTTTTTATTTTTTTTTTTTTTTAAAGTTTAGATGTTTGTCCATCCACACAAAAAAATTCAGAAACACGTTCTTCGTTTTTTTGGAGAAAATCGCATTTGAACTTTGAATTTCATAACAATTTTGTAATTTGCTTGTATTTTCTTGATTTAACGTTGCGAATGAGTAATATCAATTGCATAAATATTACTTTTTGAGATTGTGGTGCATTCCGTTTTAATGTGATAAATATTTAATCAAGGCAACTCGCCACAAATTTTACCATTTTTCCAATATTTGACCACGCCTCCTAAATTTTGAAAAATTGAAAAACCAAAAACGCAATTTTCTAAGTTCCATATAGGGCTATCCATACAACCTATTCAGGAGTTTATGGTACACGTGTTTTTTTCGCTGGACATTTGGTGTGGAGTGCCTCATATACCCTCAGCCACTAATTGTATGTGGAGGGTAAATTGAAAGTTCCATGAAAACTCTACCAAAGGGTCGAAATAAAGAAATTTTGAGATTTCTTTTTAAAAAAACTTCTTGAACGTAGGAAAATATCGCCATTTCGACCTATTTAAAAAAAAATTATAAAAAAAAAATAAGAATAATTCGGAAAAATGTTGAAAAGTTCACAAAAAATTTACAAAAATCTAAACAATTGCGAAAAGAAAAAAAATCTGATAAAATTCTGAAAAATTCAGAAAAAAATCCGGAAAGTCAGAAAAATGCACCAAAAAAATAAAAAATCTGAAAAACTCAAAAAATTTAAGAAAGTTCTGCTAAGTTCTACTAAGTTGTGGACAAATTAGAAAAACGTAAGTTAATTCAGAAAGGCTGATGATGGAAGCGTGTCATCTTTCGAAAGCTATCGTTATCTCCACTTACAAGGGAAGTCTCCCTAGTGTCACACGCGGATCTTTATGGAATTGGTTTTATTTTGTAGATCAGAAAAAATAAGGGGACACGTATTTTTGCTCAGCGGCCCAAATTCATATTTAGGGGGTAAAAAGGGGCGGGGAAGACAAGGTCATTTTTCAGTTTTTTTCGTTTATCTCCTGTATTATGCAAAGAAACCTAGTCATGTTGCATACCAAATGAAAGGTCTTTGGAAAACCTATCTACGTGTGCTAAGAACGTGTCCAAACATGCACAACTTTTCGTCATATTGAGTAAAATACCAAAATTTTAGGACATTTTTGTTAATAAGTTGAAAAATATTAACTTCTTTGGCCCGTTGTTAGCACCATGAGATAGGTATTTTTAATACCTTTCTCATGATACCACTTAAAATCGTAAATCCTAAAAAACTGAAAAAGGTCAATTTCCCCCCATACAAATCGACCCCTCTAAAAATGAGTTTGGGCCGCAAAAAAAAAATACGTGTCGAATTAATTTTCGTTCCTAACAACATATCCAAATTTCATGAATATCGAAGGGTAACACCAGGGAGACTTCCCTTGTTAGCCTCTGTTGTTATTTGTTTTTTTTTTTTTTTTAATTTTCATATTGTACACAGAAAAAAATATGGAGGAAACAAATTTGAGTAATCACTTGTTTAAATTTAAAAACAAAAATTGAGTAATTTTTTAATTGACGCAATTAAAAATTTACTTAGAAGTTTTGAAAACAATTTAAGTAAATAATTTAATACAAATTTAATAGTTTTTTAATTTTTTTTTTTAACTCTCATAGTTTTTTGAATTCTCGTTTAGTTTATAATTTTTTGTGTATGTATATGGGTGAAATCAAAAAATGTCAACCAAACCATGTAATCGTGTAATATCTCATACATGGGTTAAAGTATTCGCATATTTTTTAATGTACAACGTCGCATAAATTGGAGTTCTACATAACCAACAACAATCCGGATACTAGTAAGCTATTTTAAACAAGTTATTTTCATTTTTGTAGGCCAAATGTAAACTCCGTCGCCAGTAACATTTTCAATTTTTAAACTTTAACCGGTTATATCTTAAAAACCAATAACCCAAACTCATAATAATTGACTACATTTTTAAAGAGGGCATGTTGACGTTCTTAAAAAATATTTTTGTATAGTCATAACTATCTCTTTTACCCATACAAACACGGCTTCAATTGTGTAACGATTTTTCGACTCTTTTTTTTAGACATTATGAAACCTGACAATTTTGTTGTTTTTGACGTATTGTGTTTAGAAAAATAATAGGTTATTGCCCCATTTATTAAACGCGAGGCTATAAAGTATCATTTTGCATTATTGGTTTCAAGTTTGCTCCCTGCATATTAATTTCCCTGTATGAAAAGCTAAATCATAAATGAAAAATCGAAAAATGCTGTAAACTCCGTCTCCACGTTTACAACAAAACTACTTAGCGTGCATCTGAAATATCGTCATATTTTGACGTATCTAGTTGACATCTAATGATTTTTTTTCGGAAACCAATTTCCGACAAATAGTTTTCGAAAAAAAGGCTAAAAAGTGATGAAATGTAAACTCCGTCTCTGTACTTTTTTTTTTTTTTTCAGATTGCATTAAAAAACCTTATGAAGTTGTTAAAACCGACGCAAATATTAACACTAGTCGTTCAAAAAAGTAAAAAAACTTATTTTAACAGAAATAATAATAAATTTATTTTACATTTCCTTAGAAAAATCCTATTAAAATAAAAAATAATTGTAAAATCTTTAATAACAAAAACCAGAAAAAAATCCTAATTACAAAAATTGCTAGCAATTACATAAATAAGTGTTTTAAATTACAATAAAATGTTTTCAAAGAAAATTCCAAAAATTTAATGTATTTTTCTAAGGTGAATATAAACTCCGTCACCAAAAAAATCATAAAAATGTCGATAAAATTTGTTTGAAACAGTTTGTAGAAGAGATCTTTTATAGTCATATTAGTAGTGATGTAACATATAGATTTTAATAAAAAAAAATACCAAAAATTAAAATTTTTTGTTTGTACAATTTTGGCTCAAAAACACTGACATTTTTTGATTTCACCCATATAAAAGTTTGTAATCGTCTATATAAAATTTTCCTATGTTTTTGAGACATAAATGTGTTTGGTAAGGTTTGAAAAAACAAGTTTTTTGTTTTTTTTTGTAAAAAAATTTAAAACTTTTTTAAACTTTTAAAAAAAATAAATAGATAAATTTTGATTAAACTGTTAATTGTGTCAATTAAAAATTTACTCAAATTTTTTTTCAAACATTTAATAAATTTTTATTAAAAATTTACTCAATACTATTAAATCGTTTACTGGTGCATAATTGAGTAATTTTTTACTCAATAGTATTAAAAATTTACTCAAATATTTTTTTTATTTTTTTCTGTGTACAACAACAATTATAATTCTTAGAAATAATAAATATGGACTCAAACCGAACTAAATAAAAAATCAGATATAAATTCAGAAAATAAAGTCCAAAAATTTAAAAACATAATTTCGGGATAAAACTTTAATCAAATATTTCCAACTTTTATAAATTTTGTATATCGGGAGGATGGTTTGTATGGGGACTACAAGAAGGGGAATAAGGGTGAATCAGATTCGTACGAAAATATGAGATGAGTAACTTTTTTTAAACAATAAATAAATAATCTTTTATGAGAATATCATAAATAAAATTCTTGGGCCTCGAACTAAAATAGTAATCGAAAATATAAGGATCGAAAATATGTGTAATCGAAAATATGTTGAAAAATACAGTAAAAACTAAAAAACATCTGAAAAAATTCTGGTAAATTCAGAAAATGAAGTAAGTTTTAGAAAGCATTTAAAAATTTAGAAATGAATGCAAAATAAGTCAGAAAAAATAAACAATTTCAGAAAAATTTAGTGAAATGTTGGTAAAATCGAAAATTTTCTGAAAAATTCCAACAAACATCAGAAAAATTAGAAAAAATAAAAAAATATACGACAATTCACAAAAAATAGGAAAAATTAATAACTTTTGAAAAAATAAGAATAATCGAGAAAAATACTGTAGAGTGAAACAAAGTCCAAAATTTAAAATAAAGTATGAAAAATTCAGAAAAACTCAGGAATTTTAAGGTAATGACCAGAAAATGGTGGAGGATATTTTTAATTCGGATTATATTTATAGAATTTTCTATTAAAAATAAAATATTGGGAAACGCTATAGTTACTAAAACATACTACATACTAACTAAATCTTAGTATGGGGATCGAAAAAAATAACTAAAACTTGGCAAAAAAAAAATAAGCACAAAGAAAAAGGCTAAAAATCTGCTAAAGAAAATAAATACCCACGAAAGTTTTGATAAAAAGCTAAAACAGCAAAAACAAAAAAAAAATCCGTATGTCACGTTTGTCAATTCAGTTTTTACCGAATTAACAAACAACCATTAAAAAAATACAAAACTTTGTATATTTTTTTTTTTTGGATGCAAAGGGTTAATTGTATGTTGAAATCATTTTTTCTGTTAAACTAAAAAAAAAAAACTTCTCGACATCAAAATAAGCCTTAATTAAATACAAAAAACAGACATTTATATTCAGGCAAAGCAAAAAAAATCTGGTTTAAAAAATCACATTGAAAGTAACTTTTCAATACATTTCATGATTTTTTTTACTTTTTTATTATTTTTCTTTTAACAACATTTTCAAGGGTTAGCTATAATTTTCTTAAGTATGCAATTTTTTTTTCGTGAAAGATAAAAAAAAATATTCCAAAGAAATATTTATCCCATGATATTTAAATTTAAACATAAATTTAAATTTTACTATTCCCCATTATGCAAAAATTTTTTTATAATAAAAAAAAATATTTAATTTATCTAAAATCTTAAAAGCAAAACTTTTTTTTTTAATAAATATCGTATCTCTTTAACAGTTTAAATTGTTAAAAATAAAGAAAAGCTAAAAAAATATTTTTTTAAAAAATTCTTACTTAACCATAATGGACATATAAGGCTAAAACAAAAAGGAATAATATGTTGGAAAAAAAAAACTATTAAATGATCATTTGGCATTTTTTGATATATAAAATAAAAACAAAAATTAAATTACCACCTTATTGGCATATACTTCACTACATATGAGTACAGTTATTTCTATAATTGAGCAAACGGTCAATAAAAATTTGATATTTCTGAAAATTCATAGACTTTGGGAAATTTTTCCTCAAAAAAATTTAAAAGGTACCAAAAATTTGGTACTTTTGAAAAAGTACTAAAAAAGGTACCAGCAAAATGCACCTCCAACAATCCTAAAATTTTTATTTTTTAACGATAACATATTTGTTTGTGGTTTCTCAAATTCTGAGAAATTTTTCTATATAAAAATTCTTTTTATATGAATGCTTCTAAAATTTGGTTCTTAAAAGTACAAAAAAAGGTACCAGTATAATGCACCAATAAAAGTACCTCTAATGATCCTAACAAATTTGTGAATTCATTACACATACGAAAACTGTCTCATATTTTTCTGTATAATACATTTTTAGAGGCTGACAGATTTGTCTGAATAGAATAATTCTCAAATTCTAAAAAAAATTTTCCGAGTGCAAAAAATTTTCAGATTTAATTATTTTTAAAAAATCATTTTTTAAGTATCTTTTCAACTGTTAACATAAGTTCAAAAAATTCGGTACTTTTTAAAACGTACCAAAAAACGTACCACTGACCCTAGTTTTTTTTTAAACGATAACATATTTTCTGTGTTTTATTTGGACATAAGGGTAAAAAAAAACACAAAAATCGACCAAAAATGAGGCAAAACTGTTTTTCATTTCATTCAAATCGGAGATTATCCTTGTCAAATTCCAAAGTATTGATAAATCAATTTTTATACCCTTCACTTACAATTAGTGATAGAGGGTATATATAATTTTGTCATTCCGTTTGTAACTCATCGAATAATCGGTCTGAGACCCCATAAAGCATATGGGGCATTCCATGTCAAATCAGACACTTTGAAATTTTTTTTCTTTTAGATTTTCCCAATTTGTTTACAGTTTTTAGTACCCTTCGAAAACTCCTTCGTGGTAAATTTTCAGATTTTTTTGATGACCCGTTCAAAAGATATCAAAATTTTTAAAAATTGGTAGTTTGTTCCTTTACTCAAACTTCTTTTACTCATAACTTCTTCAATAATGGTCCAAATTAAACATTTTTTTTTTTTCAAAAAATTTTTGTTTTTTACGTACTTTAAAAAAAAAAATCCAATAAATTCTTAAAAGCGCTCTAGTATGCGATTTTTAAGTTTTAAAATTTAAATCTCATTTTTGAAAATGTTTGTACTCTTCGATTTTTTGAAATTTTTTTGTGTAAAACTTCTATCGATTCAACAAATTTTTGTCCAGGAGGATCGTGGGATAACGATTATTACTATTTTTTAAAATTTTTTGAAAAAATTTTATTGTAATTTTCCAATCTTAAAATCATTTCTACTGCTCCAATGGTGCGTCATAGAGGGGTCATTTATAAGACCGACCCCGTTAGTTTTTACGTCTTAACATTTCTTTGGAACAAACTAATACCCTACCTCCAATTTCTAAGGGGGCTCCCACACACAACGATATTTTTTAAAATTTCCTCAAACCGCTCTAACTGCCCTAATAGTGGCCTTAGAGCAACAAAATGTATGACCGACCCACAATATTTTTTGAGTCCAAACATTTTCTCTGAACACACCTAGCCTCTATCTCTAATTTTCAAGGCAGCCCCCAGCTTCTACCGGTCCAACGGTGCACTCAAAAAAAAAAGTTTGTAAAATTACAAGTAAAAGGTCTTGTAATTCTGTTTTACTAATATTTTTGTCTTTTTACACAAATTGTTGTATATTTAATAAAACGAAAACTACAGTTTGCTTTGTAATTTTACTATTATACGTTGGTAAATTTATTTTACAAATTTTTTAGGTAAATTTACAAAAAAAGTGAATTATTTTACAAATTAAAAAAATATTACAAGGTGTTTAGTTTTTTTACACAAGAAAACTGTAATTGTACAACAAAATTTTACTTGATGTTATTAAGTCTTTCTACCAAAAAAATGTTTTATTACAAAATTTTTTTTAATTTCGTTTACAAGGTTTTCAGTTTTAAGTTCCGGACACAAAAATTTTTCAAATAATTTAAAGCTTTAGCAAAAAATTTAATTTTTACACCATTTTTTGGTAATTTGCGTTAAGTAAAATACCACAATTTTTATGTGTTTCTACAATAGGTGGATTTTTTTGCTAACGTGTATAAATTATCCCATACAAATTTGACATAAATTTGCCGTATATAGTTAAAAAACGTCAAATTTGTTTGGGATAATTTATACACGTTAGCAAAAATCCAGCTAATATAATTGTTCTAGTTTTTTTTTTTTTGTATTTTTACCATTTTTTTGATAATTTTACCATATTTTTTTGGTATTTTTTTTTTAAATTTGGCACCTAAAAAAAAAAAAAAGCTACTAATTATGAAAAACGTATTTTTCTGATTTTAACAGGTACTTATACATCCAATCTACAATATCCAACATTTTTTTCCGATTTTTTAAAAATACTTGTGAAAATAGTTAAAAATTAAAAAAAAATTGTTATTTTTTGACTAATTTTTCCTTAAAATATAAGAAATTTCTTGTGTAGCCTCCTTCGCAATTCTCATATGTTCTACTTAAGAAAAACGAAATGTCGAAAAAAATGAAAAAGTGCAGTGTTATATATAATTTCTAGCGAATATATATTTTTCTTTAATTTATTAAGAAATAAGAACCCAAAATCGTCTTTAAATTAGAGAATATCATAGAAAGGTTAAAAAAAGTTATAAGATTTTTATATAAAAATAAAATCAAATACAATGTTCTATTTTTTGGAGGGGGGTTTTTTGAGGACTACTTAAAGTGTTAAGAACTGGTACCAAATGTTGTTTGGTACCGCTACCAAAAGTACCAACAATTTTAGACTATTTTCCATAACATTTTTGTTCCTGGTACCAAAGCGCCAAAAATTTATTATTTTTAAAAAGTACCAAAAAGGTTACAGAAAAATGCATCAATAAAAGTACCTCCAATAAGTCAAAAACTATTTTTTTTTCACTGTTATTAAAATAACCCAAAAACTCGTAACAAAAGTTTAAAAAATCCTTGACTTTCTGTAATCATTTTCAAAAAGTACCAAAAAAAAGTACCATTATATTTGAACTTTCCTTTCTAGTGGTAATATATTTTTCTTTAATTTATTAAGAAATAAGAACCCAAAATCGTCTTTTAATTGAAGAATATCCTTGAAAGGTTAAAAAAAGTTATGAGATTTTGTTATAAAAGTACCAAAAGTTACATAGATTTGGAACTTTTCTAAAAATATTTTGGTGCTGATACCAAAAGTACCATAAATTTAGAACTTTCCTAAAACCATTTTGCTACAGCTACCAAAAGTACCAAAAATATTAGATTTTTAAGTATCATTTCTGTTAATGGGACCAATGTGCCAAAAATGTATTATTTTTAAAAAGTACCAAAAAGGTACCAGACAAGTGCGTAAAAAAGTACCTCCAATAAACATTTTTTAACTGTATTAAAAAGTACCAAAAACTCTTTAAATTTTTGTTATGGAACCAAAAGTACAAAAAATCTTTAACTTTCTAGTATCAAAAAAAAGTACCATGGTAGTGTACTAACAAAACTTCCTATAATGACCTATAAACTTTCCTTTAGCGATAATTTATTTGTTTCCAATTTTTTTAAGCATAAGAGCCCAAAAAAAATTTGATCGCAAAAATGGGCCAATCAGTTTTTAATTTCAAAAAAGTACCAAAATAAAATCAAATACCAAAAGCATCAAAAATTTTGGACTTTAAAGTAACTGGTGCCAAAGTGTTTAAAGTTTATTATTATTTTTAAAATCAAATAAAAAGGTACCAGAAAAGAGTACCTGCAATAACCTTAAAGTAATTTTTGGTACTGCTATGAAATGTACCAAAATTTCGTTACTTTTAAGTACCATTTTTGTTACTGGAACCAAAAGTATAAAAAATCTTTAACTAACCATTTCCAAAAAGTACCAAAAAAAGTACCTGTAGTGTACCAAAAAAACTTGTTAATAAATTTTAAACTTCGCTTTCTAGCGCTGATATATTTCTCTCTGATTTGTTTATACATAAGAGCCCAAAAAAAAATGTTTAAATCTAAAAAATTAACCACAACTGCTATCAAAAGTATCAAAAATTTGAGACATTTAAGTACCATTTCTGTTAGTGGTACCAAAGTGCAAAAAAATTTATTATTTTATAAAGTACTAAAAAGGTACCAGAAAAAAATACCTCCAATAAACCTAAAACCATTTTTGGCACTGCTTTTAACAGTAAATGTACCATTTTTGTTGCAGCAACCAAAAGTACAAAAAATCTTTAACTTTCTTGTGCTATTTTCAAAAAGTACCATTGTAGTGCACCAACAAAACTTCCTCTAATGAACCTTGATCTTCCCTTTTTGGCGATAATATATTTTTCTCGGTTTTATTTAGGCATAAGAGCCAAAAAAAAATTTAAAAATCGACCAAAATGGGCCAAAACAGTAATTTTTGTAAAGAAATAAAATCATTTACAAAAAGTACCAAAAATTTCGTACTTTAAAGTATCATTTCTGTTACTGGTGCCGAAGTGCCAAAAATGTATTATTATTTTTGAAATGAAATAAAAAGGTACCAGAAAAGAGTACCTGCAATGACCTTAAAGCAATTTTTGGTACTGCTAAAAAAAGTACTAAAAATTCGTAACTTTTAAGTACCATTTTTATTACTGGAACCAAAAGTATAAAAAATCTTTAACTAACCATTTTGCAAAAATTACCAACAAAAAGTTCCACTTTTGATACCGATACCAAAATGACCATAAATGCCTTTCTTTTTCATACACTTTTTGGTACTGGAACTAAAAGTATCAAAAATTTAGAACTTTAAATTAATTTTTTGGTACTGGTACCTTTGAACTACCCTTTTTGGCGATAATATATTTTTTTTTTTGTTTTATTTAACCATAAGAGCGCAAAAAAATTAAAAATCAACAAAAATGGGCCAAAACAGAATTTTTGTAAAGAAATAAAATCATTTACAAAAAGTACCAAAAATTTCGGACTTTAAAGTATCATTTCTGTTACTGGTGCCAAAGTGCCAAAATTGTATTATTACTTTTTTTAAAATGAAATAAAAAGTTACCAGAAAAGAGTACCTTCAATAAAATTAAAGCCATTTTTTGTACTGCTATAAAAAGTACCAAAATTCTTAACTTTCAAGTGCCATTTTTGTTACAGGAACCAAAGAGACAAAATTTCTTTAACTAAGCATTTGCAAAAAGTACCAACCAAAAGTACCACTTTTGATACCAATACCAAAATGAACATAGATTCCTAACTTTTTCATACACTTTTTGGGACTGGACTATAATTATTAAAAATTTAGAACTTAAAAAATTTGTCTAGTACTGGTACTACAAATGTATTACTTTTTAAAAAGTACTAAAATAGGTTTGTACCAGTAAAATGCGCCGTTGAAAGTACATACAATTACTCTAAAACCCTTTTTGGTACTGGAACATAAAGTACCAAAAATCTGGAGCACTCCATTAATTCCAAACTTTTTCATACACTTTTTGGCACTGGAACTAAAAGTATCATAAATTTAGAACTTTAAAGTAATTTTTCGGCACTGCTACTAAAAATTTATTACTTTTTAAGAAGTACTAAAGTAGGCACCAGTTAAATGCTCCGTTGAAAGTACATACAATGACTCTAAGACCCTTTTTGGTACTAATAAAAAAAATTCTGAACTTTTAAGTACCAATTTTATTACTGGAACCTAAAGTACCAAACATCTGGAGCACTCCAGTGCCATTTTTGATACTGGTTTCAAAAATGTGGTGTTTTTAAAATAATTATCCTGTAAAATACACAAATAAAAGTATCATAATTAGTTTTTCAAACGATAATTACGTCAAAAACGAACATTTTACTTGTTAGATTTAAAATTATTTGTAAATTCTTAGATTCTGAGAAATTTTTTTAGACTACAAGGTAGTTGTCATATAAAATAAATTCTTAGATCCCTAGGACGGTATTTATACACAGCCTTTTTTTGCTTGCAATAAAGTCTTGCAACTTTTTTTTGATGGCAATCGGGGGTGAGAAGCATAAAAGAAGGAAAACAGAAATCGTGATTTTTTTTCTACCCCGTTTTCTTTTCACCCCCGTTTGCCTACAAAGAAAAAGTTGCAAGACTTTATTGCAAGCAAAAAAAGGCTGTGTATAAATACCCTCTTAGCAGTTTTCCTATACAAAAATTCTCGAATTCTGAGACATTTTTCGCAAAAAAACCAAATATAATCAAAGAAACTTAACACATTTATACACTCAAAAAAAAAAACTCTGGCAAATTCCTAGAAAAAGTCTCGTAATCACATGTTACCAATATTTGACAGTTTTTCTTGTTTTTTAACAAATAATTTTCGAACGAAATTTACATTTTTTTTGTAATTTTACAGTTTTTCTTGTAATTTTACAAATTTCCAAGATTTTTTACAAAAAAAAGCTAGTAAATTTACTAGAATTTCTTGTAAATTTTGACTCGCCAAAAAATTTGTAAATTTACAATTTTATTGGTAAAAATCTTGTAAAATTACAAAAAAGGTTCGAAATTCTTCTTCGGAATTCTCGTAAAAGGGGAGGTAGCAAAAAATCTAATAAAATCACAAAACCTCCTTGTAAGTTTTATCTACTAGAAAAAGTACCAAAAATTTGGTACTTTTCTTTCTTGTTTGATTTAAAAATATTTATAGATGTTTTTAATTTATTTTGATAATTAGCTTCTTAATTTCGGCAGTAACTGTATTATCCCCTTTATTCGCATTCATAGATACACCATACACACCAACAGAAAAAAAAGGTGATCATTTCTTTTTAAGACAAGACAAACAACATGAAAATGTAATAAAAACTAAAATAATATTTTATGGATAAAATTCCTTTCTTTCTCCACAAAAAAAAAGAAAAAAAACATAAGAGAGTCTGAGAATGGTTGTGGTGCTGATGAGGATGATGATGGGGTTTCTTATGTTTTTTTTTTTTTTCTTTAACTATTTATTTTTTTTTTGTTTGAAGCCAATAATGGCAGATGTTATCTGGCCTAGCGGTGGTCAACTACCATCACTAGTTTTTATGTGTTATGCCTTCTGTAAAAAGTACTACATGATGGGGATACTAGCTGAAAAAAACGTACCTGTACAGTAAGGGGATTCACAGAAAATTGTATTCTTGGTTTTTTTACAAATCTTAGAGATGTGAGTATAAATTCTTACGGTTCATAAGTTTTTGGAAAAATTTTATTAGAACTTTTGAATCCCGAAAAATCTGAACAAAATTTCTCAAAAAATTTGTGAAACTCCTTATTGTGCAGCTGAACATAGATTCAACATTTATACTCAAAGCCAGCCAAAAAAAAAAAGTGTGGGGCGTTAACAAGCCTTGAAAAAATATTGCCAATATAAACAACCACAAAAATATATATTTTAAGTTATTAAAAAAAAAAAAATAACAAAAACAATTGGAGTTGATTGAAACCATGGTTAAGATACAGTGGAACTAAATTTCGAACCCGTTTTTGATTTGAATTTTTTTTAATGGAAATTATCAGTGAAATGAATATAGTGATTTTTTTCACAAAAACAATGACAAGTTTCATTGTTATTATGAAAACCTTTTTTTAACGAAACTTTTCATTACAAGTTTGATAAGTTTTGGTACGACAATGAAATTTTTTAAAAACATTAAAAATTTTTTGGTAAATTTTATGAAATAATTCATAATTCATAAATCTTGTGAAAATTTCTTTTATTTGTTGAAACTATTTACTTTAGCTTTAAATAAATCCCTGCATTGATTATTACTAATTGGTACTACCTCCGTCCCAAAATAATCTTAACATTTCTATATTTTGTCTGGGATTATGGAGGATTTTTTAAAAAAGCTTTGTTTTTTTGTTAATACATATCGGGACATATCAATAATTTAAAAATTCTTTATAGCTTTGCAATTTTTCAATTCACGTGCAAAATGGATGCAATAAACTGCATCCATATAAATGAGACAACTTGTTTTCGACGTTACAAACAGGCATAGTGTCCACTATGGTCGAAAAGATGAAAATTATTACAAAATGCGGCGTATGAAATAAGAAATTTTACGCTAGAGGCCCTTTTAACGGTTTTTAATAAATGCATTATGGATGCAATAGGGACATCTTGCAAATATTTTTAATTAATTTTGTTACAGTTTTAATACACGAGATTAGTATAAGATTGTTTTTTTAACTTTATCTTGTATTATTTCAACTAAAACACTGCTTAATAAAATGTTAAGTTTATTTTGGGACAAAAAAATCTATAGAAATGTTAAAAATATTTCGGGACGGAGGTAGTATTTTTTTACAAAAACAATGAAAAGTTTCATTGTATTTATGAAAACCTTTTTTTAATAAAACTTTTCATTACAAGTTTGACATTTTTAAGTATGAAAATAAAATTTTTTTAAAAATACCTTACATTTTTTGATAAATTTTATGAAAAAATTCATAAATCTGATTAAAAATTTCATTGCCTTGTTGTATCTTTTTAATTTAGTTTTAATTAATCTTTTCATATTTAAGATTTCCGCAAAGACATTAACATTTCGACAACAAAAATCAATTTAACCACTGCACTATGGTTCCAAATGCATTTTTTTTGGCAGAAATTAAAAAAAAAAAAAAATTTACAAATTTCCAAAAGCTTATACAGTTTCTCAATGGCAACACTCCAAGCCATTAAGAAAGTATAATGAAAAAATTTTTATGGCAATACTGTCAGTCTGCCAGGGTTTCAAAGTTGATAGTTTTAAGGCGTATTATTAAATCGGGATTAAAACCATATTACAATTATACTAACAGCAAATGGGAAAAAATAAAATTATAAAAAGGCTAAAAAGGAAGCCCAAGGAAAGTAGTTCTTATTAAAAACTCCAATTTGTAATTCCATGCATCTTTGGCGTTATTCTTGGGGGTTGCGGTTTTAAGGATTTTGAAGCCAAAATAGCCTATATCTTTCGTGGACAAAAAGTTGTGTTTGGGCACGAACTTGCATGAGTCTTCAAATGTGAAAGTGTTTTCTAGATGGTCTATTTAATACTAAAATTAACACCTAGCCAGCATTTTTCGGCAAACTCTCACAATTGCCATTTGAGTTTAGCACAAATTTCGGCAAAATTTTCGGTTTTTTGCGAGACAAATCTTTAAATTTTTTTTAACTATAATTTTTTTGGCTTTAGCCAAGCTAACTGACTACTAGAAATATATTATGGTTGATAATTTTTTTTTTCCAAAAAAAAAAAATAAAAAAAAAAATTTCAAAAAAAATTTGCGAAATTTTTTTTTTTTAAAAAATTTTTTTTTTTTGAAAATCGTTTTTTAATTGCGTAAAGAGTTAAAAACCCATTCCAGATTCAAAACTAGCGACTTTGCTTCATTTTTGGAATTAATGCCAAAAAAATTGATTTGGGACCATAGTGCACTGTTCGTTATCATTATCAAAAACCGCATAAACAGTAACCACAATTGTAATTTGAATTAACAAAATAAAAAAAAAAGTTAATTTTTTTTAACATTAATGGAAATTTAAAATTATGACCAATTTTTTCCTTACTTGAATTTTACTTACACTGCGTACAATGAGATAATGAACAACGAAATCTAAATTATCTACATATATGTAAGTAAGGATGTATTATTACTTAACATAACTAGTAAGCAGCAGTCTGTACCAAATAATGGCAAACAAAAGGTCTCAAAATCTTAGAATTTTGCTATACGGAAAAATCTATCAATAACTGAGAATTTTTCATGTGAAAACTAACTCAGAATCTGAGATTTTTTTAACAAAAAATTTCTCAGAATCTGAGAATTTTATTTTTTACGGAAAAATGTCTCCGAATCCGAAACATTTCTGTACAGAAAAATGTTTTAGAATCTGAGAATTTTTCTGTAAGAAAAAGTGTCTCAGAATTTTCTAATCGGAAAAATGTGCCATAATCTAAAATACTTTTCGTTAAATAATTTAAAACAAATTTTTTCATTTTATATTTTGAGTCGGTCGAATATTTATTATTATTTTAGTTTGATCATAACCGATTTGTGATTTAGATCTCTTTTGCTACTTGTAATATACGATTTTTATATTTGCTAAATATTCTTATCAATGGAATCTGACAAATTCCAAAACACATGTCGATTGAGTCCTGCAAAAATTACCAACATAAATAAATTTAAAACAGAAAAATAAATTTCTTGAAAATTATTCTGTATATTTTGTGTTGGGCAATACCGCAATAGATTACAGACCCATCAGTCTGTCATCGTTTCTACTGAAAACACTGGAAAGACTAGTAGATGTCTATGTTAAAAGTATCCTCACATCAGACAACTTCAGCGAGGCCCAACACGCCTATCTTAAGGGTAGGTCTGTTGAGACGGCTTTAAGTGATGTTGTCGGTTTGATTGAGGATACTCTTCACAAAAAAGAGTACGTTTTGGCATCATTTCTGGACGTGGAAGGTGCGTTCAACAATGTCAAAATATCGTCAATTCTTAATGCCCTACGAAATACAGGCACGGACACACAGATTACTCTATGGACGGGCAACATGCTGAAAAGCAGGGCGATTAACTTGAAGATAGGTGATGGTGAAGCGAGGGAAGTAGTTACAAGGAGCACACCACAAGGCGGGGGTGATCTCTCCTCTTCTGTGAAATCTTGTAATAAATGAAATCCTCGAGTCACTTAACGGAATGGGCATCAAGGTGGTTGCCTATGCTGATGACGTTGTGATCCTAATCAGAGGTAAGTTTTTACCAACGATTAGTGAACTCATGGAATCAGCACTTAAGATACTCTTGACGTGGACAAGGGACAACGGTCTGGGAGTCAATCCCTCCAAAACCGAACTCGTCTTGTTCACGAAAAGGACTAAGATAGACAGGTTTGTTCTTCCCAAACTAGATGGAATCACCCTTGAACTATCTAATGAGGCGAAATACCTGGGTGTAATCCTGGACTTAAAGCTTTCCTGGAAAAGGAATACGGAGGAAAGGATGAAAAAGTCGTTATGTGCTTTTTACACCTGCAGAAGAACTTTCGGAAGAAGGTGGGTTCTAAAACCGTATATTATCCACTGGATGTATGGTGCGATAATTAGACCAATACTTACCTATGGAGCCCTTGTGTGGTGGAAAGCAGCGGATAAGAAATCATATCTATGCAATCTCTCTATGAGGGTGCTGTGGCTTAGTGGTTAGCGCGTTGGACTACTAGCCAGCAAGCCTGGGTTCGATTCCCGGCTCAGGCAGAACAACATTTTTTTCAGATATTTATTAGTTTCTATTTATAACTAATATCTATCGCAGCACCCTCCTTCGTTGATAAATAGCACTAAAACGTCAACGAAGTAAAATAATAAAATAATGGCTATGAACCACAGCTTCAAAATAATTCGCCAGATTAATAACAGATGGCGATGCAACAACTGTACTCAAAATTATTAACACGCGCAATTGCAGTGTTGCCATACTGAAGCCCTTCTATCTTTCAAATCTTTCATCTCTCTTCTATCCCCTTTTCCGAAAGAAACAACACGGTTACATTAGTAATTGATAGGCAGCATTGCCTGAGTGTGTTTCTTTTAAAAAAAAAAAAAAAAAAAAAAAAAAAAAAAAAAAAAAAACCTGCAGAAGGAACAGAGATATGCGATATGCTATTAGATCAGCACCCCAGGCCGGTCTGGAAGTGATACTAAACATTCAGCCCGTAGATATCTACATCAAGAGCACAGCAGCAAAATCGGCTCTTAGGTTAAGAGAGTCACTAATGCTTAAGCAACGCTCTTGGGGACACTCGACCATATTAAGTACGGTGGGCGGGTCGGAGTTAGAACGGAAAACCGACTATATATCACCGCAGACGAACTTTAATAGGAACTTCGAAGTCCAAATACCAACTAAGGAAGACTGGGCGGTAAACTCTGTGGAATGGGATCTCAATTTTCACGGACGGATCAAAGATAGGAGATAGGTTCGATGGTATACTCTGAATGCCTCGAAATCAGGGCCTCAGTGAGGCTCCCGGACAAGTGTAGTGTTTTCCAGGCCGAGGTTTTTGCAATTGACAAAGCCGCGCAGATGATTATGACAAAGGACCTAAGTCCTTGCGCCATCAATATCTTTGTGGA
Organism: Pegoplata infirma; assembly: GCA_963921195.1. NCBI lineage: Eukaryota > Metazoa > Arthropoda > Insecta > Diptera > Anthomyiidae > Pegoplata > Pegoplata infirma. Next base: position 195,385,081 of record OY992540.1, on the reverse strand, counting down.
CAGTCTTGCAGCTCTGAAGGCCTTAGGGTCACACACTGTAAAATCGAGAATTGTTAGTAATTGTATACAATCCCTTCATCGAATCAGCCAGCACACAGTCAAGCTAATCTGGGTCCCTGAACATAGTGGGGTCGGTGGTAACGAATTAGCTGATGAATGTGCAAGAAATGGCTCCGAGTCGGTGGGGGAACGTGTTGAACCTGATATCTCGGTTCCTATAGTGGAGTTGATGAACGAAATTGATAGGATATCGGGGAATATGATGAGGGATAGGTGGATATCGCTGACCACATTCAGGATATCGCGAACCATGTGGCCACTGCCAAATCCTAAGAGGACAGAAAGTCTTCTTACCTTTGGCAAACGAACGGTTAGCCTATTAGTAGGAGTACTGACAGGACTCTGTATAATCGGCCAAACGGCCGTTCGTATGGGAATTTCTGACAGGGACTTTTGCAGAAGTTGTGGAGAGGTGGAGGAGGAGGAGTCAGTGAGGCACTTGCTGTGTGAATGTCCGGGTCCGATGAAACGTCCTCTTAAGTATTTGGGGCAACGATTTTTTGATGACCTAGATTGCCTAAACAGTGTCCCATTGACATCTCTAGCGGAATACCTTAGGGAATCGGGGTGGTTTGAGAGGTAGAATTTTGTATATCAGGGGAGTAGGAAGACAACTTTAGGGGAATTCACCTCCGAGCGAATTCGCCAAATTGGCGGACGCCCATCCAACCAAACCTAACCTAGCATTGTGTTGGTCCATTACCTGGTACTTTTGTTTGGTACTTTTTAAAAAGTACCATAAATTATTTCTCAAATTCTTTTATAACAATAAATTAAAGACTCGAAATACAAAAATTTTTTATATAAAACATATCTCAAAAACCTAAATTTGTAATAAAGTTTTGGTACCGATATTAAATATCTGCAATTGAATGAGTATTTTTTGTTTTTGCAAAATCCACAAAAAAAAATGCGCATAACTTTTATGAAATTTTGAAATTCCATTGCTTCCAATGATGTTGTATGTATGAAATTCATTCCACTCCACTTGCAAGTAGTTACCTATAACACAAAAAAAAAATCAACTCATACATACCGACACATGTTGGTTTCTTTGCAATTGTTTAGAGCCTTCCTACCACCTGTGCCGTGGAGTTTAGTTGTTTCAAAACTTGTGTAGTTTATATGACTTCTTTTGTATAAACTGCTGATACGAGTATAAAAAAAGCCACTCTAGTATTTTTGTGGTTGCTGTTGTTGTTTAAAATAAATATTATATGGTTTATATTTATTTATATGTATGAATATGGTCGAAGTTGGTTATGTTTTCGTATTATTTTTATTTTTTTCTTTCTTAAGATACCAGCTTCCAAAAGATACGCATCAACTTTTTTTGTGTGTATGTTGGAATTGAGTTTTGTCTGAACTGGCAAAAATATATTTTACAAAAACCACTCTTAGACCTTCTAAAGGCTAAAGATATACAATTTTTTTTTGCGGCATGATGATGGTGTATTTATCAGAGATGTTAAGCAGGTGGCACAATATCATTCAAAAAATCAAAGGATTGATGTTTCAAAAATGTTTTAAGGCGTTTACACTGCACTTTGAATATAAGCTAAAAATAACGGAAATAGGGATTGTCACCAAACATATCGAGGTCATAATCCCCATATTTGTATGACACTATAAGAAAAATTTGTCTCTCGATCCGAAATCACTGATCTCGTGACAGGTGAAAACGAGACATATCACTAAAATACCTATAACGTGAAAGATAATAATTGGACTTAACACTAACTGTCTCAAAAAAAACTTAAACTGAACTGTCTCAAAATATTATAGAACAAAACCAAATTTTCCAATTTTTACTAAATCTCGAACAAAATTTTAAAAAAGTCCCAGACACATTTTTCCCCTTTTTGAAATAAAAACTTTCATCAAAAATAATTTTAGAAAAAAGAAGTAAAAAAGTTAAATTTGGACTTGCCGAATGTATCGATACCCTCCACAATTTTAAAAAGATTATTGTAAAAAACTTTATTTAAAAGGAAATTACTTTTGAAAAAAATAAAAAATTGAAAAAAAATTTCCGCGAAAAAAAAAAATTGTTTAAAAAAAAATCTGCGATTTTTTTTTTTTCAAAAAATATGTCCGTTCTTATTTAAATACCATTTAGTTTTTAATTATGTTCCCATATGTCAACTAGCAGCCGAATTAAAGCATTTTGTATATTTAGGTTATGTTGAATGTACCAAAATTGTAGAGATGGCCTTACATTTTCGTTCATAACTTTTAAACCGCCACTTTCGCTCAAATGCAATACCAACCCAGCAGAAATAAATCGAGATTTTGGCGACACAGCATCTGTTTATAGCATACCGTAGCGCATCCAAAGAGCGCTCTTAGGGATGCAGTAAAAAGAAGGGGAAAAAATTTTAATTTTTTTTTAAGATTTTTTATATAAAACTTATAATGTGTAATTATTTTTTTATAAAATTTCACACTTGCTTTCCTTTTTAATATTTATAACACTTTTTGAATAAAAAAACATGAGTTTTAGACAAAGACAAATGATTTGACTGCATCATTATTGCGCATTAATCAGCGCTACAAAGAGCGCTTCAATCATAGCATCTTTGACCGCTGTTCCCAAAAAAAATCCCATAAAAAATGTGAAAATGAAAATTTCCGATATTTTTTTGATGTTCACTTCCGATTTTTTTTTTTTCATTTTGTTTCACATAAATAAAGTTTTGTAAAGTAAAACGAATGAATTTTTTTGTTATATTTTTTTAAATTTTAGTTATTTGATTTCAACTTTGAATTTACAGCATCTTTATTCTGCTTAAATCAGCTCTACAAAGATATATGAATTCACTGCATCTTTAATCTGCTTAAATCAGCGCTAAAAAGATACATGAATTTACAGCATATTTGTTCTGCTTAAATCAGCGCTCTAAAGACAAGTGATTTCAGTGCATCTAAAGAGCGCTGTTTCTGTGTATCCAACTAGCGCTCTAAAGTGGGACATCGCCTTAGGGAATCATGCATGAATTCAGCGCAATTGGATGCGCTCCTTTACTCAAGTTCCCCTTCCAAAAGCTGCTGAACGTTCAGCAAAATTTCTGCTGGGAAACTGGTCGGGACAACAACAAGTAAAAATGTTAAGTTTCAGTCATATCTGAGTAATATTTTGGCCGTGATCGCCATTTCAACAGAAAAACAGATGGACAGAAGTGGTAAACTTTCAGATTTTTTTGATGACCCGTTCAAAAGATATCGAATTATTAAAAATTTGTAGTTTGTTCCTTTACTAAAACTTCTTTTACTCATAACTTCTTCAATAATGGTCCAAATTGCAATTTTTTTCTTCAAAATTTTTGTTTTTTTACGTACTTTTTAAAAAAATGTTGTAGGGTAAAAATAAATGGGGGTCGGTCTTACTAATGACCCCTCTCGGACGCACCATTGGACCGGTAGAAGCTGATTAAATAAAACAAATTTACAAAAAATAAAAAAAATTGTATGGAGGGAGACCGCCTTAACAGTTTAAGAAAGAGGGTAGGTGTGTTTAGAGAAAATGTTTGGACTAAGAAAATATTGTGGGTCGGTCATATATTTTGTTGCTCTAAGGGCACTATTAGGGCAGTTAGAGCGGTTGGAGCAAATTTAAAAAAATATCGTTTTGTGTGGGAGCCCCCTTAGAAATTGGAGATAAGGTAATAGTTTGTTCCGAAGAAATGTTTAGAGGTAAAAATTAATGGGGGTCAGTCTTGGAAATGAACCCTCTTTGACGCACCATTGGAGCAGTAGAAATGATTTTAAGATTGGAAAATCACAATAAAATTTTTTAAAAAAATTTAAAAAAATAGTAATAATCGTTATCCCACGATCCTCCTGGACAAAAAAATTGTAGAATCGATAGAAGTTTTCCACACAAAAATTTCAAAAAAAATCGAAGAGTACAAACATTTTCAAAAATGAGATTTAAATTTTAAAAATCGCATACTAGAGTGCTTTTAAGAATTTTTTGGGATTTTTTTTTGTTAAAGTACGTAAAAAAATAAAAATTTTGAAAAAAAAAAATGAAATTTGGACCATTATTGAAGAAGTTATGAGTAAAAGAAGTTTGAGTAAAGAAACAAACTACCAATTTTTAAAAATTCGATATCTTTTGAAAGGGTCATCAAAAAAATCTAAAAATTTACCACGAAGGAGTTTTCGAAGGGTACTAAAAACTGTAAACAAATTGGGAAAATCTAAAAAAAAAAATTTTCAAAGTGTCCGATTTGACATGGAATGCCCCATATACACTCAAAAAAAAAACCTTGTAAAATTACAAAAAAAAACGTGTAACTTTTTTTTTTTGCTACCTCCTATTTGACAAAAACTCCTAGTAATTTTACAAGCTTTTTACCAATAATTTTGTAATTTTACAAGGTTTTTACCAATAAAATTGTATATTTTCAAATTTCTTGATACAATAAAATTTACAAGGAGGTTTCGTAACTTTACGAGGTTTTTTGCTACCTCCTATTTTACGAGAATTCCTAGTAATTTTACAAGCTTTTTACGAATAATTTTGTAATTTAACAAGCTTTTTACCAATAAAATTGTAAATTTACAGTTTTTTTGACGTAATTAAAATTACAAGAAATTCTCGTGAATTTACTAGATTTTTTTTGTAAAATTATCTTGGAAATTTGTAAAATTACAAAAAAATTTTAAAATTACAAAAAAAAAAAAATTAATTTTTGATCCAAATTTGTTTGTTAAAAATCAAGGAAAACTGTCAAATATTTTGTGTGTACTTTACGGGGTACTACTTAGACCGATATTTCGATGAGTTACAAACGGAATGACAAACTTATATATACCCTCTATCACTAAGTGGAGGGTATACAAAACGTTAAAAGTACTCTTTTTTTAAAAGTACCTTTAGCTATAAAATACTTTTTTTAAAAAGTAATATTTATAAAAGTACAATTTGTAAAAAAATATTTGAAAAAAGAGCCTATAAAAAATTTTAAGAAAAAAGTACTTTTTTATAAAAAGTACTTTTTAAAAAAAATGAAATAGCACTTTTTTAAAAAGTACTTTTTCATAAAAAAAATTCTTTTATAAAAAAGTTTTATTTATAAAAGTACCATTTAAAAAAAAAATATTTTAAAAAGTACTTTTTTATAAAAAGTACTTTTTTATAAAAAAAAAATATAAAAAAAACTATACACAAATATAATAAAAAAAATCTTTTATAAAAAAGTTCTATTTATAAAAGTACTATTTGAAAAAAAAATATATTAAAAAAACAGAGCGTATATAAAATTTAAATAAAAAGTGTTTTTTTATAAAAAGTACTTTTTTATAACAAGTACTTTTTTTATAAAAAGTACTTTTACTTGTTATAAGTACTTTTTTATAAGAAATGTAAATTAAAAGAATTTGTTAAAAAAAAACAACTTTTTAATAAAAACTACTTTTTATAAAAAAGTACTTTTTATAAAAAAGTATGTACTTATAAAAAAAAATATTTTAAAAAAAGAGCTTATAAAAAATGTAAATAAAAACTTATTTTTTATAAAAATATAAATGTAAAAAGAACTTTTTTATAAAAAGTACTTTTTTATAAAAAGTACTTTTTTATAAAAAAAAATCTTTTATAAAAAAGTTCTATTTATAAAAGCACTATTTGATAAAAAAATATATTTAAAAAAAAAGAGCTTATATAAAATATAAATAAAAAGTACTTTTTTATAAAAAGTAATTTTTTATAACAAGTACTTTATTATAAAAAGTACTTTTTTATAACAAGTACTTTTTTATAAGAAATGTAAATAAAAAGAATTTGTTAAAAAAAACTTTTTAATAAAAAGTACTTATAAAAAGTCCTTTTTTAAAAAAAGAATGTACTTATAAAAAGTACTTATAAAAAAGTACTTTAAAAAGTACTTTTTTATAAAAAGTACTTTTTTACAAAAAGTACTTTTTTATTAAAAGTACTTTCTTATAAAAAGTAATATTATCTTAAAATAACAAGTTCTTTTTTATAAGAAATGTTAATAAAAAGAATTTGTTTAAAAAAAACTTTTTAATAAAAAGTACTTATAGTAAGTATGTACTTATAAAAAGTACTTAAAAAAAGTACTTTAAAAAGTACTTTTTTATAAAAATTACTTTTTTATAAATAGTATTATTATCTTTAAATACCATTAAAAAATATAGTACATGGTTTAGAAAAAACAAATATACTACTAATCTGTCCCTTTTTCTTAAAAAATAGCAGTTTGGCCATTTCTGTTTAATATGATTCCTTAGAAGTCATTTTACAAAAACAAAAAAAAAATTATGGCATCACAATACAAAAAAAAACTACAAAAAAAATTGACTATAATCATATAAAACTAAACAACGCAACTGAGCATTAAAGGCAAAAACAGCAACAACAACAAAAATTGTTTATATGCGCCAAAAGCTGTGCATCTGGAATGCGATCAGTGACGATCGGTATGTGTTGATTGGAATTTTTTCTTGCGTATTTTTTCAATTTTTTTTGCTCTGCAACAGCTTTTACACTTGATTGAATTATTTTTATTACCTACCCGAAGTATGTATGCAGTATACTTAAGCCTTATTAATATTATTTTTATGACTGCAAAAAAAAAAACTAATGATACTTACAGTTAACTATTGTCTGGTAATATATATAGTTTTTATTAAGGTGGTACTTTTTTAAGGGGGAGCTGGGATTGAATTGGTACATTTTAAAGGAGTTTTTAAATAAGTTTTCAATATAAAAAATAAAACAAAAATATAATTATTTTTGCTGTTTACTACTGTCTAATAATATATTTTAGAATTAAGCTGGTACTTTTTTTGAGGGAAAGATAATTTGTTGGTACTTTCTTAATAAGTTTTTAAATTGTTTTTGATATGAAAAAAAATTAATTAATCTTTTGTAGATAAAGTTTAATTCTGTCTGGAAACATATTTTTCAATAAGAGTGGTACTTTTTTGGGGGAAATTAGTTTGGAACTTTTTTAAGAAATTTTGATATTTGATATTTTGGTACTTTTTTTAAGGAATTTTCAAATTAGTTTTTAATATGTATAAAAAAAATATATTAATAATATACTATTTGTCAGGCAACATATTTTTTTATAACATTGGTACTTGTTTGGGAGAAATTTAATATGGTACTTTTTAAAAGGAATTTTGAAATTTGGTGCTTTTTAAAAAGTTTTTAATTAGTTTTTAATATGAAAACAATCCTTAAAAAGCAATGGGTCTTAAAGTTTACCAATGTCTGGCCAAATATTTTTGTATTTAAGTGGTACTTTTTTTAAGGCATGAGAATTTTTTTGGTACTTATTTTAAGAATTTTCAAATTAGTTTTTAAAATGAAAAAAATATATGAAAACAATCCTAAAAAAGCAATGGCTCTTAAAGTTTACTAATGTCTGGCAAAATATTTTTATATTTAAGTGGTACTTTTTTTTAAGGCATGAGAATTTTTTTGGTACTTTTTTTAAAAATTTTCAAATTAGTTTTTAAAATGAAAAAAAATATTAATAATAATAAAAGTTTACTTTTTGTCAGGCAATATAATTTTCTATGAGAGTGGTACTTTTTTGGAAGAAATTTAGTTTGGTACTTTTTTTAAAAAATTTTTAAAATTTGGTACTTTTTAAAGGAATTAAATTAAAGTATTAGTTTTTAATATGAAAAAACAAATCCGAAGAAACTAATGGTTTACTAATGTTTGGCAAAATATTTTCATATTTAAGTGGTACTTTTTTTTTGAAGAAAATGTACTTTTTTAAAGAATTTTCAAATTAAGTAGTTTTTAATATGAAAAAAATACTAATAACACTCGTACTATAAGTTTACTTTTTGTCCGGCAATATATTTTTCTATAAGAGTGGTACTTTTTTGGAAGAAATTTAGTTTGGTACTTTGTTGAAAGAATTTTGAAATTTGGTACTTTTAAAGCAATTAAAATAAAGTACAGTTTACTATTGCCTGGTAATATATATTTGTTGTTAGGGTGGTACTTTTTGGGGGGAGGGGGATTGAATTGGTACTTTTTAAAGAAGTCTTTAATTTAGTTTTTAATATGAAAAAATTCTAAAAAAACTAATGTTTCTTACAGTTTACTACTTTCTGGTAATATGAATTTATATTAAAGTGGAACTTTTTAAGGGAAAGGAAATTTTTTTTGGTACTTTTTTAAAGAATTTTCAAAAAGGTTTGAATATGAAAAATTACTAATAATACCAAAAGTTTAATTTTGTCAGGCAATATATTTTTCTATAACAGTGGTACTTTTTGGGAGAATTTTTTTTTTGGTACTTTTTATATGGAATTTTGATATTTGACACTTTTTTAAAGAATTAAAATAAAGTACAGTTTACTATTGTCTGGTAATGTATTATTGTTATCAGGGTGTCACTTTTTTGGGGGGAGGGGGATTGAATTGATACTTTTTAAAGAAGTCTTTAAATTGGTTTTAAATATAAAAAAAATCCAAAAAAACTAATGGTTCTTAAAGTTTACTAATGTCTGGCAAAATATTTTTATATTTAAGTGGTACTTTTTTTTTGAAGGAAAGAGATTTTTTTGGTACTTTTTTAAAGAATTTTCAAAATAGTTTTTAATATGAAAAAATACTAATACTACTAAAAGTTTAATTTTGTCAGGCAGTATATTTTTCTATAAGAGTGGTACTTTTTAGGAGAAATTTGGTTTGGTACTTTTTTGAAAGAATTTTGAAATTTAGTACTTTTTACAGGAACTAAAATAAAGTGCAGTTTACTATTGTCTGGTAATATATAATTGTTATCAGGATGGAACTATTTGGAGGGAGGGGGATTGAATTGGTACTTTTTTAAGAAGTATTGAAATTAGCTTTTAATATGAAAAAAAATCATAAAAAAACTAATGGTTCATAAAGTTTACTAATGTCTTGCAATATACATATTTTTATATTTAAGTGGTACATTTTTTTGAAGGAAAAAGATTTTTTTTTGTACTTTTTTTAAGAATTTTCAAATTTGTTTAAATATGAAAAAAATACTAATAATACTAAAAGTTTACTATTTGTCAGGCAATAATTTTTTTAAATCAGAGAAGTACTTTTTGGTGGAAATTTGGTTTGGTATTTTTTTAAGGAATTTTTTTATTTGGTACTTTTTTAAAGAATTAAAATAAAGTTCTGTTAACTATTTTCTGGTAATATATATTTGTTATTAGGGTGGTATTTTTTTGGGGGGGAGGGGAGGGAATTAAATTGGTACTTTTTCGAGAACTCTTTAAATCAGTTTTTAATATTCAAAAAACCCGCAAAAAAATTAATGGTTGTTGCAGTCTACTACTTTCTAATACAAAATTTTTATATTAAAGTGAAACTTTTTAATGGGAAAGATTTTTTTGGTACTTTTTTTAAGGAATTTTCAAATTAGTACAGAAATTAGTAAATACTAATAATTCTATAATTTTACGTTGTCGGGCAATAAATTCTTCTATAAGAGTGTTTTTTTTTTTGGGAGAAATTTTGATTGGGACTATTTGGAAAGAGTTTTGAAATCTGGTACTTTTTAAAGGAACTAAAATAAAGTACTATTGTCTGATAATATACATTTGTTATTATGCTGGTACTTTTTTGGGGGGACGGGGATTGAATTGGTACTTTTTAAAGAAGTCTTTAAATTGGTTTTAAATATAAAAAAATCCAAAAAAATTAATGGTTCTTAAAGTTTACTAATGTCTGGCAAAATATTTTTATATTTAAGTGGTACTTTTTTTTTCACGGAAAGAGATTTTTTTTGGTACTTTTTTTAAGGAATTTTTAAATTAGTTTTTAATATGAAAAAAAAAATACTAATAATACTTCAAGATTACTTTTTGTCAGGAAATATATTTTTCTTTAAGAGTGGTACTTTTTGGAAGAAATTTTGTTGGTACTTTTTATAAGGAATTGATATTTGGTACTTTTAAGGCAATTAAAATAAAGTACGGTTTACTATTGTCTTGTAATATAATGTGTTATTAGGTTGGTACTTTTTTGGGGGACGGGGATTTAATTGGTACTTTTTAAAGAAGTCGTTAAATTAGTTTTTAATATGAAAAAAATTGTAAAAAGCTAATTGTAAAGGCTAAGTGGTACTTTTTTTGAAGAAAAGAGAATTTTTTTGGTACTTTCTTAAAGAATTTTAAAATTTGTTGTAAATATGAAAAAAATACTAATAATACTAAAAAGTTTAATTTTGTCAGGCAATATATTTTTCTTTAAGAGTGGTACTTTTTTGAAACAAATTTAGTTTGGTACTTTTTTTAAAGAATTTTGAAAATTGGTACTTTTGAAAGAAATTAAAATCAAATGTATTAAAAATTGTTGAATTTTTCAAATCTCTTCATCAAAAAAAAATATTTAAAAATGATTTTTAATTTTTGTTTATTTTTTTTAAATAACTTTAACCCTACTGCACACATTAAACATAAATGTTTGTCTGACCAACACAAACAAATAAATAAATGTATATATACAATGTAGTATTGCAACATTGTATGGACCACAAGATTTTGGATAATGGTTAGTAATTTATTCAAAAAGTTGTTTATGTTTCTTACTTTTAGAATAGAATATGTAAGTACTTTACTCTCTACATGCTCGCACCATCATACTTTTTTTAACTGGTGGTGGTGGGCTTGAAAAATAGTCGAATTAAAATTATTTGTATGCCTGATAATCGCCACAGTTGGAAATAGTTTTCATATAAATATGGTCAAAAAAAAAAAGTAATATTAAGCACTTATAAGGAAGGTGTCCTATTGGTAACATTTCCTTTTATACATTTATTGGCGATAAGATTAAACAACAAAGGTCAATTAATTTGTATTCAATTACCTTACAGTTTGAAGGTTTGTTTTTTTATTAGAGAAAATTAATAGCACTGTGCTACAGTGAAAAAATACTTCTGATGTGACATAGTATAGGTTGTTGGTCTTGTCGAGTAGATCACAAAAATGCCCATTAAACTTGCCAGACACCCTCAAATTTTAGAGTTATTGTCAAAAAACGTTTTTTTGGGACTTTTCTCACTAAACCTTGTGTAATTCAGAAAATTTTAAACCGATTTTAAATTTGTAAACTGTTTTGGATAGAAAAGGGATAGGGCATTTCATGTGTGTGAGTTGGTCAATACGTAAAAGAAAGATATCTATTGATTTTTCCTATCAAATCAATTTTTTTTGTTATTTTTTGAAAAATTTTCGAGTTTATCGATTTTTTTTCTGCTATAGTTCGTTTAACAACCTTTATACTTATGAGCGTTTTTTTAAAGATAATTTAATTCTAAATTCAATAAGCTTTATCCTAAAAAAATCGGATAATAATGGACAGAGTTGTGATAGTTTTTCTAAAAAAGAAAATTAAGATTTTGCAGGAAATCGCCGTTCAGATAACCCAGGCAAAAAAAATTAATTTATCATAAATGGTCATGTACAATATTTTTAAAGGTTTTTGGCGCGCTGAATCCGAATCTGGCCCTTAAATTGTTCTATCTCGTCAGGTTTTTGAGATATTTAACATAAATTGATATATCAAGAACTTATTGAGATAGCGCAATTTCAAGGTCAAATTCGAATTCAGGAGGTCAAAAACCTTTAAAATAATGATACGCGACCTCTCAGTATGTTCGTTTAAAAATATTTAAACTCAAAAAATTTTCAAAAAATAACAAAAAATTTGATATTGTTGAAAAAATCAATACATATCTTTCTTATATGTATAAACCAATTCACACACATGATAAGCTCTATCTTTCTTCTATCCAGAATAGTTGAAAAATTTAAAATCGGTTGAAAATTGTTTAAGTTACACGTGGTTTAGTGAGAAAAGTCCCAAAAAAACGTTTTTTGACAATAACTTTAAAATTTGAGGATGTCTGGCAAGTTTGATGGGCATTTTTGCGATCTTTTCGACGAAATCTACAACATTAACTACCTCATTTTAAAAGTATATTCGAATTTGAGTTTTTTGTTGCAGAGTGTAGTTTCTTTAGGTTTAAGATTTTGAGATATTTTTTATACACTCCACTCGAGTGATAAAGGGCATATATAAGTTTGTCATTCCGTTTGTGACACCTCGAAATATTGGTCTAGGGTCCCATAAAGTATATGGGGCATTCCATGTGAAGTCGGACACTTTAAAAAACTTTTTTTTTAGACTTTCCCAATTTATTTACAGTTTTCAGTACCCTTCGAAAACTCCTTCGTGGTAAATTTTCAGATTTTTTTGATGACCCGTTCAAAAGATATCGAATTTTGGAAAATTGGTAGTTTGTTCCTTTACTCAAACTTCTTTTAATCATAACTTCTTCAGTAATGGTCCAAATTGAAATTTTTTTTTTCAAAATTTTTGTTTTTTTTACGTACTTTTAAAAAAAAAACTCCCAAAAAATTTTTAAAAGCGCTCTAGTATACGATTTTTAAGTTTTAAAATTTAAATCTCATTTTTGAAAATGTTTGTACTCTTCGATTTTTTTGAAATTTTTTTGTGTAAAACTTCTATCAATTCTACAAATTTACCCAGGAGGATCGTGGGATAACGATTATTACTATTTTTTAAAATTTTTTGAAAAAACTTTATTGTAATTTTCCAAACTTAAAATCATTTCTACTGCTCCAATGGTGCGTCATAGAGTGGTCCTTTATAAGACCGACCCCCATTAATTTTTACGTCTTAACATTTCTTTTGAACATTAGTTTGTTCAAAACATACCTACGCCCTATCTCCACTCCCTAAGTAGGCTCCCATACAAATAACAGTTGGAGCAAATTTTTAAAACTGTAATTTTGTATGGGAGCCTACTTAGGGAGTTGAGATAGGGCGTAGGTATATTTTGAAAAAATGTTGTAGGGTAAAAATAAATGGGGGTCGGTCTCACTAATGACCCCTCTTGGACGCACCATTGGACCGGTAGAAGCTGATTAAATAAAACAAATTTACAAAAAATAAAAAAAAATTGTATGGGGACCGCCTTAAAAGTTAAAGATAAAGGGTAGGTGTGTTCAGAGAAAATGTTTGGACTAAAAAAATATTGTGGGTCGGTCATAGATTTTGTTGCTCTAAGGGCATTATTAGGGCAGTTAGAGCGGTTGGAACAAATTTTAAAAAATGTCGTTTTGGGTGGGAGCCCCTTTAGAAATTGGAGATAGGGTATTAGTTTGTTCAAAAGAAATGTTAAGACGTAAAAATTAATGGGGGTCGGTCTTATAAAGGACCACTCTATGACGCACCATTGGAGCAGTAGAAATGATTTTAAGTTTGGAAAATTACAATAAAGTTTTTTCAAAAAATTTTAAAAAATAGTAATAATCGTTATCCCACGATCCTCCTGGGCAAAAAATTTGTAGAATTGATAGAAGTTTTACACAAAAAAATTTCAGAAAAATCGAAGAGTATAAACATTTTCAAAAATGAGATTTAAATTTTAAAACTTAAAAATCGCATACTAGAGCGCTTTTAAAAAAAAAATGTTTTCAAAAAATTTAAAAAAATAGTAATTATCGTTATCCCACGATCCGCCTGGGCAAAAAATTTGTAGAATCGATAGATGTTTTACACAAAAAAATTTCAAAAAAATCGCTGAGTACAAACATTTTCAAAAATGAGATTTAAATTTTAAAACTTAAAAATCGCTTACTAGAGCGCTTTAAAGAATTTTTTGGGATTTTTTTTAAAAAGTACGTAAAAAACAAAAATTTTGAAAAAAAAAAAATTGAAATTTGGATCATTACTGAAGAAGTTATGAGTAAAAGAAGTTTGAGTAAAGGAACAAACTAGCAATTTTTAAAAATTCGATATCTTTTGAACGGATCATCAAAAAAATCTGAAAATTTACCACGAAGGAGTTTGCGAAGGGTACTAAAAACTGTAAACAAATTGGGAAAATCTAAAAAAAAAGTTTTTCAAAGTGTCCGATTTCACATAGAATGCCCCATATATAAATGATCCTCGATCGATTTTAAGACGATCTAGCGATGTCCGTCCGTCCGTTCGTATGTATGTCTGTTGAAAACACGTTAACTTTTAAAAGACTTTACGGAGGTTCCTAAAGTTTGGCATAAATGTTAGGCATTTACCTGGTCAGGTTCGTGTTGCAATCCAGCGAAATCGGCCCAGTGCACAGTGCCACATTTGGCCAATCTAGCACGACAAAAATCAAAAAAAAAAAGTTCCCCGATTTTCGTGATATGTTGGTATGTATTATAGAACATTCCTAATAGCACGGAAATAATCATATAAGATCGATAATTCTGTTCGTTACTAACAGGTGGGTGCATAAAGTTGGATCTTGTAAAATCCTGTAACTAGTGTACATTATTTCCCATAAATTAAGTCGAGTTTAAACTGTTGTAACTTTTCAACAAAAAGAGATATTTATCCACTCTTTTTTGGTAATTTTAAAGGATATTTAAATGCTTTAAGTCATATCTTTTCTTTTTTTGTTAAACAAATTTTTCTATTTTTTATTAAATTTTTAACAAAATACAAATTTTTGAAAAGAAAATTATATATTTATTTTTTTTGATGGAATAGAACTTTTGTGTTTGGTCCGTATTGGTCGCCGGACTTTTTCAGATATATTGACCAATATCCATAGTACTTATTTCAACGGCTAACTTTTGCGACCGTCTGCGACGCCGACTACAGTGGGGCGATATGTAAACCTTGTTTTTACTTATTTTTTAAAGATATTTTAAAAAAGTGGGCGTGGCAGTTGTCTGACCGCCCCCTTTTTTTGTGATAATATTTCTACAGTCATTGAGAGTATATATACCAAATTTAAAGAAATTATAACCAAAATTACAAATTTTAAACAAAGTGGGCGTGGCCCTTAACCGACCTCCCACATTTTTCATAATGTTATTTTCGAAGTCAAAACGAACATTTATACCGAATTTTAAGTCAATATAATTAAAATTGGATTTTTGTCGTCCTAGATTGGCCAAATGTGGCACTGTGCAGTGGTTCAAAAGTTATGAGCAAAAGACTGAATTTCGGCAAGGGTTTTTCGTGAGTTTATGAGATAAAAACACGCTAACTTTCGAAAGACAATTCTTAGGATGCTGAAGCTTGGCACATATAGTTGACGTTCCTTTGGCCTGGTTCGTGTTGAATTTCAGCCAAATCGGTCCTGTGGTTCAAAAGTTATTAGCAAAACCGTGAATTTCAGATTAGGTTTACCTTCAACTCACGTGTTGAAAACCCGTTAAACATGTTTTAAAAACATTGGTAAGTCACAAAAATATTTTACAACGTATTTTTGTCACTCAAAAATATTTTTACACCAAAAAAAAATAAAAAATACACTCGAAAAAAATTTTACACTCAAAAAAATGTTACACTCAAAAAAAATTTATTATTTTTTTTTTTAAATTACTAAAAAAAAAGTTGTTTTACACAAAACAAAATATTTCTAATCAAAAATGTTATTTTTTCACGTTAGAAAATTAACTATCACCAAATAAGGGCATTGTGGAGGGTATTCATAGGCCAAGTCGAATATAACTTTTCTACTTGTTTTTTTTTTACCCTACACCACACTGTATAATGAGTTTGTGCTGATGTTTGTAACTACCCGAAATATTGATCCTATACCCACTTTTAAGTAACCGATCGACTCAGAATCACTTTTTGAGTCGATTTAGCTATGTCTGTCCGTCCGTCTGTCTGTCTGTCCATGTAAACGGTGTAAATACGATACAGGATGCAATTTTTAATCAATTGACTTAAAATTTAAAACTTAAGCCTCTTTTGGCCTAAGGACGAAATAAGTCCATATTTAGACCTAGTCCCCATACAAAGGTCCTCTTTAGTTTTGGTTCAAATGGCTCTAATAGCCGTATTTTAATAGGTATCTTTTGGAAATTTGGCAGGTAATCATGTTTCATCTACACAAATCTCCATTCCACATTTTAAAGAAATCGGACCAGTTCTTCTTGTAGCCCCCATACAAACCAATTTCCCGATTTTCACATAAATCTTCAAATTTTATGAAAATAGAAAATATTTAATTAAAATTCTATTTGTGTTTATTAAACGCGTACTTTAATAACCTCATCAAATCTGATTATCATCGGAAAATTTTTGGACTTAGGGCCCATGTGAAAATTTCTCCCGATATTCAGTTGAAGCGGTTTATTGTCAGCAAAAATAAGCCTGTTTCACTTAAATTTGATTTGTGAGGGCTTTTTACACAAATTAAAGATTTGACGAAATACAGATCTAATCTGTCCATGTTTGAATTTGAGACCCATTTTCCGGGAAACTCTGGTGTAGGGTATTATATGGTAGGTCTTGACCGACAATAATTTTTTTTACTTGTTTTTCTATAGAAAAAGTCTCAGATTCAGATACATTTTTTTTTATAGAAAAATTCTCAAACTTTTAATGAAGAAAATTCTCTGATTTTTCCTATAGAAAAATTCACAGACACTTCCTATGGAACAAATATATATTCTGAGTATTTTTTCTATAGAAAAAGAGTTTTCTTCTGAAACATTTTTTGGAAAAAAATTCTCAAATTTTTTCTGAAGAAAATTTTCAGATTTTTTCTATAGAAAATTGTCACATTTTTCCTTTAGAAAAATTCACAGACTGTTCCTATGGAACATTGTTCGGAAACCTTTTTCATATTCTGGGTAATTCCATAAAAATATCATTTTGTATGGAAGCCCCCTTAAGGAGTGGAGATAGGGAGTAAGTTTGTTCAGAAAAAATTTTGTGTTGTAAAAATGAATTGTGGTCGGTTTTACATTGCACCCCCCTAGGAGCGACTTCGTGGCAATTGTGAAGACTTTTGTGCTTCTTTACCTCTTTACTGCGACTTTTTTGCCCTAACAATGACATGGACTTTTAACTGTTCTGGAGTTACTTTTTCTGATTTTTTTCTTTCATTTTTTTAATGAATTTTGCTGATTTTTTATAAATTTTTTTAAATTTTTTTTGATTTTTTACCATACTGAATTTTTTCAAATTTTTCTGAGATTTTTTGAATTTTAAAGATTTTGAATTTTCTCAGTGTTTCTTAATTTAACTAAAATTTCATATTTTCATGAATTTTTCTCCTTCTGGATTTCTGATTTTTTGTGAGACATTTACTATAGAAAACCCTTTGATTTTGACACATTTTTTCTATAGAAAAAGTCATTGATTCTGAGACATTTTTCACAGATTCTGAGAAAATGTTTCTTTTAAAAAAACAATCTCAGATTCTGAAATATTTTTTTCTACATCCAACTCTCAGATTGTGAGAACATTTTTTCTATAAAAAAAAATATTCAAATTTTTAAAAGTTTTTCCTATACATTTTTTTTAATTCTTAAACTTTTTATTTTTGTAAAATTCTCAGTTTTTTTATGTCATTTCCTTAATTGCTTATATCTAATTAAATATTTATTTAAATTAACCAAGTAGTGGTTAAATACCTCTAACTTCTCGCAAATATCATTAAATATTTTCCCCCCAGTTATGTTGATAAACATTACTAAGATCCATAACTTTTATCTATTGGAAAGCTAAAATTCTTAGAACTTTAGAAGTTTATATCAGCTTCTCAGCACTAAAATGAGCAAATCTCTATCTTTAACACAGCAGTAATGCTTTAAAAACAAAAGACTTAAGCAACAAACTCGATGTGAATGTTTAAATTCCTTTGGGAAACAGAAGAAAAAAAAACACACAAACATTTTTCTAAAAAATTTTTCTAATCAAATAAAGTTTTCTATTTTTTTGTTGTTGTTGTATTACATTCTTTATCATTTGGATTTTCTTCAATCTTTTGTAAATATAGCCAAACAGTGGCTAATTATTTTATGGGACATTAAACGTAAAAAAAAGAAACAATAACAACATTAACTCGCTCTAAACCAACAATTATCTGTGTAAGATAGAATTTCACAAAACAAAACAAAAGAAAAAAATTAAAAGAGTTAATGTAAACACTTTAACTAAAATTCTTAGAATATTTAATGAAGAATTTTATGTGCTGTTTTTTTGTTGTTTGTAATTCTGCCTAGTATTTCTGGCTAAATTACTATATACTTCAAAATCCACAAAATCCAAACTGAATAAAAAAACACAACTCAACAACAATATCAAAAGCTAATCTTGGCTTTAAAAAAAAGAATTTTCTTTTTTATAAGATTTTTTTTTTTTTATTTTTATTAAGATGCACTATGGGAAAGTAATCTATTAATGATCTCAGAGAATCAGAATTTTTTTGTACGGAAAAATGTTTTAGAATTTGTGATTTTTTGCTTAATAAAACTGTACCAGTATCTCCACACAAAAAATTCTGAGACATTTTTCTTATAAAAAAGGATCAGATTCTGAGTAATTTTTCTTATAGAAAAAGTCTTAGATTCTGAGACATTTTTCTTATAGAAAAAGTCTCAGATTCTAAGACATTTTTCTTATAGCAAAAGTCTCAGATTCTGAGACAATTTTCTTATAGCAAAAGTCTCAGATTCTGAAACATTTTTCTTATAGAAAAAGTCTCAGATTCTAAGAGATTTTTCTTATAGAAAAAGTCTCAGATTCTGAGACATTTTTCTTATACAAAAATTCTCAGATTCTGAGACATTTTTCTTATACAAAAATTCTCAGATTCTGAGACATTTTTCTTATAGAAAAATTCTCAGATTCTGAGACATTTTTCTTATAGAAAAATTCTCAGATTCTGAGACATTTTTCTTATAGAAAAATTCTCAGATTCTGAGACATTTTTCTTATAGAAAAATTCTCAGATTCTGAGACATTTTTCTTATAGAAAAATTCTCAGATTCTGAGACATTTTTCTTATAGAAAAATTCTCAGATTCTGAGACATTTTTCTTATAGAAAAAGTCTCAGATTCTGAGACATTTTTCTTATAGAAAAAGTCTCAGATTCTGAGACATTTTTCTTATAGAAAAAGTCTCAGATTCTGAGACATTTTTCGTATAGAAAAAGTCTCAGATTCTGAGACATTTTTCTTATAGAAAAAGTCTCAGATTCTGAGACATTTTTCTTATAGAAAAAGTCTCAGATTCTGAGACATTTTTCTTATAGAAAAAGTCTCAGATTCTGAGACATTTTTCTTATAGAAAAAGTCTCAGATTCTGAGACATTTTTCTTATAGAAAAAGTCTCAGATTCTGAGACATTTTTCTTATAGAAAAAGTCTCATATTCTGAGACATTTTTCTTATAGAAAAACTCTCAGATTCTGAGACATTTTTCTTATAGAAAAAGTCTCAGATTCTGAGACATTTTTCTTATAGAAAAAGTCTCAGATTCTGAGACATTTTTCTTATAGAAAAAGTCTCAGATTCTGAGACATTTTTCTTATAGAAAAAGTCTCAGATTCTGAGACATTTTTCTTATAGAAAAAGTCTCAGATTCTGAGACATTTTTCTTATAGAAAAAGTCTCAGATTCTGAGACATTTTTCTTATAGAAAAAGTCTCAGATTCTAAGACATTTTTCTTATAGAAAAAGTCTCAGATTCTGAGACATTTTTCTTATAGAAAAAGTCTCAGATTCTGAGACATTTTTCTTATAGAAAAAGTCTCAGATTCTGAGACATTTTTCTTATAGAAAAAGTCTCAGATTCTGAGACATTTTTCTTATAGAAAAAGTCTCAGATTCTGAGACATTTTTCTTATAGAAAAAGTCTCAGATTCTGAGACATTTTTCTTATAGAAAAAGTCTCAGATTCTGAGACATTTTTCTTATAGAAAAAGTCTCAGATTCTGAGACATTTTTCTTATAGAAAAAGTCTCAGATTCTGAGACATTTTTCTTATAGAAAAAGTCTCAGATTCTGAGACATTTTTCTTATAGAAAAAGTCTCAGATTCTGAGACATTTTTCTTATAGAAAAAGTCTCAGATTCTGAGACATTTTTCTTATAGAAAAAGTCTCAGATTCTGAGACATTTTTCTTATAGAAAAAGTCTCAGATTCTGAGACATTTTTCTTATAGAAAAAGTCTCAGATTCTGAGGCATTTTTCTTATAGAAAAAGTCTCAGATTCTGAGACATTTTTCTTATAGAAAAAGTCTCAGATTCTGATACATTTTTCTTATAGAAAAAGTCTCAGATTCTGAGACATTTTTCTTATAGAAAAAGTCTCAGATTCTGATACATTTTTCTTATAGAAAAAGTCTCAGATTCTGATACATTTTTCTTATAGAAAAAGTCTCAGATTCTGATACATTTTTCTTATAGAAAAAGTCTCAGATTCTGAGACATTTTTCTTATAGAAAAAGTCTCAGATTCTGAGACATTTTTCTTATAGAAAAAGTCTCAGATTCTGAGACATTTTTCTTATAGAAAAAGTCTCAGATTCTGAGACATTTTTCTTATAGAAAAAGTCTCAGATTCTGAGACATTTTTCTTATAGAAAAAGTCTCAGATTCTGAGACATTTTTTTCTTACAGGTCTTAAATTCTGAGAAATTTTTTATATAGAAAAATTTACAGATCCTAAGTAAAGTGCGTATGATACTTGCTTGTTTCAAGTTACTTGTTGCTGCATTTATTAGGGTTTTTCTATAAAAATTTCGATAGCTTAAACCAAAAATTTTAAATTTATCGAAATTCACATAGAAAAACCCTAATAAATGCAGCAACAAGTAACTTGAAACAAGCAAGTATCATAAAGGCATAAGAAATTTTTCGTAAAGCAAAATTCTAATATTTTGGAATTTTTTTGTACAAAAAATTCTTAGATTTTGAAAAATTTTTTGCAAAGAAAAATATTCCGATTTTGATAAATTTTTCGTAAAGAAAAATTCTCCGATTTTGATAAAAAAATGCTTTCAATAAAAATTTTCCAGTTCTATTTATTTCCATCCCATTGCGCAATATATTTTGAAGTAAAACATAACTACCAATTTGGATAATGACTTTTTGAATCTTTTGATAGCCTGAGAGTAAAGCTGGGTAGCTGAGGGTATACTATCTACTACTACTGCCTACCTAGTGACTGCATGTAGTTGTTGTAGTTATATAAAGCAAAGTAGTAACATGATTGTTTTTTTGTATTTCTCATTCTGTATGCCGTTGGGCGCCAATTTTCAAAATGACATAAAAATGCTCAGACATTTTTTGTGTTCTTTGTTTGTATGAACATGACTTTTAAAGCAACAACAACAAAAAGTTAGAGATATAGAAACAACAACAACAACAAAGAGAAGAAAACATCAAATCATAAGCTAAACTTAGATTTTTTTTCTTTTATAAAAGAAACAACAAGAGCCCTTTTATGCCGCTTGGGTTCTTCTACGTATAAGAATATAAGTTTGTTTGTATGTGTAGTATCATCAAAAGATCTTTAACAATAATAACAGCAACAAACAGTAACAACAACAAAAAATCAACAGCAACAACATTAACCAACCACCAATGGTACCTCTTAAACAACAAAACAAAAAAAGTTACCATCGGTAACAACCAAGTACTTCTTCTCTGCTGCATATATGAACGACATACAAACGTACAATCCTGTCTGAAAAGACATTTACAGACAGCGATTTATGTGACATGACAGCGGTACATAATGAAAGGATTCCTTATATGTTTGTTTGTATTTATTTTACCTTGTTCAAATTTTTTTTTTCGTTCGTTCGTTTGTTTGTTTTTTTGTTCCTTTCGTTGTTGTTTCTGCTGTTGTTCTTTTGGTTGCTCCTCCGTGTACGTTTTTGTTGCTGTGTTGCTGACCTAACTGTCGGTCGTTCTTTGGGAGTTATGAGGATTTTTTTTGACTTAAAACAACTATAGAAAAAAATATCCTTTTTTAAAGGTAAGGATAATTTTAGGGAGGATTAACTTTAAAATTAAAACAAAGAACAATTTTTAACAATAAAATAATAAGAAATACCTTCTTTGCTCAAATCTTTTTCTAAAAAAAAAATTCTCAAAATATAAGGCATGAGTTATTTTCACCCAACTGTTCGTCAAAATTTTTCGGATTTTTTTTAATTCTAGTACTTTTCTTATTTTTTGCTAATTTTGAAGGATTTTTTTTTTTGTTGAGAAAATTTTTCAGAATTTTCCAATTTTTTCTTAAAATTACAAAAATTACGCCAAAAAAATTCCTAAAATTTACAAAATTTCTCTGAATTTTCTAAATTTTTCTGAATTTTTTGTAATTTCCTAAAACTTACGAAATTTTTCTTATATTTTCAATTTTTCTTTGAGCATTTCGAATGTTTTTAGGCTGGTGTCTAATTATAAAAGTGACGCAGAACACCCCCACAGTTTGATTACACACTACTTTTAACACAAAACATGACCCTATACACGTGAAACTAGATCTCAACTGGAGTAAAACTGCGTTTACAGTTTTTCATTCAGTGATCATTTGTCCTTTTTAGAGGACTTTAAAGTTTTAAAGGACATTTTAATTAAAAAAAATTTTAAAAATATCTCTACTCTTCCTACAATGCTGAGATAAAAAACAAATGAAAGAGGACAGCCTCCACACTTTCTTTATTTTTTTTGTTTTGCTATATCAGGACAAAAGGATATCAATGTGGTCCTTTTTAAAATTTGTCCTTTAATATCCTTTCCAAGCATTTCTTCCGAAAAAAATAGCACCGTAGGATAAGTAGAAATATTTTATTACATTTTTTTAATTAAAATGTCCTTTGAAATTTTAAAGTCCTGTAACAAGGACAAATGATCATCGAATGAAAAACTGTAAATGCAGTTTTACTCCAGGGGGTTAAAAAAAGTTTATATTTGTCTTACATTTTGTCTTATATTTTTGACTATAAAATAGTGCGTATTTAAGTTGTAAAAACAGTGCAATTTATTTTTTCGCCAAATTGCCCTTCCTCCATCAAAAACATGCCCCTGCAAAATTTTTTATACCCTCAAACTACAGTATGCGGGCATACTCACTGGCTAGGGAAGTAAGTATTCCAACCCTTATAAACCGATTTTCCTGAAACTTAAAATATATATAAAAGAGACGATTTTAAGGTTGGGGTGTCTCGGCTTATAGGATATAACATATAAATTTCGTTGCCCCCTTATGAAACAATGTGGACCTTTGGGAGAAAAGTCCGATAACTTCTGAACTAACAGAAATATCGTTTAGAGCAAAAATACAAGTCGACTTAAATTTAATAAAGATTATTTTTTATTCATACGGATGTCGTAGGTATATGTATTCATATAAATACCACCCAAATTTTATACATTTTCGTGAAAAAATTACACAGGCCAACAAATTTTTAGCCCATGGACCAGAGCTTACTTTTCTAAGTGCTTAAGTTGCGCTGAATCCGAATCTGGTCTCAAAATTTCCCTATCACATCAGGATATCTTACAAGGGAAGTCTCCCTGGTGTCACCCTATAATCTTCATGAAATTTGGATATGTTGTTAAGAACGGCCCAAACTAATTTTTAGGGGGGGTCGATTTGTATGGGGGGAAATTGACCTTTTTAGTTTTTTACGATTTACGCCTATTTAAACAAAATTAATATAGGCATATTTGGTATCAGATTAAAGGAATTTAAAATACCTATCTCGTGATGCCAACAACGTGCCAAAAAACTAAATATTTTTCGACTAATTAACAAAAATTTCGTAAAATTTTGGCGTTTTACTCAATATGACGAAAAGTTGTGCATGTTTGGGCACGTCTTTTGCATACGAAGATAGGTTTTCCAAAGACCTTTCATTTGGTATGTAACGTGACTAATTATACCCTACACCACACTGTGGTACAGGGTATAATGAGTTTGTGCTGATGTTTGTAACTACCCGAAATATTGGTCCTAGACCCACTTTTAAGTATACCGATCGACTTAGAATCACTTTTTGAGTCGATTTAGCGATGTCCGTCCGTCCGTCCGTCTGTCCGTCCGTCCGTCCGTCCGTCCGTCTGTCTGTCTGTCCATGTAAACGGTGTAAACACGATACAGGTCGCAATTCTCGATCAATTGACTTGAAATTTAAAACTTAAGCCTCTTTTGGCCCAAAGACGAAGCCTATTGAAATTGGAAAAAATCGGTCCATATTTAGACCTAGCCCCCATACAAAGTTCCTCTTTAGTTTTGGATCAAATGACTCTAATAGTCGCATTTTAATAGGTATCTTTTCAAAATTTGGCAGGAATTAATGTTTTATACACACAAATCACCATTCCGAATTTTAAAGAAATCGAACCAGTTCTTCTAGTAGCCCCCATACAAACCACCTTCCCGATTTTCACATAAATCTCTCAATTTTCATGAAAATAGAAAATATTTAATTAAAATTCGGTTTGTGTATGTTAAACGCGTACTTTAATAACCTTATCAAATCTAATTATCATCGGACCATTTTGGACTTAGGTCCCATGTGGGAATTTCGCCCGATATTCAGTTGAAGCGATTTATTGTCAACAAAAAGAAGCCTATTCCACTCAAATTTGATTAGTGATTGCTTTTTACACTTATTAAAGATTTGACAAAATATAGATCTAATCAGTCCATGTTTGAACTTGGGACCCATGGTCCGGGAAACTCTGGTGTAGGGTATTATATGGTCGGTCTTGACCGACTATAATTTTCTTACTTGTTTTCTTTGTATTATATAGGAGATAAACGCAAAAAACTGAAAAATTACCGTTTCTTCCCCCCTAAAAAAATACGTGTCCCTTTATTTTTCCTGCTCTACAAAATAAAACCAATTCCATAAGGATCGGAGGGTGACACCAGGGAGACTCTTCTTGTTAGTGGTAGAGGGTACACACAAAACAAAGACCTTGTTAAGTTACTAAAAAAAAGTCTCGTAATCCCATTTAACCAATATTTGACAGTTTTCCTTGTTTCCCAGTCGGCAAAAAATATCACACCTGACATACTGCTGACTCTCCCTTTATAAAATTGCTGACATCTTCATACAATTTTTCAAAATGTCATCAATGACATGTCAGCAGTTGGTCAGCGGTTGTTTAAACGAATTGTTAGTGGCCACCGATACTGGTGGACACTGCTGACCAACTGCTGACATGTCATTGATGACATTTTGAAAAATTGTATGAAGATGTCAGCGATTTCATAAAGGGAGAGTCAGCAGTATGTCAGGTGTGCTTTTATTTTGCCAACTGGGTTTTTAACAAACAAACTTTTATTGAAATCTATTTTTTTTTTGTTTAATTTTACAAATTTCCAAGAAAACTTTACAAAAAAACTTACAATTAGTAAGTTCACGAAAATTCCTTGGTAGTTTTATTGCGCAAAAAATTTTGTAAGTTTATAAATTTTATTCGTAAAAAGCTTGTAAAATTACAAAAAAGCTCTTAATTTTTACTAGGAAGTAAGTAAAAAATCTAGTAAATTCACAAGAATTCCTTCTAAATTTTATTGCGTCAAAAAAGTTGTAAATTTACAATTTTAATGAAAAAAAGCTTGTAAAATTTCAAAAAAGCTCAATATTTTTACTAGGAATTCTCGTAGAATAAGAGGTGGCAAAAATAAAAATTACAAGCTTTCCTTATCAGTTTACAAGGTTTTTTTATGTAATATAATTCTTTTTCATCATTTTTTTTTTATTCATCAATTTTTTTCATATAAAAAATTTTTATCGTCAACAATTAATTTGACTATTCATCAAAATTTCATTTTTCATCAAAATTATTTTTTTAAAAGTTTCAGAAAAGATTTTCGAAATAGAAAATCTGTCAAATTTTGAAATTTTGCTTTTAAAAGTTTTTTTTAGTTGAAAAATCTTAGAATCTAAGAAAATTTATATTTTAAAAAAAATGTTTTTTTCAAGTTTTCAAATAAATTTCAATGTTTCCTTTTTTTCTCTTAACAAAAATTTCTTAAACATGTTTGTTTTTTCCAAATGAATATTTTATGATTTGATGTTAGTTGTAAATATTGTATAAATTGAATTGCAAATAATAACAATGACAGGAACAACCACAACAAACAACGGGCACATTAACAAACCAGAAGTAAAAACTAATGGCAGAAATATGTTTTGTTTAAATTTGCATGTAGTAGAAATTGTATATTTTTTTTCTCTTCGTTTTTTTTTTGCTAAAGAATATAAAAACGAAAAAAACGATGAAATGGAGAAAACATTGAAGTCAACGGTAAATATTGTTATTCAAACGAAGCATTTTTAAACATTTGCAGAACTAAAAGCTAAAAAAAAAACAAACAAAAAAGAAGAAAAAAATTCTTTTACAAGTTTGTTGCTTAAGTCTTTCGTTTTTTTAGCATTATAACGAAAAATTCTGCTATTTTTTATTTTTTTTTTGTTTCGTTGCTGTTTAAATATTTAACAAAACTAATAAACATGACATTGACAAGAATTTTTAAAATTTCTACATATTTTTTTCTACATTTTTTTTTTCTTTTGGTATTTTCTTCTTTACGAAGTAGTTCTCTTTTTTTCTTTTTTTTTTGTGCTATGAAAAAAATTTTAAATTGTTCACTTTTTAATGTGCAATAAATAATAACATATTTATATGCTATAAATGTTATTGTATATTTTAAGTATAAAATATTAAAAAAATAAACACCACTATACTTAAGTATTTATTATCAATTTTGTAAAGTAGAAGAAAAAAAGTCAAACATTAAATAAAACAAATACGACTTCGAATACAACATGTTGTAATATACACCTCTTTAGCAATTTTTTTTTTCTTTCATAATTTTTACGCTTTTATGTTGTATTAAATACTAAAAACTTTAGTTCATCACTAAAGATTCTTTAGTGATTGAAACAGAGTCTTAAAAGAATTTCTAGGGACTTTAGGTCTAAAGATCTAAAAATTACCATATTACGCCTTTTTCCCAAAAAAAAGATAATGTGCTTCTCTTTGATGGTTATTCTGCCGGGATATCCAACATGTCAAATTTTTAGTTTCTACGATCATTAGTTCAATAGTAATGAAAAAAGTAAAATTTTTCCATTTTTACCGCTTTTCGACCCCTTTAAATGGGAATTTCCAAAAAAGTACTTTTATAGAATGGTTTTTCTATTGAAGGATCCTACATGTCTAGAGTTTTTCACGGGAATTCCCGTAAATTTTCGATCCCGAAATCCCGGGAAATATAGCGGGAATTCCCGGGAATTTTAGTTTCTTTGAAATTGTTGATTTTTCGACTTCTGTTGATTATTTTGTATGTGATTTCTTAGAGATTTTATCAAAATTCTTGATAATTGATAGCAGAAACGTACGCAGGGACCAGGAGGACCCCAAAAGTATTCCAAGAGACCCCGTCTACCTAGGTTAGGTTAGTTTGTAAGTGGCTGCTGACGTTTTACGTCAACACACAAATAACAAAATTGTTATGAAATTTAAAGTTCAAATGCGATTTTCTCGAAAAAAAAGATGAACGTGTTTCTGATTTTTTTTTGTGTGGATGGACAAACATCTAAACTTTTAAAAAAATAAAGAAAAAAGAAAAAAAAAGTGGCCGGATTTTTGATAAATTGACTTTTTTAAAAAATGGAAAATTTCAGAACGGGTTCTGAAAATTTTCCAAAAAAAAAAATTTTAATCGATAGCCCATACAAAACTATATAAGAACGTAAATTTTTGACATTGTGGTGCATTCCGTTTTAATGTGATAAATATTTAATCAATGCAACTCGCCACAAATTTTACCATTTTTCCAATATTTGACCACGCCTCCTAAGCCCAGTTTTCGAAAATTTGAAAAACCAAAAACGCAGTTTTCTTAGTTACATATAGGGCTATCCAAACAACCTATTCAGAAATTTACGGGACACATGTTTTTCTGTAGCGGGACATTTGGTGTGGAATGCCTCAGATGTTGAATTTTGACACCCCACAAATCAGAAATATCGTACAGCTCCCTAGGTCCCAGTGAAGCAAGTCTGTGACCAGAAAGTGCCGGGCAATGGCAAATAAAGTGTTCGATAGTTTCCAACTCCTCTTCATCCATGCAACTTCGGCAAAAGTCATTCGACGGCACATTTAACCACTCTGCGTGCTTCCCTATAAGACAGTGTCCGGTAATTACATCTTTTTAACACTAATTCACTTTTTTACCTCCTTAAAATTAGAACTTCTAAGACCCCAGCCTAAAAGGGACTATTTTCTAGGAGGATTATATGTAGATAATTCCATGCTAAATCGGACACTTTGAATTTTTATACCCTCCAACCACAGTATGGGGGTATACTCACTCTGTCATTCCGTTTGTAACGCATCGAAATATCGGTCGGGGACCCCATAAAGTATATATATTATTGATCCATGATCGATTCTAAGACATTCTGTGAATGTCCGTCCGTCTGTCTGCAGATGGCACGATGCAGTCCAAAATAAAAGAGCTAGCCTCCTGCAATTTGGCATGAATATGTCTTATGGTCCTAGACAGGTTAAGTTCGTAAATGGGCAAAATGGGCTCAGGGGGGAAAAAGTTCCCCCTTGAAGAGCTGAACCAACCTCTGAAAAAATACACTTTTTTACATGTTTTTTTGTATTTTTGCTAAATAAATGAAACATTTGTTAAATTTATCGGGATGGGAAGGTGTTCCCAAAGTCCCCCACTTACCCCCATCACCCCTAAACAAACGCCCCTGACAATTTTTTTTTTTTATTTTTTTACAGGGTATAAAAGATTCGGTACAGCCGAATTGAACACTCTCACTTGTTTTTTTTATTTTTGTGAAATTTAAAATCCAAAAAATTTAAATATTATTTAAAACAACAGCAGATTGTTTTGTTAGTTTAACAGAAATATGTAGTTATTCCTCTTTGAAAAAATTTTTTTTTTTTGATTTCGATTTTAACAAAAAAACTAGGAATTTGAATTTTTGGAAAACAGTTTAACCTAAAAAATTAACACTTGGCAAAAAAAGAGGATCAGATTTTTTTGCTATCTTGACAGATTTTACTGCTGATTTCGCCTACACTCAAAAAAATCTTGTAAAATTAAAAGAAAAGTTTGTAACTTTTTTGTAGCTACTCTCAAAAAAAAAACTGTAATGTTAGCAAAAAAAGCTTGTAAACCTACAAGAAAATTAGCTGATTTTGAACCCACAATTTTTTCGGTAAAGTTAGAAAAAGTGTTTTGCCAAAAATTAGTTAACTGAAATTTTTTTTATTTCAACTTAGTTCATACACATTTGAGGACCCCATTGGGTTCGGACCCGATAGGTCCAGACACCGATGAGCCTAGACCTAGTTGGGTTCCTTAAAAATCGTCATAGTTTTTGATCCAAAATTTGTGTCCGTCTCGCTCTACCTTGCTTAGTTTTTGAGATACGTGATTTTAGGGGACCACCGGGGTTTTGGGAATTACAAAACTCGATAACTTCAAAAATATTACTCGGAGAGCTTTTGATTATTTTGCGGTCTTGTTCTACTTGTTGAGAGCTACAAAAATGCTTTTGGACTTTTTGTTGTGTCGGCAATATTTACCGAGATATGAGCATTTTAAAATTTTCGGGAATGCTAACTTTTTTGGATCCAAAGTTAGGACCCATTAGGGTCCACACATGCGAAGATTACCGGCGATACTATAGAGAGCCCGAGAACCAAAAATGGCCTCCATTTTGCTCTATCTGGCTTAGTTTCCGAGATAGCGCCATTTAAAGTTTTCTGAAAATAAAAAAAAATTTACCATTCAATTTTGCTAATATTAGCAAAAAAGCTTGTAAAAATTTGGTCAACTCAATTTTAAATTTTGCCAAAAAAAATTAGTTCAAATTTTGTTTAAAATTGCTAATGCGCTAAATTAAGTTTACAAGATATTTTTGCTAACATGCTAATCTCAACTAAAAATTTGCCAAAAGTTAGCTAACCAGCATTAGCAAAAAAAAATAGCAAATCTACTAATGTATTATTTTGAGTGTACCTCCTATTTGACAAAAATTTCTTGTTATTTTACAAGCTTTTTACCAATAATTTTGTAATTTTACAAGCTTTTTACCAAAAAAAATTTAAATTTACAATTTTTTACGCAATAAAATTACAAGGAGATTTCGTGATTTTACTAGATTTTTTGCTACCTCCTATTTTACGAGAATTTCTAGTAAAAACTACGGATTTTTTTTGTAATTTTGCTAGATTTTTACCAATAAAATTGTAAATTTATAACTTTTTTGTCAAAATAAAACTTACAAGAAATTCTCATAAATTTACTAGATTTTTTTTTTTTGTAAAAAATTTGTAAAATTACAAGAAAAACTGTAAAATTACAAAGAAAAATGTAAATATCGATCGAAAATTATTTGTTAAAAAACAAGGAAAACTGTCAAATATTGGTAAAATGGGAGTACGAGACTTTTTCTAGTAATTTGACAAGGTTTATTTTAGTGAAGATAATCAAGACAGATATTTAGCAAACGGCGTCTCAAAATGGGTGTATTTTAAGCAGATTTTTCTGCTGAGTTTTATTTTTTTTTTTATTTTTTATGGATTCAAAATTTTAATTGCAGTTAAGGAATTTCAAAGGGAATCGTCGAATTATAAAGTTGTAAATCTAGTTTTAGATTTTTATTGGAATTTACGAGTTTCGAATGGAATTGGAAATTTATTTTTTCATTTAAAAAATATATAAATAAATTCTTTTAAATTTCTGTTAACATCTGAAAATGCGAAAAAACTTAAAAAAAACTTTTATACATATTATTACAATCTAAACATTAATTTTGTTTTTGTTCATTTTGATTCTTAACATCATCAACATGACGTTGTTGCATTTATACTTCATGCATATCTGTCCTTCCGTTTGTATGTTCATATTTCTGTCTGTCTGTCTTTCAGTTCATCCGTCCGACCGACCAACCGATTGTCCATCCAACTTGTCCGTCCTTTTGTCTGTCTATCCATCTTATTATTATGATTATTTTTTTTTTTTCTGTGGCTGTTGTTGTTGTCTCTTCTAGTGAACTTGAGTGCAGCTTGTAACCATACGCTTGTTTAAACGCATTTATACTATTTACACATGAATGCATTTTCATAGAAACTGACATCACGAGGACGTTTTTCTTAACAAGTGTTTTTTTTTTCTTTCTTATTTTTGGACTGTTGCTTCATTCAGAATATTATTTTCAAAGATTCGTTTTTTTTTTTGTTCATTTTTTTAAAAATATCATTTGCGGTATTATTGGCAAAGATTTTTTTTAATTTTTTTAATTTTAAAAGTTGTTTGTCTTTATTCTGGGCAGGCTTATTTGTAGCTGTTTGAAAATCTTTGGTGTTAATTGGATGAATTTGATCTGATATTTAAGATATATCCTGTATAGTTGATTAAAGGTTAATCGATAGTCATTTATTTTTATATGCAGAAAGAGATTAAGACTTTGTCTACACCATTTACAGATGTAATTTGAAAAAGATCAATTGTAATTCGAAAATTTTACTGTAGTTGGAAAATTCCATGAATTCCCTTTTGAGCCCTTTTGAGGTAGTAGTAAGTTTTCTAATGTGGAAAAAAATTAACAATTTTGATTAGAAATATTTTATTTTGTATTAAAAACTTTTTTTAGCACTTTTTTTAAAAAAAAATTTACTAAATTTTTTTTGAGTGCAAAATTTTTTTCAGAGTAAAATTTTTTCAGTGTAAAATTTTTTTCGAGTGTAATTTTTTTTTTGGTGTAAAAATATTTTTGAGTGAGAAATACTTTGTAAAATATTTTTCTGACTTATAAATTTTAAAGCTTGTTAAAGGGGTTTTTCAACACGTGAATTTAATCTGAAACCAATTTGAAATTCACTGTTTTCTTATTAACTTTTGAGCCACTGGACCAATCCAGGGAAACGACAAATATATATGCCAATCTTCAGCTGCCTCAGGAATGTCTTTGGAAAAATAGCGCGTTGTTTTAAATCGTAAATTCGCGAAAAACCCTTGCCGAATTTCACTCTTTTGCGTATAACTTTTGAACCACTGGACCCATTTTGCTTGATTGGAACACCAACCTGGCTAGGTGAATGACAAACATATATGCCTTTGTTTTCTACAGACAGGCAGACAGACGGACGAACATACTAGATCGGCTAAAATTCGATCGAGGATCATGAATATATATACTTTATCTTGTCCTAGACCAATATTTTGAGGTGTCACAAACGGAATGACAAACTTATAATACCCTCTATCACTAGAGTCGAGGATATAATTAAAAATAATTTTTTTTTATTTAATTTTATTGTTGATTAAAGAAAGTACCTTTTTAAAATGAGTACTTTTTTAAAAAAGAAGTACCAATGCCGTTTTCAAATGTTTCCTGCAGGCACAGTGTGATTTGAAAAACAATTAACAACAAAATTTTTCATTCCACACAAAAAAAAATATTTGCCAATGAACAAAGTTCATAGTATTTATGAACAAATACATAAAAATTATGAACTTTTTCATTAAATTTTGAACTTTTTCATAAAAAATTTTTTGAAAAAAAAAATCCGCGAAAAAAATTTTTGGTGAAAAAATAAAATTTGGCGAAATTTTTTTTATATTTAAAATATGTTTATACTTATTTAAATACCATTCGGTGACCAATTCTGTTCACATGTATCAACCAGCAGCCGAATTAAAGCATTTTGTATTTTTAGGTTATGTTGAATGTACCAAAATTTCCGAGGTGTCCTTACATTTTTTTTTCATAACTTTTGAACCGCTGAACCGATTTCGCTCAAATGCAATACCAAACTGCTCGGGAGAATTTCCAATAAATATTTTAAGTTTCAGTCATCTCCGTGTAATATTTTGGCCGTGATCGCCATTTCCACAGACAGACGGACATCGCTAGAATGTCTCAAAATCGATCAATTATTTACATACTTTATGGGGTCCCAGACCGATATTTCGATGAGTTACAAACGGAATGACAAACTTATAACTATACCCTCTATCACTAACAAGGGAAGTCTCCCTTATGTCACCCTCCGATCTTCATGAAATTTGGATATGTTGTTAAGAACGAAAATTAATTCGACACGTATTTTTTTAGCGGCCCAAACTCATTTTTATGGGGGTCGATTTGTACGGGGGGAAATTGACCTTTTGCAGTTTTTTACGATTTACGCCTATTTAAACAAAATTAATATAGGCATATGTGGTATCAGATTAAAAGTATTAAAAATGCCTATCTCGTAGTGCTAACAACGGACCGAAGAAGTTAATATTTTTCGACTTATTAACAAAAATTTCCAAAAATTTTTGTATTTTACTCAATATGACGAAAAGTTGTGCATGTTTGGACACGTTCTTAACTTACGTAGATAGGTTTTCCAAAGAGCTTTCATTTGGTATGTCAATTGGCTAGGTTTCTTTGCATAATATAGGAAATAAAAGAAAAAACTGAAAAATGGCCTTTTCTTTTCCCCACCTTTTCACCCCCCAAAATATGAATTTGGCCCGCTAAAAAAAAAATACGTGTCTGGGGAGACTTCCATTGCAAGTGAAGGGTATAAAAAAATAAAATCGGTCTAAAAGTTTTCGAGTTATTGCCCTTTGAAAATTTAAAAAATATAATTATTTTTCCTTCGTTCAAGAATTTTTTTAAAAAATATCTTAAAACTGTTTTCCCTTGACCTGTTCATAGAGCTTAAGACGAACTTAATTATAAATTTAAAACTTTCATCGAAAGGTTTCACGGGTTTAAATGATCTGATTTGGCTTTAATTAAGTTTAAACGAAACTTTGCATTGAGATTTATAAAGTGGTCAATAAAAAAAAAAATAGGACAAGGGAGTTGTACGAACGGAAACTTGGGTTTTGGGGATGCGTTCTCTTAAAAAATCAGAACACTTTCGTTTCTCATTTTTCTAAAACTTTTATAAAGTTTTTAACTTTGGAAAGCTTTTATAAAGCTTTTAAGTTTTGTAAAGCTTTCAATGTTGTATAGCTTTTATAAAGCTTTTAACTTTTGCAAAGCTTTTATAAAGGTGTTAACCAAGGATTAGGCTTTGCTTTAACTTTTGTAGACTGTGAAATCTACATCGTAATCTATATTTATTGATGCTGCATCGCGACATCGAGGAAACAGACATATGCCCACAATATCAATAGTATTCAATTCTTTGATATCGAAACCAGCCATATTTACAAATCAAGATGTTAGTTTCACAGTCTAAAAAAGCTAAGGCAAAGCTTGATCATGTGTTAAAAAGCTTTACAAAAGTTAAAAATATTATAAAAGCTTTACAAACGTTGAAAGCGTCTGTAAAGCTTATAGCTTTAGTAACGCTTTTATAAAACTGTTGAAAAATAATCAAGCTTTGGCTTAACTTGTGTAGAATGTGAAACCAACATCGTAGTCTGTATCTATGGATGTTGTATCGAGATATCGAGGAAACGTTTATATGTCTAGAATACCAATAGTATCCAATTCCTTGATATCGAAGCCAGCCATATTTACAATTTACGATGTTAGTTCTACAGTCTACAAAAGCTAAGCCAAAGCTTGATTATTTGTTAAAATGCTTTATAAAAGCTTTGCAAAAGTCTAAAATATTATAAAAGCTTAACAAAAGTTAAAAGCTTTTATAAAGCTTTTATCTTTTGTAACGCTTTCATAAAGCTGTTAACAAATAATCAAGCTTTGGCTTAACTTGTGTAGGCTGTGAAACCAACATCATAATTTGTATCTATGGATGCTGTATCGAGATATCAAAGAAAAGAACATACGCACAAAACACCATCGATATCGACGAAACCAGCAATATTTACAAATCACGATGTTGGTTCCACGTTCTACAAAAGTTAAGCCAAAGCTTGATCATTTGTTAAAAGCTCTATTAAAGCTTTCTAAAAGTTAAAAGCTTTATAAAAGATTTTCAAAAGATAAAAGCTTTATACAAGTTTTCGAAAAAGCTTTATACAAGTTTTCCAAATGTTAAAAAATATATAAAACGTACTGCAATTCGAAAGCTTTAATATCATGTATTTGCTTTTACGAAATTAAGAACGGTTCGGTTGCAACAACTTGCTCGATACAGTTTCAAATTATCAAGAAGACCTTGCCTGTCATAATATTGGATTTTATGATAACTTTGGCATCCCATTTTAATTCATCCATCAATATTTTTACAAAAAATGCACAAGAATCAACTGATTTATAGATTTAAAAGTTTCACCCAATTACTTCCTTAAATTTAAGAAGCTTTTCATAAATGTAAGATGCCATGAATCTGATAACCTTTACAATAAAAATCTGAAGACTCTGCATAAAGAAATTATGGGAATTTTGAATAAAGTAATTTGCAATCTGTCGACTTTACTATAAAAATTAAGCGAATGAATACAACATTTTTCATTAGAACTTGTTTTTCAAAAAGTTAAGCCAAAGCTTGATCATTTGTTAAAAGCTTTTTTAAAGCTTTTCTAAAGATAAAAGCTTAATAAAAGCTTTCCAACAGTTAAAGGATTTTCAAAAGATTTCCGAAAGCTTTAAGATTTAAACAAGTTTTCCAAAAGTTAAAAGCTTTCCAAAAGTTAAATGTTTTTTAAAACTTTGTGCAAGTCTAAAAGTTTAATATCATGAATTTCCTTTTCCAAAATTAAGAACGGTTTCGGTTGCAACAACTTTCTCGAGACAATTTTAAATTATCAGGAACACCTTGCCAGTCATCACATTCGATGTTATGAGAACTTTCAATTCATCCATTAATATTTTCACAAAAATGCATAAAAATCAATTGATTTATAAATTTTAAAGTTTAAAATTTTGCAACATATAAAGTTTCACTCAATTCATTATAACTTCCTCAAATTTAAGAAGCTTTTCATAAATGTAAGATGCCATAAATCTGGTAACCTTTACAACAACAGAAAAAAAGAATCTGAAAACATTCCTCTGCATAAAGAAATTATGGCAATTTTGAACAAAGTAATTTGCAATCTGTCGACTTTACTACAAAAATTAAGCGGATGAATACAACATTTTTCATTTGAAATCCACCCAGCCAGTCAACCAACTATGTGGATATATGGCCGAGTTGGGGTTATGCTTTCACAGCAACAAGATAAGTTGAATGAAAAAAAAAAGATTTCAAAATTCATTTAGAATGTGTTAAGAAAATAGGGAGATGCTTACAGAAAAAGAAAATATTCTGCAGAAATTACAAAAAAAAAATATGTAATTTTATTTTCAAACGTGACTCAACCTTCAACGACTGCGTTACTAAGCCAAATGCGTTCATTGGTTTTTGCTGGATTTACAAAATGTCGGTCAGTGATGTTAATTGAAATTCTTATGTGAAAGTTTAGCGATTTTTATAAATAAGGAAACAAACTATGGCTGCGCTTTTTAATCACATGAATTTGAATTTTTTTATACAAACAAGTGAACTTATTCACAATACAATTAGGGATTTGGAAATTTGTAAAAATATTTCTTAAGCATACTTTAAAGTGCGAAAAATTAAAACAAAAGCTCGTAGATGGGTTTGTAGGAGCTTTTTTTCTCTAATTAATCTCTAATATAAATCACCCATATGAACTAATTTAATAAAAAAAAAAATTAATAGTGCCTTAAAAACTGCAATCTTAAATTTAATGATCACTTCCAAAGTTTGTTTAAGATTTTTTAAAAACTTTTAATATGTATTAAGTTGAAAGCTCCTAATGCTATTTTATACTCTAGGTGCGGTACTTTAATTTGGAAAGCTTTCTTTCTCTAATCTAATTGATACGTTAAATTTATAAGTTCCGAAATGTTATTTATACTCAAAATTGTCTGTATTTAAACATCCTGTATTATACAAGATGACTCCTTATTTGAACTTTCTTAAAGCTCAAATCGCTTAGCAACTCGTCCCTTTATTATTACAACAAGTTGTCATCACTTATTTCCATATACCATTTGTTGTTTGCGGTTTTCCCATCTGCTGCAGCAAATAATGAGTATATTGCTGCAAAACTTAAATTATAATAACGCGCAGAGCTTATACAATGCTTACAAAGAAATTCCAGGCATAAGGTAAAAACAAAACCAAAAAAACTTCATAAAAAATGGTAAATAAAATAGCAATTTTTACAACATGACTGCATTTAACATAATTACCAGCTTCAGCACACAAATCTGCCAAGTTGAAGATACACAAAAAGCTTTCTTTCCTGGGTAAAAGAAAAAAACATAAAGAATTATAAATGCAAACAAATCGTATGCCTGTTTTCATATTTGCTCCTTCATATTTGTATTCGATGCCCTAAAGGAATGCGTAAAACAGATGTGCAAACTTTTATAATAACCTTCTGTTAGATTTGCTCTAGATTTAGCGATATTGCTAACGTAAAGATTTTGCTATTTACTGATTTTACTTTACTGTATCGTATGTAAAAGAGTTGCCAGATTTTGGGGTTTTAATATAAAGATCTGGGAGTTTGTGCATGAAGAAAATATATCTTATATTCTAAAAGCTTTTATAAGTATATGAAAAATCTCCAAGAATTGCTAAATTTTTATATTAAAAAATGTCTTAAAATATGAAAGCTTTTTTTACTGAAAAAGTTTTTAAATCTAAATTTATACTTTCATGAGCTTTAAAAAAGTTTTATGAAAGAATTTTAACTAAAACTGTTGCAATATGTACGGTATGTAATTAAGTTTTTCATTTAGACTGCACTCTTATTAGACTACACTAAAATAAAATAGTTTCCTATCATATTTTAAGTAAATTTCAATCAATTGTGTAGCTCTAATTAAAATTAACCCAATTATAATAGGAAACTGTTCTTCGTTTAACTAGAGTATATAAAAGATTGTAGAATAAAGTTTTCGCTTAGAACTACGAAGAACTTACAATCATACTTTCACGTGGAAAATTAAGCTTTTGCTAGTACATACTATAAAAAAAAGCTTTTTGATTGGAATTTTATTTTAGATTTATGCAGTTTGACTTTTTATTATGTTCTAAGTAATAAGCTTTTTGAATAAGCTCTTATATTTACTTTTTACATCACCTCAGAAATTCAGTTTAAATTGGACTGAACATTTAATTTCCTAAGCTTAACTTTTAAACATGGACTCATTATTTAAATATATTCTAACTAGCTTACAATCCCGGTACTTCGTTACCGGTTGTATTGAATACCGGATAATAGAAGGATCAGAATTATTCTATCGATTTCAAAAAAATTCCCCTACGTAGTCTTTGTTTTATTTACTTGTGGACGTTAAAGTCTTCCATAACAAAATATTTCAATCAATAATTTAAGCAATAAAATTTGAATAACTTTGCTGGTACGTTATCATGTTCGTTCCGGGGGAAAAATATAATGAGAATTTTCGAGCCCTTATGTCGGGAATTAGGTTTTGAGTGAATAAATATTTCAGTGAAAAAAGAAATTGGAATAAAAAAATATGGAGTAAAAAAAGCTAAACACCAAAAATTTGAGTTGAAAATATCATTCCATATTGTTCCCTGCTCTATCTATTTCATATTGTTTCCCGTTCTACGCCATTTCATTTCCAATTCCATCTTCTAAGGTCATTATTAAAGGAGCAAAAAAATTACCAAAAGTACACTTAATTACCCCCATTAGAAACGGAATTTAAAAAAAGTACCTCTTCCAGAATGTTTTTTCTTCACCGAAGGATCCTACAATCCATATTTCAATTATCTAGGATCATTGTTTCAGCAAATATTAAAAGTACTTTGTATCCCCGTTAAGAAACGGAATTTCCAAAAATAATTTTTCCCAATCTCTTTTTTCACCGAAGGATTTTATATTCCAAATTTTAAGTTTCTGTGACCATTTTATCAGGAAATAAATAAGTACACTTTTTTATTCCTTTTAATCCCTTTATTTTCCGAGAGGCGAACCTTTTCCAATTTCAAGTTTCTATGTTTATTATTATTTCAGTAAATAAAAAAGTACCAAAAAGTGGACTTTCGGTACTTTTTACAAAACGTACTTTTTATAAAAGGTACTTTTTATAAAAGGTACTTTTTATAAAAGGTACTTTTTATAAAAGGTACTTTTTATAAAAGGTACTTTTTATGAAAGGTACTTTTTGTAAAAGGTGCTTTTGATAAAAGGTACTTTTGATAAAAGGTACATTTTATAAAAGGTACTTTTTATAAAAGGTACTTTTTATAAAAGGTACTTTTTATAAAAGGTACTTTTTATAAAAGGTACTTTTTATAAAAGGTACTTTTTATAAAAGGTACTTTTTATAAATGGTACTTTTTATAGAAGGTACTTTTTATAAAAGGTACTTTTTATAAAAGGTACTTTTTGTAAAAGGTACTTTTTATAAAAGATACTTTTTATAAAAGGTACTTTTTATAAAAGTTACTTTTTATAGAAGGCACTTTTTATAAAAGGTACTTTTTATAAAAGGTACTTTTTATAAAAGGTACTTTTTATAAAAGGTACTTTTTATAAAAGGTACTTTTTATAAAAGGTACTTTTTATAAAAGGTACTTTTTATAAAAGGTACTTTTTATAAAAGGTACTTTTTATAAAAGGTACTTTTTATAAAAGGTACTTTTTATAAAAGGTACTTTTTATAAAAGGTACTTTTTATAAAAGGTACTTTTTATAAAAGGTACTTTTTATAAAAGGTACTTTTTATAAAAGGTACTTTTTATAAAAGGTACTTTTTATAAAAGGTACTTTTTATAAAAGGTACTTTTTATAAAAGGTACTTTTTATAAAAGGTACTTTTTATAAAAGGTACTTTTTATAAAAGGTACTTTTTATAAAAGGTACTTTTTATGAAAGGTACTGTGCTTTTTATAAAAGGTACCATTATTCAGTGAATTAAAAAAAGTACCAAAGGTACACTTTTTTCCATTTTACCCCCGTAAAGTCAACATTGGCAAAAACCCAGCCTTGGTGAATATTTTTTCCGGGATGTTAACCTACATTGCAAATTTTAGGTTTCTAGGACCATTATTTGAGAAAATATAAAAGGTACCAAAAGTACAGTTTTTTACCCTTTTTACCCCTTAGAATCAACATTGGGAAAATCCAGCCTTAGTAGATTTAAATTCCGGGAGCTGAACCTACATTCAAAATTTCAAGTGTCTAGGACTATTATTTAAGGAAATATAAAAGGTACCAAAGGTACATTTTTTTACCCTTTTTACCCTCTTAGAATCAACATTGGCAAAAATCCAGCCTTACTGGATCTATATTCCGGGAGGTGAACATACAGTCCAAATTTCAAGTTTCTGTGACCATTATTTCAGGAGATATAAAAAGTACAAAAAGTACAGTTTTTTACCCTTTTTACCCCCTAAGAATCAACATTGGCGAAAATCCGGCCTTACTGGATCTATATTCCAGGAGTTGAACACACAGTCCAAATTTCAAGTCTCTGTGACCATTATTTCAGAAGATATAAAAAGTACCAAAAGTACAGTTTTATACCCTTTCTGTCCCCTTAGAATCAACATTGGCAAAAATCCGGCCTTACTGGATCTATATTCCGGGATGTGAACATACAGTCCAAATTTCAAGTCTCTATGACCATTATTTCAGGAGATATAAAAAGTACCAAAAGTACAGTTTTTTACCCTTTTTACCCCCTTAGAATCAACATTGGCAAAAATCCAGCCTTAGTGGATCTATATTCCGGGAGGTGGACCTACAGTCCAAATTTCAAGTCTCTAGCTTCAGCGGTTTGAGCTGGGCGATGATGAATGAGTATATAAGTCAGTCAGTCAGTCAGTCAGTCAGTCAGTCACATTACTCTTTTATATATATAGATTAACTCTATTTGTATTTAAAAAAATATATAAAGAATAAAGCTTTTACGTAAATATTATAAGTATTTACGACATGACACTAATTAAAGAACACGTTAAAAAAGCTCTTAATTCTCATTTTTTTTTTTTAATTTTTCGAATGAGCTTTTTTACTAAATTAAAAAAAAAAATACAAGTAAAAGCTTTTATTTTGGCAATATAAAAAGAAAGACATTGATCGCATTACCTTACGGAAAACTTCCGGAGAATGTGGGAGCTTTTTGAAAATTATTGAAAAATTTTATTTTATTAAGCTTTTACTGTACTATATTATCACTCTTTTTGACATGACTCTGATTTTATTTACTAAAAAAACTCCGACTAAAATTTTTTTTACACTTAAGAATACTTTAAAAAAAGCTTTCAATTCGCATTTTTAAAAATTATTAAGCTGAACTTTTATACTAAATAAAAAAACACAAGAAAAGCTTTTATTTTTCAATTTAAAAAGATAAATTAAGCGCACT
This sequence comes from Pegoplata infirma, assembly GCA_963921195.1. Taxonomy (NCBI): domain Eukaryota; kingdom Metazoa; phylum Arthropoda; class Insecta; order Diptera; family Anthomyiidae; genus Pegoplata; species Pegoplata infirma. The sequence goes on along the minus strand of OY992540.1, from coordinate 195,343,875 downwards.
ACCTTATGGAAAACTTCCGGAGAATGTGGAAGCTTTTTAGAAATTATTGAAACATTTTATAAAGCTTTTACTTATCTATATAATCAGTTTTTAAGACATGACTCTTATTGGATTTACTAATAAAAAAAATTATTTTGGCAATATAAAAAGATAAACATTGATCGCATTACCATATGGAAATATTTTAAAGAATGTGGGAACTATTTTGGAAATTATTGAAAAATTTTATAAAGCTTTTTCTGTACAACATTTTCAGTTTTTACGACATGACTATTATTTGATTTACTAAAAAAACTCCCATTTCAATTTTTTTTAGACTATAAAAATAAGTTAAAAAAGCTTTTAATTCGCATTTTAAAAAAAAAAAGGATGAGCTTTTATACTAAATTTAATAAACACAAGAAAAAGCTTTTATTTTGTAAATATAAAAAGATAAATTAACCACATTACCTTATGGAAAACTTCCGGAGAATGTGGAAGCTTTTTAGAAATTATTGAAACATTTTATAAAGCTTTTACTTAACTATATTATCAGTTTTTAAGACATGACTCTTATTTGATTTACTAAAAACAACTCTGATTAAAATTTTATGTATACTTTAAAAATGAGTTTAAAAAGCTTTTAATTCGCATTTTTTTAAAAATTGTCGGCTAAGATTTTATACTAAATTTAAAAAACACAAGAAAAAGCTTTTATTCTGAAAATATATAAATATTAACATTGATCGCATTACCTTATGGAAATCTTCAGAAAAATGTGGGAGCTTTTTGAAAATTTTTGAACAATTTTATAAAGCTTTTACTTAACTATATGATCAGTGTTTACGACATGACTATTATTTGATTTACTAAAAAAACTCCGATTGCAATTTTATTTAGACTTTAAAAATAAGGTAAAAAAGCTTTTAATTCGCATTTTTAAAAATTTTTCGGCTAAGCTTTTATACTAAATTTAAAAAACACAAGAAAAAGCTTTTATTCTGGAAATATATAAATATTAGCATTGATCGCATTACCTTATGGAAAACTTCCGGAGAATGTAGGAACTTTTTTTTGGAAATTATTGAAAAACGTTATAAAGCTTTTTCTGTACTATATTTTCAGTTTTTAAGACATAACTCTTATTTTATTTACTAAAAAAACTCCGATTGAAATTTTATTTAGACCTTAAAAATTAGTTAAAAAAGCTTTTAATTCGCATTTTTAAGCTTTTATCCTAATTAAAAAAAAACACAAGAAAAAGCTTTTATTTTTGGCAATATAAAAAGATAAACATTGATCGCATTACCATATGGAAAACTTCCGGAGAATGTGAAATCTTTTTGGAAATTATTGAAAAATTTTATAAAGCTTTTTCTGTAGTATATTTTCAATGACTCTTATTTGATTTACTAAAAAAAACTGCGATTGCAATTTTATTTAGACTTTAAAAATAAGTTAAAAAGCTTTAAATTCGAATTTTTAAAATTTGTTTGGTTAAACTTTAACACTAATTGAAAATACACAAGAAAAAACGTTTATTCTGGAAATATATAAATATAAGCATTGATCGCATTACCTTATGGAAATCTTCTGGAGAATGTGGGAGCTTTTTGAAAATTTTTTAAAAACTTTATTAAGCTTTTACTTACCTATATTATCAGTTTTAAAGACATGCCTCTTATTTGATTTACTAAAAAAACTCCGATTGCAATTTTATTTAGGCCTTAAAAATAAGTTAAAAAATCTTTTAATTCGCATTTTTAAAAATTTTTCGGTTAAAATTAAACACTAAATTAAAAGTGCTCAAGAAAAAGTTTTTATTCTGGAAATATATAAATTAGCATTGATCGCATTACCTTATTGAAATCTTCTGGAGAATGTGGGAGCTTTTGAAAATTTTTGAACAATTTTATAAAGCTTTTACAATGTTATCAGTTTTTACGACATGACTGGTATTTGATTTACTATAAAAATCTCCGATTAAATTTTATTTAAACTTATCGAATACGATAAAAAAGCTTTCAATTCGCATTTTTAAAAATTATTCAGCTGATATACTAAATTAAAAAACACTCGAAAAATCTTTTATTTTGTTAATATAAAAAGATAAAAATAAGTTGCATTATCTAATGGAAAACTTCCGGAGAATGTGGGAGCTTTTTGGAAATTATTTAAAAATTTTATAAAGCTTTTTCTGTACCATATTTTCAGTTTTTACGACATGACTCTTATTTGATTTACTGAAAATAACTCCGCTTGCAATTTTATTTAGACTTTAAAAATAAGTTAAGCTAAGCTTTTATACTAAATTTTAAAAAACACAAGAGAAAGCTTTTATTTTAGCAATATAAAATGATGAAGACTCATCGCTTTACCTTAAGCAAAACTTCCGGAGAATGTGGGAGCTTTTTGGAAATTATTGAAAAATTTTATAAAGCTTTTACTGTACTATATGATCAGTTTTTATGAAATGACTCTTATTTGATTTACTTAAAAAAACTCCGATTGCAATTTTATTTACACTTAAGAATACTTTAAAAAAAAGCTTTCAATTCGCATTTTTAAAAATTTTTCTGATGAGCTTTTATACTAAATTAAAAAAAAAAACACAAGAAAAAGCTTTTATTTTGGCAATATAAAAAAGATAAACATTAATCCCAGTACCTTGTGGAAAACTTTCGGAGAATGCGGGAGCTTTTTGGAAATTATTAAAAAAAAATGTAAAGTTTTTCTGATCTGGTCACACTGCTAATAAATTTTCATTTAACAATTTCAATTCCCTTGTTTTTTGTTGTTTTCTCATGTCTTTCCTCCCATTCTTGTGCTAAATGTATGAGTTCTTTATATAGAAGACTTAAAGAAATAGCAAAAAAACGTTTAACTTAGGAATGTTGTTTATATCACGAGTATTGTTTATTAAAAAATTACATTTTCCCATTATAATAACTTTAACTTAACATATGTATGTACATTAGGGTGGTATTAAATTATCTACATAAAAGGGCAAAATACTGTGAAACACCTAAAAATCATATTTGACAAATATAGATAAAGGAGGATTGGGACAGTTATTTTTTCTGATTTAAAACTTCTCGTCATTCGAAAAGAAAAAAAAAACTTAAAAAGCTTTCTCTTTTTAATAATACAGAGATAGCCAAAGAGTAAGAAAAGATACCAAAGTTTACACTGCTAAAAAGCTGTCTGGTGGAAAAGCTGCTTGCTATTTCGATTTGTGTGTGTTTTTTTATAACTCTAAATGATGAGAAAACGGCAATCTCATCATTTAGAGTTGCCACCCTAATGAATAAAAATTTAACTTGAATCAAATGCATGCATACATGCTTTCCTGCCTACCAAACCAAATGCAACATGTTTGATTGAAGCATCAAAAAAAGTTCTAACATTGTGTTACTAAGATATTGTTACAGAGATGTCCAAAAACGTAGTATTTCTCTATACTTCGCTTTAAGAAATTCCATTTAATTATCTAAACGATGTGGGTCATTAAAAGATCTTAATTCGAAAACTTAATTGTATATAATAAAGCTTTAGGATTGAGCTTTCATACTGATTAAAGCAATAAAGGCAATAAATCTATTATGTATTTGTACTTTGAAAATATTTACGATTAAGCTTTCACAACTTTGGTATTATGTGACTATAACAGCACTTTAAATTGAGCTTTTAGTAAGCTTATTTTAAGTTTTGTTGATAGAGCTTTATTTTAATAAAAGACAGATACTACATATTAATTACTTAATTAAACCGAAAAAGTGTTAGAAGAGAGAAGAAAAATTTAAAGAATTCTTGAGTATATTTTCTATTTTGAAATTGAACGATTGAAAATAAAGCAGTATTGAGTATAATTTTTATTTGGAATTTCAAAATATTTTTATTTTTTACTTCAAAATAGAAAAATAAAAACTTTCTTATCACTTTCAGAAGTTTTCATAAATAACCAAAATATATTATTTAAAAAGCTTTTCAGTCTTGTATATTTTAAAGTTTATTTAACATTATGTGAGTTGATTTATTTATCTTTAAATCTTAAGGCTGGTCAACTTATTAATGATTAAGCTTTAATTAATTGAAAAATCTGCCGCTAAGCGATTATTTCGAATTCAAAAAGCTCTAGAGATGAAGTTTTTATTACGACTTATGAAATATCTATGAAACATATAGTAGTATTTGACTTCCAAGGAGCTATGTTTAAGCATTCGTTTGAAATACACAATTGAGCTTTTATTTTGGCTTCTAAATTATTTCCTTAATTAGCACTATTTTAAGACCTACGATAAATTTGGAAAATGATTTTATTTTAAAAGCTTTTTAGCTATGAATTCATTTGGAAAATAATTTTATTTTAAAAGCTTTTTAGCTATGAATATTTTGAAATTCATTTTAAATCATGAGAATTGCTATATATATAGATTGGTCTACTCTGCAATTAATAAATATAGAATGAGCTTAGATTAAGCCTTTAATAATCAGAAAGGAGCTTTTTGTTGAATTAAAAAAAAAAACTTCAACGCAAACGCTTTTAGTTCAGCATAATATAAGACGAGCTTTGATAAAGCTTTCATTCCTTTGTTGAAAATATACAATAAAGCTTTTGTTTTGACTTCGAAATGAAAAATAAAAACTTTTGTTAGCTCTATTTAAAGATCTATGAAAGATTTAATAAAAAATAAAAAAAATAAATGTTAAAAGCTTTTCAGCTATGTATATTATAAACTGATGTACATGAAAGTTTAACTGATATATTTTTAAAGTTTAAGGTTGGCCAACTCTGAAATTAATAACTTTAAATTGAAGACGAGAGAGAGAGAGAAAAAAAAACATAAAAAATATATTTTTTTTGATTAAGATTGAATGTATTTTAAGATAAGCTTTTTGAATAATTGTAGTGTTGTGGTGCACTTAAAGCACTAGATTGATTACTTAGATACTTAAACAAAATTTTATGGTGCTTGAGTATGGCTATGTATGATAGTTAAAGAAAATTCCTTCAATTATTTTGATAAAAATCTATCTTAATAAATGGATTTAATGCAGTCAAGAATTTTTAATCATTGAGAAAAATATGATTAGAAGGTAAGAAGAAGATGACGAAGAAAATAGGAGGAGGGACGAAAAACATTTTCAAGAATCCGGTTAAACAAAAATTAGATTTGATGTGATTTAGATCAGATTTCAAATTTGAAACCGCTTAAAAACATCATAAAATTCCCTTATCTAAGAAATGCCGTTTAAGAGAATAAACAGAACAATCAATTAAAATTTGTTTTATTTCCATCACTGTTGCCAATTATTTTTCACCAAAAATCCTCTAAATTTCACTAAAAAAAGGGCTAGAAACCGCCAAAAAAATAATTTAGCGGGAAAAATTTTAAATGTTCCCGCTAAGTTACGAAAAAAAAACGCTGAAAACCGACAAAATCGGCGTTTTTGATTAAAAAAATAAAAAAAAACAAAAAATACGGTAGAAACCGCCAAAAAAATTTAGCGGTGAAAATTTAAAATTCTCCCGCTAAATTGAGAAAAAGCGCTAAAATTCAACAAAATTGGCGTTTTTAATTGAAAAAAAACCTCCAAATTATTTTTTTTACGCAAATTTACTGTTTGTGGAATTCACACATACAAGGAGAGTCTCCCTGGTGTCACCCTCCGATCTTCATGATTTTTGGATATGTTGTTCAGAACGAAAATTAATTCGACATGTATTTTTTTAGCGGCCTAAGCCCATTTTTAGGGGGGGGGGAATTTTACCTTTTTCAGTTTTTCACGATTTACGCCTATTTACTCAAAGTTAATATAGGCATATTTGGTATCAGATTAAAGGTATTTAAAATACCTATCTGGTGATGCTAACTAACAACGTGCCCAAAAAGTAAATATTTTTGGAGTTATTAGCAAAAATGCCCAAAAATTTTGGCATTTTACTCAATATGACAAAAAGTTGTGCATGTTTAGACACGTTCTTTGCACACAAAGATAGGTTTTCCAAAGACCTTTCGTTTGGAACGTAACATGACTGGGTTTCTTTGTAAAATATAGGAGATAAACGCAAAAAACTGAAAAATTACCGTTTCTTCCCACCTCATTTTCACCCCCTAAATACGAATTTGGGCCGCTAAAAAAATACGTGTCCCTTTATTTTTCCTGCTCTACAAAATAAAACCAATTCCATAAAGTTCGGCGGGTGACACCAAGGAGACCATCCTTGTTAGCGATTTTGTGTGTTTGAGCAATACATGTTCCAAACAAAAAGCGCTAGATTTTCCCGCTAAAATCAATTTTCCCCGCTAAATCCAAACAAAAAGCGTTAGATTTAGCGGGAAAACCTCCAAGTTGGCAACAGTGATTTCCATCACTCTATCTCATTCTCTGACATACACTTGCAGTACTGTTGTACAACTTGTTGGATGGACGTAAGCATTTTGTTTTTGTAATGGTCGTCCAACAAACCCATACACGATCAAAATCTCATTTTCATCCAACATAAAGTTCAGCATGCGGTATCGTGTATGCCCCCTTTTCACATTAGTGTTGGCAAATTTCAGAAAAAAATCTCTCAAAAGCACATACAGGGATGCCATGTTAATGTCATTGACAATGTGAGATATTGGGGAATATGCCTTTTGGAATATTAGGGAATATGCCTCAAGGTTAGCCTCTCCTGCTGAGCAGACTAATTACACTGTGCTCGAATTTGACACTTTTTTTTAACAAGCCGGGCACCCTGCTGGTAAAGTAAATTCGAGTACGCTGAATTGAATGGTGCTAGCCGTTTTTCAAAGTTAGCGCTCGTATTCGCGGTATGCGCGATTTAAAATTTTGAAACTTAAGTACAATAAAAACGATATTTTTTCCGCGAATTTTTTTTCGCGAAATTTTGTTTCCAAATTTTTTTTATTTTGCTTTTAATTTGTGAAAATAAGAAGAATACGATACATTAAAGACAAAAATGTTTTCGCTATTTTTTTTCGCGGAAATTTTTTTTTTTGCGAAAAAATATATTTTTTCTAAAAAAGAACAATGCATTTTCTAAATTTATATTAAAAAACTATCCGAAAAGCATAAGAATTTAATTTTTTTTGAAAAACGGCTAGCACCATTGAATTCAGCGACCCCGAATTATCTTTACCAGCAGGTTGCCTAGCTTGTTAATTTTTGCGACTAGCACAGTGTTATAGATTGACATATAAAAGGGCTTGAAAAAATTTAGAGCTGATCTGGCCTTATCTGTTGATACCTTTTTCTCCATTTTGTTATCTGTTTGTTTTATACTTAAAACTTTAACCTTGTTTTCCCTCTATTCTATTTCCAGAACGAACCCGAGTGCAATCCCGAGTTAACAGCCGCTAATCGTGCTTTATTCTTAGAAAAGGTACGCCAATCTAATGCCGCCTGTCAGAGTGGTGATTTCGCTACTGCCGTTTTACTATACAATGATGCTTTACAACTGGATCCGGGCAACTACATTCTCTATAGCAATCGTTCGGCGGCACATTTAAAACATGGTCAATTTGCTTTGGCCTTACAAGATGCCACCAAAGCTCGCGAACTATGCCCACAATGGCCTAAAGCTTACTTTCGTCAGGGAGTGGCTTTACAATGTTTGGGACGATATGGTGAAGCTTTAGCTTCATTTGCTGCCGGTTTAGGACAAGATCAACAAAATAAACAATTACTAGCAGGATTATTGGAGGCGTCCATTAAGAGTCCTTTAAGGCATGCCTTGGAACCTACGCTACAGCAACTGCGTGCCATGAATTTAGATCAGTCACCATTTGTGGTTATTTCAGTAGTAGGTCAAGAACTATTACAAGCTGGACAATATCATTCTGCGGTAACAGTATTAGAAGCAGCCTTAAGAATTGGTTCGTGTTCTCTTAAACTACGCGGATCAGTATTTTCAGCCTTAAGTTCCGCACACTGGGCTCTTAATCAATTGGATAAAGCTATTGGTTATATGCAGCAAGACTTAGCAGTGGCTAAAAGTTTGGGAGATACAGCGGGAGAATGTAGAGCTCATGGTAATTTAGGTTCTGCTTACTTTAGCCAAGGTTCTTTTAAGGAGGCCTTAACCGCTCATCGTTATCAATTAGTATTGGCTATGAAATGTAAAGATACCCAAGCAGCTGCGGCTGCTCTTACTTCTTTGGGTCATGTTTACACGGCCATAGGGGACTATCCCAATGCTTTGGCTAGCCATAAACAATGTGTGCAGTTGGTTAAACAAATTGGAGATCGTTTACAAGAGGCTCGGGAGATAGGTAATGTGGGAGCTGTTTACTTAGCCATGGGAGAATTTGATTCAGCTGTTGATTGTCATACCCAACACTTGAGATTAGCACGTAAGCTAGGCAATCAAGTTGAAGAAGCTAGAGCTTATTCCAATTTAGGATCATCACACCATTATCGTAGAAATTTTACACAAGCTATGACTTTTCATGAACAAGTCTTAAGAATTTCCCAACAGTTGGGTGATCGTAATATAGAAGCTAGAGCATACGCTGGTCTAGGACATGCAGCACGTTGTGCGGCAGATTTTGTACAAGCTAAAAAATGGCATGAAAAACAATTGGAAATGGCTTTGGCGGCCAGAGATAAAATTGGTGAGGGCAGAGCTTGCTCGAACTTGGGTATTGTATATCAACTGTTGGGAGAACATGATGCAGCTTTAAAGCTACATCAAGCTCATTTAACGATAGCACGACAATTACATGATCGTGCTGGTATGGGTAGAGCTTATGGTAATATAGGAAATGCTTATTCCTCGGCGGGTTTATATGAAGCTGCCATTAAGTATCACAAACAAGAATTGACCATTAGTAAAGAAGTTAATGATCGTAGTGCAGAAGCTTCCACGCATGGTAATCTAGCTGTAGCTTATCAAGCTTTAGGTGCCCATGATATGGCCTTAATACATTATCGTGCTCATTTAAATATAGCTCGTGAGTTAAAAGATACTCAAGGAGAAGCTTGTGCTTTATTGAATTTGGGTAACTGTTTAAGTTCACGCCAGGAATTTGCTCAAGCGGTACCCTATTATGAACAGTATTTAATGTTATCGCAAGAATTGGGTGATGTAGCAGCCGAAGGTAAGGCCTGCCATTTTTTGGGTTATGCTCACTATTGTATTGGTAATTATCGTGAGGCCGTTAGATATTATGATCAAGATTTAGCTTTAGCTAAGGATTTACAAGATAAAATGAATATGGGTAGAGCTTACTGTAACCTGGGTTTGGCACACTTGGCTCTAGGCAATACCCAGGCGGCATTAGAATGTCAAAAATATTTCTTGGCCGTCGCTCACATGACAAATCATTTGTCGGGTAAATTTAGAGCTTTAGGCAATATAGGAGATATACTCATTAGAACAGCCGAAATTGAAGAAGCTGCTAAAATGTATCAACGCCAATTAACTTTAGCTCGTCAATCTCGTGAAAGATCTATGGAAGCAGCAGCCTGTGGAGCTTTAGGTTTAGCTCATAGACTTATCAAAAAATATGATAAAGCTTTAGGTTATCATACGCAAGAGTTGACTTTAAGGCAAGAAATGTCGGATTTAAAAGGAGAATGTAAGGCTCACGGTCATTTAGGGGCCGTCCATATGGCTTTATGTAATTATACTCATGCTGTCAAATGTTATCAGGAGCAATTGGAAAGAGCTCAAGAGCTACAAGATTCTGCTATTGAGGCCCAAGCTTATGGTAATTTGGGTATAGCTAAACTAAATATGGGTCATTATGAAGATGCCATAGGCTACTTAGAACAACAACTGGGTACATTGGAAAGAGTTAATTTACCCACCACACAACATGATAGGGCCAGAGCTTTGGGTCATCTAGGTGACTGTTATGATGCTTTGGGGGACTATGAAGAAGGTATCAAATGTCATGAACGTCATTTACAATTAGCTTCATCATTACAAAGTTTTCGTGATCAAGAGAGAGCCTATCGTGGTTTGGGGCACAGTCATCGTGCTTTAGGTAATCTTCAAGAAGCTCTTGTATGTCTGGAGAAACGTTTAGTGGTGGCTCATGAATTGGGTAGTCCCGAGATAAAAGCTGTTTCTTATGGTGACTTGGGGAATATACATTGTGCTTTGGGTAACCATGAACAGGCCGTTAATTGTTTGGAACATCAACAGGAGATAGCTCGAGAATTAGGAGATCGTATGTTAGTCTCTGATGCTACTAGTGCTTTGGGTAATGTTTATCAACGTATGGGTGATAATGATGGTGCTTTGAAGTTGCATAAAATGGATTTGGAAATGGGTGATCATTTGGGCAATTCATTTATGCAGTCTAGAGCATGTGGTAATTTGGGTGCAGTATATGAAGCCATACGTTCTTATGTGGATGCGGTAAAATTTTATGAGAAGCAGTTAGCTTTAACTACAGATCGTTTAAGTAAAACTTATGCCTGTGGTTCTTTGGGTAAGTTATACTTTTTTTTACTATAAAATTATAAAATGGATTTTTTTGGAAATTTTTTTCTTATTAATTTTAGGACGTGTTTTCCATCAAATGGGTCAACATAACCAAGCTATTAACTATCTGAAACAGGGTTTAACTATAGCACAATCTATTAATAAATCGGAAGAGGAGGCTAAAATAAGACATCAATTGGGTAAGTTTTTGAAAGTTTTGAGAATATCACTTGTTTTTCAATAAATCAACTAAATTACACTGAAAGATCTTAGGTAAACGAAAATTCTTTCTACAGCAGAAAAAAGCTTCAGGCCCTATATATCCCCTGGACCTGATGGTATAATCCCGGCTGTGATGCAGCAAGTGTCGGACTATATAGCTCCTTGGCTGTATAATCTCTACACGGCATGCATAAACTGGTCGTATATTCCTTTAAAATGAAGGGATACCAGAGTCGTTTTTATCCAGAAGGCTGGGAAAAGTTCCCACACATTTTTTAAGGATTTCAGAGCAATTCGTTTATATTCTTCTTTGTTAAAAACAATGAAACGAATGATAGACTCATATTTGCTTAGAGTAATTGACCCGAGGTTGCTTTTGCCATTTATACAGCATGGGTAGATCATCGAAAACTGCTCTTCATGAACTCGTTGGTACCATCGAGAGATCGCTTTCGGTAAAGGAGTACACTTGATATAGAGGGGGCTTTCAATAATGTTTTGTGGCATTGTCTGGTCTGGAAGTGAAGCGTGGGATCGTTTTAATGGTAATAATTCTATCTGCCAATAGACGTATAATGTCTGAATTGGGAGTGTCTGTCATATCTCGAATTGCAAATAGGGGCACGACGTAGGGAGGTGTTCTTTCGACTCTTCTTTGGAACCAGGCACTGAATTCAATGCAGCTCTCTCTAGAAGCACGTGGTTTTCATGTTGTCGCATATTCTAACGATGTTGCGATAGCGGTATAGCACCTCCCAACATTAAGGGGCATTCTTCAGGGTACTCTGAAGATCTGTCTAAATGGACAAGAGACTGTGGTCTGCGAGTTAATCCAAATAAAACAGAGCTTGTCTTGTTTACAAGGAATATAAAGATTCCTGCTTTTGATCCTTTTTCTCTGGACGGCGCCTTCTCAGATGGAGCAAATTATCATGCAGTATTTCTAGATAGTAAGTTGAATGTCACGCCTAATTTTGAGGAACGGGTAAGAAAAGCAACGATTGCTTAATATTTCTGTAAAAGGGTCTTTGAAAAACGATGGGGTCTTAGCACTAAATCGTCCAATTCTGCTGTATGGAATCATTGTCTGGCGGCCTGCTTTAGAGACAAAAGAAAACTATATCTTTATCACGAAGTTACAGAGAATGGCGTCGATGTGCACCTGATACCATTAGACATATTGGGTAGGCAGTATGCGGCAACGTCGGCAATTCGACTTAATAATACACTGCAATGGAAGAGTACCGATTGTGGCCATAGCGCGATCTTGAAAAAGATAACAATACCACAAAATTCTGACTTGCTTCCTGTGTGAGACTTTTTGAGCGTCACTTTACCATGATACAATCCAGGGAGTCTTGGATCATTGTAATTCAGCATTCATAAATTTTTACACAGATGAATCGAAGCTTCACGAACAAGTGGGCTTTGGAATCTATTCGGAAAGCTTGGGTTGAGCCTGGCTCGAAGATTGCCAGATGATTGCAGTGTTTACCAGGCAGAGATGTTGGCAATAAAGGAGGTTGAGACTGGTTGAGTTGCACTGTTATGTCTACAACCGCAGTCAACATCTATTCTGAAAGTCAAGCCAGAATAGATGTGGAAAACAATATCTGCCCTTAACTGCCGCACGTCGCTAAATGAGATGGCCAAACAGTTTGAATTGCAAAGCCGAGGAGCTTCTAAGACTGGAAACTTCCTTACAGACTCCAACAGAATTGGAATGCCTTTGCTTGCAAGTTTCTTGAGAATGCCTCAAGAAACTTGCAAGCAAAATCTACGTCTTTGTTTCGCGACGGAGACTAATCAGAAATGGGCACATGGATAGACGTGTGAAACTACACGACAGATTTGGCATTCTGACAAAGCTTCCAAAAGAAGATGTTTCGACTGCGGTAATTACCGGATACTGTCTCATAGGAAAGCAGGCAGAGTAGTTAAATGTGCCGTAAAATTACTTTTGGAGCAGTTGCATGCAGAAGGAGTTGGAAACTATCGAACACTTCATCTGCCATTGCCCAACACTTTCTGTTCAGAGACTTCGGATGTAAAAATTCAATATCTTAGGAGTTTTATAAAGAGCTCGCATTGGTTTAACGACAGGGACTAGTAGGAGAACCTTTTACAGTTCCGTGGTATCACAACGGATCTCAGAGTCTATGTGTGCTGACGATAAGGATTCCAGATCAAGTCACACATATGCACTTCGGATTTCTTTATAGAATTAAGTGATGGAGCCAACACACAATGCGTGTGTTGAAGGGCAGTCACAGAACACTCTCGGAAATTCAGATCACTCTCTCATACCTCTTCCTCATTTCTCACCCTGAAAAGAACGAAGTAGAAATACTTCCACCTCTCGGAAATTCGAGAGGTAGAAGTATTTCTTCTTCGTAGCGTTTCTAACTAGGCGCCGAAACGCTCTATTTTCCTCGATGAAAAAGCTCGTCGGGCCAAGCTCAACGATTTCTTTCGACATTTTAACTGGAAACTTTGTTTCCTTAACGATAACGTTGATGCCGCTTCAAAAATGGTAGTAAATATAATTAAGCTAGGAATGATTTTTTTTATTCCAATTAAGAATATTATTAACGAAGTGTTTTTTTAACCAGACGTGCAAAAATGCAGTCAGATCCAGAGTGGAAGTGTTCAGTAACTGGCGTTTAAATAAGATCGTCGTTACTACTTAATCCTTTTTTTTTTGTAGAGCTATCCGTTTATTGTTGATTGTCCTGTATTTCGCACAACCGCCATATATATCCCTTCTTAATCTTTATTCAGCCTCCAACTAAAAAATAATTTGAAAATATTAAATAAAAGATGTATATTAATTAAAGTCATTTTTCTTCTCTTCTTAGGTCTTGCCTTAAGAGCTTCCGGTGATAATGAAGGTGCTAAATTACAAATGGAAAATGCTGCTCAACTCTTAGAATCTGTACGCTATGATCAGCGTAGTCCCGAGGCACGCAACAGTCTATTCGATTTACAAACATCATGCTATCATATGTTGCAGCAAATTTTCGTAGCCATGCAGCGTAATGAAGATGCTCTAGTAGCAGCCGAACGTTGTAAAGCACGCTCAACGCCCGATACAAATAGTATATCACGTAAAACTATGATGACTTGTAGTGAAAGTATTTACGATATAGTCAATCGTACTAAAACTAATGTTCTATACTTTAGTTTAGCTGGTGATGAGTTATATGCCTGGTTTCTGCAACCCCAAAAGGGTATAGTAAGATTTCATTCCATTAAAATCAGTGAGGAATCATTGAAAATGTCCTCGGAGAAATTGGCAGAACATGCTAAGGATACGGAAGATAAAGAAAGTCTATTAGAACGTTATATTAATATGGTGCGTGATAATTTGGGTGTTAATTCCGATTCGGTGTTACATGAAGGTGATGGTAGTGGTTGGCGTTCTAGCTCAGAAAATTTACTAGATGATTTCTCTAATGAACGTTCGGGTTTCTTGCGCATGGTTAATCGTAATCATTTAATGAATTCTTCCAACTACTCTCTGAGTTCATTATTCAGTTTGGGTTCGGTGGGTGGTTCAGTAGCTAGTTTACAGGGTTCTACACGTTCCATAGGAAGTTTACAAGGTTCTGCACGTTCACGTCGAGCTCCTATGCTACCAGCTTGGCAGGGACCTTCTTGTTTACATACTTTATTTAATATTTTACTATCACCATTTGATGATCTATTACCTACTGGTGGTGCTGTATCTAGACAAGGACGCAAAGAATTGATTTTGGTACTAGATAATGAATTATATTTGGTGCCTTTTGCTATACTTCGAAGTTCTAAGGAAGATGGGGAATATTTATCAGAAAGATGTTCTTTAATAACTGTTTCTTCGTTGCAGTCTCTGAGAATTAAAAGTAAAATGTTAAGATCTCGTGAGTTGGCGGAAAATCTTAATACGGCCTTAGTTGTAGGAGGTCCTCGTATACCTTCTACTTTATCCGAAACTTGGGGTTGGTCTGAGTCACCAGCTTCATTACAAGAGGCCGCTATGGTGGCTGATATGTTACAAGCTAAAACTTTGGCCGGTTGTAATGCTACTAAAGAGGCTGTGGTCTCTGAATTGCCTTCGGCAGAATGTGTTCACTTTGCTGCTAATCTTAGTTGGAAAATGGGAGCTGTTGTTTTAAGTCCCGGCGATGTTGTGGATTCTCAATCACAAAAACGTTTTTATCAATCTTCCAATTCGGAAAATCCTTCAGAACAAGATGAAGCTCCTGAGTTATCAGGTGGCAATATGGAATTGCCTCAATTATCCGACTTTATTTTATCTTCAAATGATGTTTTAAATATGAAACTTAATGCTAAATTGGTGGTTTTAAGTTCCTATCATTCTATAGAACCTATTACAGGTTCGGGAGTGGCTAACTTGGCTGGAAGCTGGTTATGTGCAGGAGCTGGTGCAGTTTTAATTTCTTTATGGCCGGTACCAGAGACAGCTGCCAAAATATTGTTAAGAGCTTTTTATTCAGCTTTGTTGCAAGGTGTAAGAGCAGCCAGGTAAAATATTTTTAAAAATCATTTTTCAATCCCAATATAAACCTTTTTTTTACTTTTAGAGCTTTAGCCGAAGCCATGCAAACCGTACAACATACTAAACATTTTGCCCATCCCGCTAATTGGGCTGGTTTTCTATTGATTGGTGGCAATGTTCGTTTATCTAACAAGGTGGCCTTAATGGGTCATGCTTTATGTGAATTGATGCGCACTCCTGACAAATGTCGTGATGCTTTACGTGTTTGTTTACACTTGGTGGAAAAAAGTCTTCAAAGAATACATCGTGGCCAAAAGAATGCCATGTATACTACACAAAAAAGTATAGAGAATAAAGCCGGTCCAGTGGGCGGTTGGAAAGATTTACTTATGGCAGTGGGTTTTCGTTTTGAACCTGCAGCAAATGGTATACCCTCAAGTGTATTCTTTCCACAATCTGATCCCGAGGATCGTCTATCGCAATGTTCGGCTAGTTTGCAAGCTCTCTTAGCTTTAACACCATTAGCTTTGCAAGCTTTAGCCAAACTGGTTAATAGTTCAGAAGTGGCAGATGATATCATTGGTGTTATACGTAATGTTTTAACTCAATATCCACCCAAAGGTAGTCCGGAGGTGGAAGTTTCTTTTGAAATACCTTTGTCAGTACGTTTATGGCGTGTTGCGGGCTGTCATGAGCTATTGGCATCCATGGGTTTCGATCTTACGGAAGTTGGTCAGGATCAAGTGACTTTGCGGACTGGTAAACAAGCTAATCGTCGTACTTGTCAGTTTGTTTTACAAGCTCTATTGGCGTTATTTGGTAAGTTAAACTAACTTTAAACTAACTTTAGTCCTAAAGTAAACAATATCAGGGAAAATTATCTTGAAATATTTTTTTTAAGAAAAATTATTTGATTCTGAAATAGTATTCTAATCTTTCAGATGTCGGAATACTACTTTTCAGCCGATGTCACTCCTCGGATAAATTGTTTCAACCGTAGGGCTGTTTAATTTTTTTTGCAAAAACCTAGTATGGAGAGTTTCGAAAACTTTCGCTGATAATGTCCATGCTGATTTTTCAAATAATAAAAGCTCCGATTAGGTAAACTGTGGGGGTTTGGGAACACCTTACATCTTTAGTCCTCCTTTAAAGCAATAAGAGCTTCTTTTATTTCAAAGATCAGGAAGGACAACACCAGCGAAATTTTCTGAAACTTTACATATTACAGCTTCTGCAAAAATCATTTAACGGACCTATTGTTAAAACATTCCATCGAAGATTGACAGCAGTACTTTTCGAAGAAAGCTTTTTATAAAAAAAGTTAAATGTAGTTTTTCGACATCAGAAAGATCTGATTGATAATGTTAATCACAATATCCAAGAAATTGACCGAGCCTCTTCAAATTATAACTTAAGGGTCAGTCTTAGTGAAATCAATCAAAAATAGCTAAAAATTTTCGTGACTCCCTCCGATTTTGATGAAATTTGGTTTAGTTGTAACACTAAGTGATAAACTAATGCACACTTATTTTCAGCCCTCTAAGTAAACAGTGGGCGAAAACACGGAGGGTCCAAATTTCCCCCAAAATCTCCCAGTCGCGATACTTTGCACCGTAAAAACTTAATATCGTTGGTTCTATTATAGCTAGAAAGCCCATCTTTGGTTTGTTTTGAAGCTCACAATATGCTCTGCAAGACCTATCATAACCAAAAAATTTTGGAAAAAAAATAAGGGTTACCTCCCCTATTTTAAGGTCGAGATATACGGAGGAGAAAATGGGGAGGATGGTATCCCCCGATTTTTTTTTTACTTGATAATCTTATAGAGAAAGTCCTAAAGAATATATTCTAAAATTTTTAAGTTGGGACAACAATGGGATCGCTCAAAATCAAAATTTTTCACAATTTTCCCCAAAATCTCCAAATCGCAACACTCTTTAACCTTAAAAATTTAATATCATAAGTGCTTTTGTAGCTACAGAGCCAATTTTTTTTGTTTTAAAGCTTATAATACGCTCTACAAGACATACCGAAACCAAAAAATTTTCCAAAAAAGGAATTGGTGCCCCCCTTATTTGAAGGTCGTGGCAAAGGGTGGAGGAAATGGGGGGGAAAGTATCCCCCGATTTTTTTTTACTTGGGATTCTCAAAGTGCAAGTCCTAATGAACATAGTCTACAATTTTTATGTTGGGACAACAATGGGATCGACCAAAATCAAAATTTTTCAAAATTTTCCCCCAAAATCATCAAATCGCGACATTCTTGCGCCTCCCATTGGAGTCTCAAGATAAAAATTTCAGGATATGCTCTCTAGAACTTACTCTTTAAAAAAAAAAAAAAACCAGGTAAAAAAAAATTGGAGGATACTATCCCCCTATTTCCCCTACCCCTTGCCTCGATCTTATAATACAAGAGGGACCCCTAATTTTTTTTATCTTTTTTTGTAATAGTAATATTGTAGGGCATATTAAGAGCTTTAAAACAAACCAAAAATGGACTCTGTAACTACAATACAGTCCACGATATTAAATTTGTAATGGGCAAGTGTGTCGCGATTTGGAGATTTTGGGGGAAATTGTGAAAAATTTTGATTTTAAGTGATCCCATTGTTGTCCCAACTTAAAAATTTTAGAATATATTCTTTAGGACTTTCTCTATAAGATCATCAAGTAAAAAAAAAATAGGGGGATACCATCCTCCCCATTTTCTCCTCCCTTTATCACGACATTAAAATAAGGGAGGTAACCCTTATTTTTTTTCGAAAATTTTTTGGTTATGGTAGGTCTTATAGAGCATATTATGAGCTTCAAAACAAACCAAAAATGGGCTTTCTAGCTATAATAGAACCAACGATATTAAATTTTTACGGTGTAAAGTGTCGCGACTGGGAGATTTTGGGGGAAATTTTGACCCTCCGTATTTTCGGCCCCTGTTGACTTAGAGGGCTGAAAATTTGGTTTTGTTAGTTTTTTACGTAGTGTAAGAACTCAACCAAATTTCATCAATATCGGAGGGAGTCAAGAATATTCATGATTGATTTCACTAATAATGACCCTTAAGCGGAAATCATTTATCGGCCCTACCGTTGAAACATTCCATTTGAGAAGTGAGAGAAGCACATTTTGGGAGAAGATCATATTTGTCTTGCACTTCCATAGAACAATGTAAAAGCTCATATTTTGTTAGGTTTCTCAACGGTTTAATGAAAAAAGTTCTCAAATTTTTTTTTCTAAGAAAAATTCTTTGAATTTGAAATATTATTTTTTAAGAAACCTAATAGAATTAGTGAATGTTAGATAGGGTGTCCCCGAAGAAAAAATTGGGTTTCTAAGGAAGTAGCAAAATTGCAGGATGGAGATTGTAAAAGACAATATCAAGGAAAGTGTCCGGAATTCTTCACATCAGAGCTTCTCCGGATGTTTTTTAACTAAACTACCTTTAACACATTCCATTTGAGAACTAAGAGAAGCACAGTTAGGAAAAAAACTCAATTACTCATTTTCTTTTGAATTTGTCAGCGGTATAACAAAACAAATTTCCTCGAAAAAATTCCACAATTCTGAAATCTTATTCCCTAAGACCTTATAGATTCAGTGAAGGTTTGATATCTCAAAAATCAGATGGAATATGTTAAAGACGATATCAACGAACGTGTTCGAAATTCTTCACATCAGAACTTTTTTTTTTACTTTGAGCCAACACTCAGGGTATGCCCCCTACTAATGCAGTGCATTGTGTTGGTATTAGGAAAATTGGTTATGAGAAGGAGGAAAGAGGGATTAGTGTTTGTGGACGTTTAGTTTAAACTTTTCCAAATCGTAGTTGACTGGGAAGATTTCTGCGGGGAATGAATTCCACATACGACTAGTTCGACTGAGAAACGAATTTTCTCTGTAATGCGTTGTGCGATTCATTGGACTATCAACAACAAACGGATGTGATCTACTGGATTGACGGGTATTGCGAACGTGGTAATATCGGTAGAACAATGACCATGGTAATATCGGTAGAACAATGGCGCACAACCGACGTTCCGACGATGCTCCAATGAATCAATAGAATTGAATACCCTACTGTCATTGATGAGCTTCAACGCCCTCCTTTGCACCCGGTCCAAAAACTTCAAAACAGACTTTGAGGCCCCTGCCCACATATGGGAGTTGTATTCCAACTTCGGTCGGATATAGGCGATATAATTAGTAAGGAGGTCAGACGGAGTGAAGTAATTTTTGCACCGTTTTAAGAATCCAAGGCACTTGAATGCTTCTTTCGACACTTGAAAAACATGTTGACTCCAGCGAACCACACGTTGTGCCCAGAACATCAAGAGTGTCTGATTCCTCAATATTTATGCCACCCATGGATACAGTTGACGTTGATACCACAGATCGTCTGTGGGTCAACATACAACATTGGGTCTTGCGAGCATTAAAATCGACCCTATTTGCCAGACCCCACTCGAATATTGTAGAAAGGTCATGAGTAAGTGTGTCGTTCATATTCTGTCTCATGGCCTAAACCTCCACAAGGCTAGGTCTATGACCAAAAGAAAATGAATGACAAATATTGCTGTCATCTGCATAAGAGTATATAGGATTGAAGGTTTGGCTAAGAAGGTCGTTTTGGGAAATTAGGAAAGGGTAGGAGAAAGAACGAAACCTTGTGGTACCCCTGAATTAAGCTGTAACTCGTTGGATGAAACCCCATCCAAAACAACACGTATTGTGCGGTTCCCGAGAAAACTCGATATAAATTGAGAGAAATCATCACCGACACCAAATGCAATAAGTTTTGATACAAGTGCGACATGCCACATACGATCAAATGCCTTGGAAATATCCAGAGCCACCACTTTACTCTCACCAAATCGGTGTATGTATGGATCGACTCCTACGTTCCATAAGGATCGCTTACAGGTCTGCCGTAGAACGACTTCTACGAAAGCCATACTGTCGATCACATAGAAGTGAATTAGACTTTAGATAGTTCACAAGATGAAAATTAACCATGCTTTCCATAACCTTCGCGAGCGCAGAGAAAATTGCAATTGGGAGGTA
Source organism: Pegoplata infirma (assembly GCA_963921195.1). Taxonomy (NCBI): domain Eukaryota; kingdom Metazoa; phylum Arthropoda; class Insecta; order Diptera; family Anthomyiidae; genus Pegoplata; species Pegoplata infirma. The sequence continues at coordinate 195,323,671 of OY992540.1, read as the reverse complement.
ATTGTCAGGGTTAGTGGCCACAGCTTTTTTAGGGATGGGCTGAACATTGGCCACCTTCCAGCAAGAAGGGAAGACCCCTCCACGGTAGGAAAAGCTAAAAAGTTAGCCAATTAACGAGCGAGCGTCGAAGAGCACTGTTTCAGCACCAGTGCAGCAATTCCATCCGGCCCCGGAGACCGCAGAAATTACGCTGTCCGACATCAAAAAGGCTTCTGACCATTTTTTCCATCACCTCAGGTTTTTAAGAGAATTAAGATCAAACGGCTTATAGCGGCTGAACGCAATGTCGTAGAAACCTTCAAAATATAACCACAAATTTCACAAAAAAAAATTTAAAAATGTTCAAAAACACTTTGACTAACAATCACATCCAAAACCTGATGTGATAGACAAATTTAGAAACCTGCTTTGGAATCAGCATCGAAAACGATAGGTCGGATCCCAGACGAATGCAAAAATTTCACAAAACCCACACTGTTGGTGGACTAAACCAAGTGGAATAATTCTCGATTTCAACAAAAGTCCTTCTTAAGAAATTACCAACTTCCTTCATTATGAGCACCTCTACATTAATTCGATAAGCTAAGCTGAATTCAGTCATCCAACATTAACGTGTTGTTTTTATTCCCCTTCTAATTCACGATTCATATACGATATTAGGGTAGCCTAGAGATATTCTGATTCCAAAAATCATATTTTTCTTTGGAGTCTTAAGAGTCAGCCGGGATCGGTGGTTTTCTCTGTAAAATTTGAAGTCGGGTTTTTCGGACACTTCTTGGCTAATGTAGTACATATCTTTCAGAACGAAGTTAAAGTAATTACTGCAGCAACGAAAATAACTTTTGCTCTCTAAGCCTAACCAAAATATGACATTAGAGAGTTAGACCTTGGGGTCATCAGAAACGACAAAAGTGATCTAAGTCGGTTGATGGGACGATTGACACCAATACTTCAATCCCTTTATCGGAACTGTCAAATGTAACAGACGACGGGACTAAGTTCCCATAGAATATCCCAAATCTTCCGGAACCTGCCTAATCCAAAGAAACCAAAACGTTTCTTGAATTTGGCAATAAAACAACCAGTCTTCTTATAGTAGTTCTTCATTGTCAGCACCTCTACATTGATTCGATAAGCTAAGCTGAATTCAATATTCCAACATTAACGTGTTTTTTATTCCCCTTCCAATTTACGATTTCTGTACGATATTAGGAGTAGCCTAGATACATTCTTATTCTAAAAATCATATTTTTTCGGAATCTTAAGAGTCTGCCAGGATCGGTGGTTTTTTGTGAAATTTGAAGTTAGGTTTTTTGGCTAGGTCTCTTAACCAAATTTGACATTAGAGAGTTAGACCTTGGGGTCATGAGAAACGAAAAAAGTGTATCGGAACTGTCGAATGTAACAGACGAAGGGACTAAGTTCCCGTAGAATATTCCAAATCCTCCGAAACCTGCATAATCCAAAGAAACCAAAACTTTTCTTGAATTTGGCAATTGAACAACCAGTCTTCTTGTAGTATTTCATACTAGTCACGTCTAGCCCAAGCTGCATAGTCGATATCCCACTCGGTGATCTAGGGGACTAAGTTAGCAAATTCGGTAGGTTAAGGGCACGATCGTTATGTTTATCTATTACCGAAATAAATAACATCACAATGGATCATATGGATTCCAAATGTGCTCGATTTTAAAGGGCTTGCGATCCATATCTCATCCTAAAGACAATGCCTTTCTAACACATTTATAAAGGAATCTCTTGTAAATAACCCTTCTTATACCACAAAAGTTGTTAGCAAAAGTCTCAGTTTTCTATTTTCATTCTCCAGTGTTCCGGGGAGCCACTTTTTACTTTAAGAACATTATACAAACTTTCTCAGTGTAAAGAAGATTCTTATTCCAAAAACTGTTACAGAATCAATATTAGTTCTCAGTTTTTTTTAACCCAGTTTTAAATAAATATTTTTTCTACTTTCAGATACCCAAGAAGCACCCAAAACTTTGGGTTTAGATTCTTCCAGCAGTTGTGAATCATTAATTGAAGAAAACTCTGCCGACATGACTATAACAAATGCAACTAACAATCACCCAGCTTTAACATCAACACCTCATCAAAATTTAGTCCTGGACGCTAACAAAACAATGAATATAGGCTTAACATTACCTCCTCTACCCATAAACCGTTCCCGTTTAATATCTACTGGTAGTGGAGCTTTTATTTCTTATGTACGACGTCGTGGTGAACCAGATGGTGGTAGAACTGATAATGAATCTACTCCCGTAAGTGCTGCTAGTAGTACGGCTGCTTTATATCCAACATTAGATTCAAGTTTGAATAATACCACCGACAGTGAGTTATCCGATGGTTATATTTCTCAATCACATATAACAAAAACAAATGCTTGCCGTTTAGGACCACCCATCTTAAGAGGTCCTATACGTGTATCACGACCTGGTGGTGGGGGAGAAAGTGATGCTGCTTTTACACCCAGTCCACCAGTTACCACACAAAATCCGGTAGATCCTAATGTCTCTTTAGCATTAGCCCATCAAACTAGAATACGAAATCTATATTCTAGCTCGGGTATGGGTTATTTGGGAGATTGTGTTATACCGGAAATGTCAGCAGTACCAAATACTAACAATAGAAGACCAGATAGTTCTAGTTCGGCTAGTTCAACTACAGATTGGGAAGGTTCAGGTCATGCTACAGTATTAAGAAGAGGAGGTCTTATGCCACCTTTACCGCCTCCACGACAAAATATGCCTCTGGTAGATAGTTTAAGACCTTTAGCTCCCTTGCCACCAGTCTACAATAACCTAGGACAACCGGTGGGAACCAATCAAAATACTAACGGCACCTTAGATTCCAATAGTAGTGAATCTGATTTTGAGAGAGGTTTAAAAGTTGGACAACTCCCCTTAACACACTTCCGTTTGAAACCAAAAATCAAATTAGGTAGTGCACAAACTTCAGTAGCGGCTAGAGTAAATAAAGAACATGCTCTATTTATGGATCGTTTAAGTGTAAGAACTGAAGTCAACACTCTTAATGTTAACCATGCTTCAACAACAGCAACATCGATAGCTGCTAATAACACCGCTGGTAGTAGAAAACCTATTAATTTACCCGAAGATGAGGATAATGCATTAGTTTTCAATGCTTCTAATCTCTATTTCTCTCAAGCTGATAGTGATTTATTACAAGAAGCTAAAAAGGATTTAAAATCTACTGGAATTCCTCTAACATCCTCGAACAGTAATTCGAACCAAGGAGCTGTTGTTAAAGAAGCGGTCAAAACAAATCAGAAGACTATACAAGATTCCATAATGCGTCATATGAATCGTGAAATGACTCCTACCATATCGGAAGTATATCATGAACGTAATCTGGGCTTAGGTTTAGCACCTCCCTTATCCAAACTATTGCTTAGCAAAAATTATGATGAAACCGAATCGTGTAAAACCATACCAGCTAATGCAAATGCCTTAAAAAATCAAGTAGATTCGGTCAATGATATGGAATTAAGTGGTGCCTCCTCCACTTCCTCCGTTAGTACAGCCAATACAAAAACTTTAAATACCCAAAACTCTTCGACAAATAATTCATCTTCGTCCAAAGAAGTATGTTCGATTTGTGGAGAACCTGCTGATATTATATGTCGCTGTAAAGCGGCCACAATGCAAAAGAAATCGACTCTCAAACCCTGGCTTAGTAATGTTCCTTCGAGCATTGTTAAGGCCAGTGATTTAACTACGGCCGATATTTTGGAGAGACAACATAAAATACGTACTAGCGTAACAAGTTCCCTGTCAAATTTGAAACGTGCACCCAGTCCATTTAATGAGTTTTGTCGACGGGATGAGGGTGATGGTCGTTCGGTAGCTGATTCCCAATGTAGTAGTAATTATAAAAATATAACTATTGTTAAAAATGATACAAATTCGCAACAACAGCAGCAGCAAAACACAACAAATGTAGCAAATAGAAAAGTGTAAATGGCATGGAGATTTTTTTATTATAAATTTTTAGGAACCTAATTAGAAAATAATTCAAAAAAATCACTTCTGACATAATGCGGCTCCTTTAAAAAAAACTCTCCGTACCACTTCGCAGTAGATTTTTTTATAAGATTTTCAAAATAAACTCAGTTTTGACTTTCTGCTACCCTTAATATGATAAACATGAGCTTATTATAGTATTTTTTCCGATAAGAAAGTGGTTTTAAAAGTAATTTCTTTAGTTTGAGAATTGGCAAAATACTCTTTTTTTTGGAACTATGAGGTTTTACTGATTAAGAATCAGTACTAAAACTACATCATTGTCAACATTTATTCAAGAACTATCAATTTGGAACTCGGAGTATCCATTTGTTATTTGAAAATTAATTTTTTTTTATTTGAAAACGACCTTAGAATTCTGCAATATGCTAATAAAGATTCTTTGAAATTTGTTAAAGATCATTTGAAATTTGTAAAAGATCATTTGAAATTCAAACAAGTGAGAGTATTAAATTCGAATATGCAAACCCTTTATAGTTAAAAAAATGCCACTATTAAATACCAAAAATGCGACTGGGACGCGACCTTATACATTTGAAACTTTCCATCACATCAGGTTTTTGAAAAAATGTAGGTCAAAGTTCAAAGAAATCGCCGTTTTGGGCATTTTTGGCAACTCATAGCGGATGAACCCGATGTAATGGCGACTTAAAAATGAGTGTAGGGTAAAGCTTAAACATTATTCTTTAAGCTGCAGAACTTTTTTGGTCAGTCGCCTTAACCCTTTGGATATCAATTGTTTTTTAATGATGGTCTTATTCCCCAGTATCAAAAAAACGTTCTTAGGGGGAAAATATTTTATTTGAAGACAATTGGTGCTCCAACGGTTAAAACGACTGATCAAATGAGTCATGCATTTTAAAAAGCAATGTTTGGTCTTACCCTTGACTTATTTTTAAGTCACCAGCACATCGGGTTCATCCGCTACAAGTTTTCAAAGGTGTCCAAAACGGCGAATTTTTTTAACTTTGGCCTAAATTTTCTCAAAAAACTGATGTGATGGAAGATTTTTAAATGTATAAGGTCGCGTCCCAGTCGCATTTTTGGTCCAAAAAGTAGATGTCTGTATTTTAAATTTCTTCAATACCTGATGTAATGGAAAAGTTTGAGGACCGGATTTGTGATCAAGAGAATAATTGTAATCATGTGTATATGGTGACGTTCCATTCGCATGAAGTTTTTATACCCTCCAACTACAGTATGGGGACATACTCACTTTGTGTGAGTTAAACATTCTGTGTGTAACGCATCAAAATATCGGTCGGGATCCCACAAAGTATATATTTTTGACCCATGATAGAATCTTACAAGGGAGTGTCCCTAGTGTCCTGCGGATCTTTATGGAATAAGTTTTATTTTGTAGAGCAGAAAAAATAAAGGGACACGTATTTTTTTTAGAGGCCCAAATTCATATTTAGGCGGTAAAAAGGAGGGGGGAAGACAAGGCCATTTTTCAGTTTTTTTCGTTTATCTCCTATATTATGCAAAGAAACCTAGTCATGTTACATACCAAATGAAAGGTCTTTGGAAAACCTATCTACGTGAGCTAAGAACATGTCCAAATACGCACAACTTTTCGTCATATTGAGTAAAATACCAAAAATTTTAGGACATTTTTGTTAATAAGTCGAAAAATATTAACTTCTTTGTCCCGTTGTTAGCACCACGAGATAGGTATTTTTAATACCTTTAATCTGATACCACACATGCCTATATTAATTTTAATTAAATAGGCGTAAATCGTAAAAAAACTGAAAAGGTCTATTTCCCCCCATACAAATCGACCCCCCACTAAAAATGAATTTGGGCCGCTAAAAAAAAATACGTGTCGAATTAATTTTCGGGAGACTTCCCTTGTTAGACTTTCTAGCGATGTCCGTCCGATCGTCTTTAAAAACCACGATGCAAACCAAAAAAGCTGGACCCCTGAAGTGTGTCTTATGTTATTGGTAAGGTTAAGTTCGAAGATGGCAAAATCGGACCAGGGGAAAAAATCCCCCTTTAAGAATTAAAACCACCCCTGAAAAACACATTTTTTACGATTTTTTTTTTTAATTTTTTCTCAACAAATGTAACATTTTTATGCCATATTATGTTCATAGAACTGCACTTGGACCAAGGGGATTAGGCAACTCTATTTTTTTCACGCCGCCCCCTATTGGGGACGTGGTTATAAAAAATTATTAAAAATAACGATAAAAATGTGTTATTTAACCGTAAATATCATAAAAAAATCATTTGTAAACATTTATAGCGGGAGTGGAGGTGACCCCGACACCCCCCCCCCAAAAAAAATCCCTTGAAACCTCCCTGTTAATTTTTAATACCCTCCAACCACAGTATGTGGGTATACTAACATTGTCATTCCGTGTGTAGGTAACACATCGAAATATAGGTCTTGGACCCCATAAAATTATATACTTATTACTGATCAGTGATCGTTTCTAATACATTCTAGCGATGTCCGTTTGTCCGTCCATCTATCCGTCTATGGAAGAAACAATACAATCCAAAGTAAAAAAAGCTAGGCACGAATATGTCTTATGATCTTATGCAGGTTAAGTTCGGAAATAGGAAAAATCGGATTAAGGGGAAAAAAGTTTGACCATCTTAGAATTTCAACAAATTTTTTTCGAAACTTAATTGATGTTTTTTTTTAATTTTAGGGGAATTTCACAGACTCAATTCCGTTCGGATTTGGAAATAGTGGTTTGCTCGTAAAACACCAAACGAATATTATAATTTTCGGAATGAAATCACTTTCAAAAATCAAAGTGAAATGGATTTGCATTGTAGACTTGTGCTTAATCGTTCAATTGAGTGAGCGCTCATTTTCGTTCATTTCAGATAAAAGACCTAGTTCGTTCATCTAGTTCAATCGTTCTTTTGTGGTCTTCGTTCAACAGTTCGTAAACGAATCATTTTGAATCATCTGTTGGTCGTTCACCTAGTTCAAATCGGTCAGTTTTTGTTCAATAGTTCGTGAACGAATCATTTTTATCATGTCTGTTGTATATATTTTTCTTTTTAATTCATGTTTTCATTCAACATTTTTGTATTTTTTAAACGAAAGCCAAAACAATTTTTGTAAAAAAATATAAACGCGAAGTAAGTGCCCCAAAAGAGAAGAGAAAACTAACGGCTAATGAGAAAATAAAAAAAAAAATTAACGACCGAACTGAAAGCTCAAAATAAAATAATGACCAATTGAGCTGAATGAACGAAAAGAACTAAAAGAGCGGAAATGAACGAACTAGATAAACCGCTCAGTTAAGTGAATAGTTCAATTGAACTAGTTCGTTCGTGAACGACACAACTCTATTGCATTGGTCTGGGACCCCATAAAGTGTATATGGGGCATTCCATGTCATATCGGACACTTTGAAAAAAAAATTTAGATTTTCCCAATTTGCTTACAGTTTTTAGTACCCTTCGAAAATCCCTTCGTGTTAAATTTTCAGATTTTTTTGATGACCCGTTCAAAAGATATCGAATTTTTAAAAATTGGTAGTTTGTTCCTTTACTCAAACTTCTTTTACTCATAACTTCTTCAATAATGCTCCAAATTTCAAAACCAAATTTTCAAAATTTTTGTTTTTTTACGTACTTTTAAAAAAAAAAATCCCAAAAAATTCTTAAAAGCGGTCTAATATGCGATTTTTAAATTTTAAAATTTAAATCTCATTTTTAAAAATGTTTGTACTATTCGATTTTTTTGAAATTTTTTTGTGTAAAACTTCTATCGATTTTACAAATTTTTTGCCCAGGAGGATCGTGGGATAACGATTATAACAATTTTTTAAAATTTTTTGAAAAAATTTTATTGTAATTTTCCACTCTTAAAATCATTTCTACTGCTCCCACACAAAACGACATTTTTTAAAATTTGCTCCAAACGCTCTAACTGCCCTAATAGTGCCCTTAGAGCAACAAAATGTATGACCTACCCACAATATTTTTTAGTCCAAACATTTTCTCTGAACACACCTACCCTCTATCTCCAATTGTTAAGGCGGTCCCCATACATTTTTTTTATTTTTTGTAAATTTGTTTTATTTAATCAGCTTCTACAGGTCCAATGGTGCGTCCGAGAGCGGTCATTAGTGAGACCGACCCCCATTTATTTTTACCTTTCAACATTTTTGTAAAACATACCTACGCCCTATCTCCATTCCCTAAGTAGGCTTTCATTCAAAATTACATTTTTATAAAATTTGCTCCAACTGTTATTTGTATGGGAGCCTACTTAGGGAGTGGAGATAGGGCGTAGGTATGTTTTAAAAAAATGTTGTAGGGTAAAAATAAATGGGGGTCGGTCTCACTAATGACCCCCGTCGGACGCACCATTGAACCAATAGAAGCTAATTCAATAAAACAAATTTACAAAAAATAAAAAAAATTGTATGGGGACCGCCTTAACCATTAGAGATAGAGGGTAGGTGTGTTCAGAGAAAATGTTTGGACTAAAAAAATATTGTGGGTCGGTCATACATTTTGTTAGTCTAAGGGCACTATTAGGGCAGTTAGAGCAGATGGATCACATTTTAAAAAATGTCGTTTTGTGTGGGAGCCCCCATAGAAATTGGTGATAGGGTATTAGTTTGTTCCCAAGAAATGTTAAGACGTAAAAATTAATGGGGGCCGGTCTTATAAATGACATCCCTATGACGCACCATTGGAGCAGTAGAAATGATTTTAAGATTGGAAAATTACAATAAAATTTTTTTAAAAAATTTTAAAAAATAGTAATAATCGTTATCCCACGATCCTCCTGGGCAAAAAATTTGTAGAATCGATAGAAGTTTTACACAAAAAAAAATTTCAAAAAAAATCGAAGAGTACAAACATTTTCAAAAATGAGATTTAAATCTTAAAACTTAAAAATCGCATACTAGAGCGCTTTTAAGAATTTTTTGGGATTTTTTTTTTAAAGTACGTAAAAAAACAAAAAAAAATGAAATTTGGACCATTATTGAAGAAGTTATGAGTAAAAGAAGTTTGAGTAAAGGAACAAACTACCAATTTTTAAAAATTCGATATCTTTTGAACGGGTCATAAAAAAAACTGAAAATTTACCACACTCTAAAAATTATGACGGTAGAATCCACTACAAAAGACAGTTAAAACTACTACATGTATTGTTGTTTAGGCGTCCACTACATTTTACGATAAAATCAACCAAAATTTGTTGTTGTTTTTAACTATTGATTAACAACTACAAAAAAACTGTAAAAACTACTTCAAATTACAGTTGTTTTTACTGTGACTCAAATTGTCTGAATTTTTTTATTAACAAAAAAAAAAAAACTTCTAAACGTCAAAAATGGTAAAAATTATTTGGAAATAATTCCTGCACATCCGTTTACATAAAATGACTGTTACTACAATGTAGTAATTTTTTGTATTTGTTTTTTAAAACGACTACAAAAAACAGTTGTTTGAGATTTTTCATGCAAAAACAACTGAAATTGTAGTTGAAAACAACAACTACTACTTACTACACAAATGACCGTCATGCAGTAACTGCAATAATTTTCTACGTGCACGAAGGAGTTTTCGAAGGGTACTAAAAACTGTAAACAAATTGGGAAAATCTAAAAAAAAAAATTTTCAAAGTGTCCGATTTGACATGGAATGCCCCATATATACTTAATGGGATTCCCGACCGATATTTCGATGCATTACAAACGGAATGACAAAGTGAGTATACCGCCAAACTGTGGTTGAAAGTATAAAATTTTTACACTCAAAAAAAGTTTTACACTCAAAAAAAAAATTTTTATTTTTTTTTTCAAAAATTCTTAAAAAAAAGTTTTTTACACCAAATAAAATATTTATAATCAATTTTGTTATTTTTTCATGTTAAAAAATTTACTATCACTTAAAAGCGACATTGTGGTTCGGCCAAGTCGAATTTAACTTTTCTACTTGTTTAATTTCAATTAATCTTTTCGAATTTCATATGGTCTATTTGAATTTTAATTCGTTTTCTCAATTAATCACTTTGATTTTCAATGAATATTTTCGTAAAATAATGAAGTTTAGAACCAATTTTAAAAAAATGTTGTAATATTAGGAGTATTCATGATGGAGCTTTTTCAAAATTGCACACATATTGCTTTTTAATAATAAAACATAAATATATTGTTTTTTAATAAAAATAGTTTAAAAAACACATAAAATTGTCTAAGCTTAACTTTTAAAAAACGTTGTTAAGTTAATAACAATATTGTATTTAGTATAAGGGGTACTCATGATGAAGCTGTTAGAAAATTAAAAACATTTATTTTTAATAATAAATGTTATTTTTTAATTAAATAAAAAAACGCATAATGTGCAACTTTTAATTTTTAATCCACTTTATCTTTAGCAATTTTGCTAACAATAGCTTCATTGTGAATTTGCCTTAGTAACTTAGGTACTTTATACATATTTATTTAATTTTTATATTTATACATATTATATATCATTAGAAAAAAATGCAATATTTATGGTATTATATTTATGTTAATGTATAGTTTTTTTTTACTTATATAAATAATTTAAAACATTGTTTTCTTTCCAAAAAAAATATTAGAACAGAACTGATAATCTTTAGTTTTATGGAATGTATCTATTTTGTAGTAAATATTTTTTAATTTTTTTATAAATAAATACATATTTTAAATATTATTGAAATAAGAAGTTGAATTTATTTTAAAATCATTGAATTAGGATCACGCAAAAGTCATACAAAACAAAAGTCGAACGTTTTCGGACGCGGCTTCTAAAAATGTTCGGCCGCTCGGTTTGAATGTTATGCGACCGCTTCTGCCAACTCAACTTTGTTCATTAATTTTTTTCTCTTGAATTCTCTTACTTTGTAAAATTATACAAAACTTTGTAAAATTATACAAAACTTTGTAAAATTATACAAAACTTTGTAAAATTAAACAAAATTATGTAAAACATTTCTTTATTTGTTAAATTTCTTTATTTCTTAAATTATACCTGACTCTAAAAATTAGGTGCAAAAAATTATCTTATCGATACATGTTTGTAAACAAATAAGAATTGTTTATAAACAATAATATAAGTTGTTTTTAATGAAACCTAATAAATACAAGAAAAGGGGTCAATATAAACAAATCATAAAACTTTATCAAAATTAGAAATTAATTGGAATTCATCATATTGGCAATGATAATAATTATCAATACAACAATAATATGAGAAATGGTTTTAAAAAATAAATAAACACCAATAAACAATAAATATTTTTATAAAAAGAAATAAGTACACACCAAAACAACCGACAAAGTGTGTTTTGCAATATTACCTAAAAAAACTTAGGGGTTTATTAACTTTGATATTTATTATTGGAATATTGGTCAAAGACCATATAAATTATTTTCTTCCCTTTTTGTTTTTAATTATTTTTTTTTTTAATTTTCTGTTTCTTGTTTTTTAATTTTTCCTAAATTATTCTTCCCTTTTCTAAATTTTTTTGATTTTATTTTTAATTTTCTGTTTTTATTTTAATTTTCCAGATTTTTTTTTTAAATAATTTTGGAAATTTCCAGATTTTTTTTAAATTTTCTTGAATTTCGAAATATGGCCAACATTAGTGCTTCAGTGACTTGTAGCTGCCCCAATAATTTTCCTGATTTATTTTCCTTTTTAATTCTTTTTTGTGATTTTTTTTCGCAATTTTCTTATTTTTTTTTTTTTAATTTTCGTGATTTTTTCAAAATAATTTTACTGATTATTATACCCTCCACTTAGTGATAGAGGGTATATATAAGTTTGTCAATCCGTTTTTAACTCATCGAAATATCGGTCTGGGACCCCATAAAGTAAATATGTTATTGATCAGCGATGGATTCTAAGACATTCTAGCGATGTCCGTCTGTCTGTCCGTTTGTGGAAATGGTGATCACGGTCAAAGTATTGAACATATATGACTGAGACTTAGCAAATTTACTTGTTGTTGTCCTAAGTAGTTTGGTATTGCATTTGAGCGAAATCGGTTCAGCGGTTCAAAAGTTATGAACTAAAATGTAAGAACACCTCAAAAATTTTGGTATATTCTACATAACCTGAAAATACAAAATGCTTTAAATTGTCTGCTGGTTGGCATATGTGAACAGAATTGGACACAGAATGGAATTTTAACAAGTAAAAAAAATTCGCGGAATTTTTTTTTTCACCAAAAATTTTTTCCGCGAAATTTTTTTTTTCAAAATTTTTTTTTTTTTTTCAAAAAAAAACACCATTGGCATATTTATTATCTCCGAAGCGATTTCAGATGATTGGTCGTCAGACGATCCAAAGCTTGAAACGGCGTCAAGGAATTATCCGGAAAAAGTGTGTTGAGAACGTGATCCAGCGACTCCCCACTGGAGGTAGACCTCACATCAGTAGGATCCTTCAGGTATCCTACTGGGATACATTTTTGTATCAGGTAGTTACAAAAATGAACAACTGAACACATATTTCCAGGTTATGGTGAGAAAATGAAAATTAACGTTTTCCTTAATAAACACAGATTTCAGGTTATGGTGAGAAAATCAAAATAACTACTGATCATCTTGACCGATTTAAAAAAAATATATAAAATTCACCTGACGTGGAAGACGTCAAAAAGTTTAGTGTTTTAATTAAACTCTATGATCCATTTATTTTTATTTATTTCTATTGGATTACACCGTCCGACAAATTTCAAATTTTGGCTGTACACATGAACCGGACCAAAAAATTCTGAGAGTATGACCGAGAATAAAATACCCGTGTCTCCCAGTTTTTCTAGATCAATTCGCGTTTTTGCGAAAAATGCAAAAAAAAATCACACTTCTTTGGAAAAATACAACTTTATTATTGGGGTTTTTCGCGAAAACGCGAATTGATCTAGAAAAACGGAAAGACACGTGAATTTTATTTTCGGCCCAACTTTCAGAATTTGTCGGTCTGGTCTATGTGTACAAAAGTGTGTCGAACGGTGTTATAAGACAATCTAGTTATGTATTGCTCTAGATATTTTTTCATTCATTCAACTCATAGACTTTGGTTTTAAAACTACACCAAAATATCCCAAAAACCTTATCTTTAAATTATGGAACAAGAAGAAGATGAATAAATTAATATTTTTAATGACATGCAATAAAAATTATAATAATAATTAATATATACAAGTATAATAAAAATTAATTACACATTCAATTGTCTATATCGTCACCTAAAATTCAAAAGGCCCTAACTAACATTTTATTAATTTTACAAGAGAATCAAAAAAAAAGTATTGAATTAAATTTTAAATTTGCTAATAACTTTGTTGTTATACCCTCCACTCTAGTGATAGAGGGTATATATAAGTTTGTCATTCCGTGTAAAACACCTCGAAATATTGGTATAGAACCCCATAAAGTATATATATTCATGATTATTCCGTCCGTCCGTCTATTGCAATCCAGCGAAATCGGTCCAGTGGTTCAAAAGTTATGAGCATAAGACTGAATTTCGGCAAGGGTTTTTCGTGAATTTACGTGATAAAAAACACGTTAACTTTCGAAAGGCAAATTTGACGATGCTGAAGCTCGGCATATATATTTGTCGTTCCCCTGGCCTGGTTGGTATTGAATTTCCGCCATATCGGTTAAGTGGTTCAAAAGTTATAAGCAAAACCGTGAATTTCAGATTAGTTTTACCTTAAATTCACGTGTTGAAAAGCCGTTAAACATGTTTTAAAAACATTGGTAAGTCACAAAAATATTTTCCAACGTATTTTTGTCACTCAAAAATATTTTTACACTATCAAAAAAAATACACTCGAAAAAAATTTTACCATCAAAAAAATTTTACACTCGAAAAAAATTTAGTAAATTATTTTTTTTTTGTTAAATTACTAAAAAAAAAGTTTTTTTACACAAAATAAAATATTTCTAATCAAAAATCTTATTTTTTTTCACGTTAGAAAATTTACTGTCACTTAAAAAGGGCATTGTGGAGGGTATTCATAGATTCGGCCAAGTCGAATTTAACATTTCTACTTGTTATACCCTACCCCACACTGTGGTACAGGGTATAATGAGTTTGTGCTGATGTTTGTAACTACCCGAAATATTGGTCCTAGACCCACCTTTAAGTATACCGATCGACTCAGAATCACTTTTTGAGTCGATTTAGCGATGTCCGTCCGTCCGTCTGTCAATCCGTCCGTCCGTCTGTCTGTCTGTCTGTCTGTCTGTCCATGTAAACGGTGTAAACACGATACAGGTAGCAATTTTTAATCAATTGACTTGAAATTTGAAACTTAAGTCTCTTTTGGCCCAAGGACGAAGCCTATTGAAATTGGAAAAAATCGGTCCATATTTAGACCTAGCCCCCATACAAAGGTCCTCTTTAGTTTTGGCTCAAATGACTCTAATAACCGTATTGTAGAAGGTATCGCTTTGAAATTTGGATGGTAAACATGTTTTGTCTTCACATATCATCATTCCAAATTTCAAAGAAATCGGACCAGTTCTTCTTGTAGCCCCCATACAAACCACCTTCCCGATAAATGTCTCAAATTTCATGAAAATAGAAAATATTTAATTAAAATTTTGTTTGTGTATGTTAAACGCGTACTTAAATAACCTTATCAAACCTGATAATCATCGGACCAGTTTTGGACTCAGGCCCCTTGTGAAAATTTCGCCCGATATTCAGTTAAAGCGGTTTATTGTCAACAATTAGAAGCCTATTTCACTCAAATTTGATTTGTGAGTGTTTTCTTCACTTATTAAAGGTTTTACAACATATAGATCTAATCGATCCATGGGACCCATTTTCCGGGAAACCTTGGTGTAGGGTATTATATGGTCGGTCTTGACCGACTATAATTTTCTTACTTGTTTTTGATTGAATTCGGCTAAAATTTTGTGAGAACGTACTTTTTATAAATATGAATCAAATCAATCGAAAAATATTATTATTTTTTAGAAGTCCCAGTAGGTTAGATGATAGCGTGCTGGACTTTGAGTCTGGGGGGTCTTGGGTTCGATTCCCACTAGACCCCTTGGTCTGTTTCGCTGTAACGACACAAAGGTCATTCTTACCAGTTCTCGGTTAGGTAAAATTAGTATATGATTTGTAATTTAATGTAAATTCTTAATAAAATAATAAAAAGTTTATTTTTAGTTACGTCCATTGGCCATTTCCCAAATCACATGTTTTTTAAACTTTGGCCATAAAATCGCTATTTTTATTATTCAGTCCTAAATTTTTGTAGAGACGTGTATGTTGATAAAATAACCCAGAACCAATCAAAATACTGATTTTAAATTTCTTGTTAGTTAGGGCATTTTGCATTTTAGCTAACGATATGTCCATTCAAAAATAAATATTTTAAAGAAAGTTTAGAAGGTCAATACGTTTTATAATTGTCATGTATTATCTATATAATTTATATAAATCACGTGAAAGCACTAAAAGATTAATTAATTTTTGCGAATGAAAACATAAATGACTTGAAGATTTTTTTTTTGCCAAAATTAGTTGGAAATAATTTTATAAAAATCATTGTTGCCTTGAAAATTAAAAGGTCAAAGCGAAACTGAATCCTACAAGGATTAATTTAGGAAGGTAATGTTTTAGGTTAGGTTTTAAGTAACTGCTGATGCTTTTGGTCTGCACATATAAACTCTGCTTTCTTGCACAAAATCATAACAATAAAAAAACAAGTAAGAAAATTTAGTCGGTCAAGACCGACCATATAATACCCTACACCAGAGTTTCCCGGAAAATGGGTCCCAAGTTCAAACATGAATCGATTGGACCTATCTTTTGTCAGATCTTTATTAAGTGTAGAAAACACACACATATCAAATTTAAGTGGAATTGCGTTATTTTTTTTGTCAATAGACCGATTTAACTAAATATCGGTCGAAATTTTTATATGGGGGACTAAGTCCAAAAATGGTCTAAATGTATTCCGATTTGATTACAAATAAAATTTTAATCAAATATTTTAATTTTTATGAATTTTGAGAGAATTATTTGAATATCGGGAGGGTGGTTTGTATGGGGACTACGAGAAGGACTGACCCGATTCCTTTGAAATTTGGTGTGAAGGTTTGTGTATACAAAATTGTATTACCTGTTAAATTTCAAAACGATATTTATTATAATACGGTTATTAGAGAAATTTAAGCGAAATGCAAAGGGAGCGTTTGTATGGGGGCTAGGTCTTAACGTAGAAAGATTTTTTCCAATTTCAATAGGCTTCGTCCTTGGGCCAAAAGAAGCTTAAGTTTCAAATTTCAAGTCAATTGATTGTAAATTGCGACCTGTATCGTGCTTAAACTGATAGATGGACAGACGGACGGACGGACATCGCTAAATCGACTCAAAAAGTAATACTGAGTCGATCGGTATACTTGAAGGTAGGTCTAGGACCAATATTTCGGGTAGTTACAAACATCAGCACAAACTCATTATACCCTGTACCACAGAGTGGTAC
Organism: Pegoplata infirma; assembly: GCA_963921195.1. NCBI lineage: Eukaryota > Metazoa > Arthropoda > Insecta > Diptera > Anthomyiidae > Pegoplata > Pegoplata infirma. The sequence continues at coordinate 195,307,132 of OY992540.1, read as the reverse complement.
AGGGTATAATGAGTGGTACAGGGTATACCACAGAGTGGTGTGGGGTATAATAAGGATTTTATTGCATTTTTTGCAAGGAATAATTTTAAACATAATTAATTTTTTCAAATCTCCCTTAGTTTTCGAGTTATCAAAACACAAACCTGAAGTTAAACTTAAAAAAAAACTAGTCGCAAAGTTAAATTCGATTAGTCCGAATCTATAAATACCCTCCACAATGCAATTTTTAAGTGATGAAAAAATTGCCTAATGTGAACAAATTAGCAATTTTGATTAGAAATATTTTATTTTGAGTAAAACAATTTTTTTTGTCATTTTTGTAAAAAAAATTACTAAAATTTTTTTTTGAGTGTAAAATTTTTTTTAATGGAAAAATTTTTTTGAGTGTAAAATTTTTTTTAGTGTAAATTTTTTTTGAGTGTTTTTTTTTTTGTGTAAAAATATTTTTGAGGGACAAAAATATGTTATTAAATATTTTTGTGACCAATGCTTTTAAAACATGTTTAACCGTTTTTTAACATGTGAATTTAAGGTAAAACTTATCTGAGATTCACGGTTTTACTAATAACTTTTGAACCACTGGACTGATTTTGCTGAAATTCAATACCAACCAGACCATACAAATTTATATTCCAAGCTTCAGCACCCTTAGAATTGTCTTAGAATTGTTCTGTGGTACAGGGTATAATGAGTTTGTGCTGATGTTTGTAACTACCCGAAATATTGGTCCTAGACCTACCTTCAAGCATACCAATCGACTCAGAATGAATTTTTGAGTCGATTTAGCGATGTCCGTCCGTCCGTCTGTCCATCTATCGGTTTAAGCACGATACAGGTCGCAATTTTCAATCAATTGACTTGAAATTTGAAACTTAAGCATCTTTTGGCCCAAGGACCTGTTGAAATTGGAGAAAATCGGTCAATGTTAAAACCTAGCCCCCATACAAACGCCTCCTTTGAATTCGGTTTAAATGACTCTAATAAACGTATTATAATAGATATCGCTTTGAAATTTAGCAGGTAATCAAATCTTATATGCACGAATCTTCATTTCAAGATTCAAAGATCGGGTCAGTCCTTCTGGTAGTCCCCATACAAACCACCCTCCCGATATTCACATAAATCCCGCAAAAAATTTATTTTTAGGTGTTAAACGTATACTTTAGTAACCTAATCAAATCGGAATACAATTGTACCATTTTTGGACTTAGTCCCCCATTTAAAAAATTTCGACCGATATTCAGTTAAATCGGTCTATTGACAAAAAAATTAACCAATTCCACTAAAATTTGATCTGTGTGTGTTTTCTACACTAAATAAAGATCTAACAAAAGACAAATCCAATCGGTCCATGTTTGGCCTTAGGACCCATTTTCCGGAAAATACTGGAGTAGGGTATCATATGGTCGGTCTTGACCGACTATAACTTTCTTACTTGTTTTTATCTCGTAAATTCTCGAAAAAAACCCTGTCCCTCACCGACTGCGCCAACCCCCTTCTTCTTCCACCAAAAAAATACGCCCTGCCATTTTTTTCACTATTTAACGTGTTGAAAGATTCGACACATCCGAATTTAATACTTTTACTTGTTTGTTTTATTTTTGTTAAACAAATGAAACAATTTTATGTCAGAAGAAGTTCAAAGTCCTACACTTGGACCCTTCTATTGGGGCGTGGATATTAAACATTCATTTAAATAATGATAAAATTGTATTACTTAAGTGCACACAAAAATTTATTAGCTAAAAAATTTTAATTAAATCTATTGATCAAAACAATATAAATTGGTCAATTATTGTTTTGATCAACATTTTTGTTATTTTCTTTAACTATCAACTTACAAATTTTGAACATACCAGTTTTTTCGCTTTAATTTATTGAATTCATTTATTCAAAAATATACAATAAAATGGGGGTTTCCTTTTTTGTATTGTTGGAAACATATTGGAAAGCAAAAAATGTGAATTTCTTTATAATTTTGCCATAAGCTTACAATTCATATGTTAAATCAATTATTATTTTGATTGACTTTAAATAAAAAATTTATTAAATTAGTGATCAAAATCGAAAAAGTGTTAAATTGAAAATAAAATCAATTAATCACCTACAATTTGATGATTGATATAACAATTTTCTACATCGGAGGAGTTTCAATTAAAAAATTAATTGAATTTGCATTTTTGTTGATTGAAATTCGATTGCAATTCTGTGTTCAAAAAGCATACGAAATTATTTTGTAAACATTTTCCGCCTAGCCGCCCTGAAAAAAACGACCCAATTTTTTTTCATGTTGAAAGGTATCAAAGATTCGGTACAACCGAATTAAACACTCTGACTTGTTTTTTTTTTTTTTTTTTAGAAAATTCCCAAAAACTAAAATTGATTTAGAGATTTCTTAGGGCTGCCCCAGTGTGGACTATCAGAAATACATAAATTCGTTCTACATATTTATTAAATTATTACTCTTATCGTTTGTTATAAAAGATTCTCCAAAATCAATGTCAAGTTTTTGTTGCTAATTTCTTTATTGAAATTTATACACTCTAACATTTTTATGTGTAAAATTAACTGAAGATGATAGTTGCGACAAAAAAAATGTTTAATGTTTTGTGATCAAAATTATTTTTAGTAAAATCATCTTAAATGGCATTCAAGGCAACCACAACTTTTAATATTTTGTGGTCAGCTACATTTTTAATAAAAACTGTTTATACTGTAGTTGGCTTCCGTTGTTAAAAATAACTGTCATGTGAAGTATTTTTAATTATTTTTGTTAATACTTGTTTACTTTAAAAATATAATTTTTAATTTCTAAATATAGTTTTTTACTTTGCTAAAATTTATATTGAAAATTTTTAGAAAGTCATTAAACATTTGAAAATTAATGCAGTTACAGCTACATGACAGGTGTTTGTGGAATAAGTGGTACTTGTTGATCTCAAATAGAATTTCAGTTGTTTTTGTATTAAAAATTTCAAACATTATTTTTTATACATCTGTTTCAAAAAAAAAATGTACAAAAAAAATATTAAACTGAAGTAACAGTAGTTTTATAAAGTTTCCAGCAAAAACATGGTAATGAGTTGTGAAAAGTAATCATTACCAAGTACATTATTTATAATGAGTACCCATTACCATTAACATTATTTTAAGCCCAAAAGTAACTACTTCTCAGTAATATGTTATAAAAGCACCTCTAAGTAATAATATCTCTTCGCACTTGCAGTTTTTTACTTTTACAATTCAATTAACTTAAAAAGTACTTAAAAACTTAATAAAAATTACTCAATTTTTAAGTTTTAGTAAAAACAAGTTAAATTTTAAAAGTTTTAATTAACTAATTATTTTACTTCTTATTGGTAATGGGATTAAACTCCTTATTTGTAATCTGAGTCAGTAACTACTTATTTATCTCCATACTCTTCACTAGTTATTTTTGTCTCACGCCCTTGTTAAAATAATTAGTGTTTCATTCAATAAGTAACTACTTATTAACATCTGTTTCGGATTACAAAACCCATTACTAGTAATGCCAATTTTTGCTGGGTTTTTATGAGTTTATTAGGAACAACTGTAAAAAAATACATAAATGTAGCAAATATTGTTTTAAGTAGTTATTTTGAGTTAAAAAAAACTGTAAAAAATTACTACATTTAGTTTATTAAGAAACAACTGTAAGAAAAAACAACAATGTAGCAAATATTATTTTATGCAGTTATTTTGAGTTAAAAAACTGTAAAAATTACTACATTGTAGTATTTTTTTTTAAAGGTTATTTCACAAAAATTTTAAACGGGACCAAAATGAATATGTCAAAAATTAAAAAAAAAAATACAGTGTTAAATTCAGCTATAACGGACCTTTCCTACCCACCTATATGGGTATGGAGAGGACACCTTTATCCTCGCCAGGGAGAGGACACCTTTACCCTCGCGACAAATATTTATTATATTTTTTGAACTTAAGTAATACAATTTTATCATTATTTAATTTGTTTTTTTTTTATATCCACGCCCACAAAAGGGGGCGGGCCAAAAAAATATCATTTGGTTATCCCTCTGTGTATTTTTCTGACATTTAAGTGTTTTATTTCTTTAACAAAAAAACAAAAACAAGTAAGAAAATTATGATACCCTACACCAGTTTTTTTCCGGGAAATGGGTCTCAAGTCCAAACATGGACCGATTGGATCTATCTTTCGTTAGATGTTTAATTAGTGTAGAAAACAAACATAACCCAAATTTAAGTTAAATTGGCTTATTTTTGTTGTCAATAGACTGATTTAACTAGAATGAATAACTGAATATCGAGCGAAATATTTATATGGGAACTAACAATAAGTCTAAAAATGGAACAAGTGGGAAATAGGGCAAATTGGTACATTATTTATTTTCTGAGCAAATGGTCTCAGAATATTGAAATTTAAACTCATGTGGAAATAACATTTCGAAAAAAGTAATATTTTGAAAATTCGTTTTATAAAGAGGGGAGAAGGGGGAAAATAGGGCGAAGTGGTACATTTTGTATCTACTGAACTAATGGTCCTACAAACTTAAAATTTTGATAGGATCCGCTCGCGGAACTAACTTTTTAAAAAATTTACTTTTTTGAAGATTTTGGTTTTAAGGAGGTCCAAAAGGAGGAAAATAGGTAAATGTGATACACTCAAAAAAATACGTTAGTAGATTTACTAATTTTTTTTTGCTAATGCTAGTTCGCTAACTTTTAGCAAATTTTTAGTTGAGATTAGCATGTTAGCAAAAAATTCTTGTAAACTTCATTTAGCACATTAGCAATTTTAAACAAACTTTGAACTAATTTCATTTGCTAAGATTTGAAATTGAGTTGACAACATTTTTACAAGATTTTTTGCTAATATTAGCAAAATAAATGGTAATTTTTTTTTATTTTCAGAAAACTTAAAATCGCGCTATCTCGGAAACTAAGCCAGATAGAGCAAAATGGAGGCAATTTTGGTTCTCGAGCTCTCCATAGTATCGCCGGCCCTCTTCACATGTGTGGACCCTAACGGGCCCTAACTTTGGATCCAAAAAAGTTAGCATTCCCGAAAATTTTAAAATGCTCATATCTCGGTAAATATTGCCGACACAACAAAAAGTCCAAAACCATTTTTGTAGCTCTCAGCACGTAGAACAAGACCGCAAAATAGTCAAAAGCTCTCAGAGTAATATTTTTGAAGTTATCGATTTTTTTAATTCTCAAGACCCCAGTGGTCCCCTATAATCACGTATCTCAAAAACTAAGCAAGGTAGAGCGAAACGGACACAAAATTTGGGTCAAAAACTATAACGATTTTTAAGGAACCCAACTAGGTCTAGGCCCATCGGGGTCTGGACCTATCGGGTCCGAACCCAATGGGGTCCTCAGATGTGTATGAACTAAGTTAAAAAAAAAATAATAAATTTAGTTAACTAATTATTGGCAAAACATTTTTGCTAACTTTAGCAAAAAAATTGTGGGTTCAAAATCAGCAAATTTTCTTGTAGGTTTACAAGCTTTTTTTGCTAACATTACAGTTTTTTTTTTAGTGTAAATTTTAAACTAATGGTCTTGGAAACATGACATTTGGAATATAGGGTCATCTCGCGGAAATAACATTCTGAAAGAATACTTTTTTGAAAATTTCGCTTTAAAAGGGGGAAAGGAGGGCAATTTTGTATATGAGGCATTCCACACCAAATGTCCCGCTACAGAAAAACATGTGTCCCGTAAATCTCTGAATAGATTGATGGATAGCCCTATATGGAACTAAGAAAATTGCGTTTTGGTTTTTCAAATTTTCAAAAACTGGGCTTATTAGACGTGGTCAAATATTGGATAAATGGTCAATTTTGTGGCGATTTGCCTTGATTAAATACACCGCTCAACAGTCATTTTCCGGTTTGATATCTGATGATCAATTTTAGTAGACTTTGATCTCCTGATTCCAAATCTGTTCTCCAAATTTTCCCATCACGTCCAGATTTTTAGTTATTCACGGTTGAAAATGCGAAAAATGACGATTTTTGCATTATTTGAAAGCCTGCACAGCAGCCATTCAGTGGAATACAAATTTGGTATAAAGCGCAAAAGTATAATTTTCAAATTATTACGTTTGGTTGGGCTTTACTTGCGTTTTAAAATGATACTGTTAAAATTAACATTTTTGTAAAAAAGGTAAGGTAGATACCTTAGTTTTTTAAAATGCATGTTTGGCCAATAATAGTGCAACAACTTGAAATTTTTTTGATCATATTTTTGAGATCATAGTTCAATTCTACTCTCACGCTTTATACCTGATTTTTATACCACCCAGCGGCTGCTGTGCAGGCTTTCAAAAAAGGCAAAAATCGCGTTTTTTCGCATTTTCACACGCGAATAATTAAAATTCTAGACGTGATGGAAAAATTTGGAGCACGAATTTGGAATCAGCGAGTCAAAATCTTTAAAAATTTTATATCAAACTTCAAACCGGAGCCAAAAACCTTCGATTTGTTGAGCGGTGATATTTATCATATTAAAACGGAATGCACCACAATCTCAAAAATTTACGTTCTTATATAGTTTTGTATAAGCTATCGATTAAATTTTTTTTTTGGAAAATTTTAAGAACCCGTTCTGAAATTTTCCATTTTTTAAAAAAGTTAGTTTATCAAAAATCCGGCCACGTTTTTTTAATTTTTTTTTTTAAGTTTAGATGTTTGTCCATTAACACAAAAAAATTCAGAAACGCGTTTTTTCTTTTTTTTTCGAGAAATCACATTTGAATTTTAAATTTCATAACAATTTCGTAATTTGCTTGTATTTTCTTTAACGTTGCGAATGAGTATTATTAATTAAATATACATTACTCATACGCTCTTTTGAAACAAGAAAATACAAGCAAATTACTAAATTGTTATGAAATTTAAAATTCAAATGCGATTTTCTCGAAAAAAAAACGAAAAACGCGTTTCTGAATTTTTTTTGTGTGGATGGACAAACATCTAAACTTTAAAAAAAATATTTAAAAAAAATATTTTTCCAATATATGACCACGCCTCCTAAGCCCAGTTTTTGAAAAATTGAAAAACCAAAAACGCAATTTTCTAAGTTCCATATAGGGCTATCCATACAACATATTCAGAAGTTTAATGTACACATGTTTTTTTTTCGCTGGAAATTTGGTGTGGAATGCCTCATATGCTGAAGTATCCTAGACAATTTTTAGTTTAATTTTGTGTTAGTAACGAAAACAACTGTCGAAAATTGTTGGTTGACATTTCTCAAAGCAAAACAACTACGTGTAAAGTTAATAACAGCTAATGCCATTTAATTTACAAACAACCAACATTAAATTTTTCTGAGTGTACATTCATTTTTAATACTTAATATGCCTCTTAAAATCAACAATTTAGAATTCTTTATTCTTCAGCAATATCTCAAAAAAGGCTTATCAATTTACAATGACTTATTAACATACATACAAAAAAAATGTATTTCAATATTCTTTAATCATATAATGTAAATTAGTATATTGGCGAAATGAAACATTTTGTGTTTATATATTTTTTTTATTGCACGTGCGGGGATATTTGTTATAAAATAAAGTCAAACAAATTTATTGATAAGAATTTTTGCAAAAATGATTATACATAGTATTACTTTTGACCAATTTAGTAACGAGATATCAGACCCTTTCATATTGGAAATCTAATTCATTACATACAAACACTCAAAAAAGTATTACAGTAACTACATGTTAGTTGTTTATAAATAAATCGGTACACACAGTTGTTTTCAACTTTAAATGTGGTTGTTTTTTCTATGACAAGTATGAAACAACTATTTTCGTTAGTTATTTTTAGTCGTTTTTAATAGTCATTTGAAAAAGTTGTTTTTATTCAAAATTTTCAAAGTTTTTTATTTTTTTTTTTTAATTATTAAAATTTTAACGCATTTTTTTGCACTTGTATGGCAAAAAAAATTTTTTTACAATTTCGAATGTCCGGGCAAATTTTTATTCTACTAGACCTTAAAATTTACCCATGGAGCCCGGCGTTTAAAGTTTTGAATTTTTTAAATTTAAAAAAAAAAAAATTTATTAAAAATATGTCTTGCGATACAATCGGTTTTCGAGATATTACTATTTGAAATTTGCCAAAAAAAATGGCAGCTTTTTCCTGCGTTCATGATTTTTTAAAAAAAAATCTCAAAGTCTCTTTCCCTTAACCCTTTCATAAAGCTTAAGACAATCTTTTATTTAAACTTAATTTAATCCAAAGTCAATCGTTTTGAACCTCGGCGCCCTTTGATAAAAGTTTTGGATTTTTGGAAAATTTTTCAAAACATTTTAAATTTTCTGAAAAATTAAAAAAAAAAAAAACAAATATCTTGCGATACATTATTTTTTATTCATTTTCGCATGCAGAATACGAGTATCGAAAAATTTTCTCAAATTGGTAAAGCCATTTAAAATTTGTCAAAAAATTTCCAAAAATGTCGTACAGGGAAATAATGAAAATATTCGTAGAACTTGTTTGAAATGTTTTATGAAGTTTTTCATAAAGTGAATGAAAGTATTCATTGATTAAATGTGTAAAATACCACTGTGGAACAAATTCAGGTTAGCAAAAGTTAGGTCGATTCTGAGAATGAGGGGTGAAAATAGAGGCTAAATTAGAAGACCCGTATCGCGGCGTTTGTTTATGTTAGTTCAATTTGTTTTTTAATCGACCTTCGAACTTTGCACACTGATAGAAAAACGCTACATATCACTAATGAATGGAATTCATTAACGTTGGTTCATTGCAACAATGAAATTTTTCATATGCTGAATGAAATTTCATACATATTGTGCAAGATATTCATTAATTTGTATTCATTAGATTTCGTAGTTTCATTAAAAAATTTCATTAAGTTTTGTTTACAAAATTTTCTGTTTTTTGACACTTGTCGTGTCGCGTCTGTTTAGTCTGTTAGTTTACGCGCGCAACAAACAGCTGATCAGAGCGTGATTTTTTCTAAGATTTTTTTTACGAAATTTAAAATGAAATGTTGTTGATTAATTAAAAGTATTTATTAAACTCACGTTGTTTTAAATTATTTCGGGGTCTTATTTATGTATTAAAAGTAAACGTTATAGAAAAATTTTGTGTGAGAAAACTGAGTGAAATCTATAGATAAAATAAAAAATATGTGGAAGTGTTTTTTTAACATGGTTATTTTGTGATTTTTTTCAGATTTTTTAACGAAATTTTAAATAAAAACTAAATTATTAATTAACAAATTTTTGTGATGTTTTATATTAGTTCGTGGTTTTAATTATGTATTACAAGTTAAGGTTGGAGTAAAATTTTGTGCGAGAAAACTAAGTGAAAACAATTTTTTATTATTTTTAATTCTATAAAAAGATCTTTACAATTTCATACATATATTTCATTGTAAAAATAAAAGCAACATTTATTCAATAAAAGTATTTCATTTCAAAAATAAAAAGTAGGATTTATTCAATGAAAGTATTTCATAGGAATTAAATACTTTTTTCATTAAAGTAATGAAACATTTTCATAAAAATCAATTTATATTTTGTATGAACAATTTTCGTTCAACTGTTGACGAGTGTGGACGTGTTTTATTTTAACTCCGTGCTATAAATTGAATTACTAAAATTGTTCGTAATAGGTTTGTTCGTAATAGGTATTTTTGTGATATTTTCATTACCACATCAAGGACAATGAAAATATGGACACAAATGATACCGATTTAGTTCGAGGCTCTGCCTCACCGACTGGTGCTGGTCCTAGCACTGGTCTTAGGGTTGCGACCTTGAAGTCCGGCCTTGATTCTGGTAGGGGTGCTCAGCCTAATATTGGTGGTAAAAAGAAAAAGAAACTTAAGCCATCAAAGGTCAGGCACAACCAGAGAAGGCTTTGTTTGAAAATAATTAACAGACTAAGCCAACTCGATGGAACGAAGCTCTCCGAACGTGAGAGGGCGTCGCTATCATGGGCGAAAGGAGTCATTGAAGAACAGGACAAACTTTCGGCAATGCGCGCATCTGACAAACAGAGCGCTGTTTCGGCCTCGTCATCGAAGTCTGGTAAAAGGTTGCGCTCGCCCGACGAGAAACCTTTACCTAAAAGATCTAAGGTGACCGGCAACGTCTGGACTCAGTCTTTTAGTGAAGTGGTGAAAGGTAACTTCGTTAGGGCTGTGATAAACAGGCAAAATGGGGATTGTAGTATTCCAAGGGACAAGTGGAGTTTAGTTGAAACTAAACTAAATGAAATCTACTATAGGCTTCTTGAGAGTATGACTGATTTTCTCCCTACTACTGTCAACGCAGGTTGGTATCAGGGGCGAGTAAAACTCGTTGCTTTTGGAAACGAAAGATCCGCAGCCGTGTTTAAGGTTGCCATTAGCCAAGTGGGAGAGTTATGGCCTGGAGCCAGACTGGACGTTGTGGAAAAACATGATATCCCCTCGCAACCCAGAGCTCATGCATGGATCCCAATGGCTACAAGTGACACTGCGGTGATTCTAAAGATGATAAAAGTCTGCAATCCTGACCTTCCAACTCAGAATTGGCAAATTGCCAGATTGGGTGAGATGGAGGGCGCTCGTCGTCAAGCAGTGGTCTTGGTTAATGAGGAATCGCTTCCGCTTTTAGCCAGGACTGACGGCATTATTAGATTTGGCTTTTTTCATATAAGAGTCAATGTCTACAAGGGCGACCAGAAGCCTATTTTGGAAGCAGACAAGCCAGTGGCAGAGTCGGCTGGGGAGGAGAATCTGGAAAAGGTTGATATTCAGCTGACCGATTCTAGGCTGATGGGAGATGCATCTGGCATTTTCGAAACCGAATCTGGTAACGAATGCGACCTCTGTGATGGCACGGAGGATAAAGCTGATGCCACTATGGGTGACATTCAGGACGAGGCCCATGCAGTGAGGAATTCGGAGAGTTCTGTTGCCTCCGATTCAGAACAGATGGGACACATATCTGGCTTATTCGACACCGAATCTGGGGACGAATGCGACCTCTATGATAACACGGAGGATGAAGCCAATAACACGGTGGTGGAAAGGATGGTGGAAAAAAAGCAAGATGTTGCGGTTCCTACAAATAAACCTCCATCACTGTAAGGCAGCCTCAGCTGCACTATTGCTGCGCCTGACGACAGGAGCAGTTGACTTGGTTTTTATCCAAGAGCCCTGGGTGCGGGGTGGCAGGGTTTGCGGATTGAAGACCCCTGGGTTTAAGTTGATGGTTGCCAAAGGTGAGGGCTCACCAAGAGCCTGCATATTGGCGAAAAATGGCTTAAATATATTCTTTTTATCAACTTTTAGTGATATGGATGTTACAGCGGCTAGCTTAGAGCTTCATGGGAAATCTATTTGGCTCGCCTCTGCGTATTTTCCTAATCCGGGGCCAATACCCCCGGAGAAGGTTGGCGGTCTGATTCGGGAGTCTGAATCTAGGGGACACCAGTTACTAGTGTGCTGTGATGCTAATGCACATCATTCGATATGGGGTAGTACAGACACAAATGATAGAGGCGAATCACTTTTGGAGTTTTTGTTAAGCACTAACCTGTATATTTGTAACAAGGGTAGTGAACCAACTTTCGTTACAAGTACGCGGCAAGAGGTTCTTGACGTAACACTTGTATCAGATACATTGTCTGACAGAATTGATGACTGGAGAGTTTTGGAAGAGCATTCTTTCTCAGATCATCGCTACATTGAGTTTTTACTCAGGGAGCGTGCCCCGGTTGAGACAGTCTCTAGAAATCTGAGAAGAACAAACTGGGTGAAATATAGGGAGACTTTTTCTTTGCTTTTGGATGAAGTACCCCTATCTGAACCGCATAGTTTAGCGGAAATTGACTGTCTGGTTGACCATATAACAAATGTTTGTAATAGGTGCCTGGATGCGTCTTGCCCTTCTGCAAAGCCTAGAGGGAAAAAAAAGCCACCTTGGTGGTCAAATGAGTTGCAGACGAGCAGAGATTCCTGCAGAAAGCTCTTTAATAAGGCTAAATTTTCAAGAGCGGACGAGGACTGGTCTGCATACAGGGTGCAACTTAAGAGTTATAAAAAGATGATCAGAAATGCAAAATGTGATTCTTGGAAAAACTTCTGTGGAAACATAGAAGACGTTTCTGAGGCATCCAGGCTGCGCAAGGTTCTGGCTTCTTCTCCTTGCACCCTAGGATACCTGAAAGATCCTAATGGGGTGTGGTCTTCCTCCAGTGGAGAGTCGCTGGATCTCCTTTTCAACACGCATTTTCCGGGCAATTCCATGACGCCGTTTCAAGCTTTGGAACGTTCTGACGCCCAAGCATCTGAAATTGCTTCGGAAATAATAAATATGCCAACATTAATCTGGGCGATAAAAAGCTTCAGGCCCTATAAATCCCCGGGACCTGATGGTATAATTCCGGCTGAGTTGCAGCAAGTGTTGGACTATATAGCCCCGTTGCTGTATAATCTATACACAGCATGCATCAACTGGTCGTATATTCCTTTAAAATGGAGGGATACCAGAGTCGTATTTATCCCGAAGGCTGGGAAAAGTTCCCACACAGCTCCGAAGGATTTCAGACCAATTAGTTTGTCTTCTTTTTTGTTAAAGACAATGGAACGAATGATAGACTCATATTTGCGTAGAGTGATTGACCCGAGGTTGCTTTCGACAAAGCAACATGCATACAGCAAGGGACGATCAACGGAAACAGCTCTTCATGAGCTCGTTGGTACCATCGAGAGATCGCTTTCGGTAAAGGAGTACACTATGGTGGCCTTTCTTGATATTGAGGGGGCTTTTAATAATGTCATTCCAGAATCGATAATATTGGCATTGTCTGGTCTGGGAGTAAAGCGTGAAATCGTTTTAATGGTGGAAAACCTACTTGCCAATAGACGTATAACGTCTGAATTGGGAGCGTCCGTCATATCTCGATTTGTCAATAGGGGCACACCACAAGGAGGTGTTCTTTCGCCGCTTCTTTGGAACCTGGCACTGAATTCAATGCTACTATCTCTAGAAGCACGTGGTTGTCATGTTATCGCATATGCTGACGATGTCGCGATAGCGGTAAAGGGGAAGCATCTGCCAACATTGCGGGACATTCTTCAGGGTTCTCTGAAAGATCTGTCTAAATGGGCAAGAGACTGTGGTCTAGGAGTTAATCCCAGTAAAACAGAGCTTGTTTTGTTTACAAGGAAAAATAAGATTCCTGCTTTTGATCCTATTTCTCTGGACGGTACTGAAATCACCTTCTCAGATGGAGCCAAGTATCTTGGAGTATTTCTTGATAGGAAGCTGAATTTCAGGCGTAATATTGAGGAACGGGTGAGAAAAGCAACGATTGCGTTGTATTCCTGTAAAAGGGCCATTGGAAAACGATGGGGTTTTAGCCCTCAAGTCGTTCATTGGATCTATACAGCAGTGGTGCGTCCAATTTTGCTGTATGGAATCATTGTCTGGTGGCCTGCTTTGGAAACAAAAGCGAACTTTGTCTTTATCACGAAGGTACAGAGAATGGCGTCAATGTGCATCACTGGTGCTCTTCGTACTACACCTACGGCTGCATTAGAAATCCTCCTTCACCTGATACCCTTGGACATATTGGGTAGGCAGTATGCGGCTGCGTCGGCAATTCGACTTAATAGCACGCTGCAATGGAGGAGCAGTGATTGTGGCCATAGCGCGATCTTGAAAAAGATAACAATACCACAAAATGTGGACTGTGCTCCCTCTCTGAGCCTCTTTGAGCGCCACTTTACCACTATGATACCATCCAGGGAGTCTTGGATGGGGGATACTCCGGGTAGTGGAGCTACCATAAATTTTTACACAGATGGATCGAGGCTGCACGAACAAGTGGGCTTTGGGGTCTATTCGGAAGAGCTTGGATTGAGCCTGGCTCGTAGATTGCCAGATCATTGCAGTGTTTACCAGGCAGAGATGCTGGCAATAAAGGAAGTGGCTGACTGGTTGAGCTGCAATGTCTTGTCTACAACCGCAGTCAACATCTATACTGACAGTCAAGCCGCGGTCAAGTCCCTGGATTCAATGTTTCTGAAAACAAGATCTGCCCTTAACTGCCGCACGTCTTTAAATGAGATGGCCAAGCAGTTTAACATACGACTCATATGGGTCCCAGGGCACAGAGACATTCCAGGGAATTGCAAAGCCGATGAGCTTGCAAGACTAGGAACTACCTTACAGGTTCCAACAGAATTGGAATGTGTTGGTATGCCTCTAGAAACTTGCAAGCAAAACCTACGGCTTTGTTCTGCGACGGAGACTAATCAAAGATGGGCAAATGGATGGACGTGTGAGACAACACGACTGATTTGGCCTTCTCTTAATCAGGGGCGCACAAGTGAGCTGATATCGCTTCCAAGAGGAGAGATTTCGACGGTGGTTTCTATAATTACCGGACACTGTCTTATAGGGAAGCACGCAGAGCGGTTAAATGTGCCGTCGAATGACTTTTGCCGAAGTTGCATGGATGAAGAGGAGTTGGAAACTATCGAACACTTTATTTGCCATTGCCCGGCACTTTCTGGTCAGCGACTTGCTTCACTGGGATCTAGGGAGCTGTACGATCTTTCTGATTTGTCGGATGTCAAAATACAACATCTAAGGAGTTTCATAAGAAGCTCAAACTGGTTTAACGACAGGGACTAGTAGGGAAACCTATTACGATCCCGTGGTATCACAATGGACCTCAGAGTCTACGTGTGTTGACGTAAAACGTCAGCAGCCACTTACAACCTAACATAACCTATGAACAATTTTCATTAATTTAATGAAACTTGTTTTTGCAATTATATTTTATGATACCCATTTCATTAATTCAATGAAACCCTTCATAGGTTCCTTTTTAACGTCATTTTTCATAACATTAATGTAGATTTTCATTATTGTCATGTACAAATTTCTATCAGTGCAGATAAATGCCGATTTTCCGCATATTGTTTATATGGTTGTTTGGCTATAACTCGTCGACTAATTGATATTTTTCAATCTGTAAAAGCCAAATTATTGCCAACAATTAAAATATTTTAAAAAAATTTCTAAATCATTTTTTTAAAAAATTTTAATTGTTGGACGGGTCTCTAGCAATAATTTGGCTTTTACAGATTAAAAAAATATTAATTAGTCGACGAGTTATAGCCAAAACACCATATAAAAATATGCTGAAAATCGGTATTTGACTGAAAAGTTCGAAGGTCGATTAAAAAAAATCGAACTAACATAAACAAACGCCGCGATACAGGTCTTAAAATATAGCCTCTATTTTCACCCCTCACTCTCAGAATCGACATAATTTTTGCTAACCTGAATTTGTTCCACAGTGTAGCAGTAGGTAAGTGAAGGAAAATTGCAGCCTAAAATTGAAATTAATAAAACATGTTCAGTAAAAATGTTATTTAATTTACGTGATTGTAGTATACATGGTAGAAAAAATACACTTTCACATTTTTTATGGTTTTCACTTACAAGGGAAGTCTCCCTGGTGTCACCCTCCGATCTTCATGAAATTTGGATATGTTGTTTAGAACGAAAATTAATCCGACACATATTTTTTTTAGCAGTCCAAACTCATTCTTAGGGGTGGTAGGTTTGTATGGGGGAAATTGAATTTTTTCAGTTTTTTACGATTTACGCCTATTTAAACAGAATTAATATAGGCATGTGTGGTATCAGATTAAAGGTATTTAAAATACCTATCTCGTGGTGCTAACAACGGGCCAAAGAAGTTAATATTTTTCGACTTATTAACAAAAATGTGCTAAAATTTTGGTATTTTACACAATATGACGAAAAGTTGTGCATGTTTGGACACGTTCTTAGCACACGTAGATAGGTTTTCCAAAGACCTTTCATTTGCTATGCAACGTGACTATTAGACCGGGTCGAAAAAAAAAGTTCCCATTGTGCGGGCTTAATTTTAAAGCTTACCTCGAAAAAGTTCCATAGCCAAAATATAAGATTTTGAGGTCGCGATTTGGTACCGCCGAAATCGTTATTTGTTCATAACTTTGTCATTTGATGTCCGATCGTTTTAAAAAAAAAATTGTTTGAAAGTCCTCCGCGAGTACTAAATTTGACCCATATCTGGTTTTGACCTCTGAGCTCATCTTCTTGTCATGAGTGTTAGTTTCTCAGCTTTCTACCCACCTAAATGATTTTTATTTTTCCATTAAATTATAGCATTAAAAAATTCATGAAATTCTTCCCTTAGAAGTACCCTCTTAAATTAATTAACAAAAAAGTTACATTCAATTTTAAATTTCCATAGAAAAAGATTTAAAACACTTGTTCGTATGTGGGGCAAAACGCGTCAAAGGTCCACACCAAAAAACAAATGTTGTCCAATTTAAGTATAATTTTGGTAAAATAGTAGGTTAATGATAGGTATTCTAAATTACAAATATAAAATTTTTTGATGAAATATTGGCAGAGTTACAGGGTTGGAAAGTTTTGATGTTTTTGATATGAACATATTTTGGTGAATTTTAATTAACATTTTGATGAAACAAAAATTATAATTTTTAAAACGAATTTTAAAGTATTTTTGACGGCCTTTAAAATGGCACTTGTGTTTTTTTTGAAAAAAATAAATTTGACCTCAAAATTCAAGGTCAAAATATTAAATTGTAATTATCTTATAAGGGTCGCACTTTTAGATTTTTTTCACTAAGCCCACTAGAAAGGTTGACATTTTTTTTAATTTCGGTTTTTTTTTAAAAAATGGTATGTATGATACTTTATGAGAAATCAATTTTTTTACGAGTACATAACACCCAAACTGCACTGATTTCTTTATTTTTTATGCGTGCAACGTTTGTTGTGTGTGTTTACAACGCACACTTTATCTAAGCATTGATTTTTGTTGTTGTTATTATATGCAGATTAAAGCGATTTCAGTACAATTTGAGTGTTATATACTCCTAAAAAATTGATTTCTCATAAAGTATCATACATACCATTTTTTTTAAAAAAACCGAAATTAAAAAAAATGTCAAGCTTTCTAATGGGCTTAGTGAAAAAAATTTAAAAGTGCGACCCTTATAAGATAATTACAATTTAATATTTTGACCTTGAATTTTAAGGTCAAATTTATTTTTTTCAAAAAAACCACAAATGCCATTTTAAAGGCCATCAAAAATACTTTAAAATTAGTTTTTTAAATTATAATTTTTGTTTCATCAAAGTGTTAATTAAAATTCACCAAAATATATTCTTTTCAAAAACATCAAAACTTCCCAACCCTGTAACTCTGCCAATATTTCATCAAAAAATTTTATATTTGGAATTTATACTACCTATCATTAACCTAATATTTTGGCAAAATTATACTTGAATCGGACAACATTTGTTTTTGGGTGTGGACCGTTGACGGGTTTTGCCCCATGTATTTAAATACAAACTAAAAAAATTAAATATAGTTTAGAGGCATAATAACAAGTGTTTTTTCTAATTTTCTTTATATTGTATATGAAAATCTTAAATCAAATGTAACTTTTTTGTTAATAAATTTAACTGGATACTTCCAAGGGAAGAATTTCATGAATTTTTTAGTGCTATAATTTAATAGAAAAATAAAAATCATTTAAGTGGGTAGAAAGATGAGAAACTAACAATCATAACAAGATGACCTCTGAGGTTAAAACCAGATATGAGTCAACTTTAGTACTCGCTGAGGACTTTCTAACAATTTTTTTTTTAAAACGATCGGACATCAACTGACAAAGCTATGAACAAAAAACGATTTCGGCGGTACCAAATCGCGACCTAAAAATCTAATATTTTGGCTATAGAACTTTTTCGAGGTAAGCTTTAAAATTAAGCCCGCACAATGGGAACTTTTTTTTTTCTCCTTTATGGTCGACCCAGTCTAGTGACTATGCTTCTTTGCATAATATAGGAGATAAACGAAAAAAAACTGAAAAATGGCCTTGTCTTCCCCCCTCCCTTTTACCATCTAAATATGAATTTGAGCCGCTAAACAAAAATACATGTCCCTTTATTTTTTCTGATCTACAAAATAAAACCAATTCCATAAAGATCCGCGGGTGACACTAGGAAGACTTCCCTTGTTAGTTTTCTCACACAAAATTGTAATACACAAGTAAATATAAAATTATAAATTAAATTTCATTTCAAATTTCTTATAAAGAGCTAAAAAAATCACAAAAACAAGTCAGAACCAGGGTTGTCAGATATGGCGATTTCTCGCCAAACGTGGCGATTTTCTAACTTGTTTGGCGTCTTAATTTTTGAATTGGCGCCATGGCGATTTTTTGGCGATTTCTGAAATGGTTGGCAAATTTGTTGGCTATTTTTAAACAAAATCTGATTTTTTTTAAATAAATTTTGCGATTTTTTTTTAGTTTAATGTTTTTTTTTATTTTTGAGTGTAGCTTTTTAAATCTGGCAACCTTTTTAATTTTTTATGATTTTAAAATTAATGACACATAAACGTCAAAACTATTTTTTTACTCTGTTGCAAAGCTTGAAAGAACTAACGGTAAACAGAAAATATTTTCTTATGAAGTTTTTTAGTTATACCCTACACCACACTGTGGTACAGGGTATAATGAGTTTTTGCTGATGTTTGTAACTATGTGAATGTTATATCGTCAGCTTATTATTGTTTTGCTACATACGCCAACAACTCGGTTTCGAGAAAAACGATAAAATAGGTTTACCACAATTTTTCTCGAAAAGTAATCGATGGATTTTGTTTTAATGTTTACCATTTATTGCTACATATATTATTAACAAAGCTTCTAGTTTTCAGACTTTTACATACAATAGATCAAAATATTTTAAGCTTTTAAGAAAATAAGATTTTATGGTATTATGCTCCATATTTAATTTTGCTTACACATTTGGGACTTTTGTGTGATATGGAGCAAATGAGTTCTCAACGCAAAACAAAATAACAATGAAACAAAACGAGCTAGATCGACAAAACTGGGTATTTAGAACACTTATATAGTCAGGTTGCATGGTATTAAAAATGGGGATGATCGGTCAATGGACACGCCTACCTCCCACACAACCTAAATGGCAAATATGACATTACTTGAAATGTTTAGAAATTACGGTATTAAAATTTGGTACGTAGAATAGTACCAACATAATTAATCTTCATTCCAAAAATATGCAAGATCCGTTAATTTTTAAATAATCTAGAGCCTTTTCTATAACGCAAATTTTCAAAAACGTCAAAATGGTGTGTTTTTTCTTAGAAAATGCTGGATATCTCAAATTTGAAAATATGTGTTAAAAAACGGACTTCGGAATAAGAAAGAGGATATTTATATTATATATATTCCATTCCTAACTCATTTTTTTTCAAAAATGGCGTATGGAGCAAAACAATAATAAGGTGACGATATTATGACCGCATTTATTGTTACTTAGACCTCAACCTTTTAATATTAGTCAAAAAAATATTTTTTTGAGGAGTTTTTAAGTGTATATTTAATAGTATATAGTAAACAAAGTACATCTTTATGTATTCATAAATTATATTTTTTTTTTGTTTTTAATAAAAATGAACGAAAATATATTTTGGCGACTTTTTTTAATTTTTGGCGATTTTTGGCGACTTTTGGTTATTTGTAATTTTTATTTAATTTCTTCAAAAAAATTTTTTTTGATGATCTAAAAAAAAAAAAAGTACAAAAACTAAGAAAATAATGGGTTTGGCGACTTTTGGCGATTTTTGACATTGCATTTGGCGACAGAGCTCAAAATAATCTGACAACCCTGGTCAGAACAAGTGAGAGTGTTAAATTCGGCTGGGCCGAATTTTTTATACCCTCCAAAATGTAAAAAAAAAAATTGTCAGGGGCGTTTATTTTTTTAGGGGCGGGGGGGTTAATGGGGTCAGTGGGGGCGTTGAGAGCACCTTCCCATCGCGATAAATATACCAAATGATTCATTTATTTTACACACATACAAAAAAACACGTAAAAAAGTGTATTTTTTCAGAGGTTGGTTCAGTTCTTTAATAAGGAACTTTTTTCCCCCTGGCCCGATTTTGCCCATTCAATATATTTATGCCAAACTTCAGGAGTCTAACTGTTTTATTTTGGACTGTATTGTGTTATCTACAGACAGACGGACGGAAGGACAGACGGACATTCATAGAATGTCTTAGAATCGATCATGGATCATTTATGGGGTCCCCGACCGATATTTCGATGCGTTACACACGGAATGACAAAGTAAGTATACCCCCATACTGTGGTTGGGGGTATAAAAATCAGGGTTTGAAAAAAAACTCTAACGTACGGTACGTTAGTGTTCTGTACGGAACTATGGAGCGACCGCACGTTATCGAAACGTACCGTTCCAAGAACAAATTCACTAAAAAGTTTTTAGTGGTTGTGAAGGTGTTCGCAAACAGAATTCCGAACGTTATGCCTGCGAGTTGAAGAACAGAAACTTTACGATAACGTACCAAACTAGGTTAGAAACAAAATAAAGTTCTTTTAGTGTTCTGTTTGCGAACTTTTGATACATTTTTTAAATTTAAAATGGCGATATCTTGAAAACTAAGCAAGATAGAGCAAAACGGAGCACATTTTTGGTTCTTGGGATCTCCATAGTATCGCTAGGCCTCTACACATGGGTGGAGCCCATTGGGCCCTTATTTTGAATCTAAAAAGTTTCCGGAAATTTTAAAAATGCAAATATCTCGCTAAATACTGCCGACACGACATAAAGTCTAAAAGCGGTCATGTACTACGAGACAAGATCCACAAAAATGCTTTTAGACTTTTCATCGTGTCGGCAGTATTTAGCGAGATATGTGCATTTTTAAATTTCCCGGAATGCTAACTTTTTTAGATTCAAAATAAGGACCCAATGGGGTCGACCCACGTGTAGAGGCCTAGCGATACTATGAAGATCCTCTACTTTGCTTAGTTTTAGAGATATCGCCATTTTAAATTTAAAAAAAAATTTCTCAAAAGTCGGTACGTTATCGTAAAGTATCTGTTCTTCAACTCGCAGGCATAACGTTCGGAATTCTGTTTGCGACAGTGTTGCCACCAATGGAATTGGAAATTACACAAAAAATTATCCAAAATCTTACAAATTACACAAATTTTTTTATTTTGTCATTCCATTTGTAACTTCTGGTCTACACCTGATTTTTTCGTGGCAATAAGCAATAAGGTATACAAAATAAACAAAAAAAAAACTTTGCGTCTATGTTGATGGATTCCAAACAAAAATATCGAAATATCGGTCAGAGAGCCCTTAAAGTATATTTACATAATTGATCCTTGATCGATTCTAAGACATTCTCTGAATGTTCGTCCGTCCGTCTGTATAAAACATACTGCAGTCCAAAATAAAATATCTATACTCCTGAAGATTTGCACGAATTTGTATTATGGGCAAAATCGGTCCAGGTGGAAAAATGTTTCCCCTTGAAAAAGTTGACCAACCTCTGTAAAACGACATTTTTTGGATGATTTTTTTGAATTCTTGTTCAACAAATGATACACTTTTCAGTCCGCAGCGTGGATAAAAAAAAATAAACTTAATAATGATAAGTGGTTTTAATATTGATATAATTGTAATAATTAAGTACAAAAATGATTATAAATCAACTTGCCAACATTTATTGCGTTTGGGAATAGGTATTCTCCAGAACAATTTTTAATTAAAAAAAAAATTAGAGTGTTGTTTTTCGACATCTAAGTCATGAATTACACAGAAAAAATATGGAGGAAACAAATTTGAGTAATCACTTGTTTAAATTTTAAAACAAAAATTAAGTAATTTTTTAATTGACGCAATTAAAAATTTACTTAAAAATTTAAAAAAAATTTAAGTAAATAATTTAATAAAAATTTAATATTTTTTTTAATTTATTTTAAACTCTCATAGTTTTTTGAATTCTCGTTTAGTTTATAGTTTTTTGTGTATGTATATGAAAGTTTGTAATCGTCTTTATAAAATGTTCCTATGTTTTTGAGACATAAATATGTTTGGTAAAGTTTGAAAAAACAAGTTTTTTGTTTTTTTTTTTGTAAAAAAAAATAATTTTTTTTTTAACTTTTAAAAAAATGAATAGAAAAATTTTGAGTAAATTTTTAATTGTGTCAATTAAAAATTTACTCAAATTTTTATCCAAACATTTAATAAATTTTTACTAAAAATTTACTCAATACTATTAAATCGTTTACTGGTGCAAAATTGAGTAATTTTTTACTCAATAGTATTAAAAATTTACTCAAATATTTTTTTTATTTTTTTCTGTGTACGGTTTTAATGGTCCAAAAATTCTTGTTCGTCATTTATTATCTTGTATTTAGTAATCAACATTTTTAAAGTAGTTGTTGTCTATGATTTTTTAAGCCAAAAATGTCGATAAAATGATAAAAAAACAGTTGGTAATTTATTGAGGTAAAATTACACAAAAATTACACAAAAAATATCATTATCCAAAAATTATCCAAGGATTTTGGATAATTATCCAGAAAGTGGCAACACTGGTTTGCGAACACCTTCACAACCACTAAAAAACTTTTTAGTAAATGTGTTCTTGGAACGGAACGTTAAATAACGTACTGTTTTTTTTTCGAACACTGATAAAAATACACACTTTCGCATTTTTTTTATTTATACACTCAACCAAAAA
The DNA here is from genome assembly GCA_963921195.1 of Pegoplata infirma. NCBI lineage: Eukaryota > Metazoa > Arthropoda > Insecta > Diptera > Anthomyiidae > Pegoplata > Pegoplata infirma. Next base: position 195,284,459 of record OY992540.1, on the reverse strand, counting down.
TCATTGTATTCCCAAAGAAAATCGCTGTAAATTCAACAGAAATCATTGTTGATTTTGACCCTTTTTGTTGTCAGTTTTTGTAAAAGTTGATCAACTCGTTTTTATGTAAATCAACTCGTATTTTTTGTAAACTCAACTCATATTTTTGTTGATATAAGAAATTTTATTAAAAAAAAAAGCTTGTTGTTATTTGTAAATATTCTTTTATTAAGCACACAGAAAAAATTAAAAATGAATTTCAATTACGAAATTCGTTGATTCAATTAAAAAATTAATTGATTTCGGACCTATCACGAAAATGCGCATATTAATTACTCATTTTGTTTGAAAATAGTTTTAAAACTTAATTAAATTGTTAATTGAATCAATTAAAGTTTTAATTGAAAATAAAATGGAAACCAAAAAAAAAAATAATATAAAATTGAAAATCAATAATATAGATTTATTGATTCACATAAAATTTTTAATTGAAAAAAGACCAAAACTCAATTTAATTTTAAAAGTTAAACTTCAAAAAAAGCCCTAAAATAAAAAAACATCGAATTTTTTTGTTGTATATTATCAAGAAATTTATTTTCTTTATTAAATATAAACAGTTGGTATAGTTTTGCATAGAAACATAAATCTTGCTATTGAATGCATTTTTGTCGCTTTAAGGTACCTACAGACGACGCAATATTATGTACAATATTCAATTATATTGATGGTGTGTGGGTAAGATTGACCATTGTACAATCGTCAATATTACCCCCACACCTTCAATATAATTGAATATTGTACATAATATTGCGTCGTCTGTAGGTACCTTTAGTAAAGTTGAAACAAAAAAAAATTGTATTAAATTTCAATGTGCAAAACACAAGGCAAATTCCTCATATTATTTTTTTTTGTTTCAACTGTACAGTGTACACATTTCATTAGCAAAACACTTTATCCGCAACGACCACTCGCCTTAAAGAAAACAATAAAACTAAATTTTGTTGAGGCGTTTTTATGTATTCATTGGCTGCTACCACCAAAATATACAAAACTATAGTTCAAAAGTTTTTTTTGTTGTTTTTTTCATTTTTATTTTTTCATTGACTACTAACACTAATGCATACAAAACCGGTTTCGTTTGTTTATTTTATTTTTGTTTTCAGTAAAGTTAAGAATTCAATTAAAACATTAATTGAATCAATTAAAATGTTTAATTGAAGTTAAATTTAATATCAAATCCATTTTTAATTAAAAACAAAATTAAGATATTATTTTCTGTGCATAAATCACAATATTTTTTAGAATTATCACCGGCTTTTTAAGTTTTTTCACACACTTCGTTTATTTATGTTATGCACTCGTAAGCCATTCCCCAGTTTTCTAATGACACCAAATCAAAAACCTTAAAAAAACAAAAAAAAATTATAATATAGAATGAATACATAAAGTAATCAATGTATTTTATTACTTACCAAATATTTACAGATCAGAATCTAATCATCAGATCCTAGTTTTATTTATTTTTATAATATTAAATATTTTTATAAGAAACAAACTCATAAAATAATTTTATAAGAGACAAACAAAAATTCACATTGCTACCAACTTGATAATACAAAAATGAACGAACAGAGTTGTTTTTTCTTTTTTGGTTTTATCTATTGAATTCTGTATAAGCGTTGTAAAAAGTTGATTCAACTTTACTGATTAAGTATTCAACGATATCAACATTAATTTTTGTTGAATACGGCAATATTCTGTAAAACTTGATCTACAATGGGTTTACTAATTTTTCTACTAAGATATTTCTATGAGTGTAGTAATTGTTTCAACTGTCATTTTTAGTTTATTTAACTTACATAATTCCTTAAGTGTCATGCATTCAATTTATTAAAAATTAAATAACAATTTTGTTTTGAACTGTATAAATGTTGTTATTTACGAAATTGATGCAAAAATAAGTGTAGAAAAGTAAAATTGTTTAGAATTTACAAATAAAGATGCGAATAAAAAAAACAAACCTACGATGCAATATTACACTTTCATAACAATTACTTAATTTAATTAAAAATTCCATTTGAAAAAACACAAATCAGTCGATTTGACACCTCCTATATACTTTAGGCCGGATCGATTTTAGTTTTTTTTCGATTTTTAAAAATGGGTAGTTGTAAATGGATATGAAAAAAATGTTTGTAAAAGTTTCAGCTAAATCGGATTTGAAATAAGCTACCGATTTTAATTTCAAAAAGGGTCGTTGGAAAAAATTAATTTATTCCCAAAGACTATTGTCAAATAAAAAGCCCAACCCGGAAAATAAACTATTTTTAAAAACCCGGCTAAAAATGTTGTATATTATCATATATGATATCATATATGAGACCATATACAGTATCATATAAAGTATCAAATATGGTCTCATATATGACCATATTCCAAAATTGGCGCTTATATAAGACACGATCATATATGATCCAATATATGTGATCATATATTAGATCATATATTGAATCATATATTGGATAATATATTGAATCATATATGGGATCATATATGATGTTGTTTTCAATTTGTTTTACATTCTTTTTCATATTTTTTATTTATTTTTTTTCATTTTAAACTATATGTAATAGATTATTATGTATATATTCACCAGAATTGCAAACGGTGTACATAAGTATAATTTAAAATTAAAAATATTTTTTTATTAATTTTGGTGTTTTCATATATTTTAATGAAACCCTTTAGTTTGATGATTTTCATTTTTTAGTTACTATCGTTTGCATTTTTGGTGACCATATAAAAATAAATAATTTAACTTATAGGTAGATATGAGAATACATTTTGATAGTAAACAAAATAAATTGAACATAAAAGATCTTATATATCAAGTTTTTCAATTGATATCAATTACGAAAGATGCGAACAAAGGGCTTATTAAAGGAACGTTGATTTCCATTGTGTTTTATTGTTTTAGTGTTAATTCCGATTATCTTCAGACTTAGCGTTTTTGTTATGGTATAAGCCTCTTTTTTACAATTTTTATAGTCAAAATCTAAAAAAGGATATAAAATAATATTAATATTTAAGATATTTCTAGAATTTTTATTGTATTAAAGTATTACCAACGATAGCATTTGGTGCTAATAGGTTAATGATAACACGGATGTCATTTAACGAAGCAACCATTTACCTTTAAAGATTGGCTAGATACTGCTAGTTACATACATACATGTTGGAGTGTATTTTGTTAAGATCATGGGATGCTTAAGCCCATTGGATGCTAAAGACTATGGAATGCTTTTTAAGGAAAGATATATTGTCTTTCAGAAATCCATCTGAAAAAATATTAAAAATTATTACACATTTCTTTTTTATTCCAGCAAAAAAGAACTTGCTACTACTAAATGCACGCATCAAAATTCATAGCAAGCAAATAATTACTTAAGACTTTGATTAAAAGCAATATATTCAGTAGTACATATGTATTTTATCTTGCTGGGTTATGTTTGTAAGAATATTTGAAGGATATGGATAAAAACTATTTCTACTTACATCATGTTTGTAAGGATATTTGAAGGACAGGGATAGTAACTATTTCTACTTACATCATTGTAGAGATGGGCGCTGGTCACGTGATTTGCGTGATTCACGTGAATCACGCGTGAATCACGCGTGAGTGTGAGTGATTTTCATTTCAATCACGTGATTGTGAGTGAGTGTGAGTTGAAAAAAAATCTGAGTGAGTGATTAGTGAGTGAGTCATTTATTTTTTGCGTGAGTTTGCGTGATTAGATTTTTTGATTTGCCCAATTTTTTTTTAATTTTTTGTAAAAAATTTTTTTTGGGATTTTTTTTTCTTTTTTTGGTAAGAAATTTTATTGCGTGAGTAGATTTTGCGTGACTCACGCGTGAGTGTGATTGAATCTTGCGTGAGTCACGCGTGAGCGTGAGTAACTTTTTTATTACTCACGTGAATAGTGAGTGAGCGTGAGTAACAAAAAAAATTGCGTGAGTGATTAGTGAGTGATTCGATTATTTTTTGCGTGAGCGTGAGTGAGTGTGAGTCAAAATCCACTCACGCGCCCATCTCTACATCATTGTGACAATGTGCCAGATTGTCACTTTCGCTTATAGACAGCTTTCTTGTAATTGTATAAAAACGTTGTCCTTCCCAAATCGTTACTCAACCTTAAAACTGATCGTTCTTTTCATTTCGATTTGCTATGGCGATAGTAAGCGATTTCAAAATAGTTTGTAGTGTTGGAACCGTATCCCTCCGCATGGTTGAATTTTCTAGTAACTCGGCCTTCAAACTTCTTATACGTTCTTTCCATTTCCAATTTTCAACAGTAAGGGATTTCAAAATAATTTATAGTGTTGGAATCGTAGTGATAACATTTCTGGTGGTGCATATGTCCTCTTCTCCAAGTTGAGTGAGCTTAACCTTATTCGGGCTCAAAACTGCTTATACGATCTATCATTTCCAATTTGTTATGGCGACATTAAGGGATTTCAAAATAGTTTGCAGTATTGCAATCGCAGTGAAAACATAATGGTGGTGCATATGCCCTCTCCACGAAGTTGCACGAGATTAACGAAGCTGCGTAGTTTAATTTTCTTCAACATCAAAGCACTCTATATATATGATCCTTTTGAATATGATCTTGATTTGGAATAAAATGTACACGCTTATACTTGTTATGACGATGAACTGGAAAAAATAATACATATGATTTTAAAATTCTAAATTCATTTAAAATTCTAATTAAAACTTACCTTTTCCATTTTCTTTATGTAAAAGTAACTTTTTTAATCAGAATATTTTGCAACTAGGAAACAATATTTTTTTAAATTATTGATACGAATCGGTATTAAGGTATAAATATGGTAATAACATATAATTTCAATCCTACAAAACTTTTGTTTTGTAATTCCGTTTGATATTTTCATACACATGCACTAAAACTTAACATTTTATGATAACATATGTGTTTCCATATATGATATCATATATGGCACATATTTTATATACGGCCACATATATGGGATCGTTTCTTGCATATATGGTCACTAAAGGTGTCCTAACGACTAAGGTAATTTTTCAAAATCACTTTTTAATACGTGGTAGGGTCCTAAATTGTAGTTTTATATCTAAAAATGAGTGAACCAAAATTTGGAGACAATCGGATAAAAATAACTCGTGCCGAAAATGGATTGAAGTTTTGGGACACTCTTATCTGATGAAAAAACACGTTTTTTCTAGTTTTTTGAAAAATATTGGTATATGCTATTTTTTGTTAATTTTTTTGTTAAGTAATATGAAAATGGTAATTAATTACCTTTCCAAAAAGCATAAAGAAATTCAAATCGGATGAAAAATAAGCATTTTACGCATACATGCCCCAGACCATTGCATGGTTTTTAAAGTCAAAATTTGAAAATTTTCAAAATTTTTAGGCAAAAAAATAAAAAAAATTAAATTTTACTTTATAATTATATTAAATACATGTTATAGATAAAAACTAACAGATATGGTAGTCTAACTTTTTTTTCATTTGGCGTGGGTAGTGATATAATTTCCGCGGATTCCAAAGAAAATGAGTTTATCTAAACTAATTTAGCAAATATGGGAAACAATTTTCTGTATTGTATTATACGAAGTGAAATACATAAATTCTGTAAATTTTTTGAGAATTCGGGCATCTTTAACCCCTTTTCGTCGAGGTGAAATGACAAATTTGAGACGTTATACATTTCTATAATACAAAATATCTGCATATATCCGATTTCTCAAAAGTTACAGAATTTACGTTTTACACTTCGATCCGCACAATAGAGCACAAATTTTCAAAAATTTGCTTAATTATTGTAGAAAATCGCATTTTATTTGGAATCCGCGGAAATTTTATCACTACCCGCGCCAAATAAAAAAAAAGCTTGACTACCATATCTGCTATTTTTAATCTTAAACATGTTTTCAATTTGATCATAAAGTAAAATTAAATTTTTACTATTTTTTTGCCTAAAAATTTTGAAAATTTTGAAATTCTGGCTCTAAAAACCATACAATGGTCTGGGGCATGTATGCGTAAAATGCTTACTTTTCATCCGATTTTAATTTTATTAGTCGTTTTGAAAAGGTAATTTAGTACCATTTTCATATTATTTCACAAAAAATTTAACAAAAAATATCAAATACCAATGTTTTTCCAAAAACTAGAAAAAACGAGTTTTTCGTTCTTATAAGAATGTCCCAAAACTTCAATCCATTTTCGGCACGAGTTATTTTTAGCCGATTGTCCCCAAATTTTGGCTCACTCATTTTTAGATACTAAAGAACAATATAGGACCCTACCAGGTATAAAAAGATGATTTTCGTTTTTAAGGACACCTCTAATGGTCACATATATGTTTCCATATATGTCATATATGATCATATAAAGATCTATATGGGGCATTCCAAGCCAAATCACTCACTTTTAGACCCGACCCCTTACGATTTATTTTATTTTTGGATATGTTTTAGTACGTATTAAATGCAACTTGGACACCAATTTTCAGCCTTTTATTTCAAGATGGTGTTGAGTAATCAATTTTTCAAAATGGCGATTTTCTCAAAAAAATTAAGAAATTGAAATTTTTAATTAATTTTGACCATTAAAAAATATAGATATTTTAAAAAAAGTTGGACAACGTTTTATTGGTATTTAAATGTAGTTTTAGAAAAAAAATATGAAAAAATTATTCGAAGTAATTATCACTTATTTTTTTACGTTTAAAAATTAAAATCGACTTTTTGAAAAAGTCCGAAACCTTCGATTTTTTTGTAAAAAACTATAAAAATTCTACTCTAAATTACGCAACTTTTAAGCCATAATTCGAGATGTGATCACAATTCTTTCTATTTTTTTTTAAATTTTAAAAATTGCACCTTTTATTTTTTGGCTCTGATTTATTTTATATGGTGCTCCAAAAAAAAAAAATTGGTAGATATTGACCCTAACTTACCCTACATATATTCATTTCGAGGTAAAAATACGTCTCACAAAAATTTAGAACGATCGGAAATGGGTAAGGCGTTCCTCATGGGCCTTGAAGTTTAGAAAACGGATTACAAGGAAAAATATGAATTTTTTTCTGTTTTCTCAATATTTTTGGTATTTTAAGTTAAGTTTAAATTCAAGCAATTACAGAATTATGATGTAGAGTAAAATGCCTTTCTAATAAGATACTAAAAACTAAAATCGGTTGAAAATCAGACAAGTTATTACAACTTCCCCAGACATCTAACGTGTGGTAGACAACTTGATTAAGCAATACAATCCGATTTTTGAAATTCATTGAAATTTTCTACTGTAATAACATTTTTTTATTCTTCAAGTTCAAATGTAATAAGATGACAAGTATTTTTCATATTGTGTTTTGCTAACATGTTTTAAATTAATGCTAAAAATGCCTGCATTTTCAACACCCTTTTGAAATCTCTATTTAAAAAAAAAATTTTTTTTTTTTTGTTTTAAAATTTGGAAAAACCAAAAAAATATTACACTGAAACATGAATAATGAAAAAATGTAATCACAGTAGAAAATTTCAATAAATTTAAAAAAAGGGACTCGTATTCTTTAATCAAGTGGTATGACACGCGCTAGATGCCTGGGGAAGTTGTAATAACTTGGCTGATTTTCAACCGATTTAAGTTTTTAGTACCTTATTAGAAAGGCATTTTACTGTACATCACAATTCTGTAATTGCTTGAAATAAAACTTAACTTAAAATACCAAAAATATTGCGAAAACAGAAAAAAAATCATATTTTTGCTTGTAATCCGTTTTTTAAACTTCAAGGACCATGCTAAACGCCTTACCCATTTCCGATCGTTCTTAATTTTTGTGAGACGTATTTTTACCTCGAAATGAATATATCAAGTGTAAGTTAGGGTCAATATCTACCAATTTATTTTTTTTTGGAGCACCATATAAAATAAATCAAAGCCAAAAAATAAAAGGTGCAATTTTTAAAATTAAAAAAAAAAATAGAAAGAATTGTGATCACATCTCGAATTATGGCTTAAAAGTTGCGTAATTTAGAGTAGAATTTTTATAGTTTTTTACAAAAAAATCGAAGGTTTCGGACTTTTTCAAAAAGTCGATTTTAATTTTTAAACGTAAAAAAATAAGTGATAATTACTTCGAATAATTTTTTCATATTTTTTTTCTAAAACTACATTTAAATACCAACAAAACGTTGTCCAACTTTTTTTAAAATATCTATATTTTTTAATGGTCAAAATTAATTAAAAATTTCAATTTCTTAATTTTTTTGAGAAAATCGCCATTTTGAAAAATTGATTACTCAACACCATCTTGAAATAAAAGGCTGAAAATTGGTGTCCAAGTTGCATTTAATACGTACTAAAACATATACAAAAATAAAATAAATCGTAAGGGGTCGGGTCTAAAAGTGAGTGATTTGGCTTGGAATGCCCCATATATAAGCATATATGAACATACACATTTATTTTTAGCCGGGTAATTTAAATTTTTTTTTATCTTATTCCCACCAATATTTGAACACCGGACGTCGTGTTTGTAACACAGTACAGACTAGTATGCAAACAATGGTGCTAATTGCGTACTTTCCAATATGGTGGCATGGTATTTAGTACAGAATTATCATCGCTGTCTATTGTATGTGTGCCTGTACGTGTGAGCTTTTGTGTGTGTATTTTTGTTGTTTGTTTACGTTTTGTATGAAACGTCAAAAGTTACACCGTGTGCTGTCACTAATACTTACACACATCAAATGCAACTCTGTGAACCTACTACTCATGTACTGTGGTTTGTAAGGCTTATCCTCCAGCCACTTATCTTAAGCATATCAACAAATAATTACTCTAAAAATCTATTTTGTTTTTTGTGTGCTATAACATTCAAAGTTTGTATGTCGCTATGCTCTGCCAGCTGTGAGAGAGAAAGAGAGGGATACGAAACTAATATTTTTGAGTCTTTACAAATCTACATTATCAAACGTTATATAACAGCGTTGTCCAAAAAGTTTTTGCATTAGTATTAGTGAGCACGAGAGAGACTGCACTGAGCAAAAATAATTGACCGAATTATAAAAGATGTCGTTAAAATCAGAGTAATAATTGAAATATTATTAATGATTGAAATATATATTGGTATTTATTTTTATACAATTTTAAAGATATTTTTAGAAACATATTTTTTAGATCTTAGAAAATTTTATTTACTATAAATTAACCATTAATAGAAGATCTTATTTAAGACATATAAAACGTTTAGACCTTTAAAGAATTAAATTCTAATTGTGAATGAATTCACATTATTTTTAATTACATTTTTAATTAATGAATTAATTCATGTTTAAATTATTTTTTTTAATTAAATTTAAATTATTTTAAAAATAATTAATTAATTTTGTGAATTATTCAATTATAATTAATGAATTAATTCTTTATAAATAAATTCAATTAATAAAAAATTTAGTTTAATTAATAATAAAAGGCATTGTATATTAAAAAAGAATTTTATAACAGATAATTGCTTGAATGGCATCATTTGTTTCTGGCAGTGCATATAAAAAAACATAAGCGATGTTCAGTATAGCATGTGCATCTTTCGATGTCTCATCAACGACTAAATGAATGAGCGTAAGAATATGTGTGAAGAGCGTAATTCACAATTGTGTAAAGAAATGGGCATCATTGTTATATAACTAACAATAAGTGCTAGATGGCGAGAATTTTCTCTATTGGTGGCTCAACTAACTAAGGCGTCGACAATAAACACTACAACTGTGAGACCGTGGGTTCAAGTACCAGCCAAGACAGCATTTTTTTTATTTTTTTTATTTTTTGTGTATTTTTTTGTATTTTTTTAAATTTGTTTAATATATTTATTGAACTGTTTTAATTACTTTAATATTATTTTAAATTATTAAAAAAATTAAAGGGCAGATGACATTTTTTGGTGACATGATGAATTGTGTCCATCACTTGTTTCTTCAATTTTGATAACATGTTTCATCATATTAAAGAAAAACTTCATCAATATGATGAAATTTGTCATACAAATTGATGACAGTAAATAATGAAACCGTTTCATTACTCTGTAATGTCGAATATATTCGACACATCCACGGAAAGGGTTAATTTTTTAAAAAAGAAAAACAAAAAATCTAAAATCGATCCGGCCTACATCTTGCTGATACTTTTTACTGCAAAGGTTAATTACAGAATGTTATCAATATGCAAATCTATCAAAATATTGACGCCATATAAAAAAAAAAACTTCCACAGAGAATTTTACCGTTATTGACGTATTTTATTTCAGATCGATTACAGTAAAAATAAATTAACAAAAAAAATGAAATTGATTAAAATCTGCGATAATCAGTTTTTGGTGACCTAAATGTTATTAGATTTGTTATACAAATTTTAATAGGCATGATATAATATACATACATACATAATTTTTGGTAATATGGAGTTTGTAATTCTGTTTGTAATGATGGGTACACACTAGGATGTCCAATTGATTAATCAAACAATTTTCGACGAATAATTGTTCGATTGAGGATAATTTTTCATGTTGCACAGTGTAATCTTCAACAATTTTCTTCAACATAAGTAAATACTTTTTATTTTTTTTAACAAATTACTAGAAAAAGTCTTGTAATCCCATTTTACCAATATTTGACAGTTTTCCTTGTTTTTTAACAAATAATTTTCGTCGAAATTTACGTTTTTTTTTGTAATTTTACAGTTATTCTTGTAATTTTAAAAATTTCTAAGGTTTTTTACAAAAAAAAATCTAGTAAATTTACGAAAATTCCTTGTAAGTTTTATTTTGCCAAAAACGATGTAAATTTACAATTTTATGGGTAAAAATCTTGTACAATTACAAAAAAGCTCGTAATTTTTACTAGGAATTCTCGTAAAATAGGAGGTAGCAAAAAATCAAGTAAAGTCACGAAACCTCCTTGTAAGTTTTATCGTGTCAAAAAATTGTAAATTTACATTTGTTTTAGTAAAAAGCTTGCAAAATTACAAAACTATTGGTAAAAAGCTTGTAAAATAACAAGGAATTCTTGTCAAATAGGAGGTAGCAAAAAAAAGTTACATACTTTTCTTGTAATTTTACAAGGTTTTTTTGTGTACTATACTACAGGGTTTTTATATTTGCTAAATAGTCTTGGCAATGGAATCTGGCAAATTCCGAAACACGTGTCGACTAAGTCTTGCAAACATGACCAACATAAATAAATTTAAAACAGAAAAATTATTTTCTTGAAAATTATTCCATGAGAATATCATAATTTTAGTTAGTAAAGGAAATAATGACCTCGAGCTATAATAAACCTACTCAAAACATAATATTTTAAAGGTCGAATAAAACAATTTTCATCTTAATATATAAAAACGTTTATGCGGAGTACGTGTTATTAAAACTTTAGAACCGCTGGACCGATTGACAAAAATAAGTTTCCTGATAAAATTTGGACCTGGTAGATGGCGCTGGGGTAAAACAATTTACAAAATTATACATTTCAGTGAAATTTTACGGCACTTTAGAATCTATGTATGTTTTGTCATGCCTCATTAGAAAATTGTGCATGTATGAATGGTAGGTGGCGCTGGTAAGAAGTTTTTTAGATATTCATATGTTAGTCGAATTGGGAAAAGCCGGGAGTTTCAGCTAGTTTTTTAATAAAAATTAATCAGAATTTATTCTGAGTAATTTTAAAAGTCTCAGATACTAATACATTTCTTGACAAAAAAAAATCTCAAATTTTTTCCAAAGAAATTTATCAGATTTTTTCAATAAAAAGAGTTTTTCTATAAAAAAAATCCAAAGATTTTGAGACTTTTTCTCTATAGAAAAATTCGGAGAAATTTTTTTAGTTTAATTTTCTGATTCGACATTTTTCTAAGAAAAATAATTAGACATTTTTCTAAGAAAAATAATTCACAGAATATTTTTATACCCTCCAACTACAGTATGGGGATACACTTGAGTTGTCATAATAATAATTCGATTAATCGATCAAACAAAACCAAACTCTTGTTCGATTAATTTGAAAACGAATAAATCAGTTAATTTATGTCAATTAATCGAACAATTCTTTTTTTTATACCCTCCAACTACAGTATCGAAATATCGGTCTAGAACCCCATAAAGTATATATGGGGCATTCCATGTGAAATCGGACACTTTGAAAAACTTTTTTTTTAGATTTTCCCAATTTGTTTACAGTTTTTAGTACCCTTCGAAAACTCCTTCGTGGTAAATTTTTAGATTTTTTTGATGACCCGTTCAAAAGATATCAAATTTTTTAAAATTGGTAGTTTGTTCCTTTACACTTCTACGCTTACACTTCTTTTACTCATAACTTCTTCAATAATGGTCCAAATTTCAAATTTTTTTTTTCAAAATTTTTGTTTTTTTACGTACTTTTAAAAAAAATCCCAAAAAATTCTTAAAAGCGCTTTAGTATGCGATTTTTAAGTTTTAAAATTTAAATCTCATTTTTGAAAATGCTTGTACTCTTCGATTTTTTTGAAATTTTTTTGTGTAAAACTTCTATCGATTCTACAAATTTTTTGCCCAGGAGGATCGTGGGATAACGATTATTACTATTTTTTAAAATTTTTTGAAAAAATTTTATTGTAATTTTCCAATCTTAAAATCATTTCTACTGCTCCAATGGTGCGTCGTAGAGGGGTCCCTTATAAGACCGACCCCCATTAGGTGTGCTCAGAGAAAATGTTTAGACTTAAAAATATTGTGGGTCGGTCATACATTTTGTTGCTCTAAGGGCACTATTAGGGCAGTTAGAGCGGTTGGAGCAAATTATAAAAAATGTCGTTTTGTGTGGGAGACCCCTTATAAATTGGAGATAGGGTATTAGTTTGTTCCAAAGAAATGTTAAGACGTAAAAATTAATGGGGTCGGTCTTGGAAATGACCCCTCTATGACGCACCATTGGAGCAGTAGAAATGATTTCAAGATTGGAAAATTATAATAACATTTTTTTAAAAAATTTTAAAAAATAGTAATATTCGTTATCCCACAATCCTACTGGGCAAAAAATTTGTAGAATCGATAGAGGATTTACATAAAAAAATTTAAAAAAAAAAACCAAAGAGTACATACATTTTCAAAAATGAGATTTAAATTTTAAAACTTAAAAATCGCATATTAGAGCACTTTTAAGAATTTTTTTTTTGATTTTTTTTTTTAAGTACGTAAAAAACAAAAATTTTGAAAAAAAAAATGGCAATGGACCATTATTGAAGAAGTTATGAGTAAAAGAAGTTTTAGTAAGGGAACAAACTACCAATTTTTAAAAAATCGGTATCTTTTGAACGGATCATCAAAAAAATCTGAAAATTTATCAAAAAATTTACGAAGGAGTTTTCGAAGGGTACTAAAAACTGTTAACAAATTGGGAAAATCTAAAAAAAAAAAAAATCAAATTGTCCGATTTGACATGGAATGCCCCATATGTACTCAGAGAATTAATTCCCAAAAAGTTCAATTCTGTTTTAAAAAGTTTTGAATTATCATTCCTTACTAGCATTCAACACGAATTAATTCAGAGGCTTTATTCTCAAAGCTTAAATCAAATTGAATTAATTCCCAAGCGAATTAATTCCTTGCAAGCTAATCATTCAATTGAATGATCAAAATTATTCATCATTCAAATCTATTACAAATTGAATGATGATTTTTTATTTCAATCCCTTTATATTTTCAAAAATGTGTTGCTTGTGTGCATTTTAAGCATCTTCGTGTGTTAACAATCGGCTGTTGTTTTGTCAACGTCTCGTCTGCTGCTTCCCACACAAGCATAAATGTGTGTGTATGTATGTGTGTTGCGCTTCACTGTTTTAAATTGAATGATAAAAAAATTTCATCATTCAATTTGTAGTAGATTGATTTGGATAAAAAAAATAATGATTCAAGTTGAATGATCATTCTTAAGGAATGAATTTTTGAAATAATTAATTCAGTGATTTTGAAAGTTGAATGATTTTGGGGAATGCCAAATTCTATTTTTTTAATTCGAATTAGAAAATTGAATTAAAGAATTAATTCTTTCGAACCTTTGTATGTACTACACAAACAAACAACAGTGTGTGGTAACTGTTATCATTTTCTGATTGTACGATTACTTCAATGAATAACTGTTTACTATTGTGATTCTATGTTTAAGTGATTAGAACCGTTATTTAATGAATGAAATGATTCAGATCAGATTAAATTCTCATAAATGTGAATTTGATTAAATATTTTTCTATACCGATAAATATATCAAAATCTGAAAATATTTTTATACCGTTAATGTAAAAGATTCTGTTTTTTTTTTTTTTTTTGTAACGGAAAAATATCAGAACTGAAATTTTTTTTACAAAAATATGTTTTTAGAATAGGAATACTTTTCTCAAAACTTCTCGTATAGAGCGAATTTTCTCAATTTTTAACCATTTTCCTCTTTATCATTTTATAAGCATACGTTTATTTTTAGAAATAACTGTATATTTGATTAATTATTATGGTTCTACGTTTTAATGATTAGAACCGTTATTCAATGAATGAAACGAAGAGACGAAGATCGAGATTTTTTTTGTGCTCTTTTAATTAAACAATTTCTCTATAAAAATGCCATATTTCAGTCGGGACTATTTCAAAAGTGAATTTGATCTGTTTAAAGTAAGATCGGTGCAATATTAAAAATTTAATTACAAAAAAAAATTAAATAGTGATTTTTTAATAAAAAAAAATATTTTTAATAACAAAAAATATAAAATATTTATCCTTTAAATTATTAAACAAAAATAATATAAAAAAATGCGTTTATTAAAAGAGGTAATTAAAACCGTTAAGAAAAAATATTTAAAAGTGATAAATAACACAGTGATACAAAATCGAACTTTCCGGAAGGGGATAAAACCAAAAGTAAATAATTGTGGACATTTTACATAATTAAACCTTTAAGGTTTTTTTTTTTTAGTGCTAGAATTTTTTTTACACGCATTTGAAATTGGTGATTTTAAAGCATTTAAAGTTTTTGTATACTAAATATGTCCTACTTTAAGGGTCATTGGTGGTTCCCTTATTGGATATGTAGGATCCAGCGTTTAAACATAAGCTTTAAATTACGTTAGCTATAACCGGTATAAATTTCGCTGCAATCAGTCCAGTACCTACTTACTGAATAGCCAAATTATTAAAAACTGTGCACCGTCGCCTATGATTGTTATTTAAAGGCAATTACAAAATTAAGTATACGCCACTTATGTATACAGTTTTCAAGTTATTATTATAATTATAACACTGTGCAACAGGATTTTGTATATTGGATGGAACCAAAAAAAAATTAAGTATACCAACAGTAAAGCAAAACCCCGAAGGGTCTTTTTTATGGCCCACTAAAACTTTCCATTTTTTTTAAATGCGTTTTGAATAAGTCAACAAGATGTATTAAATCTAGTTCTGAGGTAAATAATGTTAAGACATGCCTTCAGTGAAATTTGATGCCGGTTCTTTTTATACCCTCCACTTAGTGGTAGAGGGTATATATAATTTTGTCATTCCGTTTGTAACTCATCGAAATATCGGTCTGAGACCCCATAAAGTGTATATATAATTGATCAGTGATCGATTTTAAGACATTCTAGCGATGTCCGTCTGTCCGTCTTTCTGTGGAAATGGTGATCACGGCCAAAATATTACACAGAGATGACTGAAACTTAAATATTTGTTGGAAGTTCTCCTGAGCAGTTTGGTATTGAATTTGAGCGATATCGGTTCAGAGGTTCAAAAGTTATGAACGAAAATGTAAGGACACCTCGAAAATTTTGTTACATTCAACATAACCTAAAAATACAAAATGTTTTAATTCGGCTGCTGGTTGACATATGTGAACAAAATTGGACACCAAATGGTATTTAAACAAGTACGAACATATTTACTGACAAAAAAAGAAAAAAATCGCGGATTTTTTTTAACAACATTTTTTTTTCGCGGAATTTTTTATTTTTATTTCAAAAGTAATTGTGGAGGGTATCAATACATTCGGCAAGGCCGAATTTAACTTTTTTACTTGTTTTTTCCTTTTTTAAACATTTTGCTTATATCGCACGAACTTTTAACCTTTGACAATCCCTAGTTAAATTTGAGGTAAAAATGTTTGTAGAAAATTTTAACCCTTTAAACGCGCGCCTTAGTCCGGTTCTAAGAGGATATTTGAAAAAAGGGCCAAATGGCCCCTGAAAATGGGAGATAGAGGGTTAATATGATTTAAGAAAAGAACCCCCATCAAATTTTACTGAAGATATTCAAATTTTACTGAAGATATTATTAATTTGGAATTAGATTTAACACTTTTTTTAATTATTCAAAACGCCTTTGAAAAAAAATTAAAAACTTCAGTGGGATATAAAAAAAAACTCGAGCTATGTTTTCAAAATCCTTAGGGGATTTGTTCTTCTATTGGTATGCTTTCATTTTTTTTTTTGTCCCGTTCAAGATACACTCGAAGACCCCAAATTTGTTGCAAAGTGTTATAAAAGTTCCACAACTTCTAAAGCGTGTAAAAAAAATCTAGCACTGAACTAAAAAAAAGACTTGAGAGGTTTGTTATGGAAAATGTCAACTTTCATTTGCATTTTGTGTCATACCATTCCGATTTTGATTGTTGCACTGTGTAATTAATTACACTGTGCTCGAATTTGACACTTTTTTAACAAGCTGGGCACCCTACTGGTATAGTTAATTCGAGTACGCTGAATTCAATGGTACTAGCCGTATTTTGAAGTTAGCGCTCGTATTCGCGATTTAACATTTTGATGCTCAAGTACAATAAAAACGATATTTTTAAACTTTTGCGATAATTTTCAAATTTAAAACCATTCAAGTCTATTAAACTAGCATAAAAAAAACAGAATACCGTGAATTGTTTTCGCGAAAAATATTTTTTGGTCGCGAAAAATTGTTATTTTCTTGAAATAGTTGGTTCAATACAAATATATTTAGTTTAAGTTCAAATTATGACATCCATCTGGTAAACCTAGTTCATGTACACTAAATCTCATTGAATTATCAGTTTTTTCAAAGTTAGCGTATGTATAAGCGATATTCGCAATTAATTTTTTTTTTATTTTTATGTAAAAAAAATATTTTTTGATATTATTAAGACAATTTCTGAATTTTTAACATCCAAACTCTATTGAATATACAAAAAAAAATTATTCGCGGAAATTTTTTTTCGCGATATTTTTTTGCGAAATTTTTTTTCGCGAAATTTTTTTATTTTGCTATTAATTTATAAAAATGTGTAGAACACGATACATTGCAAAATTTTGCAGACACAAAATTTCTACAAAAAAAAAAATTATTCGCGGAAATTTTTTTTCGCGATATTTTTCGCGAAATTTTTTATTTTGCTATTAATTTATAAAAATGTGTAGAATACGATACATTGCAGACACAAAATTTTTCGAAAAAAAATTTCGCGGAAAAAATTTTTTTCGGGAAAAAAATCTATGCATTTATTAAATTTATATTTAAAACCCATCCCAAAAGCATAAAAATTTAATTTTTGTTTTACTTTAGCTTTACAAGTTTAAATCGCGAATATCGCGAATACGAGCGCTAACTTCGAAAAACGGGCAGCACCATTGAATTCAGCGTAACCGAATTAGGTTACCAGCAGGGTGTCCAGCTTGTTAATTTTTGCGACTAGCATAGTGTTATTTACTACATATTATAATAAATATAAAATTTTAATTTTTTTTTTTAGCAACAAATTGATTTTATTGATCCTTCGGAATTATTACGTCCTGAACCCACATTTGCCGATAAGAGTATATCAAAATTTCGTGATTACAGTATTGATGAAACGGATCCTTTAAAGGAACGCGTACGTCAAACCTATCGTTTAATGCACTTAAATCAAACAGTGGATTTTGTAAAAGGTCGCCGCGACAAATGGTTGCAATTTAATACCATGCAAGCTACAGTCCGTGAAGCTTTGGAAAAGCTTAATGATTTAATCGATGAATCCGATCCCGATATTGATTTACCCAATATTGTGCATGCCTTTCAGGCGGCCGAACGGGCACGTGAAGAATTTCCCGAATGTGATTGGTTACATTTAACAGCATTAATACATGATTTGGGAAAAATTATGGCATTTTACGATGAACCACAATGGTGTGTGGTCGGTGATACTTTTCCCGTCGGCTGTAATTGGGGTGATAGCATCGTTTATCGTAAAGATAGTTTTGAGGGTAATCCCGATGGCAATAATCCATTGTATAATACCAAATATGGCATATATCAGCCAAATTGTGGTGTCGATAATCTAATGATGTCTTGGGGTCATGATGAATACATGTATCAAGTGTTAAAACATAATAAAACAAAATTACCTGATATTGCCTGTAAAATTATACGTTTCCATTCATTTTATCCTTGGCATAATGGTGGTGATTATCAACATTTAGCTAAGCCCGAAGATGAAGAAACTAAAAAATGGGTGCTTATATTTAAGTAAGTATTAAATGATGATGGCGTCTACTAAAGAAAAAAAAATATTTCAGAATCTGAGAATTTTTCGATAACAAAAAATATCCTAAATCTGAAATTTAAAAATTTTTCTATGCGAAAAAATAACTCAAAATATGCGAAATTTTCTTACGCAAAATATCTCAAAATTTTTCAATACAAAAAAGTATCCTGAATCTGAAACTTTAAAAATTTCCTATGCGAAAAAATATCTCAAAATCTGCAAAATTTTCTTACGGAAAAGTACCTCGGAATCTGCAAAATTCTCTATAAGAAAAAATATCTTAGAATCTAAATTAGAATATCTAAATCTGAAACCCTTTTTCTATAGGAAAAATGTCTCAGAATCTGAGACTTTTTCTATAGGAAAAATGTCTCAGAATCTGAGACTTTTTCTATAGGAAAAATGTCTCAGAATCTGAGACTTTTTCTATAGGAAAAATGTCTCAGAATCTGAGACTTTTTCTATAGGAAAAATGTCTCAGAATCTGAGACTTTTTCTATAGGAAAAATGTCTCAGAATCTGAGACTTTTTCTATAGGAAAAATGTCTCAGAATCTGAGACTTTTTCTATAGGAAAAATGTCTCAGAATCTGAGACTTTTTCTATAGGAAAAATGTCTCAGAATCTGAGACTTTTTCTATAGGAAAAATGTCTCAGAATCTGAGACTTTTTCTATAGGAAAAATATCTCAGAATCTTAGACTTTTTCGATAGGAAAAATTTCTCAGAATCTTAGACTTTTTCGATAGGAAAAATTTCTCAGAATCTGAGACTTTTTCTCTAGAAAAAATCTGTGAACTTTTGCATAAAAAAATATTTTAATTATTCTTTTTTTTCTTATCATTACAGTCGCTATGATTTATATACAAAAAGTGAAAAGGTACCAGATATTGAAGCTTTATGGCCATATTATCAATCATTAATTGATAAATATTTACCTGGAGAATTGGAATTTTAAGCACTTATAAAAAACAAAATGTCTGTGTAAATTTGTTAATACCAGGCGCGGCTTCTAATTCTAGCACCACTAATTATTTAATAAATTTTTTTGACTTATGTAAATATCCTTAAAAGAAAAGCCTGAAAAGCTCGCATGGCTGCAACCAAAGAAAATCAATAATATCCTCATAGTTATTAATATTATATTGTATATTAAATTATTTAAGATAAATAAATATTAAACATAAACATTTTCAAGTTTTTTAAATATTTTATTTACATTTTTCGCGTAACTGCCTAAAACAATATAAACAACACTATTATTTTTTTAACCGTATAAAGTTTTATATATATAATTATGTATATATAATAATATAATTATTGGAAGTAATTTACTGATGATATGGTAAAAAAAAAACCCGGAAGTATCTACATTTTTAGCAAAAAACCATGATTTCTTATTCATATCTGTGTCTTTTTTCTTTATGTGTACGTTTATAATTTGAACGGCTGGGTGTTTGTGAAGATCTTTTACGTTGATAACGTTCTGTAGTTGGTGAATTTTTATAAGACTCTGGAGAATAACTGCGTGATTTACTTCGATGACGTCTGGTAGCAGTATGATGATGATAACTGCGTGAATGCGATCTAGGTGGTGTTCTTGATTTAGATCTAGAAAGTTTTTTCGATTTCTTTTTACTTTTTGAAGATTTTTTTGATTTTGATTTTTTCGATTTATGAGATTTTGATTTAGATCTATGTTTTCTTAAATCTTCATTATTATCATTGTCTTCATCGTCGTCCTCTTCATCAGAGGTTAATGATTCTGATGATGGTGAGCGTGTATCACGTTTTCTATAATGTCGTCTTGCTTGTGCTTCTTCATCCGCAAATAAATTGTATTTTTCATATTTATCTCGCGATCTAGATCTACGTTTATTATGTTTTTCTTTTGGTCGTGTTTCACTTATTAACTCAACTTCATCATCATCGGAGACATTTACTGTTGCCGATTTATGTGTAGAATAATCTTTTTCTTTTACTCTTATTAGCGGAGGCGATGGTGGTGTTGGTGTCACTTTACTTTCATTTAGTTTTTCTTCTTTTTCATCATCACTATTGGGTCCATAGGAAGTTATGGGTATAGAATGTACAGATATTTCAGAATCGTCACTATTATAGCCATCTTCATCGTAATTTGATTTTTCCTTTTTTTCAGAATCTTGTTCGGTATTTGTTTCATTTGCTGAAATACCTGAAATGGAAATATTTCTTTAAGTAACTAGGAGATAACAAGCGATTTAAGAAAACTTTTATTTGTTTAACAAAATCAAGTGAGAAATTTAATATTAAATTTAATTTAAAAATGAGAAGTGAGAGTGTTCGATTTAGCAGATTTATAAACTTTACCAGCCTTTGATCATAAGACATATTCCTGACAAACTTCAGGGGGCGACTAATTTTTGGACTTTCCACACACGGATGGACATCACTAGAATGTCTTAAGAATCGATCATGGATCAATAATTTATGGGGAATACCCAAAACTGTAATTCGAATACACCCCAACACAAACTCACAGATAAAAAATCCCTCAAAATTGTACATCATTTTCAGTTTTTCAGGGTTTCTTTAGGATTTTCAGAATTTTATGTCTGATTTGATCTTAATGTTTCTAAACGCTTTCTATCATTTCCAAATTTTTCTAAATTCTTCTGATTTTTCTAAATTTTTTCAACTTTTTTCATTTTTTTTTTCGATTTTTTAATTTTTTGATAATTTTTTTTTTTTTTCTTTAATTTCCATAATTTTCATAAATTTTTCTAAATTTTGAAAACTTTTAATTCACAGGTAGATTTTTTCTAAATTTCCTAAATTTTTCTTAATTTAAGTAAAATTATTTGATTTTTTTGCTTTTTCTTAATTTTTCCAATTTTTGATTTTTTTTACCCTACACTTGGTAGCTAGTAGTAGGTATATAAGTTTGTCATTCCGTTTATAACTCAACGAAATATCGGCCTGGGACCCCAAAAAGTATATATTTTTGATCAGTGATCGATTCTAAAACATTCTAGCAATGTCCATCTATATGTCTGTCTCTTGAAACAGCAATGACGGCCAAAATACGGATATAACTGAAACTTAACATATTTACTTGTTGTCCCGAGAAGTTTGGTTCTGGTTCTGGTTGACACATATGAATAGAATTGAACACCGAATGGTATTAACACAAGTACGAACATATTTTTTAACAAAAAAAAAGAAGGAAAAAAAATACGCGTATTTTTTGTGGAAATTTTTTTATTCAAATTTATTTTTTTTTCTCAAAAGTCCAAAGAGTGTTAAATTTGGCCGTGCCGAATCTTTTATACCCTCCAACCTGTTCAAAAATGAAACAAAAATTTCCAGGAGCGTTTTTTTTAGGGGAGGGGGGGGGGGTTGGAAGGGGTCATAGGCGGACAACTTTTCCCTTGCGGTAAATGTTTACAAATTCATTTATTATGATTTTTGCGCTTAAGTAATACAATTTTATCATTATTTAAATACATTTTTATTATCCACGCCCACAAAAGGGGCGTGCCGAAAAAACAGCATTTTCTAATCCTCTAGGTCCAAATCGACGGTTCCATTCTAAAGTCTAAAAAGCAAGTTTTGAGATAATTGCCTTTAAAGTTTATTGATGATATTTTGAGAACGGTATGAGATAGAACCTTGTGTTCGAATCACAATTGTAATAGAACTTATTTAAAATTTATAAATTTGTAGTAGATTAAAGTAACTGCATTGTTTATTTATTTATTTATTTATTTATTATTCTTCAATTAAATAACTGAGCCCAAAGGGCCATATATAGTTATAAAAATACTTCTTTATGTAAATACCCAAGCAGAAATTGACGACGGTTATAAAAAAAAAGCGTTCTGAAAGCACTGTAACAAAAAAAGAACGTTCTCAAAACGTTATTTTCGAACGCTTTGCGAGCGTTTTCGAAAAGCGTTCTGAAAGCACTGTAACAAAAAAAAAGCATTCTCAAAACGCTTTATTCGAACGCCTTGAGAGCGTTTTCGAAAAGCGTTTTGAAAGCACTTTATTAACAAAATACATGTTCGTTTCAAAATTAAATGGTTTTAAAGCAGTTTTTGCAAACGTTTTTAAATTTTTTTCGTAGTACATACAAGTATAGTATTTTTTTAGATTATACTCAATTTTAAACAAATTGTTATAAAAACATTTTGTTAAATCAAATTAAATAATTTTTCCCTACTACCACATTGAAAACGCAAAATTTTGAAAACATCCCTGCAAACAAAACGATACGACATCGATTCGCCGGTTGTATTGCCGATACGATAAATGTTATTGCGGCAATTATCGAATTCGTATCGCCGGCGATACACCTTTCGGGAGAAACTGTTACCCGACGGCAATACATTCAGGCGATACGAAAACGATTCGCCTTGGCGATAAAAGGGCAATATCGCCAGATAATCGTATAAACGAAATATAAAATATTTGTATGTATCGCCGGAATATCACCAAAATGATAAATCGGCGATACAGCTAAATCGATTCCCTGAAGCTAAAAAAATACATTATTTTTCATTCATATTTTGGTCATGTTAACAGGACTTAAAACATTTGCATTCGCCTTAAAAATGTATCCGCAACATTCGCTGAATTTTTTATTTTATCTTTGAAAGAACATTTGTGTTTTTCGACCAAATTTATATTTTTTCAAAGATTTCTTGTTGTGCTTGATAAATTATTTTATTTTAAATTGACAAAGAAATAAAAATGTTCAATATTTTTTTTTGTTTATCGCCAAAATATCGTTCGTATGAGAAAACGGCGATATAATAAATATACTACTTTGATTTTTTTATTGAAATGATAAATTTTCGTATCGCCGCAATATCTTTTCGGCGATATATCGCCCTATTGTTTGCAGGGATAAAACATTTTTTAATTTGTAAATCTATTTTAAGTTTTATTATTATCATTTATGCAAAAGAGTTATAGCAATAGTTTCGTTATAAAATTTATAGAGTCCGACCGAATATTCGGTTTCGGTCTCGGTATCGGCCGAATAATGGGGGTTCGGCCTCTATTCGGTATTCGGCAAAATTTTGGCCGAATATTAGCCGAAACCGAAACTTTTTGGTATTTTAAAAAATATGTAAAAAAGTCGGTGAATTTTTTGATTGCGTATTTCATTACACTTGTTTCAGTTCAATTGAAGAAAATGTTACAAGTTTATGCAATAAATGTAAAACTATTTCAGTTCAAAAATTATTTTCTCCTAATCTGCAATTGAAATATACAATTATTTTGTAAGTTTTTTAAAAAACTTATTTTTTTTTCAAAAATACAACAATTCCTATGGTTTAAAAGCATTATATGCTGTATATTAATCTTTAACAACTTTTTAATAATTTTATTCAGGCTGTAATTTTTTTAAAGTTTCGGTTTCGGTTCGGTTTCGGCCGAATATTACTTTTTCGGCCGAGTATTCGGTTCGGTTTCGGTTCGGCCTCGAAAACTGGTTTCGGTCGGACTCTAAAAATTTACAAATAATGCATTAACTTCTACAATATGCACACTGACTTCAATAACATCTTCACGTAAATTTTTTACGTTATAAAGTCATATTTCTTTTGATGGAATTGGATAGACAAAATAATCGTTTATTTCATTAAAGATGTTGCCTTTTAAATATATATTATCACATGTGTGTTTAGATCGATTTGTACTAAAAATTTGGTTTACTATCATAATATTTCCATTACTAACAATAAGTAGAATTGCGTTATCAGGATGGGATGCAGTAATTTTGAAACCATGAATATTAATAAAAGAAAACACAACTTTTGTTTAGTGGATTCCATTACTTTGCCAAGAGAACACTTTTTGTTTTTAAAGAGAGGATATACCAATATTTTCTACAATACTTTTTATAAAAAAAATATCTACAATTAACGAATAAAAAAAAAAATATCTGCTTTATATGAAGTCCTTTAAAGTACTGTTTTTTCATATTTCAATCGCTGGAAAATATCTTTAATTTTTGTATTTAAGCTCTTTATAAGTGCTTTACTTTTGGTTTTTAAAGCGCTTTCATGACTTTTAACAAAACGTTCTGAAAGCACTTTTTTAAAACGCTTTTAAAACGCTTTAAACCTAGCGTAGATCGATGTTATCATTCGGATCATCTGAAAGCGCTTTCAAGATGGTAAATGGAACGCTTGTAGAACCGTTTACAACGCTTTCACAGCGCTTTTGCGATTGTATTTTTCTGACTGGGTAAATACTACAATGGTATAATAAAATTTAATAATAAAAAACTTAATATTATATTATAAAATGCAGAAAAATTTAACCTAATGAAAGAAGATCAAAAAAAAGTTCTTAAATAAGAGCAAAAGAATGAAATAGAAAAGTACATTAAAAAGATTTAGAGAAAAGCAAGAATAAAATAAAAAGAATAGAGAAAAAAAAAAAAAAAAATTGACACTGTAAAACAACTAAAAAAATAAGCGAATCCCTAATTACAATATATGTAATAAAAATAGTAGCAACCAAATTTACAAGTTTTTACTAATTAGATGAATCATAGTTTTTCGCTTAAAAGTATGGTACGAGAGTTCAAATGATTTAAGATCATTAGGCAATTTATTGAAAATTCTTGCTACTCTCACCTGAAATGATCGTTCTAAAATAGAAGATAACTTTGGAATTTGAATCTGACGATTACGTGTAGAACGACTAAAAATAAAAAATGAAATCAAATACGTAATGTTACCAGTTTTATAAATATTATAAAAACACAGCAAACTCCTCATTTTTATGTAGTTCTCGAAAGAACAACCCAAAAATCTACAAACATAAGGTGAAACGTGGCTACGACTTCTTAAGGAGAAGAGATAACGCATAACTCTATTAAACAATTTTGTTAGTTTCTTTATATTGTAGCCCAAAGTTCCACTATATACTTCAATGCCATATAAAAATATTGGCATTACAAGGGAATGAATTATCATAACCTTAACGTGCATTGGTAAAATCAAATTAATGTTGTAAAGCCTTCGCAAAGAGTAATTTACTCTGGAAGTAATAAAGTTTATATGTCTATCAAAATTTAGTTTATTATCTAACCACAAACCAAGGCACTTCATACGATCAACAAATTGAATTCTACTACCATTGATATTAATTCTTAAATCAATTTTAGGCGATCCAAAAAACATAGCCTTAGTTTTTGAGGCGTTGATAAATAGTTCGTTTTCCTTCAACCAATCAACAATATTAGAAATGCTGTAATTTATCATTTGTTGCATAGCATCTGAGAATTGTCTCTCACCACTAAATAGAAAAAACAAGTCATCTGCATAAGCAAATGAAGTACATGAAGAAAAATTAATGATATTAAATATATCATTAATGTATATATTGAATAACAGAGGGCCAAGTACCGAACCCTGAGGAACACCACTTGTAATAGGCAAAACATTCGAGCAATTACCCCCAATAGAAACATATTGACTTCTTCCATTAAGGTAAGACAAAATAAGTCTACAAGACATTTTTGAAAGACCTAAATTACGATGTAGCTTGGAAATTAAGATTTTATAATCAACTTTATCAAAGGCCTTCGTTAAATCAACAGATAAAAGAACGTTGGCATTACCACCACTTACAGACTTTCTAATAGAATCAGTAAGTCCTAAAAGAAGAGATGTAGTATTTCTATTACATCTAAAACCATATTGTGCGTCATTAAAAAAAGAAACGTCATTAATATGAGCTAAAAGTTGATCCTTCAATAAAATTTCTACCACTTTAGAAAGTACAGGAAGAATAGAAATCGGTCGTAAATTTTCCATCTCATTAGATTCCCCTACTTTCTTAATGGGAACTACTTTTCCAATTTTCCAGCCTGAAGGAAAAATTGATTTAGTGATAATACTATTTACAAAATGCAAAATAAAGGTGCTTATGTAGGGAAAAACTAATTTTAAATATTTGGTTGAAAAACCATCACACCCAACCGCATTGGATTTAATTGATTGTAGAGCATCATATAACTCTTTAACATCAACAGTACGAAATGTAAATCCATCATTATTGGAAACCTCAGAGAAAAGTAGACTATCTGCAGAATTGTTACCTTGATTAGAAGAAAAATAATCATTTAAAACATCAACATTAATATCACCTATAAAGGACGTATTATCATCAAAACCATTAGCATGAAGCGTTTTCCAAATTTGCTTAGAATTTCTGCCACTAAAAAATTCAGCATGTGCCCTCCGTTTAGCATTACGGATTACAGTCTTTGCATGGTTTCTCAAACGACAAAAAGCCCTCCAATTTTGATCAGTCTTATCATTAAGATACGATCGATAAGCAGCATCACGTGTCAATAAAGAATTTTTGATTTCCGTTGAGTTAAACCAGGAATTATCCTGAAAATTAAAAACTTTACGTCTTATTAATGGCACGGCACCATGCATTTGACATAAATATGTATATAGTAAATTAGCTTGATCATCAATATCAACAGTATTAAGAATACTATTAAAATTGCATGAAGCAATTATACGCTCAAGGGAAATAAAGTCTACGTTATTATAATCAAAATATTCAATAAAATTATTCACACGTGGTGACTTTATGCAAAGCGATGCAAATATAAATGAATGCCGAGAAGTACCAGGAATTTGTGCCTGACCAGAATGAGCAACATTCATAGAGGGAGACAAAAGAAAAAAGTCAATTAAAGACGTTGACCCATGTCTAACACTTATATGAGTGGGTAACGAATTATGGTGGCACATTACATTTAATCTGCTACACATTTCTCTTAGAGAAAGCGACTTTGTGGGCTCAAACATATTGTTGTTGAAATCTCCAAAAATAATTATATCAGAATATTTAGTAAATATATCTGTAACATTTTTCTCAAATGTGTCAATGTCTCCACGAGGGAGATAAACAACACCTACTAGTAACTTTCGATCAGAAACTATAATTTCAATGAACAACATTTCGGCAGAAACATAAGATTTGTTCTTTTTCCTATTAACTCCATATTCAATATCCCTTAGAACCACCCTAAACTTGATATTCTTTGATATGTACAAAGCAACACCACCACCAGTCATATCTTTTGGACGATCATTTCGACACAAAACATAACCCGGAAGACATACCGCACTTGAGGAGATTTCCTCTCTTAACCACGTTTCAGTTATTCCTACAATGTCAAATAAATCATTACCAAGTACATTACGTAACTCATCTAACTTGTTAGATGTACCCAATGTAAAGCTTTGCAGATTAAGGTGACCAATATTTAAATTACCATCACAATTTCGTAATTGGGACTCAAAAAATATACTATTGCTAGTAACAGTGCCTAGGTTATTATTCATTTTATACAAAAAAATAAATAATAAAATAGAAGAAAATGTAGATAAAAAGGATGTAGATGAAAAAGATGTAGAAAAAAAAAAATATATCACAATTGAATCAAAGGCAATGTAAAAAATCACTTGTAATAAAGCTCAATGTAAAAAATTAAGAAAATAAATTATAAAAATAAAACATAATTACTTAAGTTGAACCTACTTTATAAAAGCAGACAAAAATGCAAAACCAGCCATCAGAGACTGCAAGTAACATAAAATACAGAGAAAAAAAATATATATTAACTTTCCTGCTTTTAAAAAATTTGTTCAAAACAAAAAAAAAAAAAAAAATAACAATAAAAAATGCAATAAAATTAATCAGGTCCACTAGAGCCAGCTACCACTCGAACCAAGTAACGATAAAGAAGAATCCTCATACTCATCCAGGATATTTACGCACTGCTCAAAATTAAGAGTCTCAACAGTTCCATTTGGGAACACAATTTCCGCTTTGGGAATATCATAATTTTTATAAGTGTATTTCTTTATCTTTCTTTTTATTTTTAAGTCCTTGCAGACGGAAATGAGCTGCTTTGCTGCAGGGGTTAGATGGTCATTTAAAAAAACATTTGATGTACTATTACCACCAACTACATCTTTCTGCAAAATATTAATATCCTTGCGGTATTTAATCATTATTGCATCACGAATTTGCACTGAATTGAATTTGACAAGCACTGCTTTTCCACCTTGGAAGTAAGTGCAATGTTGAATATCGGAATAATAGATACGAACATTACACAATGATGCAACTTTTACAATATGCTGTCGTAAATTCGTAAGCTTATTAGGCAATCCCTTTATAATAATGTCGGATCTGTTTAGACGTCTTTGGAGAATCGCGTTTTGGATTTCTAGGCGACTAATTTTATTTGTAGCATCTTTATCAACAATCTTAATCATGTTGTAGCAATTATTTAAATCCGTTTTTAAGTCTTCAACACCTTCCGAACTGTTTCCGGAGTATTTTTTGGCTAATTCCTCAAATTTAGCCTCCATCGCTTTTAAACCAATATTTAATTGCTCCTCTAATACACGTTTATTTTCTTGGAATTTTACCTCCATATCTTTTTCTAAAGAAGCTACCAGTGTAGCAAACCCATTTCTGAGCTCATCCTGCACATTACAAAACTTTGGCATACGTGCACAGCTGTCACATATATATTTTAAGACTTTGTTTTTTAAACAAATGTCATAAAGATCCATAGAAATTTTTGCACAATTTATATGGAAATATTCATTGCAATAAGCACAGCCAATACTCTTCTGCGTTTTGGTAACATTCTTATTGCATTTAGGACATTTACAAATTTCACTATGTGGAGCCATTTAAATGTTGTATTAGAGAAAAATTCCCAGCTCTGATGTAAATAAACAGATTGTTTAAAAGGAGCACCAAAACAAATAACAAATAATTCCAATTGGAAACAATTACATATATATGTATGAAGATCATAAACTTTTGTTTACATAAAACAGGTATATAGATATATTGTAAATATTTATTTTGTTATAATTTTATATTATTGTTATTTTCTTTCTGTTGGCCACAGAACACAACGCACAATAAAAGTTTTTTTTTTGTTTTATTTACTTTTGTTTGTTTCTATTACAAAAGCAGAAATTTATCGAATAAAACATTCAGTAATAATTTAAAAAGTTTTTTAGATAGTTTTAATAAAAAAAACTACTTTTATTTATAGTTAAATAATTTTTTAATTTATTTTCTTAAACACAAGAATTTTCCGCGTTAATTCATGGCGGCGTTGCCAGACTTTTTTTCAATGATATTTTAAGCTCAGATAGCAGGTTTAAATTTGGAAAAAAATTAATATTGAAATTCTTTTTTACAACTAAGAAAGTACACTTAGCATAAAACAAAAATAGAATGAAACAAGTAAGAGTGTTAAATTCGGCTGTGCCGAATTTTTTATACCCTCCAACATGCAAAAAAAGAAAAAAAAAATCAGGGGCGTTTTATTTTTTTTTGGGGGGGGGGGTTCGGTTGTGGTAATGGAGGGGGCAAATTTCCTCTCGAATATGTGTTTAAAAATTCATTCTTATGCTTTTTGCACTAAAGAAATAAAAGTTTATCAAAATTAAAAAGATTTTTTTTATTCCACGCCCATAAAGGGGGGGGGGCGGTCCAAAAAAAACGGCATTTTCTAATTCTCAGGGTCCAAATGCAGGACTGTGAACTTCTTGTAGCATAAAAATGTTGCATTTGTTAAACGATAACACAAAAAATCATGTAAAAAAATGATATTTTTCAGAGGTTGGTTTAGTTCTTCAAGGGAGAACTTTTTTCCCCCTGGCCCGATTTGGCTCATTTACGAACTTAGCCTGCCTTGGAAAATAAGACATATTCGTGCCAAATCTTGGGAGTCTAACTATATTATTTTGGACTGTATCGTGTTAACTACAGACGGACAGACGGACAGACGGACAGACGGACAGACGGACAGACGGACAGACGGACAGACGGACAGACGGACAGACGGACAGACGGACAGACGGACAGACGGACAGACGGACGGACGGACGGACATCGCTAGAATGTCTTAGAATCGATCACTGATTATAAATATATATACCTTATGGGGTCCTAGACCGATATTTTGATGCGTTACACACGGAATGACAAAGTGAGTATACCCCCATACTGTAGTTGGAGGGTATAAAAACAATGGAAACATATCATGCTAAGTGGACTTAGAACATTTATTAGATTTAATGTTTTTATTGAAGTGAGGAAAAGTACAAAATAAAAATACAATTGACAAAATTGATAAACAAAACAAATTTGTTCTAAAAACAATTTTACAATTAAACAAGTATTATTTCAAAACACTATTTTAACACTTTCCCCCGTTTTAAATAATATTCAAACGATTACATAGTAATTGCAAACGAGGTTTAGGTAACGGTTTAGTCATCATGTCAGCCGCTTGATTTTCTGTTGAAACTTGATTTACCAATAAGTGACCCTCCGTAACCTTTTCTCGTATGAAAAAATGTTTTAATGCGATATGTTTGGTTCTCTTATGAAACTCTGGGTTTTGTGCTAAACGAATTGCAGCAGTGTTATCGATATTGATTACTGGGATTTCATTATAGTTGATAATATCTTTGTATATTCGTTTAAGCCAAATTACTTCTTTTGCTGCTTCATTTGCAGCCACAATTTCTGCTTCTGTTGTTGATGTAGACACCATTGCTTGTCTTTGACTAAGCCAAGATATAGCACCGCCTGCATATAATGCAACAACACCAGATGTAGAACGTCCTGTGTTAGTACAACCGCCAAAGTCAGCATCACTGAAGCACTCTAGTGTCTTTGGACCCTGTTTGTTATACGTTATGCCAACATTTAGTGTACCTGCTATATATCTTAAGACACGCTTCACCCTTTGGACATCTTCTGTGATTGGATTTTCTAGAGCTCTTGACAAAAACCCAACACTATATGCCAAATCTGGCCGCGTTCCCAACATGAGATACATTAACGCTCCTACGGCCTGCCTATATGGAAATTCTGTATCCAATTCACATTTCTTTGTTGTACTAAAACCTTTTTCCATTGGAGTTGACACAGGTCGACATTCAGAAAAATTGAATCTGTCGAGAACCTTCTTCGCATACGACTTCTGACATATCTTTATATGTTTATCATTATCTTCAATTTCCATTCCAAGAAAATAAGATGCTTTTTACTTACGATTTTAAATTCTGTTCTCAATTCGTCTAAAAATTCATTTAAATCTGTAATATCAGACGCTGCAACAAGACCATCGTCCACATAGAGAGCAAGGATCAACTTTTTCCCATTCTTCTCCCTCATGTATAAACAAGTATCAGCTGAGCTTGTTTTGAAACCAAGTTTATGTAAATAATTACCCACACGTGTGTTCCAACATCTAGGGGCTTGTTTTAGACCATACAAGCTCTTCTTCAAACAGCAAACCTGATTTGTGCCATCACTAAAACCTTCTGGTTGCTTCATATATATGGTTTCTTGTAACTCACCATATAAAAATGCGGTTGAGACATCAAACTGTGCCAAATGTAACCCTTCAGTAGCTGCTATACTTAGGAGTGACCGGATGGTAGACATTTTTGCCACTGGACTAAAAGTTTGATCATAGTCTACGCCTTTCTTCTGTTTAAAACCTTTAATGACAAGTCTTGCCTTGAACTTATCAATGCTACCATCGGCATTCATCTTTAAACGATAAACCCACTTGCCTAGAAGAGCTTTGCAACCTTTCGGTAAGTCGGAAAGAACCCATGTTTGGTTTTCTATTAGAGAATTCATTTCGGACTTCATTGCAGTTAACCATTCTTCTTTTTGGTCACATCCGACAGCTTCTTTATAAGTATTTGGTATTGAAATTTGATTTATAAATTCTTGTGACATCATAACCAAATTATCATGTGTAGCATTGGATATAATTATAGTACGATTTCGTAGGCGTTTCACATTGTGTCCTTCTTCAGTCATATCATCAAAATCTTGCCTTATTCTTTTACGACTTCGCGGTTCGGCATCTTGCACCGCCTCTTCTGCTTGATCATTACCATTTTGAGTTGTTTCTTCTTCTAAACGACTATCATCTTGCGTTTCGGCATCTTGCAACGCATCTTCTTCTTGACTTAAATCATCTTGCGTTTCGGCATCTTGCAACGCATCTTCTTGACTTTCTTGGGTTTCGGCATCTTCAAACCCTTCAAAATCTTCAATGTCGCTTTCTTCAAAAATTTCGGATTCAAAATTGGGTCTTACTTTTATTGTTATACGATCTACACTTCTTTTTCTTGTTTCAATTTTACTTTTTGTATTTTCAAATTGAGTAAGATTACGATCAGTACAATCAATGACATTTTCAAGAAATTTAACGTCCCTTTAAACTTCTACTTTGTTCTTCTCCTGGATAAAAATACGGTACCTCTCGTCACCATCATAACCAACAATGAAGCCTTTTACAGCTTTCTTGTCCATCTTTTTACGTCTTTGGCAAGGTATATGCACGTAACACGTAGAACCAATAATTCTTAGATGACTTATTCGAGGTTTCTTACCACACCACATTTCGAATGGACTAACATCTTTTACTGAAGATTTACCAGTTCTGTTGAGTATATATATTGCTGATTTAACAAATTCAGCCCACAACGATTCAGGGAATACGACATCTTGGTTTGAGTATTTGAAAGTTCTTGCCATCTCTACGATTGTTCTGTTCTCCCTTTCAGCACCACCATTTTGTTGAGGTGTATATGGAGCAGTAAACTTTTGTTCTTTACCATTCTTTGCAAGTATCTTCTTCACATCTGCATTATTAAACTCACCACCATTGTCACTGAGTAACGTTTTGATAACATGGCCTTGATTTTTAGCATTTGCCAGCATCTCTAGTAAGGTATCCTTTACATCAGATTTATGATTAACGATATAACCATAACGGTATTTGGTGTAATCATCTTTATAAACGACTAGGTATCTGAACCCTCTAAAAGATGGAGGGAAAGGACCACAAACATCGGTTGAAATTAACTCACCTGGAGCCTTAGCAGTTTAACGCCTTCCAAATGGTAGCTTACTTGCTTTTCCAAAAACGCATGGTTCACAGACATCATTATTATATTTTACCTTTATGTTCATTTCCTTTTGGAGTTTATCTTTGAAATGATGTTTGTCTTGATGTCCCCACCTTTCATGGTATAGCTGCAGCATTGAACTTCTATCAACTGTTGCATTTACTTCTTGACTTGGAGAAATAGGATGAAAATTGACTTTGTATAGTGACCCATTCTTTTGACGATTGCCACTAAAAACGATTTTACCATCCAGCTTTAAGGAACATTTGGTTACTGTAGACTGAAATTCACTTAAAGGATTTCTATCATGTGCAGCCAGAACAGAAAAGAGGTTTCTTGATATTCCCGGAACGTACCAGACATCTTTTAATTCTATTATTTCTTCACTATTGTTGACTTTCGTTAGAACTTCTATTGTACCTTTACCTAGGGCCTTTAATGATTCTTTGCCAGCAGCTTGTATAGAATGTGGTTCTTTAAAATTTTCATACTGAACGAAAAATTCGGAAGAATTTGTGACATGTGTGGTGGCACCATTGTCAACCCACCAATCCATACTAGAATCCATTACGTTGACTTCATTTAAAACTGAATGAAGTGCGACATTTGAATGACTTATAGAAACAGGCTTTGACTTACTTGGTTTCCCGTCAGCAATCCATTTCCTACATTCATTTAACCAGTGCCCTTTCTTCTTACAATAGTGGCAGATGTCATCTCTCTTATTTGATTTTGTATTTTGTTTACCTTTACTCTTTTTCTGATTTATTACTAAAGCTTCTTGATTCCCATCTTCACTGTACTCGGCCTTCTTGAAATTACGTTCATATAAGCACAATTGCATTACCAATTCGTCCAATGACTTATCTCCATCACGGGTTAACATCATCCAACTTGACTTGAACATTTCATATGAGTTGGGCAAAACATGAAGAATCTTACAAATAAGCAACATTTCTGGTAACTTATGTTCTCCTTTTGTTTGCAGACCATTATTGATTTCAACCCAAAGACTCTTAAGTTTTGATATATGGGTAGAAACGTCAGAATCGCCAGACCATTCAAACGAGAACAAGACAGTGCACATCTTGTACAACTGATCTTTTGATGTTGCTTCGAATTGCTGATTTAATGCTTCCCACATTTCTAAAGCTGATTCCTTGTCCATTACCTTCAAATAAATTTCATCGGAAATTGTGCTCGTGATCAGACTCTTGTCATAACTGTTGGCCTTTTTATAAAAATCGCTACGTTGTTTGTTGACTCTTACTTCAGCATCTGTAGCTCCATCTCTTACGGGTTCTGGTTTTGTAATTTTTCTTTCAATTACCTCCAGCGCTCCCTCGTAAAATTCTAAAAGATCTTTGACCTTACGTTTCCATATTGGCCAATCTGACTCACCGCTTTAATGATTTGCTGAATTCCATTGTTTTTCTCTAGCTTGATGATGTTGAACAAAAATATTGAATCTTGAAATTCTTGATGTCTTGAGCACACTATTTCACGATTACGTTTTTCTTTACGCGAACACAATAAGTTTTAACGGTTAATTATTTCAAATATTACCGATTTTCACAAATTTTCTATATTTGTTTATTTTAACTTCAAAAATTTTCTTTTAATTTTTGATTAATTTTCCGGAGCATAGGCCCATAACCTATTAGATTTAATGTTTTTATTGAAGTGAGGAAAAGTACAAAATAAAAATACAATTGACAAAATTGATAAATAAACAAAACAAATTTGTTCTAAAAACAATTTTACAATTAAACAAGTATTATTTCAAAACACTATTTTAACAACATTAACAAATGAAGCTTTCTAAACTTTTTATATTATGCATTTTTGCTTATAAATTTTAATAGGATAGTCCGATCAATACCAAAATTTTACAGAATCTAAGTTAACAAACGACGAATTTAGAAATGCTATTCCCAGCAAAACATGTTATGTCGACTTGGCATGTTTTGGAATGGGACCGTAAAAATGCAGGACTTCAAATTTCTTTTGACATAAAAATGTGTCATTTGCTTAATAAAAGTATAACAAACCCGGTAACAAAAATAAACCGGTTGGTTTAGTTCTTCAAGGTGGAATTTTTTCCCCCTAGTCCGATTTTGCATATTTCCGAACTTAAGCAGCGTATGATCATAAGACATACTCCTACCAAACTTCGGGAGTCTAACTATTTTAAATATTTTTTATTATTATGTTTAAGTTCTTTTTTCTGTTAGATGTCCCTACTTACCTTTAATTTGATTTAAAAATGCCATAACTTTACGTTTCCTTTCTAACTGTAATTGTTTTTCTTTCGATATTAAACCACCAAGTTTTTCTCGAGCTATTTGAGCCAATTTATCTTTCACCTTTTCTTCAGCTAAAAGAAGAAAATAAAATAATATCAAATAATAATTCAAAATTAAAAAAATCCTACTTTTTCAAAATTGTTGTGACTTTACCTTTACACTTACCTTTCTTTAATTCTTTGTGCCGCTGCTGCTGCTGTTGTTCAAACAATGCATTCCGTTCAGCTTCCGCTTTAGATGTTATTGATGTTGTTACTGTAGCTGTAGAAGCGGCTATAGCTTTATTTGCTGGTAGTTTATCACAATCAAAACGATTTGTTGTAGATTTTGTTGGTAGTACATTAGTGGTAGTGGAAGTTGTTGGTTTTCTTGTTGACAGGGTAGCAGCTAATTGTGCATTTCTAGCCATTAGTTGTGATTCTACCAATTGTATAGCTTTTTGTACATGTTCGGGTACCTGACGTGTTGTTGAGGTCTTTGGTTTATCTTCATCATCACTATGATCTTGTGGTAAGACAGGTTGTTGTAAGGCTGTGCTTGCACCTTCTTCTTTAGTTTTTATAGAAAATGAAACAGGATCTGTAAATTAAGGGAATATTTGGTTATAATTAACATGGAATAATATAATTAACAATTAAGAGTCTTAACGGAAAAAAAGAGTCTTGTAAGAGAAAATGGGACATCTCGGTCATATTTTCTTTAACAATTACGATAGTGCGAGGACGTCCGTTTTTTTGTTTTGTTATTTACGATTGTTTCAGATGACCAAATATTTTTTACATAATTTACATTCCAACTTACTTGAATTTGATTTATCTCCCGTTAAACCTTTTTTACTTAATAAAGCCTGAGCCACCTCTTTAGCTTTACGTTGTTTTTGCTCTTTGGAAGCTGCATTTGGATCTCCAGTAATTTTATACATATAGTAGGGATAAAATTCGGTGTCCGGCAATAAAAATGAAAAACGTTCTACAGATTTACTACGCAAGGTTTCCTCAAATTGTCTACCATTTTTTATAACATAGACTGCAGTTTTATCAATAATATTTTGTAAACTTTCTGGCGGCAAAGGAAATTCTAATATTGGCGGTGTTTTCTCTTTTTCAAACTTGGGCGCCTCACCTTCTTCTTCTTCTGTTTCAGAAGCTGAAGAATAACCTTGAGCTAATAATAAAGCACTAGAATTCTTTAAAAGTTCAACTTGTGGCTGAGAATCATTAAGATTGTTAACATTTTCTGGTAATCCTACTGTTGGTGTTAAATTTGAATTGGAATTATCATCTTGTTCTGTTATAAAGGTAGCTCCATTGTATTGTAGTAGCACCGGTGTTAACGATGGTGAATTGTTAGCACTTTCTTGTTGTGAATTCATACTTTGTCTTGACGATTCATCGTGTAATTCAGATAGTGGTACTCCCTTAATTTTACTTATCAACTGTGTGTATGCACAATCTGCTGATGGTTTATATTTTATAGTCGGCACAGTAACTACCGGTTTTGGAACAATGTTTTCTGTTATTTCTAGGGAATTTCCATTGGCATTATCTTTATCTTTTTCTTTGGTTTCAGTATGTTGTGGATATGTACCATCTTTTATGCAATTGATAACATATTTATAATAGGGATTTAATATTGAATTTCTTGATAAAAATTCAAATTGTACGTTATTGGATTGTTTTGCTTTTAAGAGAATTTCCATTTGAACACCTTGTGAAGCTATAAAACGTGCAGTTTTCTCAATAATAGCATGTTGTTTCATTGTATCAGGCTGAAAATGTTAAAACAAAATTTTATATTTCTTTTTATATTTTGAGTAGGTTTATTCTACTAGCTCGAGGTCATTCAGATTTTTTTCGGTTTTTTTTTTCAATTTCATAGTTTCTCTGAGATTTTCTGAATTTTACTAATGATTTAATTTTAATTTTCTTGACAATTTTTCTTATTATACCCTCCAACTACAGTATGGAGGGGTAAACTCAGTTATTGTTAGTGATTCCGTGTGTAACGCATCGAAATATCGGTCTGGGACTCCATAAAATATATATATTATTGATCCATGATGGATTCTAAGACGTTCTATGAATGGCCGTCCGTCCTTCTGTCTGTATATTACACGATACAGTCTAAAATAAAACAACTAGACTCCTAAAGTTTGGCATAAGTGTGTTTTATGATCCTAGGCAGCTTAAGTTCTCAAACTTACAAAATCGAACCAGGGGGAAAAAGTTTCTCCCTAAAGAACTAAACCAAACTCTGAAAAACGCCATTTTTTTTAACAAATGTAACATTTTTAAAACGAAAAAAGGTTAAGCCTGCCCTCTTTTTAGGGCGTGGTTATAGGAGAAATAGCTAAAATAATGATAAAACTGCATTACCAAAGTGAAAAAACCAAAATGAATTTGCTATGATTTAACGCAAGGGTAAAGTGTTGGGGGTCGGTCATGCATTTAACTCCCCTTGTGGCAACCTTGGGTCAGTTAGAGCAGTGGGAGCAAATTTTATAAAAATGTCATTTTGGCTGTAGTTATGTTTGAAAAAAAAGTTGAGGAGTAAAAACTAATGGGGGTCGGTCTTACTTTTGAGCACTCTAGGAGGCACTATGGGATCCGTGGAGCTGGTTTCATAAAACAAATCAATAAAAAAAATGTAAAACTTGTATGGGGATCATCTTAAGTGTTAAAGACAGATGGTAGGTACGATCTGTGAAAAAGTTGGGGTGGAAAAAATATTGTGGGTCGGAAATGCATTTGACTCCTCTAGGGGCACTATTGGGGCAGTTAGATCGGTAGGAGCAGTTTTATCAAAATGTAACCTTTATATGGGAGCACCCTTAGGAAGTGGACCTCGTGCTAAGGTGTGTTTGGAGAAACTGTTAGGAGGCAAAAATGAATGGGGGTCAATCTTACATTTAAACTAGAGGTGGGCGCGTAGGTGAATTTTGACTCACGTACGCTCACGCTCACGAAATAAAAATATTACTCACGCACGATCACGCACGAAATTATTTTTTCTGCTCAATTTCACGCACGCTCACGTCAGTAAATAAAATTTTTCTCACGCTCACGAAAAAATCACGCTCACGCAGACTCACGAAATTAAAATTAGCAAATTTTACTTCTTCGATTTCATGCACAAAAAGTATTGAATTTCCTTTAAACAATAATAAAAATCACAATTTTGAATTACGTACCCTCAAAATTCAATATAATAACGATTTTTTTTAATCTTTTTTTGTTTCAAACAGCACAAAACAATCACGCAAACTCACGAAACAAAAATTACTCACGCACGCTCACGCACGAAACTATTTTTTATAATCACGCGCACTCACGATCACGTGAGTAAAAATAAATTTCACTCACGATCACGCGTGATTCACGCGTGAATCACGTGAATCACGAAAGATTCGTGTCACGCGCGCATCTCTAATTTAAACTACCTAAGAGCGACTTCAGGGCAGTTGTGGGGCTTTTGTCAAAAACGACTACTTTGAAGGTACAGAGTGGTCTTAATGAGCTATTTAGAGTGCTCAAACACGTCCAGAAGGTGTCACCTATTAATAGTATTCAAACACTTCCAGAAGGTGTTGGTATCTTCCCAAGAGTTGTTCAGTTTTTCTGTGGCGACAATTTTGCCAAATATTGTTATACTAAAAAAAAGTGAAATTTTTTTTTCCTAAATTTTTTTAAAGCCACATTGTTGCTAAATATAATTAAGCGGTAGCACTAATAAGTAAGGTATCCCATAGCTTACACTCCGATTGTCCTGCACTTTTAATATATTATAGAGGACCAAAATCTAAGATTTACCTTTTTTTTATCGGCTATTGTGAGGATAAACGGGGGAAAATGGGAGGTGGAAAATGGATTTTGTGTGAAAGTGATAGCTATTAAGACATTCTAACGATGACCGTCTGTCAAACACAGACTCACGTCCGTGTACGTGTGTCGGTCTGTGGAAATGGTGATCACGGCCAAAATATTACACGGAGATTACTGAAACTTGTTGTTTCCCTGAGAAGTTTGGTATTGCATTTGAGCGATATCGGTTCAGCGGTTCAAAAGTTATGAACGAAAATCTAAGGGCACCCTCAGAAATTTTGGTACATTCAACATAACTTAAAAATACAAAATGCTTTAATTCGGCTGCTGGTTGACATATTTTAACAGAATAAACAAGTAAAAACTTCCTTCCAAAAAAAAAAAAAAATCGCGGATTTTTTTTACCAAAAAATTTTTTCGCGGAAATTTTTTTCAAAAGTAATTTGTTTTTTAAATAAAATTTTTTTCAATAATATTTTTTACATTGTAAATGATATCAATACATTCGGCAAGGCCGAATTTAACTTTTTTTACTTTTTTTTTCATCATTTGCAGAGAATCTTCTTAATTTTTCCATTCAAATGAGTAAATTTTGTTATATTTCTAAAATTTTCGTTTTTTTGTGAATTTTTCGCGTTAAAAACAAGGTATTTCCAGTCAGTCAGACGGATATTTCTTGATCGAATTATAATATGATCTATATAAATGTGAATAAGTAAAAAAACTTACCAGTTGCATTCCTTCTGGAACTTGAAAATTATATGGTAATTGAAAAACTTGTTCAGCTTCTTCACACGATGGTGAATTAGAAAATTCTTCACGATTTGGACCAATTTGTTGAGTTTGATCATATGAAAATTCCACTTGACTATAACCGCTACCATTTGTTTCCTGTTGTAGACGTTTCAATTCTTCTTCTATTAGTTTTGTTCGCCCAAGTGAAATCAAAGTGCCGCAAACAAGCCAAAATAAACCCAAAAAAAAGTATTAGAAGAAAGATAAAAAAGCACAATAAGTCTTCCAACATTGAAACGTGAGTATAAAAATACGTCAAGAAAATCTTAAAAATTTGTATATATGTAATAGCAAATATTTTTGTTGATTTTGTTTTTCTAAAAGTAGTATTAAGAGCTGGAAGTTTTTTTTTATTTTTTGAAGACCATTTCAGATTCTTCCACATAGATAAATTAACAAATCTGTAAATAAATATTAGTATTTTTAATGAAATGTATTATATTTACCTGAATTTGAATTCAACGCTTAAATCCTATACAGCTTTCAAAGCTTTAGTAATAGCTTTATATATAAGCTTTATTTAATAACAAGCTTTATAACGTATCCGTTTTAACCTTAAACAAAATTTACTTACGTGTTTTTTTTTTATTTATTTCTAAATATATATTTTAGAATTATTTTGATAAACAATTTTATTTTTTAAAGCTAAATTTATTTTTATATTACAAAAAATATTAAACGTATAAAAAATAACAATTCTATGGAACTTTTTTCGTTAAAAAAAAAGCTCTACACAAAATTTATTTATAGCACAATTTAGGCAAACGTTCATCTAAGTTTTTAGCCAACTTACCTTGCTTGATTATGACATCTTCCTCATTGCTGTATAAAAATAAATAACGTTCTTCTTCGCATAATTGTTCAGCTCTTTGTTCTTCGGCTGTCAAATATTCTAAACGATTTCCATAACCTCCCGGTGGTGGCTCATAAGGTGTTAAATCATACAAAGCACCACGCACATCATATCTGATGACACAGTTGTTTGTAAAGATTTTTTGGATTTTTTGGTTTTCAAGATTTTTTTATTTTTGGGGGCATAAAACACACGTATGGAAAGAAGAAATAATAGTTTACAAAATAAAATTAAAATCATAGTAAAACAAAAATTGATAATTTAAAATATTTGTATTTCTTGACTAAAAGATACTTTGAGAACTTTACAGTTTAAAGTCCATATGGAAAATTAATAAACATACGTACCATTTTGGAGTGCTTTATTTTGGCTATTAAAATTTTTATATTTATGTATAAAAAAAAATAAAATAAAAAAAGATAGCTACTGGCGTTGGAGTACATTTGATCCGTAATACAGAGGAGACTTCTTGATGTACATTTTTTCAGGTGAAAATTTGGACTTTTTGCTAAACTGTCTCAAATATACTTATCCCGTGACCGAAGACAATAGGACAAAACATAATGCCAAGTCCACAACAAAATTTAAAAATTCAAAGATACATTTTTTGCATTT
This sequence comes from Pegoplata infirma, assembly GCA_963921195.1. Classification (NCBI taxonomy): domain Eukaryota; kingdom Metazoa; phylum Arthropoda; class Insecta; order Diptera; family Anthomyiidae; genus Pegoplata; species Pegoplata infirma. Next base: position 195,242,483 of record OY992540.1, on the reverse strand, counting down.
TGTAGTAAAAAAAATTTCATAAAAAATGAGTTTATAAAAAAAAAAAAAAAAAAATCAATTTTTTTTTGGAAAAGTCGTGAACATAAACCTTTTTTTGGCAATTTTTTAGCCTTTTGGAATAAAAAATAAGTAAACAAAGGGTTGTGTCCCTATGTGACATGTCACTACCCAGGCAGATAAATACAAACGGGCCAACGTTGGAATGAATTTGGCGCCGATGGTACCAACGTTGGCGAATCATACCCATTTCTAACAAGGGAAGTATCTCAACCCTTATGAACCGATTTGCATGAAACTTAAAATATATATAAATGAGACGATTTTAAGGTTGGGGTGTCTCGGCTTTTCGGCCATATTAGTGTTTCAAAATTTCGTTGTCCCCTTATGAAACCATATGGACCTCCGGGAAAATTTCGATAACTCACGAACTAACAGGAATATCCTCTAGAGCAAAAATACGTGTCGACTTAAATTTAATAAAGATTATTTCGTATTCATATGGACATCGTAGCTCTATGTCTTCATATAAATACCCCCCAAAATTTTCACATTTTCATGAAAAAAGTATTTAACGAAGCCAAACCTTTCTTCTCATATGTAAACATCATATAGTTTCTTAGAAAGAAATGGCTGAAAAATCCAAAAAACGATTTTTTCGCCATTTTTTGACCTATGTTTTGAACCCCTAAATCCCCGATATGGCCGATAAGCCGAGACACCCCAACCTTAGAATTGTCTCTTTTATATATATTTTTCGTTTCATGCAAATCGGTTCATAAGGGTTGAGATACTTCCCTTGTAAGTCTACGAGGTTTTTTGTATTCTGTTTTTTATAGCTGCCCAATCTCACATTTAGCGGGTCAAAGGCGAGGGGGAAAACGGTTTTTTAGTTTTTTGACGATTTTTCACATTTCTTCAGAAGAAACTATATGAACTTTTTTTAGAGATCGAAAGGTTTTTTGAATGCCTGTCCAATGACGTATCGGCCGTTTCCAAATTCGGCTTCGTTAAACTCCTATTTTCGCAAATGTAAAATCGTAGGGGTAGTTTATATGGAGAGGTACATACGTAGGACCGCCAAAATCACATGAAATAATCTCTATTAAAATTAAGCTGACCCGTATTTTTGTGTTTGGCGAAATTCCTGCTAGTTCGGATTTTCACGAAAGACCTAATTTTTTCATAAGGTGGCAACCCTTTTTTTAAATTTGAGGTTGGACAGCTAAAAAAAAAACAGGTAACTCTTATTTTTCTCCCCTCATTCCAATATTCAAGTTTCAGGACAATTGGTGGGTGCACTCTGAAAGACCTTCCTTGTAAGTGGAGGGTATAAAATATAAATATTGGCAGGGGCGTTCCTTTTTTTTTTGGCTGGGGATGTTGAAGGAAACCTCCCCTTACGATAAATGTTAACAAATGTATTTTTTATAAAATTTGTATTTGAGTAATACAATTTTGCATTATTTGAATTAAACTGTGAATATGTATATAGTTTTTCATCCCATGGGTCCAAGTGTGAAGGAAAAATTAAACCTTTCTAAAAATTATAGGCATCTTGGTTCTATTTTAGTAAAAAACCTTCAGAAAACTTGCAATGTCAAATTTATTTAGGTAATAGTCAATTGCATTTGATGTCTGAATATTAGGTCTGTTCCAGAGCGTTACCGCGGGCGCCCGCGGGTACCCAAACCAGCCCGAAAAGCGTTCCCGTACGCAAAAATTGGGTAAATAAGAGAGTTTTTGAGAGAATAAATTACTTTCACATTTTACCGAACTTACCCGCACTTTTTTTCGCCCGGCTAAAAATAAATGTGTATGTTCATATATGCTTATATATAGATCTTTATACGATCATATATGAAATATATGGAAACATATATGTGACCATATATGCAAGAAACGATCCCATATATGTGGACGTATATAAAATATGTGCCATATATGATATCATATATGGAAACATATATGTTATCATAAAATGTTAAATTTTAGTGCATGTGTGTGAAAATATCAACCGGAATTACAAAATAAAAGTTTTGTACGATTGAAATTATATTTTATTACCATATTTATATCTTAATACCGATTCGTATCAATAATTTAAAAAATATTGTTTCCTAGTTGCAAAATATTCTGATTAAAAAAGTTACTTTTACATAAAGAAAATGGAAAAGGTAAGTTTTTATTAGAATTTTAAATGAATTTAGAATTTTAAAATCATATGTATTATTTTTTTCCAGTTCATCGTCATAACAAGTATAAGCGTGGACATTTTATTCCAAAACAAGATCATATTCAAAATGAGTAAATGAACATATGTCGCAAATACAATAATATAGAGTGCTTTGATGTTTAAACTACGCAGCTTCGTTAATCTCGTGCAACTTCGTGGAGAGGGCATATGCACCACCATTATGTTTTCACTGCGATTGCAATACTGCAAACTATTTTGAAATCCCTTAATGTCGCCATAACAAATTGGAAATGATAGATCGTATAAGCAGTTTTGAGGCCGAGTAACGTTAAGCTCACTCAACTTGGAGAAGAGGACATATGCACCACCAGAAATGTTATCACTACGATTCCAACACTATAAATTATTTCGAAATCCCTTACTGTAGCAAATTGGAAAAGGAAAGAACGTATGTATAAGAAGTTTGAAGGCCGAGTTACTAGAAAATTCAACCATGCGGAGGTACGTTAAGCTCGCTTAACTTGGAGCAGAGGGCATATGCACGACCATAACGTTATCACTACGGTTCCAACACTACAAACTATTTTGAAATCGCTTACTATCGCCATAGCAAATCAAAATGAAAAGAACGATCAGTTTTAAGGTTGAGTAACGATTTAGGAAGGACAACGTTTTTATACAATTACAAGAAAGCTGTCTATAAGCGAAAGTGACAATCTGGCACATTGTCACCATGATGTAAGTAGAAATCGTTTTTATCCCAGTCCTTCAAATATCCTTACAAACATAATGTAAGTAGAAATAGTTTTTATCCCTATCCTACAAATATTCTTACAAACATAACCCAGCAAGATAAAATACATACTACTGAATATATTGCTTTTAATCAAAGTCTTAAGTAATTATTTGCTTGCTATGAATTTTGATGCATGCATTTAGTAGTAGCAAATTCTTTTTTGCTGGAATAAAAAAGAAATGTGTAATAATTTTTAATATTTTTTCAGATGGATTTCTGAAAGACAATATATCTTTCCATAAAAAGCATTCCATGGTCTTTAGCATCCAATGGGCTTAAGCATCCAACATGTATGTATGTAACTAGCAGTATCTAGCCAATCTTTAAAGGTAGATGGTTGCTTCGTTAAATGACATCCGTGTTATCATTAACCTATTAGCACCAAATGCTATCGTTGGTAATATTTTAATACAATAAAAATTCTAGAAATATCTTAATTATTAATATTATTTTATATCCTTTTTTAGATTTTGACTATAAATATTGTAAAAAAGAGGCTTATACCATAACAAAAACGCTAAGTCTGAAGATAATCGGAATTAACACTAAAACAAGAAAACACGAAGAAAATCAACGTTCCTTTAATAAGCCCTTTGTTCGCATCTTTCGATATCAATTGAAAAACTTTATATATAAGATCTTTTATGTTCAATTTATTTTGTTGACTATCAAAATGTATTCTCATATCTATACCCGGCTAAAAATAAATGTGTATGTTCATATATGCTTATATAAAGATCTTTATATGATCATATATGACTTATATGGAAACATATATGTGATCATATATGCAAGAAACGATCCCATATATGTGGTCGTACTTAAAATATGTGCCATATATGATATCATATATGGAACCATATATGCTATAATAAAATGTTAAATTTGAACCAGAATTACAAAATAAAAGTTTTTTAGGTTAAAATTATATTATTACTTTACCATCGATTGACATACCTTAATATATATCAATAATTTAACAAATATTGCAAAATATTCTGCATAAAAAAATTTTAGAAAAGGTAAGTTTTCATTAATATGTATTTAGAATTTTAAAATCATATGTATTATTTTTTTCCAGTTTATCGTCATACCAAGTAAAAGCGTGGACTTTTTTTATCCAAAACAAGATCCTATTTAAATTAAGTAAATGTGTGTCGCAAATACAATATTATTGAGTACTTTGATATTGAATAAAATTAAACTACGCAGCTTCGTTAATCTCGTACAACTATGTGGAGAGGGCATATGCACCACCAATATGTTTTCACTACGATTGCAATACTGCAAACTATTTTGAAATCCCTTAATGTTGCCATAGCAAATTGGAAATGAATAGACCGTATAGGCAGTTTTGAGGCCAAGTTACGTTAAGCTTGCTCAACTTGGAGAAGAGGACATTTTCACCACCAGAACTGTTATTACTACACTATAAATTATTTTGAAGTCCCTTACTGTCGCAATAGAAAATTGGAAATGGAAAGAAGGTATAAGAAGTTTGGAGGCCGAGTTACTAGTTGAAGAAAATTTAACCATGCGGAGCTACAAACTATTTTGAAAACGCTTACTTTCGCCATAGCAAATCGAAATGAAAAGAAGGTTTGATCAGTTTTAATGTTGAGTAACGATTTGGGAAGGACAACGTTTTTACTTGCAATTACAAGAAATCTGTCAATAAGCGAAATCGACAACCTGGCACATTGTCGCCATGATGTAAATTTACATGAAAAAAATGTTGGAAAAGGTAAGCTTTCATTAATATGTATTTGAATTTTAAAATCATGTTTTAATTTTTTCCAGTTCATCGTCATAACAAGTTTAAGCGTGGACATTTTATTCCAAAACAAGATCATATTCAAAATGAGTAAATGTAAATACGTCGCAAATACAATATTATTTAGTAATTTGATGTTGAAGAAAATTAAACTACGCAGCTTCGTTAATCTCGCGCAACTTGGTGGAGAGGTCATATGCACCACCATAATGTTGTCACTACGATTGCAATACTGCAAACTATTTTAAAAACCATTAATGTCGCCATAGCAAATTGGAAATGGAAAGATCGTATAAGCAGTTTTAAGGCCGAGTTAAGTTAAGCTCACTCAACTTGGAGAAGAGGACTTATGCACCACCAGAAATGTTATCAATACGATTCCAACATTGGCGTAGGAAGCCAACATTTCTGGGGGGGGCTAAAGCCCCCCTAGATTTTTTTAATTTTTTGGTATTTTTTTTTTAATAGAAAAACCTAGACATATTCCTGAAGCGTGCCCTTTAACATGCGTCTAGGTGTCCTAGAAACGAATGCCCCCCGAAAGCGGTTAAAAATTCATACTTTTTTTTTTAATTTTGATTCTGTAGATTTTTCGGAAATTTAGAACTCCTAGATATGTTTTGAGAATTTAAGATTTTTCATGTTTTTCCATAGTAAAATCATTAGATTACTAGGATTTTTTTAAGAAAAAGTTCTGATGATTGCAAAAGTTGATGATTATTAGTCAAAATTCTCAGATTCTTTCTTTCAATAACTTTTGTCTATAAAAAAATCCCTTAGAATTTAGAAACTTTTTTAAATCAAAGAAGTTAAAATGTTTTCCTGAAGGTAAAACCCTAAGATTCGGTAAAGTTTTTATTACTGACAAAGATTCATACGAAAACTTTTTTCAATAATTCAGACTATTTTTCAATGGGAAAAACTATTAGATCTTATATAATAATCATTACGAGTCCTTAAGACTCATTGAATAATCATAACGAGTCCTAAAGACTCATTACATATTATTATTTATTGTTGCAAAAATTAATGAAATCATTAAATTATTTAAAAAAAAATTGTGAATGATTAGAATTCTGGGGGGGGCTAAAATTATTCTGGGGGGGGGCTAAGCCCCCCCCAGACAGGGCTATCTACGCCTATGGATTCCAACACTATAAATTATTTTGAAATCCCATACTGTCGCAATAGCAAATTGGAAATGGAAAGAACGTATAAGTTTGGAGGCCGAGTTACTATTTAAAGAAAATTCAACCATGAGGAGCTACGTTAAGCTAGCTCAAGATGGAGGAGAGGGCATATGCACCACCATAACGTTATCACTACGGTTCCAACACTACAAAATATTTTAAAATCGCTTACTGTCGCCATAGAAAATTGAAATGAAAAAAACGTATCATCAGTTTTAGGGTTGAGTAACGATTTCGAAAAGACAACGTTTTTACTTACAATCACACGAAAGCTGTCAATTAGCGAAAGTGACAACCTGGCACATTGTCGCCATGATGTAAGTAAAAATAGTTTCTTATCCCTATCCTTCAAACATCGTTACACACATAACCCAAAAAGATAAAATACGTACTACTAATATATTGCTTTTAATCGAAGTCTTAAGTAATTATGTACCTACTAAAAATTTTCAGTAAAAAACATGCATTTAGTAGTAGCAAGTTCTTTTTTTCTGGAATAAAAAAAGGAATATGGAGTAATTTTAATATTTTATCAGATGGAGTTCTGAAAGACAATATACCTTTCCGTAAAAAGCATTCATGGTCTTAAGCAACCCATGGTCCTTACAAAATACACTCCATTAACATGTATGTATGTGTCTAGCAGTATCAAGCCAATCTTTAAAGGATATTCGTGTTATCATTAGCCCATTAGCACCAAATGCTGTTGTTGGTAATAATTCAATACAATAAAAATTCTAGAAATATCTTGTATGCATACTAATATTATTTTCTATCAATTTTTTTAGATTTTGACTTTTTTAACAAAAACGCTAAGTCCGAAGATAATCGAAATTAACACTAAAACAAGAAAACACAAAGGAAATCATCGTTCCTGTAACAAGCCCTTTGTTCGCATCTTTCGTAATTGATATCAATTGAAAAACTTGATATATTAGATCTTTTATGTTCAATTTATTTTTTTTTAATATCAAAATGTATTCTCGTATCTATAAGTTTAATTATATATTTTTATATGGTCACCAAAAATGCAAACGATAGTAACTAAAAAATCAAAATCATGAAACTAAAGGTGTTCATTCAAATATATCAAAAACACCAGTAATGAATAAAACAATATTTTTTATTTTTAATTATACTTGCGTACTTGCGTACATCGTTTGCAATTCTGGTGAATATATACATAATAACCTATTACATATAGTTTAAGATGAAAAAATAAATAAAAAACATAAAAAAGAATGTAAAACAAATTAAAAACATAATATATATTATTCAATATATGATTCAATATATGATCCAATATATGATTCAATATATGATCTAATATATGATCACATATATTGCATCATATATGATCGTGTCTTATATAAGCGCCAATTTTGGAATATGTTCATATATGAGACCATATTTGATACTATATATGATACTGTATATGGTCTCATATATGATATCATATATGATGATATACAACATTTTTAGCCGGGTAAGTTAAATTATTTATTTTTATATGTTCACCAAAAATGCAAACGATAGTAACTAAAAAATTTAAATCATAAAATTAAAGGGTTATGAAAACACCAAAATTAATAAAAAAAATATTTTTAATTTTAAATTATACTTATGTACACCGTTTGCAATTCTGGTGAATATATACATAATAATCTATTACATATAGTTTAAAATGAAAAAAATAAAAAAAAAAATATGAAAAAGAATGTAAAACAAATTGAAAACAACATCATATATGATCCCATATATGATTCAATATATTATCCAATATATGATTCAATATATGATCTAATATATGATCACATATTTTGGATCATATATGACCGTGTCTTATATAAGCGCCAATTTTGGAATATGTTCATATATGAGACCATATTTGATACTATATATGATACTGTATATGGTCTCATATATGATATCATATATGATTATATACAACATTTTTAGCCGGGCGGGTAAATTGGTAACAGTCAGATGTTGAAAAAACAGCTGATTTTTTTTTGTGAAGCTAAATTGGAAATTTAAATAAAATAAAGAACTAAACCAAGGAAATGTGTTATTTCAATACAAAAAAAGATAATTTGTTATTAAAATAAACTTTTACAATTTGTTTTCTTGTTTTAAGTAATTTTTCTTACGAAAATATTTTAGCGTTATTGGTTTGTTTACATTTTCTATTATTTTGGGCTTGAAATGTGGTTTTTAGCGTTCCCGTACTTTTGTGCATTTTTGTGGTATCGTGAGAGGTTTTTTGATTTTCTCTCATTTTACCGAACTTTACCCGGAAAGTTCTGGAACACACCTATTATTAACAGATAGCAGCCGCCACGGTTTGGACCCATGATCATCTTTTTTTTCGATTTTTTAATATCGAAGCCCAATTTTGTGTTAAGTTATCGTAAAAAAATTGATAAAAAATATGAGCTCGATTTGTTGAAAATTGCCGTGTGTGCCACTCATTGAAGTTTGTGAGAACGAAATTTGTGCAAAAGGAAAAAATAAAATAAATGTGTCTTCTTACACACAAAAAAATTAAAATTTGTTTCAATCACTAAAATGATTATATCAATTACTATTTTAATTGATTTTGCACCTATCACGAAAGTGATAGCATTAATTACTAAAATTTGTAAGTTTAATATCGCAAAGTGCATTTATTCTCAATTCAAGGAAATTTTTAAAATCAATAAAATAATGTAATCATATCAATTAAAAAAATTATTAAGCCCAATCGGATAATTTTAACCCGTGCACAGTGGGCCAGCTTTTTAGATTTTTAGCCATAAATAGAATAATAAGTCTGTTTAAAAAAAGCATCACATAAGAGGGTTTAGGGATCGCTGATCTCAAATTCGAATTCTAAAATTCAAAATGGCGGATCCAATATGGCGGACATATTTTTTAAATTATAAATTTTTTTAAGTTAAAATTTATTTTTAAAAGGCATCGGGGGTCGCTGATTACGAATCAAAACTCCAATTTGAAAAATTCAAAATGACGTATTAAAAATGGCGGCAATTGCTTTTTTTATCGAATTATATACGTGGCATGGTTTGGTTGAAAATCCAAGATGGCGAATACATTTTTGAATTTATTGCTTTATTGGGTTCAAAATTAGTCTTTGTAAGGGATAAGGGTTCGCTGATTACGAGTCAGAACTAAGATTTAAAATATTCAAAATGGTGGAAATCGGAAATCATTTTCTTATCAAATTCATTATGTGGTTTGATTTGTTGGAAAATTTTCATTACAGGGTTTTGGGGATCTCTGATCAAGAAATTGAAATTGACAGCGAAAATTTGAAATTTAAAATGGCGGACATTTAATTTGTTTTTTACTTTATTGGTTTAAAAACAATGCCTTCTATAAATATCGATGTAGTTTCAAATGCTGTTTTGTACACTCAAAATAATAACTCTGTTAAAATACAATGATACTTGGCTGAGCCAGCAGAAATTAACCTAGATTCTAACCTGCAATAAATTTTCTTATTTTATACGGGGTTCACACTTGCTGTTTAGAAGTATTAAAGAGTGAGATGTTTAAAAAAATCCTTGTTCTGTGTCCATTTCGTTTTTATTCTGTTACTGTTGTTTTGCTGAACAACTTGTTTAAGGTCGCAAGTGTGAATGCCATATTACGAAGAAAACTTTGTAAAATGTTTTCGATAAAAAAAAATGTCAAAAATGTATTAAAATTCTGGTTAATTTTTATTAAACAATAAAAATTGTTTTATTCTACCTTTAAAATGTTATATTTTGAGGATGTTTATTTTGGCTCGAGGTCATTATTTTCTTTACCAATTAAAACCATGATATTCTCATAGCATAATTTTCAAGAAAATTATTTTTTTGTTTTAAATTTATTTATGTTGGTCATTTTTGCAAGACTTAATCGACACGTGTTTCGGAATTTGTCAGATTCCATTCTTAAGATTATTTAGCAAAAATAGAAACGATTTACTACAAAGTAGCAAACGAGTCTAATGACAAATCGTTTGTGCACAAACTAAAGTATTAATACCAATGTTGGCAATCGATACCTTTTCAATACCGTTATCCGTTTCAAAACCCTTTAAATTGAATACCGGTACCAATACCAATACCGAAACTCAGTTTTGGTATCGGATACCGGTATCCAAAAACCTTTTCCTTCGGTATCGGTACGTACCGGTATTGAAACGGTTTTTCTTAAAAACCATGTATTTAAAAAAAAAAAAATTAATAGAAAGTTTGTAAATTTTTTGGTTTTTGTAAATAAAAAATCGTGCTCCAAATGCCTCACCGAAGTCTCATAAAAATCAAAAAAATCTTTTGGCACCCACATCCAGAATTAAATAAAAATTTCAAAACAATCCATACTTCAACCGCGATGCGAGAGCAAAAGAAAATTATTGATTTTCACGAAATTTTTATGGATTCATTTTGACTCCCAATAGAGACTTTCTAGACCCCTTTTGTATAGTATAGTTTTTTGGGGATTTTTATTTAATCCGTGATGTGGGTGTCCAAGGATTTTTTTGAAATATACAGGACTTCGGGGAAGGCATTTGGAATACTAGCAGGAGGTTTTCCACCATAGTATAATTTTTTGAAGTGGCTTAACTCGTAGAAATCATACATAAAGTTCCCATAATTCGCGAAAAAAATTTTTTGCAATATTTTTGAATGTGATCTTGTCTAGACAGGGAATACCTATTTTTCCAAATAGATAACACCAACAAAAAAACTTGGTTGCCTAGAAATAAGATAAACAAGTAAAAAAGTTAAATTCGGCCTTGCCGAATGTAGTGATACCCTCCACAATTTCAAAAAGATTGTTGCAAAAAACTTTATTTAAAAGGAAATTACTTTTGAAAAAAAAAAATTTTTTTAAAAAAAAAAATTTTTTGAAAAAAAAATTTCCGCGAAAAAAAAATTTGGTAAAAAAAAAATCCGCGATTTTTTTTTTTTGTTAAAAAATATGTTCGTACTTGTTTAAATACCATTTGGTGTTCACGTATGTGAACCAGAAGCCGAATTAAAGCATTTTGTACTTTTAGGTTATGTTGAATGTACTGAAATTTTTGAGGTGTGCTTACATTTTCGTTCAAAACTTTTGAACCGCTGAACCGATATCGCTCAAATGCAATACCAAACTTCTCGGGAGAACTTCCAATAAATATGTTAAGTTTCAGTCATCTCTGTGCAATATTTTGTCCGCGACAGCATTTTCCACAGACAGACAGACAGACGGACAGACGGACATCGCTAGAATGTCTTAAAATCGATCGGGCATCATGAATATATATACTTTATGGGGTCCCAGATCGATATTTCGATGAGTTACAAACGAAATGACAAACTTATATATACCCTCTATCACTAAGTGGAGGGTATAAAAATGTAATTTGTTGGGGTTCTTACTTTAACCGCGATGCGGTAGGGAAATATATTTTATGGAAACATTTTGACACCCAATAGAAACTTATTGGACCCTTTTCAGCTCAAACAAAAAAGAAAGGTAAAAATCTATACGGCCTTATATTTATGTACTAAAGACATAGGAAAATGTCCAGCAAAAGCGGTCCAGTGCTTCAAAAATTATAAGCAAAATACTGAATTTCGGCAACGGTTTTTAGTGAATTTTCGAGATAAAAAACACGCTAACTTTCGAAAGGCATTCCTGAGGATGCTGAAGCTTGGCATATATATTTTCCGTTCCCCTGGCCTGGTTCGTATTGAATTTTAGCCAAATCGGTACAGTGGTTCAAAAGTTATTAAGAAAACCGTGATTTCAGATTGGTTTCACCTTAAATTCACTTGTTGAAAAAACCGTTAAACCAGCTTTAAAAAATTGATGAGTCAGGAAAATATTTTACAAAGTATTCTTGTCACTAACAAAAATTTTTGTACTAAAACAAAAAAAAACTTACACTCGAAAAAAAATTTACACTCAAAAAAAAAATGTTGCCAATTTTTTTTTTTTTTTTAAATGCCCGGCTAAAAATAAATGTGTATGTTCATATATGCTTATATAAAGATCTTTATATGATCATATATGACTTATATGGAAACATATATGTGATCATATATGCAAGAAACGATCCCATATATGTGGTCGTATTTAAAATATGTGCCATATATGATATCATATATGGAACCATATATGCTATCATAAAATGTTAAATTTGAACCAGAATTACAAAATAAAAGTTTTTTAGGTTAAAATTATATTATTACTTTACCAACGATTGACATACCTTAATATATATCAAAAATTTTACAAATATTGCAAAATATTCTGCATAAAAAAATTTTAGAAAAGGTAAGTTTTCATTAATATGTATTTAGAATTTTAAAATCATATGTATTCATTTTTTCCAGTTCATCGTCATACCAAGTAAAAGCGTGGACTTTTTTTATCCAAAACAAGATCCAATTAATTTAGTAAATGTGTGTCGCAAATACAATATTATTGAGTACTTTGATATTGAATAAAATTAAACTACGCAGCTTCGTTAATCTCGTACAACTATGTGGAGAGGGCATATGCACCACCAATATGTTTTCACTACTATTGCAATACTGCAAACTATTTTGAAATCCCTTAATGTTGCCATAGAAAATTGGAAATGAAAAGACCGTATAGGCAGTTTTGAGGCCGAGTTACGTTAAGCTTGTTCAACTTGGAGAAGAGGACATTTGCACCACCAGAACTGTTATTACTACACTATAAATTATTTTGAAATCCCTTACTGTCGCAATAGAAAATTGGAAATGGAAAGAAGGTATAAGAAGTTTGGAGGCCGAGTTACTAGTTGAAGAAAATTTAACCATGCGGAGCTACGTTAAGCTCGCTCAACTTGGAGGGGAGCGCATATACACCACCCTAACGCTATCACTACGGTTCCAACACTACAAACTATTTTGGAAACGCTTACTTTCGCCATAGCAAATCGAAATGAAAAGAAGGTTTGATCAGTTTTAATGTTGAGTAGCGATTTGGGAAGGACAACGTTTTTACTTGCAATTACAAGAAATCTGTCAATAAGCGAAATCGACAACCTAGCACATTGTCGCCATGATGTAAATTTACATGAAAAAAATGTTGGAAAAGGTAAGCTTTCATTAATATGTATTTGAATTTTAAAATCATGTTTTAATTTTTTCCAGTTCATCGTTATAACAAGTTTAAGCGTGGACATTTTATTCCAAAACAAGATCATATTCAAAATGAGTAAATGTAAATACGTCGCAAATACAATATTATTTAGTAATTTGATGTTGAAGAAAATTAAACTACGCAGCTTCGTTAATCTCGTGCAACTTGGTGGAGAGGTCATATGCACCACCATAATGTTGTCACTACGATTGCAATACTGCAAACTATTTTAAAAACCATTAATGTCGCCATAGCAAATTGGAAATGGAAAGATCGTATAAGCAGTTTTAAGGCCGAGTTAAGTTAAGATCACTCAACTTGGAGAAGAGGACATATGCACCACCAGAAATGTTATCAATACGATTCCAACACTATAAATTATTTTGAAATCCCATACTGTCGCAATAGCAAATTGGAAATGGAAAGAACGTATAAGTTTGGAGGCCGAGTTACTATTTAAATAAAATTCAACCATGTGGAGCTACGTTAAGCTCGCTCAAGATGGAGGATAGGGCATATGCACCACCATAACGTTATCACTACGGTTCCAACACTACAAAATATTTTAAAATCGCTTACTGTCGCCATAGAAAATTGAAATGAAAAAAACGTATCATCAGTTTTAAGGTTGAGTAACTATTTCGAAAAGACAACGTTTTTACTGACAATCACACGAAAGCTGTCAATTAGCGAAAGTGACAACCTGGCACATTGTCGCCATGATGTAAGTAAAAATAGTTTCTTATCCCTATCCTTCAAACATCGTTACACACATAACCCAAAAAGATAAAATACGTACTACTAATATAATGCTTTTAATCGAAGTCTTAAGTAATTATGTACCTAGAAAAAATTTTGAGTAAAAAACATGCATTTAGTAGTAGCAAGTTCTTTTTTCTGGAATAAAAAAAGGAATATGGAGTAATTTTAATATTTTATCAGATGGAGTTCTGAAAGACAATATACCTTTCCGTAAAAAGCATTCATTGTCTTAAGCAACCCATGGTCCTTACAAAATACACTCCATTAACATGTATGTATGTGTCTAGCAGTATCAAGCCAATCTTTAAAGGATATTCGTGTTATCATTAGCCCATTAGCACCAAATGCTGTTGGTGGTAATAATTCAATACAATAAAAATTCTAGAAATATCTTGTATGCATACTAATATTATTTTCTATCAATTTTTTTAGATTTTGACTTTTTTAACAAAAACGCTAAGTCCGAAGATAATCGAAATTAACACTAAAACAAGAAAACACAAAGGAAATCATCGTTCCTGTAACAAGCCCTTTGTTCGCATCTTTCGTAATTGATATCAATTGAAAAACTTGATATATTAGATCTTTTATGTTCAATTTATTTTTTTGAATATCAAAATGTATTCTCGTATCTATAAGTTTAATTATATATTTTTATATGGTCACCAAAAATGCAAACGATAGTAACTAAAAAATCAAAATCATCAAACTAAAGGTGTTCATTCAAATATATCAAAAACACCAGTAATGAATAAAACAATATTTTTTATTTTTAATTATACTTGCGTACATCGTTTGCAATTCTGGTGAATATATACATAATAACCTATTACATATAGTTTAAGATGAAAAAATAAATAAAAATATAAAAAAGAATTTAAAACAAATTAAAAACATCATATATTATTCAATATATGATTCAATATATGATCCAATATATGATTCAATATATGATCTAATATATGATCACATATATTGCATCATATACGATCGTGTCTTATATAAGCGCCAATTTTGGAATATGTTCATATATGAGACCATATTTGATACTATATATGATACTGTATATGGTCTCATATATGATATCATATATGATGATATACAACATTTTTAGCCGGGTGACTAAAAAAAGTTTTTTACTCAAAATAAAATATTTCTAATCAAAATTGTTAATTTGATTCCCGTTAGAAAATTAACTATCAATTTAGAAGGCCATTGTGGAGGGTGTTGATGGATTCGTCCAAGTCTAATTTAACTTTACTACTTGTTTTTACAAATTTTTTAAAGTTTTTATACGTTTTTAGATTTAGATTTTAGATTTATTTAGTTTTTTCATTATTAGAACAATAAGAATAAATTCTTTTATAGTTCAACGGGTATTACATAAAGATTGACATAATTAATTAGTATAATAAATAATTAAAAAAAAAGCAGTAAAATAGCAATAATAATAAAACAGTAATTAAAATATAAAATGATTGCAATAACAATATATTAAGTCAAGACAAAATAAAGTAAAGAAGCTATAGTTTATAATATAGTTTTTTTTTTTTTTTTTTTTTTTTTTTTTTATTTTTTAACATAATAGTTTATTTATCGAAACAAATATAAGTTTAAGTTTATGCATTTCTATTTGTATTTGTCAGATGATAAAAGAGTTCATTTTTAAACAAATTTTTTGATGAAATGAATTTAGTATCGTTGGGCAAATCATTCCAGAGTTTTATGGCGTTAATGAAAAAAAGTCTACTAGTGTTTAAAAAATTATGTCTGGGCACAATTAGAGTCATGTTTCTTGTTGATTGACCAAAGGTAATTTTCTCATAAAGGTAGGGTGGGGTTTTTTGGTATATGAGTCTATGTAAGAATAGCAAATTTCTCATGTCAAGGTAATTAACAATGTCACAGCCAAGAATCATAGTTCTCCACGTAGTCATACTACTAAAACGGCGCAGACCATAGACATAGCGAGTTGCGTTATTAAAAGAGACCTCCAATTTATGAAGGGAGTGCGAATCAAGTTTACTGTAGACCTCCGCAGAGTAGGTTATTAGTGGAAGAATCAGTTGGACAACAAGACGCCTTTTTAACTCAATCGGTGTAAAGTTTGACGACATTCGTAGATTACGTAATGTCAGGTAGACTTTACGAATCACATTATTGATATGGTCACCACAGGATAACGAGGAGTTTATATAAAAGCCTAAATATTTAGCTTTCTTAACATAGTTAAGAGAAGTATTCCCCAGGCTTATTGTAGGAAAATGTATAAAATCATATTCATACTTACTGATAGGCAAAACTAAAGATTTACAGGGATTTAGTGTCAGATTATTTACCTCAGCCCATCTGCTAATCGATCTTAAGTCCTCGTTTAGTCTATAGCACGTATCTTCTAAAAGACCAATCCGATTTGATATATACAGTTGAATGTCATCTGCGTATGCATGCATCTTAACATAATTACATACACTGAACACATCATTTACAAAAATACTAAATAAAAGAGGACCAAGTACAGAACCTTGCGGAACACCAGAAGTTACTTCTTTAAGATAAGACTCTCTTCCATCAACTATGACCTTCTGAAGACGCTCAGATAAGTAATCCCTAACAAGACCAACAGATGCTAGTTCAAACCCAAACAAATTTCTTAGTTTCCAACACAGTATCGAGTGATCCACCTTATCAAAGGCTTTTGAAAAATCCAATAAGCACATTAATGACAAGTTTCCCATGTCATACTCTGATCTAATGTCATCGAGCACCTTCAACGCTGCAGTTGAGCAGCTGTGACCCAATCGAAACCCTGATTGTAGCGGAGATAGTAAATTATTCTCACTAAGATAATCCGTTATTTGACGGGACATCAAACACTCAAATACTTTTGATAAAACAGAAAGAATACTAATCGGCCTAAAATCTTCAGGGACAGACGCATTAGTTATTTTGGCTATCGGTGTAATCCTCCCAACTTTCCATAGTTTCGGAAAGGTAGATGTAGTAATACAATGATTAAAAATATGGGTAAGAGGACCAATTAAATATGGCAATACTATTTTCAAAAATTTTATACAAACACCATCCTCACCTACAGCATTTGATCTAATGTTCATCACAGCCAAAGATACATCAACTTCAGAAACTGCACAAAACTGAAAGGTACTACGACAGACAGCCGAAGGCTGGAGGCTAGGTAAATCTGAGTTTGCCATCCCTTCTCCACAAAAAAATTCGATTTTATTTTTTTTTGCATTTTTTCGATAATACCGGTACGTACCAGTATTGAAGTTTCGGTATCGGTAATACCGTAACCGATTCAACTGAAATACCATAACCGATACCGATACCGAAATAAATAAAAAAACGATACCAATACCGATATCGATACCGTTATTCGTTTCGATTGCCAACCTTGATTAATACATATTCGACAATCGTTGCCTTACTAGTATAGTACAATTTCTTCGTCTTTCTAATTCACATTGTGGATAGAGTGGCTATGTATTAATACTTTAGTTTGTGCACAAACGATTTGTCATTAGGAATGGAATATATATTCCATTGTCAAGATTATTTAGCAAAAACAGAAACGATTTACTACAAAGTAGAAAACGAGCCTAATGACAAATCGTTTGTGCACAAACTAAAGTATTAATACATAGCCACTCTATCCACAATGTGAATTAGAAAGACGAAGAAATTGTACTATACTAGTAAGGCAACGATTGTCGAATATGTATTAATACTTTAGTTTGTGCACAAACGATTTGTCATTAGACTCGTTTGCTACTTTGTAGTAAATCGTTTCTATTTTTGCTAAATAATCTTAAGAATGGAATCTGACAAATTCCGAAACACGTGTCGATTAAGTCTTGCAAAAATGACCAACATAAATAAATTTAAAACAAAAAAATAATTTTCTTGAAAATTATGCTATGAGAATATCATGGCTTTAATTAGTAAAGAAAATAATGACCTCGAGCCAGAATAAACATCCTCAAAAAAAAGTAAAAAATGTATTTTAAAAGAAGAATAAACTTATTTCAATTTAAAACCATATTTTATTTTATAAACATCCCAGCAAAAAAAGTGCCGAGTACTTCTATTTGGAGTGCTTTAAAACTATAACAAATGTAATGAAATACAACAAAAATAACAAAAAACACAAGAAAAAAAATACACAAACAGTTTTTTCTACTCCATAAAAAGTTGTTATTCAGCACTTAACTCATTACCTTCCGCGATACTCCCATACAAAAGTAAGTAGATATTCAGTAGATAAGAAGTACTCCGAGCTTTCAAACAACTTCCAACTACTTCCACGGAGTAGTTCTTATCTACTGAATATCTACTTACATTTGTATGGAGGTGTCGCGATAGGTAATGAGTTAAGTGCTGAATATCTATGTATTCTGGAGTAGAAAAAACTGTTTGTGTGTTTTTGTCTTCTGTTTTTTGTTATTTTTGTTGTATTTCATTACATTTGTTATAGTTTTAAAGCACTCCACTGACAATGAGAAGTGGTAATGACTTTTTGCAGGGATATATAATCCTCTTTAATGCGCATAAACAAATGTATAGTTTTGACGCTCTTAAACAATGCAAATTGTATAGAGATGGGCGCCTAAACAAATTTATAGTTTTGACGCTCTTAAACGATGCAAATTGTATTAGAGATGGGCGTATGAGTTTTAACTCCCGCAGGCTCACGAAAAATAATTTCGCTCACTCACGCTTATGCACGATTTTTTTGCTAACGCTTACTTACGTTAAAAAAGATAGGAGAGTGAGTGATTTTGGACTCACGCACGTTCACGAAAAATAACTTCGCTCACGTACGAATTTTTTTTGTGCTCACTCTTACTCACATAAAAAAATAGTTAAGTGTTTCGACCAAAAAAATTGGCCAAAAGTAAATTTTCTAAAAATTTCGGACTAATTTTCGGCCAAAATTTGGCTGAAAGATTTTTAATCCGCAAAAATTTAATAAACATTACAATAAAATTGGAGCATAAACATATATTTTTTTCAATGACGAGAAAATTAATGGTTAACTGTGATTATAGTCCCATTTCAAATTTCCTTTTTAATATAATTCTTCAAAAATCAAAAACTTGTTTGGATTGCATCGTGCTCTTCGCCCACATTTGGGCGGAGAGACGGACAGGCAGACTGATATCGTTAGAGTTTCTTAGGATCGATCAATGATCAATGGGTCCTTTAAGCGCCAAACAGACGACAGACAAATCTTACAATTTGTCTAACGACCGAATGCAAATGGCGTCAATAATAGTATGTGTTCAGATGTGAGTTCGCAAATATTTTCAGAAAAAAAATGCACGGTTGGAAGACAAATTGTAAGATTTGTCTGTCATCTAATGGGCCCTTAACCCATATTTGGATGCACACGCAACCATAAAGTGAGTATACCCCATACTGGGTTTCGAGGGCATAAAACTAAAAAAATATATTTATAAATAACATAACATACTTAATAAAACTCAAATATGAAACTAAAATTAGTAATTTAAAATAACATTTTTAAATGATTAAAATACTTATTTTAAAAAATTAAATTATCTTATTTTTTTGTTTTTGTTAGATTAAAGCAATTTAAAGAACAAATATTAACCTGTCAATTTTTAGATTATTATCGCCCATCCACGGTATTAAATGTTTGCCCTGATCGATATTACGGGCTTTGTCATCATCGCGAAAAACTTTGCAGGCATAACCAAAAACCAACAAGTCTACATGGCGCACTTCTGAGGAATTGGAATTGTTGGATGATGACGACGTTCCCGCAGAAGAACCACCAACTTTACGTAAAATGCCACTTACAGTACCACTGCTACCACTAACGCCGCTTGTACTGGCACTGGAGTGGTCATTGGAAGTGTGGTGTCGTACATTGTAAGGCATTGTATAGATTTTTTTTAAGAAAATAACTTATTAACAATAAGAATGCTTTAAATGCATTAATTTATAGATTTTTTTCGCTAAAATTTTTAATTATTTCACATGGACACACAAAATTTTTCTTAGCTAATTTTTTTTTTACAACAGAGTTGGTATTTTTTTTAGAAAGATGTGTTTAATTTGTAAACAACACTGTTTGTGTATAACAACATAAAGAGAGGCAAACTGTTATACAACAGCTGTTAAAAAAAACACAGAGTTGTTGAACAAAATCAAAAGAGAGGAAACTGTTTTAAATCATATGTTAATAAACAACTCTGTTTTAAGAAAGTTTGTAAACAAATTAATTACACGTTTATATTTTTTTTTATTTATTTTATTTCAATTTAATTGATATGCGGTATGGTTTAAAATCAAATTAAGAAATAATGTCGCAATTTAAATCTAAGCCAAATTTTCAAGGCAAAGAATGTTTTAGTCGTATGAATTTTTTATATCAGGCTTCAATGTTAATGGCTGGATCTAATAATACATTATCCTCTTATTATGGACAACTTTGCAGGAATATTGGCAAAAAGGCAGTTTTAAGAATGTAAGTAACAATATTTGGAACTCAGTTGCAATTAATTAGTCAAAGATTAAGCACGTTTAAGCTGCGACGTTGTTGATTTTATTTAAGGCGCAATTGTACCGCGTGTTTTTTTTGTTGAGCCGGCTGGTTCACTCGACATTGCATCAGACACTTGTGGTCTGGTTATAAGTCTGTCGGCGCTTGGGAGCATTGTTTCACTGCCTCCATTGCAAAGGCATTAGACGTTTTTTGTGTGCATTGCCATCTTGATTGTGTGGGGCTTAGAGCGGCGTCATCATAAATAACAGGATCTCCTGTTATTCTTGTATCGTAATCTATAGCCATATTCGAGAAAAATAATAAATTAATTAATAAATTTTTGATGGCGTCTTAGTCCTTCGGGCAGCCAAATAATTCTATTTACCCATCACATTGCTGAAGGGAAATAAAGAATCTCAAAACGTTAAAAAATAAAGTTAAATTCGGCCTTGTCGAATGTATGAATACCCGCCACAATGTAAAAGAGATTATTGCAAAAAACTTTATTTAAAAAATAAATTACTTTTGAGAAAAAATTTTTTTTTGAAAAATTTTCGCAAAAAAAAAATTGGTGCAATTTTTTTTTTTCATTTTTTGTAAAAAAATATTTTCGTACTTATATAAAAACCATTCATTCGGTATTCAATTCTGTTCACATATTTCGTCAGCAGCCGAATTAAAGCATTTTGTATTTTTAGGTTATGTTGAATGTACCAAAATGTTTGAGGTTACAAAAATTTTCTTTTATAACTTTTGAAATCCTGAACCGATATCGCTCAAATGCAATACCAAACTTCTCGGGGCAACAATTAGTAAATATGTTAAGTTTCAGTCATATCCGTGTAATATTTTGGCCGTGATCGCCATTTCCACAGACAGACAGACAGACGGACATAGCTAGAATGTCTTAAAATCTATCACTGATCAGTAATATATATACTTTTTGGGGTCTCATACCGATATTTCAATGAGTTACAAACGGAATGACAAACATACATTGTGCGACAATTAGAGTATTCAAAACCGAAACCGAAAACCGGTTAACCGGTTTTTTCATTTTTAGATACTCTACCGGTTTCGAATAGTTTTGAATTTCGAATATTCGAGAAACCGGGTTTTTTGTGTCGGTTAACCGGTTTTTATATAAAGTTATAAAATATTGAGTTAAAACATATATTGATATTACACAGTTTTTTAGAAACACTAACACAACTTCGCAGTACTACCATAATCAGTTTGCGGATATGATTGTAGGTCAATACCTATATATCAACGAGTTCCGGATGTCCGTCTCTTCCTTTAATATCGAAATCAAGATCTATTTTTTTTTTTTTTTTAATTTCTATGGCAAATTTTTTTTTTAAGTTGTTGAAATCGGAATAGGCTAAATAAGCCCAAATGAATATGCTAGGACTGATGTCTGAATTTATTATTAACTATGCTCTTTAAACAATTTAATAAAAAATTTTAAATAAAACCTCTACGGATTTCATCTCTCAATGTAAATAATTTAAATTCAGTTCTTACTTCCAATAAACCAAATATTGCTGTTGAAATATCAAAAAGTCCTGTAATAATGATAGTAAAACTGCCTTATTTCGGATTTTATGGAAAAACTATGGTTGTTCCAGCCGATAACCATATCGGTAGGAAATCATTTTCGATGTCGAAGTTTCCAGCGAAATTGGGCGATAGTTATTTTATTAAATGATACTTTTTTCGCTATCACTTATCGATTTTGAGATTATGATTTTTTATATGATTTTTTTTATAAAAATATAATTAAGTTTAATTTATTTTTAGCCTGAAGAATAAAAACCGAAATAAACCGGTTTAACCGGTTTTTTGGCTAAAACCTAAACCGAAAACCGGTTTTTCAAAAATAAGCTTTTTCGAATAAACCGAAAACCGGTTTTTGAAAATTGCCGGTTTTTTGAATACACTAATAATACATTGGAAACTTTTTTATAGTAGATGCAATTTGTTAAAGGCAAAGTTAACTAAACTAAACGTTATTATTATCAAACAAGTATTTAAAAAAATTCTATATAGGTAATTTATAAAGACTAAATTTAAGCTTGATCACGTCCAGATTGAGTAAATAATAAATGTGCTACGACGGTCGATCTGGAAAATGAAATTATTTATAGAGATTTTTCAGAACACTTTTTAAAACAATTTCTAAGTCGATTTTTTCCAAGTGCAAACATTAGAAATTTAAAAAAAGGTCCAATAGTTTTTATTCAGTGATCAAATAATTTTTCCAGCAACCCAAACAAACAGTAAAAATTTTTAAGTACAGTAGAAATTATTTTGACCAGCAATTTTTTGTAAACCTATACTCTATGACGTAAGTGAAAGGTATAAAAATAATAAAAACCAGTAAGAAAATTATAGTCGGTCAAGACCGACCATATAATACCCTACACCAGAGTTTCCCAGAAAATGGGTCCGATGGACCGATTAGATCTATATTTTGTCAAATCTTTAATACGTGTAAAAAACACTCACAAATCAAATTTGAGTGAAATAGGCTTCTATTTGTTGAAAATAAACCACTTTAACTGAATATGAAAGAGGATCTTTGTATGGGGGATGGGTCTGAATATGGACCGATTTTTTTCAATTTCAATAGGCTTCGTCCTTGGGCCAAAAGAGGCTTAAGTTTCCAATTTCAAGTCAATTGATTAAAAATTGCGACCTGTATCGTGTTTACACCGTTTACATGGACAGATAGACAGACAGACGGACGGACGGACATCGCTAAATCGACTCAAAAAGTGATTCTGAGTCGATCGGTATACTTAAAGGTTGGTCTAGGACCAATATTTTGGGTAGTTAGAAACATCAGCACAAACTCATTATACCCTGTACCACAGTGTGGTGTAGGGTATAAAAATTGGAAAATGAAAAAGACAAAGATATAAATAAATCAATATTAGTCCAACTAAATCCTAGGATTTAATAAGTCCATTTTGGACAAATTTTAAATTATTTATATCTTTTTTAATTTTCCAAAATTTTGTATTATTTTTTCGGATAATAATTGCTTATTTAACGTAGATTATAAAAAAAATAATCCAAATTTGTTTTTGCTGGTTAAAATCATTTTTATACCCTCCACTCTAGTGATAGAGGGTATATATAAGTTTGTCATTCCGTTTGTAACACCTCGAAATATTGGTCTAGGACCCCATAAAGTATATATATTCATGATCCTCGATCGATTTTAAGACGATCTAGCGATGTCCGTCCGTCCGTCCGTCCGTCCGTCCGTCCGTCCGTCCGTCCGTCCGTCTGTCCGTCTGTCTGTCTGTCTGTCTGTCTGTCTGTCTGTTGAAAACACGCTAACTTTTGAAAGACTTTACGGAGGCTCCTGAAGTTTGGCATATATGTTGGACATTTACCTGGTCAGGTTGGTATTGCAATCCAGCGAAATCGGTCCAGTGGTTCAAAAGTTATAAGCAAGTGAGTGAATTTCGGCAAGGGATTTTCTGGAATTTACGAGATAAAACGCACTGTAACTTTCGAACGGCAATTCTGAGGGTGCTGAAGTGTGGCATATATATTTACCGTTCCTCTGGTCCGGTTCGTTTTAAATTTCAGCCAAATCGGTCCGGCGGTTCAAAAGTTATTAGCAAAACCGTAAATTTCAGATTAGTTCACCTTAAATTAACGTGTTGAAAACCCGTTAAACATGTTTTAAAAACATTTGTAAGTCAGAAAAATATTTTAAAAGGTATTTTTGTCACACAAAAATATTTTTACACTAAACCAAAAAAAAATGCACTTAAAAAAAAGTTTACACTCAAAAAAAATTTTACACTCAAAAAAAAAAATTGGTAAATTATTTTTTTTTTTTTCAAAAATTAACAAAAAAAGTTTTTTTACACTAAAACAAAAAAAAAATACACTCAAAAAAAATTTTACACTCAAAAAAAAATTAGTATTTTTTTTTTTTTTTCAAAAATTAATAAAAAAAAGTTTTTTTACAGAAAATAAAATATTTCTAACCAAAAAAAAGTTTACACTTAAAAAAAAATTTTACTCTCAAAAAAAAAAAAAATGGTAAATTATTTTTTTTTATTTTTCAAAAATTAACAAAACAAGTTTTTTTACACTAAAACAAAAAAAAAATACACTCAAAAAAAATTTTACACTCAAAAAAAAAATTAGTAATTTTTTTTTTTTTCAAAAGTTAATAAAAAAGTTTTTTTTACAGAAAATAAAATATTACTAACCAAAAATGTTATTTTTTTCACGTTAGAAAATTTGCTATCACTTAAAAAGGGCATTGTGGAGGGTATTCATAGATTCGGCTAAGTCGAATTTAACTTTTCTACTTGTTTAAATTAAATAAGATAAATCCGAAAATAAATCCACTTATTGGAAAACATAGTAATTCTCGCTTCGTTAACTAGAAATTTATTAATTCCCTTTAAAACTTTACTTTCCAATTTTTTTTAGAGATCCCAATGTAAAACGAGATTTTTGTAAACGTTGCTCATTGGCTCAAAAACCTGGTATTACAAGCGAATTGACGTTTAAAAAAGGTAAAAAACGGAAAAAGGCAAATGATGATCAACTTCTGGATGATGATTCTCAAATTCAAATGGTTTGCAAATTATGTGGTCATCAAAAAAACTTCAATGTAAATACTGAATACAAATTTTGGCTGGAGAATCCTGAATCTGTGGCGGAAGTTTGTACAATAAAGACTGATAAAATTATTGAAAAGCCAATAGATACAAGTGATAAACAAAATGTAGTTAAGAAAGAAAAACATAGTAAACAAATAAAGGATAAGGAATGAAACTACTTTTATTATTAATCCATTTTATAGTATAGAATATTCATTAAACATAGATTTTAAAAATACGATTACTCCATGACCAGTGTTCGAACATTCATACGTACTGTCCAAGAAACACATTCACCAATTTTTTTTAGTGGCGGTGTACGTCATAAATGGGAATTTATAATTGGCATTGAATTTTCATTGCCATTAGAATGAACTAATGCCAATGCCAAAAAAGCATTGAATGAAATTTTTGGCATTGGCATTATTTATACTAATGCCAATGAAATTACACAAATGCCTAAAAAAAATATTTACAATTTATGAAAAAAAACATTTGTTTACAATTACTATTTTTTAATATTTAAAATGGCGATATCTCGGAAAATAAGCCAGATAGAGCAAAATGGAGGTTATTTTTGGTACTTAAACCCGCCATAGTTTCGCCCGTTCTCTTCACATGTGTGGACCTCAATGGGTCCTAAATTTGAATTCAAAAAATGTTGCATTCCTAAAAATTTATAAATACTCATATCTCGACAAATATTGCAGACACAACTTTTTATTCCATTTTTGTTTAACAAACCTTAGTTACACAAAAGCTTCATCTTAATGTAGAAGGCAGTCTTTTTATGGAGTTTGGATGAGAAATGCATTAACCAAAAACTTTTTACAGTGCTATAACGAGGTTTTACTAACAGTTTTTTTTAAGCTTACAATTTTTTCCGTTACAATTTTTTTTTAAATGGCTGTCATTTTAATATGAAAACTGAACACATCTTTTTTCGTAACAGCTGATGTTTTGAACCAACTAAACACAGTTCATTGATAAAAACAATTGGCAGCAGTTCTTTCTATTGTGGACATTAGACTTTTTCTAGTATTATCTCGTTTAAGATTAGCATACTACTTTGTTAAACTTACAAACATCATTCCAATTAAACATTTATTATTTAAAAAAAGTCAAATATTTTTGTACAATGTCACTAAGACAATTAGTTGAAGGTGATTGTGGTGGTGTTAATCCTCTTATGCAGTTAGGAGGCCAGTTTACCCGTGATGCTGCCCGTAAAGATGAAGGTTTTGTACAAGCTCAATTTGAACGTTCGATGCGCCAAGATGAGCATATGGTTAATGAATTCTTGGGTCAAGTAGCCGGACCACCGCAATCATTTCAAATGGAAACTTTGTTACAAGAAATGCGTGAAATTGAACATGCCCAAATGGGGCCAGCTCAACTGCAACATGCTCCTCGGGTCATAGATGAAGTAGCTGGTCAATGGTCCAAAGAATTTGCCAACCCAATGCATGCTCAGCAACATCATTTAGCACAAATGATGCATATGCAACCACAGCAACAACAAATGACTCATGTTCGTGAATTTTTTGATGAGGGCCCTGGTACATCAGCCTCTTTTCTAAATAGGCCTGCACCATATTTAGCCATTTGTCCTCCTCATCCCAGTATGATAATGGATCAACAAATGCAACCAGGTTTAACTGATAAATTCTTTGAAGAAGCTGGTGCCTTAGAAAGGGTCGAAGAATTACCTCGGGCCTTGCAGGGGGAAGATTGGGTCAATGACTATCAGGCGAGTAATGAGAGCAATGAACAGGCAGCTGCCAATTATAATGAAAAATTCTGGCAACGTTTACAAGATGAATGGACTAAAATTTCCGAAGAATCTGATCATCCTTGGCTATCGGAATTCGACGAAAACTATGATCCTTACAAAGAATACAAGTTTGCTGAAGAGAATCCCATGCAAGATATAGAAAATGCATTAGAAAAAGGCAAGGAATATCTCAATAAAGGTGATATTCCCAGTGCTGTTTTATGTTTTGAAGTAGCCGCAAATAAGGATCCAGAAAATGCTGAAGCTTGGGAGCTTTTGGGAATGTCACAGGCGGAAAATGAAATGGATCCACAAGGAATAGCTGCTCTTAAAAGATCATTAGATTTGAGAACAGATAATCCTAAGGTACTCATGGCTTTAGCGGTGTGTTACACCAACGAAAGTCTACAGTCTCAGGCTTTGAAAATGTTAACAAATTGGTTACAAGCCAGTCCTAAATACAGGCATTTGGTGCCATCACAACCCGAAACTCCAGCAGATGCTGCAGCCGCAATGGCTTCTTCGTTGATCAGGGGTAATAAATTACAAGAAGTACAAAATATGTACTTGGAAGCCGTACGTATGAATCCACAAGCCGTGGATCCAGAGGTACAAGAAGCATTGGGAGTTCTTTATAATCTGTCATCTGAATACGATAAAGCAGTAGACTGTTTCCAAGCTGCCTTACAGGCAAACCCACAAAATGCTAAAGTTTGGAATCGCTTAGGAGCCAGTTTAGCAAATGGTTCACGTTCCGTAGAGGCTGTGGAAGCTTATCAGAGAGCTTTAGAGTTAGAGCCTGGTTTTATACGTGTTCGCTACAATGTTGGTGTTTGCTGTTTGAATTTAAAAGCTTATAAACAAGCTGTAGAACATCTGTTAACAGCTCTCAACATGCAAGCTAATGTAGCTGCTAGCCGTGATCTTCCCGCTGGTTCTGTGGGTTCTGGTCAACAACAAATGTCTGAATCAATATGGAGTACTTTAAAAATGGTTATTTCTCTTATGGGACGTAATGATTTACAAGGATTTGTTAGTGATCGCAATTTAGGAGCACTCAATGAAGCCTTCAAGGATTAAAAATTAAAAACGTTTGTCCTAACAATTTTCGGAGACGTTTTTTTGTAAGGTTAATGGTAAATGGGGTCTCACTACTTTTTTTTTTTAATTTTAATGTGTGTATAATTAGGTTAAGATATTGTTATTAAAAAATAACTATAAATACAGTTATATATTTTTAGTAATAAAACAAAAACATTATTGTTTTTTACTCCGCAGTTAAATTTTATTGGGCGGCTGTCTAAAATGAGTAATGCAGTTTGATGAAATTGATGTCAAAGTTCACAAAAAAATATTTTTAGGCATATTTGAAAGCATTTTTTTGTAAAATTTTAAGATACGTCCGGGATCTGACGTTTCAATGATGATCTGGGGGTAATTATGTAACTTGATAGTCGTCAATCGTATCGTTTCCATCGTTATTCCATTAGCATATCGTGTCACTTTATGGTAATAGAATAATGAGCAAACGATGACGATTGACGATTATAAAGTTACATAATTAGCGCCCTGGTTTCCAACTTTTTCTAACACGTCAGGTTTTAAAGAAAACTGAGGTCAAAGTTGATGCAAGAACTGGTTGAGCCATACAAGTAGTACTTGAAGTAATGCATTTTTATGGGTGTGCAACAAAGACTTTATTGAGTACAAGCATTGATTGATTATATATTGAATAATTCAATTTGAATTAACGAGTTATTGAGTATAAATAAAATATTTTTACAAAGTATAAAACCTTAAATAAAAGAAAACTTTAGTTTTACCAAAAAGAACATGTATTTTTAAACAAAAAATTTGAGTATTTACTGTCAGAAATTTTGTTTAATTTATATTAGAGGTATTCAGAGACTTGCTTGCCAGCCCTGGCACTGGTGGTAAAAGAGAACTTTTCAGAATTACTTTTCAAAATACATGTATATTTTTAAAGAATAACTCTTTTGCTACATTGCCAGGGGTGGCAACAAGACTCTGAATACCTCTATTGAAATTTGAGTATTTACTTTCAGAAAAATTTTAAAATTATATTGATTATCTACAACCGTTTATTTAGCTAATTTAACAAACAATTTCTTTACAAAAAAAAATATTAAATTTAAAAAAAGGAATGATGTTCTTATTTTTATAAAATCAATTTATAGGTTTTGTACATTTTAGTTCTTAGCTACAAATTGTCTAATTAAAAATACAGCTGCGACTCCAATAATAACAGCACCAACGGCGATGCCAATTTCCCTGTGAATATTATTTTAAATAATTTCAATAAAACTTTTTGTTTATAAACATAATTTGAGATTCGCAATGATACGTGCTAAAAAATTGTGATAAATTCAAACCAAAAACCATAAATAATATAAACAGATTACAACAGAACAAACTAGCCAATAATGCAACATTGTTTATTAAGCTCTTCGTGGATATCATTTATTGAATAAGGACTGTAAAAGTGTATTTAAAAAAGGAGTTAATGAAATAAAAAAAACAATGATTTTCAACCCACAATAATGTATAAACATTTAATGAAAAGGTGCTTTAATTTATTTTTGCCATTAAAAAATCAACAGTAATGTTTTGTACAATTTATAATGAAATGTTTTTTTTTTTTAACTTACAAATAAATTTAATGATTCAAATATTGGATTTGAAATATTTTATCTTTTTTGTCGAATAAAAGTATTTGCATCTATAAAAATAAATACAAAGATTAAAAAATAAACAAAAAAATTTTAATGAATGTTCAAATTTGAATAAATATTCAGAATATTCGAAGTTTAGGTCGATTAAAACATTGATCACCCATTATTACCCATATCTTATATTTCACAGTATTGAGCATATCGTCGCTGCTTCAACCAAAACACCTATGTGTTTTTTTTTTAAATTTTGAATAAACAATCTAATTTTAGCATTTCGCAGTTTTTTAATTAGTAAATTTATGCAATTAGAAAATATTCAACATTGTTTAAATACACAGTGATACAAATCGAACTTTCGGAATCGGAATGGGATGAAACCAAAAGCAAATGAAAGCTGACGTTTTCCATAACAAAACCCTCAAGACCTTTTTTTAGGTCAGAGCTAGATTTTATTTTACGCGCATTTAAAGTTGGTGATTTTAAAGCATTTAACGTTTTTGTGTACTAAACATGTCCTACTTTAAAGGCCCCTGGTTGTGACCTTATTGAACATTAGGGTGGGTCGTTTTGCCACTTTTTTGTCGGATCGAAACGCTATACCCGGCAAAAGTTGTCTACCCAGATGGGTATTACAGATGTGAATTTTTTTGGAAATCGGTTAATATCTTCTGCTCTCAGAATGGGCTCAAAGTTCCGAAATTTCGGCTAAAAATCCCAATATGACAATTATTGAGGCTCGAATAAGCGGTTATTTTTTTTTTGGTAAAGATATGTTATTTTAAACGTAAACTCCATTTTAGGCATCCAAATGCAGTTTTAACCCCTCCCGAAGGTCCAGGGAATACCCCCGATATCCAAAGAGGATGTGAATTTCGGCTAAAAATACCCTAATTGATAATTATTGTGGTTCGAAAAAGTGGCATAATTTTTGGGTACAAATATGTTATTTTAGACGTTAAATCCCTTTAAGGCATCAAAATGCAATTTTAATCCCTTTCGGAAATCCAGGGAATACCCCCGATATCCAAAAGAGAAGTGAATTTCGGCTAAAAATACCCAAATTGACAATTATTGAGGTTCGAAAAGTGGCATTTTGCTTGTGTAAAGATGTGTTATTTGAAACGTCATCTCACATTTATGCCTTAAAAAGCAATTATTAACCCCCCTTGGGGGTCAAGGACCCCCGCCGCGATCGGAGAAAGATGGAAGTTTGGGCATTTTTTAAACCTTTCAAAGCCATTTTTGGTTATATGGAACATTGATAATTTTATAGTTCTCGCCGAGACTCAACTTAAAGGCCGGGCTTGTCAAAGCGATTAGTGAGTATATGGGAGATATTTCAAGCTAGATTTTTCTAGATATATTTATATCTTTTAATTTTGTTTGGCTAGAGGTTATCATAAAGTGTTTATATGGTAAATAAATCTAGTGGAGTAAAGCGAATATTTTAAAAGTTGTATTTTCCATAAAGCTAGAATTCTTCGAAAATTAAAAGAATTAATAGAAAAATCCATGCAATGGGCAGGTTGCCTTTTGCATTTTATCGCAGTACCTTTGCGAGTTCTCTTTAAGCATATCGACGGCCAAACATCAGGTTCCAATTTTTACACAGGTTCTATAGGTTCAAAATTACCCGGCTGTGAAAAATTTATAGCAATTAAATGTGATCTTCCTTATCACAGTTCCGAAGAGCTTAAAAAACTCTGTAAAGACTTCAAATACTTGTATCTTTTAGCTAAAGCTATTGATTCGGCAGAATGCTCGGAGGTTCTTGCATCCATGATCCCTGGAAAATTGAACAAGGCTCGCAGGTTGACAACTGCAAAGCAAGGAACTCATAGAAATAGTTAAGTTCATACCTAAAGTCTATGTGGTGATGCAACTCAGAATTAATACACATCAGTCCATTGCTGATGGTCCTCGTCATGTTTTTGAGACAATTTGTAGATCACGATATTGTCCAAAGAAACACCAAACAGAGAAAATTCGTTTCTAGGTCGAACTAGCCGTATGTGGAATAAACTCCCCGAAAAAATCTTTCCAGTAGGCTATAATTTAGAAAAGATAAAATTAAATGTCCACAAACACTACTCCCTCTTTCCTTCTCCTCATAACCTATTTTCCTAATACCAACACAATGCATTGCATTAGTAGGGGCATCCCCTGAGTGTTGGCTCAAAGTAAAAAAAAAGCTGTAATTCATTCATCCATTCAAACCAATGAGTTCTTTGCACTGCCCGAAAATATTCTTCTCGCGATGATGACAGATTGTCGACCCGTTTTAAGGACGGTATCAAATAAATAACTTATTGACAAACTTTCACTTCCTGAAAACACAGTTTCCGTGCCATTCAGTTGCAGTTGAACGAACAGTAAAATTAGTATCTGAAGCAATATCTAGAGTGTGCGACAGAAACGCAAGGGATGGCATAATAAAATCGGATTTAATTTCTAGACAAGCTCCAACAAAATTTAAATTCAAATCTCAATTTGTGACAATTTTTCCTGATTTTGAGGGTGGGGAGGTATCGTTAAAAATAGCATTTTAAGGCATCTTTTGATGCCTTAAAGGGATTTAACGTCTAAAATAACATATTTGTACCCAAAAATTATGCGACTTTTTCGAACCACAATAATTATCAATTAGGGTATTTTTAGCCGAAATTCGCATCCTATTTGGATATCGGGGGTATTCCCTGGACCTCCGGGAGGGGTTAAAACTGCATTTGGATGCCTAAAATGGAGTTTACGTTTAAAATAACATATCTTTACCAAAAAAAATAACCGCTTATTCGAGCCTCAATAATTGTCATATTGGGATTTTTAGCCGAAATTTCGAAACTTTGAGCCCATTCTGAGAGCAGAAGATATTAACCGATTTCCAAAAAAATTCACATCTGTAATACCCATCTGGGTAGACAACTTTTGCCGGGTATAGCGTTTCGATCCGACAAAAAAGTGGCAAAACGACCCACCCTATTGAACATATAGGGTCCAGTTTCCAAACTTAAGCTCAAAATTACTTCAGCTATGACTGGTATGAATTTTGCTGCAATCGGTCCAGTACCTATTTACTGAATAGCCAAATTATTAAAATAAACCACTGTACACCGTTGCGTATGATTGTTATTTAAAGGCAATTATTAATATAAACTACTGGACACCGTTGCGTATGATTGTTATTTAAAGGCAATTACAATATTAATCATTCGCCACTAATACCATTTTCAAGCATTTATTATTATAATTATAATAAAAGTGCACTAACTTCAAATGCGTGTAAAAAAAAATCTAGCTCTGAACTGGATAAAGCCTTGAGGGGTTTGTTATGGAAAATGTCAACTTTCATTTGCTTTTGGTTTTATCCCATTCCGATTTTGGGTGTTGCACAGTGTTATTACCCATATCTTATATTTCACAGTATTGAGCACATCGTCGCTGATCCAACCAAAACACCTATGTGTTTTTTTTAAATTTTGAATGGACAATCTAATTTTAGCATTTCGCAGTTTTTTAATTAGTAAATGTTCAACATTGTTTTAATATTAATGAAGTATGTGTTACTTTAAAGTAACACGAAAGGCCAAAATAAATGTGATTTTTTGGTGTTCAAAAAATTTTGATGAACATATGAGGCATTCCACACCAACTGTTCCACTACAGAAAAACCATGGTGGTTTCAATGGGATATCATTTGCAAAGTATTCGCTCTTAGGGTACTATTAAATAACAAAAATAAAATTTAAGTTTTTTCAAAAAGTGTGCCTTGTAGGCGTGATCAAATATTGAAAATATCAAATTTTTTTGCCTGAGTATCTTTATTTCAATATTTATGCAAATTAAATGAAACACAGTAAAGTCTTTAAGACAAAAGTTTTTTATAGGTTTTTGTATGGGCTATCGATTAAAAAAATATCAATTGGAAAATTTTCAGAAGAAGTTCTGAATTTTTCAAATTTAAACTTAAACTTTATTTATCAACAAGTAGAAAAGTTAAATTCGACTTAGCCGAATCTATGAATACCCTCCACAATGCCCTTTTTAAGTGATAGCAAATTTTCTAACGTGAAAAAAATAACATTTTTGGTTAGTAATATTTTATTTTCTGTAAAAAAAACTTTTTTATTAACTTTTGAAAAAAAAAAAAATTACTAATTTTTTTTTTGAGTGTAAAATTTTTTTTGAGTGTATTTTTTTTTTGTTTTAGTGTAAAAAAACTTGTTTTGTTAATTTTTGAAAAATAAAAAAAAATAATTTACCATTTTTTTTTTTTTGAGAGTAAAATTTTTTTTTAAGTGTAAACTTTTTTTTGGTTAGAAATATTTTATTTTCTGTAAAAAAACTTTTTTTTATTAATTTTTGAAAAAAAAAAAAAAATACTAATTTTTTTTTGAGTGTAAAATTTTTTTTGAGTGTATTTTTTTTTTGTTTTAGTGTAAAAAAACTTTTTTTGTTAATTTTTGAAAAAAAAAAAAATAATTTACCAATTTTTTTTTTTGAGTGTAAAATTTTTTTTGAGTGTAAACTTTTTTTTAAGTGCATTTTTTTTTGGTTTAGTGTAAAAATATTTTTGTGTGACAAAAATACCTTTTAAAATATTTTTCTGACTTACAAATGTTTTTAAAACATGTTTAACGGGTTTTCAACACGTTAATTTAAGGTGAACTAATCTGAAATTTACGGTTTTGCTAATAACTTTTGAACCGCCGGACCGATTTGGCTGAAATTTAAAACGAACCGGACCAGAGGAACGGTAAATATATATGCCACACTTCAGCACCCTCAGAATTGCCGTTCGAAAGTTACAGTGCGTTTTATCTCGTAAATTCCAGAAAATCCCTTGCCGAAATTCACTCACTTGCTTATAACTTTTGAACCACTGGACCGATTTCGCTGGATTGCAATACCAACCTGACCAGGTAAATGTCCAACATATATGCCAAACTTCAGGAGCCTCCGTAAAGTCTTTCAAAAGTTAGCGTGTTTTCAACAGACAGACAGACAGACAGACAGACAGACGGACAGACGGACGGACGGACGGACGGACGGACGGACGGACGGACGGACATCGCTAGATCGTCTTAAAATCGATCGAGGATCATGAATATATATACTTTATGGGGTCCTAGACCAATATTTCGAGGTGTTACAAACGGAATGACAAACTTATATATACCCTCTATCACTAGAGTGGAGGGTATAAAAAAATAATTTACCATTTTTTTTTTTTTTGAGAGTAAAATTTTTTTTTAAGTGTAAACTTTTTTTTGGTTAGAAATATTTTATTTTCTGTAAAAAAACTTTTTTTTATTAATTTTTGAAAAAAAAAAAAAATACTAATTTTTTTTTGAGTGTAAAATTTTTTTTGAGTGTATTTTTTTTTTGTTTTAGTGTAAAAAAACTTTTTTTGTTAATTTTTGAAAAAAAAAAAATAATTTACCAATTTTTTTTTTTGAGTGTAAAATTTTTTTTGAGTGTAAACTTTTTTTTAAGTGCATTTTTTTTTGGTTTAGTGTAAAAATATTTTTGTGTGACAAAAATACCTTTTAAAATATTTTTCTGACTTACAAATGTTTTTAAAACATGTTTAACGGGTTTTCAACACGTTAATTTAAGGTGAACTAATCTGAAATTTACGGTTTTGCTAATAACTTTTGAACCGCCGGACCGATTTGGCTGAAATTTAAAACGAACCGGACCAGAGGAACGGTAAATATATATGCCACACTTCAGCACCCTCAGAATTGCCGTTCGAAAGTTACAGTGCGTTTTATCTCGTAAATTCCAGAAAATCCCTTGCCGAAATTCACTCACTTGCTTATAACTTTTGAACCACTGGACCGATTTCGCTGGATTGCAATACCAACCTGACCAGGTAAATGTCCAACATATATGCCAAACTTCAGGAGCCTCCGTAAAGTCTTTCAAAAGTTAGCGTGTTTTCAACAGACAGACAGACAGACAGACAGACAGACAGACAGACGGACAGACGGACGGACGGACGGACGGACGGACGGACGGACGGACGGACATCGCTAGATCGTCTTAAAATCGATCGAGGATCATGAATATATATACTTTATGGGGTCCTAGACCAATATTTCGAGGTGTTACAAACGGAATGACAAACTTATATATACCCTCTATCACTAGAGTGGAGGGTATAAAAAAATAATTTACCATTTTTTTTTTTTTTGAGAGTAAAATTTTTTTTTAAGTGTAAACTTTTTTTTGGTTAGAAATATTTTATTTTCTGTAAAAAAACTTTTTTTTATTAATTTTTGAAAAAAAAAAAAAATACTAATTTTTTTTTGAGTGTAAAATTTTTTTTGAGTGTATTTTTTTTTTGTTTTAGTGTAAAAAAACTTTTTTTGTTAATTTTTGAAAAAAAAAAAAATAATTTACCAATTTTTTTTTTTGAGTGTAAAATTTTTTTTGAGTGTAAACTTTTTTTTAAGTGCATTTTTTTTTGGTTTAGTGTAAAAATATTTTTGTGTGACAAAAATACCTTTTAAAATATTTTTCTGACTTACAAATGTTTTTAAAACATGTTTAACGGGTTTTCAACACGTTAATTTAAGGTGAACTAATCTGAAATTTACGGTTTTGCTAATAACTTTTGAACCGCCGGACCGATTTGGCTGAAATTTAAAACGAACCGGACCAGAGGAACGGTAAATATATATGCCACACTTCAGCACCCTCAGAATTGCCGTTCGAAAGTTACAGTGCGTTTTATCTCGTAAATTCCAGAAAATCCCTTGCCGAAATTCACTCACTTGCTTATAACTTTTGAACCACTGGACCGATTTCGCTGGATTGCAATACCAACCTGACCAGGTAAATGTCCAACATATATGCCAAACTTCAGGAGCCTCCGTAAAGTCTTTCAAAAGTTAGCGTGTTTTCAACAGACAGACAGACAGACAGACAGACAGACAGACAGACGGACAGACGGACGGACGGACGGACGGACGGACGGACGGACGGACGGACATCGCTAGATCGTCTTAAAATCGATCGAGGATCATGAATATATATACTTTATGGGGTCCTAGACCAATATTTCGAGGTGTTACAAACGGAATGACAAACTTATATATACCCTCTATCACTAGAGTGGAGGGTATAAAAAACATGCCGCAATTTTATTTTTTTTTTTTAATTTTTTAAAAAAGAGTTAAAGTGCTTTTCTATCTGTTCTGAAATTTTCAGAGATGTGTTTTGCCTTTTTTTCGAGAAATCAAATGTCAAAGATTGCAATACGCTAATTTTATACAATAATGGTGTATAAAACGTGTGCGTATGAGTAATATCAATACCTAAAAAATATTTTAAGAGGCGATGGGAGCGTGAGTGAGTTTTTATTTACGATCACGCACGCTAATGAAAAAAAAAATATTCAAGCACGATATTTTATTTTACTCACGCTCACGTGAACATCGTGACCGTGACTTATTTTTTTCTACTCACGTGTGCGTGAATGAGCGTGAGCAAAATAAAATATCGTGCGTGACTAATTTTTTTCTTTCATGAGCGTGCGTAATCGTTATTAAAAACTCACTCACGCTGCCATCGCCTCTTAAAATATTTTTTAAGTATTGATATTACTCATACACACACGTTTTATACACTATTATTGTGTAAAATTAGCGTGTTGCAATCTTTGACATTTGATTTCTCGAAAACAAGGCAAAACACATCTCTGAAAATTTCAGATCAGATAGAAAAGTCCTTTAACTTTTTTTTAAAAATTAAAACAAAAAAAAAAATTGCGGCATGTTTTTTGATAAATAAAGTTTAAGTTTAAATTTAAAAAATTCAGAACTTCTTCTGAAAATTTTCCAATTTTTATTTTTTTAATCGATAGCCCATACAAAAATCTATAAAAAACTTTTGTCTTTAAGACTTTACTGTGTTTCATTTAATTTGCATAAATATTGAAGTAAAGATGCTCAGACAAAAAAGTTAGATATTTTCAATTTTTGACCACGCCTACAAGGCCCACTTTTTGAAAAAACTCAAATTTTACTTTTGTTATTTAATGGTACCCTAAGAGCGAATACTTTGCAAATGATTTCATATTGAGACGACACAACTTTTTTTTTGCTGAACATTTGGTGTGGAATGCCTCATATGTATCGCTAATTTACTGTCATTACTTAAAATATTTGATTTATCTTTGAAAATTGTTTTTCATTGAAAAATACTGGTACATAGAAAATGTTACAATGGCGTGTTCCTTTTTAATCGGTGAATTTAAAAGCAAAATTTAAAGGGAAAGTTTGTATGGACTGAACATGGAAAAATTTAATTAATTATAAAAATGTTTTTAATCGTCAAAAATGCTTCCGTATTTAGTGCTATTAGACAAAACCAAGGTAGATTTAGAAAGGTAATATTTTAATGACGTAAATGAAAACAATTTTCTTTAAAAATCATTTTCATCGGCAAAAATGACTTAAATAATCAGTGCACACATTAATCAATTTAAACGCTTTTAAAGCCTTTAAAATTTTAGAAAACAACTAAATTATAAAAAAATGTTGAAACTCAAACGAAATCCTTATATTTTCCAAGACACAAATTAAAAAAAATTCAAATATTTTTAAGCATAAATAGTGTAGTGTGAACTCAAGTCATTTATGCCGAAAAAAATATTTTTATTTCGTTTTGAAAATTCGTAAATATTATTGT
Source organism: Pegoplata infirma (assembly GCA_963921195.1). Taxonomy (NCBI): domain Eukaryota; kingdom Metazoa; phylum Arthropoda; class Insecta; order Diptera; family Anthomyiidae; genus Pegoplata; species Pegoplata infirma. The sequence continues at coordinate 195,204,276 of OY992540.1, read as the reverse complement.
TTTAAAATTTGTCAAAAAACTTACTATGGAGAAAAAGTAAGGTTATTGGATAATACCTTTTATAAATTTACCTTGGACAAAACAAACTTATTTAAAGTTTACATTATAAATTTTGATCAATCGCTAAACTTCAAAAAACATGCATACAAAAATGGTCTGATATGATTGCATTATGTACAAATGTGTTATGGTATATATGATGCCTTCCATGCCAAATCGGAATATATATTTTTTTTAATTTTCAAATTTAAAAACTTTGTCCTGGTAAATTTTCAGATATTTTTGATGACCCGTTAAAAAAATCAAATTTTCAAAACTTCTTTAAAAATGGCCCCAATTCTATTTTTTTTGCTTGTTTACGTACAGACTTTAAAACAAAAAAAAATCTGAAAAGTGTTTTAATAGGCAATTAAGTTTTAAAATTTAAGTAATTCACATAAAAATGTAAAAATAAAAATTTTCGATTTTTTTGGTGTTCTATATTTCTTTTCCAAATATTTTTATTCGTTTTGTTTTACATAAAAAAAATTGGTTAGAGTAAAACGTATGCACTTTTCCGTTGATTTTTTGCTTTTAGTTATTCGATTTAAACTTAGAATGAATACGTGAAAAATAGAACACTGAATTCGATTTCATGTGATTCGGAAAATTTTATGTGAATTGAAAAGTTTCTTTTTAAAAATGTTTGTACTATTTGATTTTTTTTTTTTGAAAATTTCAGCTTTACCACAAGAAAGTAAAATAAATTTAAAATGAGCTTTTAATTTTATTTCCATACAAATTGTTTTTGTTTTTAAAATCGACTTTCAAAAAATGTATTAAAAACTTGAAATTTAAAATAAAACTTTTGTTAAAATAGACTTTTTGTTTTCTTGTGGTAAGTATATTATCAAGTTCGTGTAACGTCAAACACGAACTTGATAATATACTTTTGAAATTAGAGACTAAGGGCAGATTACTCAATAAAAAGTTAGCTGCTAACTGCCGATTTAACGGAGCCTTATGTCAAAATTTGTATGAAAAAGTTAAATTTAACGGAGAGTTATTTTATAACGGAGCATTGAGTGATCCAGCCTAAATGTACGATAGAAGTTTTCAACAAAAACATTTTTAAAAAAAATCGAAGAGAAAAAAAGTTTCAAAAATGAGACTTAATTTTTTAAACCTAAAAACCGCATATTATAAAACTTTTAAGAATTTTTTAGTATTTTTTTTAAGTACGTAAAAAAATAATAATTAAAAAAAAAATAATTAAAACGAACAAGCTTCGAATTTTTAGAAATTCGGTATTTTTAATTGATTCATCAGAAAAATCGGAAAACGTACCAGAAACAAGTTTACAAGGGGTACTAAAACTGTAAAAATATTGGGAAAATCTAAAAAAAAACAAAAATTGAAAGTGTCTCATTTGGCATGGAATGTCTCATATACAAATATGGTAATTAGTAAAATGTAGAGTAAAAAGATATTTCAACAAAATATTTACGCAATATTTACCTGAGTGGTAATTGTGTTTTACAATCTTTAGCAGCTAAATCGCCGATATAATATTTCTTCATAATTTGTCTGTAAATAGTAGAGGCAAAATAGAGTAAAAACAAGTTAGAATGTTTTTCAGCTATGCCGAATTGAAAATACCCTCCACAATTTGTTGTTTTTAATTTTCTTTTTTTTTTTTTGATCCCTCCGAATTTCTCTATATAAATTGTTCTGTTTTTTTTTTTTTTTTTTTTTTTTTTTTTTTTTTTTTTTTTTTTTTAATTTTCCTGACATTTTTCCGAACTTAAAATATCCTCCACACTTTGTTGTTTTTAATTTCCTTAATTTTTTTTTGATCTCTCCAAATTTGTCTATATAAATTTTTCTGATTTTTTTTTTTAATTTTCCGTTTTCTACACTATTTACAGATGTAATTCGTAAAAGATCCATTGTAAATCGAAGATTCTTCTTGTAATAAGAAGATTCCATTTGTAATTCGAAGATTCCATTTATAATTCGAAGATTATATTTGTAATTCGAAGATTATATTTGTTATTCGAAGATTCTATTTGTAATTCGAAGATTTTATTTGTAATTCGAAGATTCCATTTGTAATTTGAAGATTCCAATTGTAATTCGAAAAATATCAATGGAAATTCCGTTCATATTTTTCGAACTTCAATTGGAATCTTCGAATTACAAATAGAATATTTGAATTGCAAATAGAATCTTCGAATTACAAATGGAATCTTCGAATTACAAATGGAATCTTTGAATTACAAGTAAAATCTTCGAATTACAAATGGAATCTTTGAATTACAAGTATAATCTTCGAATTACAATTGATCTTTTACGAATAATATCTGTAAATGGTCAATTAAATTTCTAGTATTTTTTATGTGTTACTTCGTGTTTGTACCGGTGCTTATCGTCATTCCTGAAAATTTAGATAGCAAAAACGATATCACATTTTCATGTCGAAGAATATCGTTAACGCCTGGAATAATAATAGTTTTTCAATAAATTCTGGAAAATGGCGATTTTACTATCGCTATGACTGGAATCATCAAGAGCGAAAACAATATCATATTTTTATGAGAAAATTATATCATAAAGGCACAATAAAAACGAAAACATCGTGTTCGTATATGTGCTAATAAGGTGATATTACCTCGATATCATAACAGTATCGTTTAATTTATTGGGTTTTCTAAAATTTTCAGAATTATTTTTCTAAACTTAATTTTTCCCATATTAAAAAATTATATTAAAATATAATTTGTGGTTTTATACCAGTAGTGAAAACCACCTACATGTGTTCGGAGTCCGAAATTTAAACTTCGGGCACAGTATTTGATGTACTATTGTTACGCAACGGTAACATTTTCCAATTTGCGGTTTTATACCAGTAGTGAAAACCACCAATATGAGTTCGGAGTCCGAAATTTAAACTTCGGGCACAGTATTTGATGTACTATTGTTACGCAACGGTAACATTTTCCAATCTGGATTTTGAATAATACAAATTTAATTATTTCGCAAAAGCTGGGGAATATTTTTTAAATAAACGTGTTATCTTAATTTTGAGTTGTTCTTTTAAGTTTTTAGCTACAACTCAAGTTAACCTACATTATATGATGTAACAAACGACCTGGCAAACCTAGGTTAGCATAGTGTAGGGCATACAACTTACGATTTTAATAGCGTTAAAAGCTTTTTTATACACACCTGGCTTCTTGACTATGACCCACATCTATAAAATCTTTGGTACCATCACGTCCAGCTACTTCATCTAAAGTTTCTTCACCACCTGGATGCTGCAGAACGTTTTTATTATGGAAAATCATTTGGAAATACAGTTTTTTTACAAATACTTACCTCACTGCGAAATTTTGTTAAATCATAAACTTTATTTTCTATTATTATCCAAAGATCGGTGGATTTATTGTGTTGCTTTACTGTTTCCAATGTAATTTCGTTAATCATTTTTATGCTTTTCAGGAAAAAAAAATAATTGTGCTAACACGATAGAAATTTATGATTGAAATGTTGATTTTTCTCAAATCTTTTAATTTATTGTGCGAAAGAGATTGTGCTATTTTTCTCTTTCTGTCAAATTATTAATTGAAATTAGCTGTGTTTAGCAGGCACAGCAAAATTTGCTGTTACCGTTAACCGTTATTTTTGAAAATTTAGTGGAGCAAATTTTAACACTCAAACTTGTTTAACCGTCCGTCCGTCCATGTTAAGGTTGTAAATATGATTATGCTGAAATTTGAAACATAAGCGTATTTTGGCCCAAGGAAGAATCCTATTAAAATTGGAAAATCATCATACCAAACCAACTTGTAGTCCCCATACAAACCACAAATAAATCTCTCAAAATTCATGAAATTTGGAAATGTTTTATTAAAATTTTGTGCTAAGTGTGTACTTTGATGACTTCATCAGATTTGATTATATTAAACTAATTGAAGATCTAACAAGAGATTTATCTATTCGGATCCATGTTTGGTTTTGTGACCCACTTTCTGGTGGTGTATGTCTTGATCGACTGTTGTAGCGAAATCTACCAAGGATTTTGGTAGGAATCGAACCCACAACTCACTGTTTCATAGGCTAGCACTCTTTCAACTAATCTTGGCACAAAAGGGTTGCAGTAAGGGCTATTTCTCCTACAGAGGCCTCTTGATGTGTATTGATGCTTAATATAAGAGTTTTTTTACAGGTTTTTCACCAGCGAACAGAATACCTCTTCAGTGAAATGTTTACGCTTTTGTAAAGCCAGTGTAAATTTGTAAAAAAATAAAACTACCCCAAATATTGTTCCTTGACCCACCTTCAAGTATACCGATCAACTCAGAATTACTTTTTGAGTCGATATAGTTGGATGAAATTTGAAAGCTTTACTTGGCCCAAAAACGAACCCTATTGAAATTGGAAAAAATCGGTCCATGTTTTGACCTAGCCACCGCAAAAACCTACCCTTTATATTTGGCTTAAATGACTCTATTAACCTTTATATAATATGTATCCTTTCGAAATTTGTCAGGTAAACGCATTTTGTATTTATAAATTATATTTCAAAACTTTAAAGGAATCAGACCAGTTGCACTTTTAGTCCCCATACAAACTACCCTCCCAATATTCAGAAAAATCTCGCTAAATTCATGAAACAGTTAATTATTTGATTGAATTTTAAACGTATACTTTGGTAACCTTATTAAATCTCATAACTGGACCATTTTTGGCAATAGTCCCCATATAAAAATTTTTACCGATATACAGTTAAATCGATCTATAGCAACAAAAAAAGTCAATTTCGCTCAAACTTAATTTGTATGTGATTTCTACACCAATTAAAGATCTAAAAAATTATATGTAGATTCAATCGTTCCATGTTTGGACTTGGGATCCATTTTTCGGAAAACACTGGTGCAGGGTTAGGTTGACTACAATTTACCTACTTGTTTTACATAGAGTTTGACAGATTTTCACATGAAAACAGAGCGACCACTTAGCTTTAAGAACAAACCTAAATTAAAATTGGGAGGGGCTCTGCCTCAGGCCCCTCAAAGCCTGCTATAAATTAATGAATTGGGTGCTGAACAAACAAACAAATTATTTAGATTATATTAACCAATATATTTAATGCCCAAATACTTTTTATAAAATAATAATTAGGACCATTTTTATATCCTCCAACCACAATGTATTATAATATGGACCGGGTATACTCTCGATTTCGAGACATTATAGCGACTTCAGACTGTCAGGTTGTCCGTCTGTAGAAAGCACGATGCAGTGCAAATATCAACTGGACCGAATTGAATTTTAGGTGATTTGAACAAATTTAAATGAAACTACTAGATAGATCATTTAAATCCATGTGACATTAGAGTGAAATATTTTCTTTAACTTTTGATTTTCCCAAGTGCCCGGAAAATTTTTACGTTATGTGTGACGAATTTGAGGACAATTAAATTAACTCGTGGCGACGGCGATCAAAGTTTTGGATTTAAAAAAAATCTTTAAATTTCTTTTCCTTGACCCTCAATAGAGCTTGAAGCAAACTTTCTTCTAAAATTAATTTGAACTAAATCCAATCATTTAACCCCTTTAATCAAAGTTTTGGTATTTTACAAAATGTTCGCCAAAAACTCTAACATTTGATCGAAGGGCTCCATGGGTTAAAATGTTCTGATTTGGCTCAAATTAAGTTTATAGGGAAGTTTGTATCAAGCTCTATGGAAAAGTCGGCGAAAAAGAATGTTGAGCTTGTTTTTAAAAAAAATTTCATGAACGTAGGAAAAAACTGCTATTTTTATACCCTCCAACTACAGCATGGGGGTATACTCACTTTGTCATTCCGTTTGTAACACATATAAATATCGGTCGGGGACCCCATAAAGTATATATGGGGCATTCCATGTCAAATCGGACACTTTGAATTTTTTTTTTTAGATTTTCCCAATTTGTTTACAGTTTTAAGTACCATTCGAAAATCCTTCGTGGTAAATTTTCAGATTTTTTTGATGACCCGTTCAAAAGATATCGAATTTTTAAAAATTGGTAGTTTGTTCCTTTACTCAAACTTCTTTTACTCATAACTTCTTCAATAATGGTCCAAATTTAAATTTTTTTTTTTCAAAATTTTTGTTTTTTTACGTACTTTTTAAAAAAAAATACCAAAAAATTCTTAACAGCGCTCTAGTATGCGATTTTTAAGTTTTAAAATTTAAATCTTATTTTTGAAAATGTTTGTACTCTTCGATTTTTTTGAAATTTTTTTGTTGAAGGGTTATTTCCAACATATATCACTAAAATACAATAACGAAACTTGCAGAACCATGAAAGATTATTGCAACGAAACAAGAAGATTAGCACAACAACAACAACGACTAAAATTTATTCTGGCATGCAGAAGTTATGGCATTATACCAAACCATACAAAAAACACAACAACACAGGTATCACAACTTTTTAAATGTAACAATATTAAGGGAAAACTGGAAAAAATTGAGTACAATTTTCACAAAAAAATTCTTAACTTAGAAGTTTCACAAACAAATACGAATATTAAAATAATTAAACAAAAACTTTATCATCTAAAAATTGGAATCAAAGATATGCTGACAGAAATTGATTTCAACACTTTTTTTTTTTCCTCCTATTCTGTTGCTCCCCCTACCGAGTGGCACCGAAGGAGACTTATCTGGCCAGTTCGAAAACCAATACGCCACTACAAATTCACACGACTTGTCGTGCTAGAGTACTAAGTCAATATCATTCAAAAACTCGATAAGCACGCCATAGTCTTCTTTCTTCTCTCTTTTGAAAAACTCCACCAAATTCATACAGCCGCAAATACGCGGGTACTTAGTCCTTATATCACGATACTGGGTACATTCAAATATGACATGAGAGTCATCTTCAACCTCGCCACAGTGGTCACAAAGCTCGGAGTCCAATACATTCATCTTTGCCAATGTGGATTTGCCGAAAGAATGTCCACTCATCAGTCTATTAATAATCTTGATTTCATTCGGCTTTAATTCTTTACATTTATAGAACCATGGTTTACCTCTGTTAACGCTCGGAAAAATTTGGGCATGATGAAGACCCTTATCAATATTGGACGTTATGTATTCCTGGGACCATTCATCCCAGAGGATGTTTTCGATTGCGTTGCAAGCATCTTCAATAGTGAGACGTATGGGCATTTCATCACCTGAGGTTAAGGCTTCTCTTGCAGCTCTATCTGCCACTTCGTTACCATGAATGTCAGCATGACCTGGGACAAAATGAAGTGAAATTTCCTCAAAGTTGGCGTTTTTAATTAATTTGTGTATCTCTCTAATCCAAAAATTGTTACTCCTCCTTTTTGCCAAGGCAAAACCACCTGACTTGCTGTCAGATAAAATTGCCACTTTCCTGAACCCTTTATCTCTTGCAAACGCAATCGCCCTTTCCATCGCCATTAGTTCTGCAGACATAGAAGAGAGTCTAAATTCGACCATAAATCGACCGTACGTCTCGCTTCCGTCATGATAGAAGGCCGCCCCCGTGGAGTTATCCCCAACCGAGCCATCCGTATAAAATATTTCATGGTCACGTAAAAAATCTAATTTTTCCAACAAAATGCTGTTAATAATTGCCGGGCAGGCCTCTTTCTTACTAGTGCAATAACCAGCAAAAAAGTCCAGTTCGATTGATAAATTGGAACCAACACGATCATCACCACTAACAATTACCACTCTGGCAAAAATTTCTTCATAGTTGTTGTAAATCCTAGAATAACTTGTATTCGGGTCAAAATCATACTGCCGAAGTGTATCAATAATAGGTAGTTCATATGCAAAACATTTTGCCATTTCCCTTGCGGTTGCAAGTTCCATACGATATTTGGGGGGAAGTTCAGATGCCATCGAATACAAAATTTGGACCGGAGTTGATCTAATTAACCCCAACGCGCCCCTAAGGTTCGCATTAATGCACGTAGTAATCCTCTTAAGTGCTCCTTTGCCCATGTTTGCAAAGGACGAAGCAGCGTATTCAAGCTTGGCCCTCACAAAGGCCCTATAGAACAGTAAACCCCTTTCAGGTTGGACACCGTGCTTACAGCCACTTATTATCTTACGAAAGCCGCACGTTTTCTTAACTTTGTCAACAATCATTTGCACATGTTCAACAGGCGAGTTATTGGCATTGATGATTCTGCCCAAGTATTTAATCTGTTTAGTTTCTTGCACCACTATGTTGTCAACCGTAATATTCATAGGTCTTTTGGCTCTTTTAAAATTCATGACGTTGGTCTTCTCAGGGTTAATTCTCATATCCAGTTTTTTAGCTTCACACACAAACTCATCAATCTTTTTCTGCAGAAGTGCATTTGCATACGTATGCTCGCGTGCCAACACAACAATGAAACAATCGTCGGCAAACTGGAACAATATACAGTTTTCCCCCGAAATTTTATGAAGGGACATAGAATATAAGTTGAACAACAGCGGACTAAGCCCGCTCCCCTGCATAAGACCAGATGTCACCGATACAGTACGACATCCAAGCGTTAACACCCTGTTACTAAGCAAACTGTAAATCCATTCAATTATAAAGGAGTTAATTCCCAGCTCATACAATTGGGTCCTAAGGGTATCAACATTCACAAGATCATAAGCCTTTTCAAGGTCTATGCAGGCACCCATAACTTCAAAACCCTTGCCTCTATAATAATAAATTGTATTAATCAAATCATTGACACATTGTGATGTAGAACGATTCTTTCTAAAGGCGTAAGACCTGTCCGGGAACACATTCTCCAGATCAATAACTCTAGCGATCTCCTCCTTGATCAGACCCTCCGTAAGTTTCAGGAGGGTTGAAAGAAGGCAGATTGGCCTGTAGTTACCAATGATACTCAAATCCCTGCCCCTTTTCGGGATTGGGTGTATACGGATTCTCCTCCATTCATCCGGTATTGTGTCCTGTTCCCATAATCTCATTAATATCTTAAAGACCGCTTGTTTTTCTTCAGACGCAAGTTGCTTAAGCATTTTATACGAAATCCCATCTTCACCTTTAGCAGATCTTGAATTTCGAGAATCGAGAAAACTAAGAAAGTCCTGCAATTCGAAAACCGGTCTTTCATCACTGACATATGCAGGGGCAGATGACACTCCCACAGTAGTAGCCGGCAATGTACAATTTGTCTTAAGCAATTCTAGGTATTCGCCTTTCTGTTGATCGTCCCAAGTATTATTAGTGTTCTTCTCGCAGTTGTACTTTTTAATATTAGCCATTGTAGCCCACATGTCAGAAACGGAATCAGGAATAACAATGTTCTCAACCGCTTTGTTGAAATTGGACCTCTTCATATCCCTAATGTGATTTTTCAGGGTCTTTTCTGCCTCTGACCAGCATAATAGTTTATCAATGGATTTATCAGCGTGGTATTTAAGTCTAGCTGCGTTTCTCAATCTAAATAATTTAGTGGACTCTGGCGTCCACCAGTGCTTTGATGACCTCGTAGTTTTCGCATTTATTTTAACCGTATTTTTTTCAACGACTTTCCGCAAATTACCATACAGATCGCCGATATTATCACCTACCTTTGTATTCTCCAAATCACGAGCCAGTTGTACATGATCAATTCTGTCAACTCTCTTCGGTTTCGTTACCCAGGATAGGTTTTCAATAAGAATCGGAAGGTGATTGCTGCCCGTAATCTTTGTACGCATTACTTTCCAGCTAAGATTAAGCGAGTTGTCATTATAGAGTGTCAAATCTATTGCCGAGGCAGTATTATCGGTGACATACGTGTCATCGCCATTGTTTAAGCAGTAGAATCCCTGGTCCTGTATAGTGTCCTCAACAACCATACCCCTAGCGTCGGATAGTTGATGGCCCCAAGTAGGAGATTTCGCGTTCAAATCGCCGCATATTACAGTAGGTAAATTAAAATTGTTACAAAAAACCAATAACTTTTCGAACTCCTTTGCGAATATATTTACGTTCATGTCTGCTACGTAAACACATACCAATACCAGATTGCTTCTCAAATTCAATGTCTCGACAATCGCAACTTCTAAAGCACTTTTAAAGGTGAGTATCTTAAACTGAATGTCCTTCCTAAGATAAAAACCAACACCGCCATAACCATCACCTCTGTATTTACCATAAAAATTAAAATTTAATAAACTCGTACACGCGTTGTTATACAACCACGTTTCACATAAAAACACAATATCAATACCGTTTTGTTCAATAAAAAGTTCTAATAATTCCTTGTTACCTTCTTTCTTCAAACTCTGTATGTTATATTGTAGCAACTTCATAAATACATTTTGTTATATTGAGGTTTGTATAACAACCCTCGGAATACTTTGCGATAGTTCCAACGTATCCAGACTTAGCAATTTACTTTCTATATCCATTCTAATTTTGTCCAAATCTTCCCTTTGTGTCGGATCCAGTTTGTCCCGACCATAAATTCTTATGAAATCATTGATTCGACCCTTAGCCAATACGAGAGCCTTTTCGGCCTCTGAGGATTTACGTTTAAATAAGGATTCTTCAATCTCCTGTGATTTACCTGCCGCACTAGCGATTCTTTCGGCCTCCGAAGTTCTGTGTGGGTTCGAAATTTGCTTGTTAGGACCACTATCACTCACGCTGAAACTTCTAATAACGTTATTATGCTCCTCTATCGACTCTCTAGCCTTTTGAGCTTCCCTTTCGCGATTTGGATTAGAACGGACAGTTTGTGCAAATGAGCGACGGGCGTGCAAATAACCAGCAGACTCCTGTGTGTTGTTAATCATAGGGATTCTGTCAGCTTTGGATTTTAAAGATGGAAAGTCCATCTGCTCGTTGTCGGCCAAAAGCTCAAATCTATTTGAGAAGGCCCCTTTATATCTCATACTGGCTTCTTTGAAAGACAAATTTTCTATAGTCATGGTTCGTTTAATGGTATACGCCTTTTCACGTGCAGGACACTGCTTGGAAGTTGGCGCATGTGGTTGTCTACAATTAATACAGGATAACTCCTTGCAGATTTCCTTTTCATCATGACGTTGGTAGCAATTTCTGCAGCACGGTACACCCTTACAATTCATGGCATAGTGGTTGAATCGGAAACACTTGTAACATTGACCAAAGTTAATAAAATGTCGAACTGGTATCTTCGTATAATCAAATATAATCTCACTCGGTAATTGCACCCCTTTAAAAATCACTTTAACACGGTTAGTGGGTATTCTTTTATCCTCTTCAACACGACGAAAGATTCTAATACAATTTAGTATCGGTACTGGTGATCTTATAGAAGACATAAGGTCTTCCGTAGATAGATCCACAGGAATATCAAAAATTATACCAACCTTCGAAACGAAATGAGCGAAGATCTTGGGGACATATCCCGATTCACTAATCTTCTGATTATCAGCAAAAACATTTGCTGCCTTGTAATTTTTAAATAATACCTTACAGCGACCATAACCAATTTTAATAACGTCAATCACATCTTGTACATTAAGCCCCTTTAAGGTGCGACCCAACGATATTGAATTGATAGGTAGACGTTCACCATCTTGGTTTTGCGTTTTGTCGACATACACTACATAAGGTCCCTTATGTACATTTTCATAACGATATATTACAAAAGATTCATTTGTTGTTGTCTGTGTGTTACCATTTGTCTGCGGTTGTTGTTGTTGTTGCTGTTGTTGAGAGATATTCGCAGTTGACTGCGCATTAGTAATTGATTGCGATTGTTCATCCAATATGGCAGCCGCCTGCGTATTTGCACTTATCAAACTCATTTCAGCATTCCCAATTATAGGAATAGTGAAAGAAGACGTTAACAAGGAAGTTGAAGATGTACTAATAGTTTCAGTTGATAATGAAAAAATTCCAGTTGTAGAAATAGGATTAGTTGTTGATTTTGTCTGTAAAATATGTTCATTTCTAAGTTGTTTCACACGCTGATCATATCCACCCGGATCTTCTGACTGCCTTTTCTCCCTCCTTGGCCAGTCGGGCCCCCTACCAGGGTCCCAGTCATCCATCCTCCAGGAATTAGCCAATAGGCTCCACTAGCAAAAAGTTTTTTATCAAATCAGCAAAAAAAAGAAAATGGCCGTTATAGCAAAAGAGAGGAAAGAATATCAAACAGCGCTTATAACACAAAACGACCGGCACACTCGGCGGTTAGCAACAAAACTGATTTCAACACTTTCTTTAACAAACAAATTGACAGAACAAAGCACATAACAGAAACCATAAAAAATGTACAAATAACAAAACTGAGTACACTGAAAGAAAAATATTTCAAAATACATGGACTGTTATTTAATGAAAATTGGGTTGAAAACAAAACTTCATTAGAAATTCCAAAAGAATGCAAATGGATGCTTTCCCTAGGTAAAAAGTTTGCATTACCAATTCAAAAACAGAATTTTTCGTCACTACACGTGATTGCAGATGTAGAGCAATGCATCCAAGATATGGGAAATAATATGGATAAAGAAAAAGAAACAGCTAGGACTAAATTTGCCAATGTAATTACAAATTTTAAAAGAAAATTGAAAAACACACCGAAAGAAAAGTTTATATTAACGATTTTTGAAAAGACAAAGAAATTTCTAAGAAAACACGAAGACATTTTCATTATTCAAGCGGACAAAGGCAATAAGACAGTTATTATGTACAAACACGAATATAAAGAAAAAATGGAAAAAATATTGGAAGATAAGGCAACCTATCGTACACTAAGAACAGACCCAACACTTAAACTTCAAAAAGAAAATAACAACATCATATTGGATCTCCACAAAAATAATTACATTGACTCGTGGAAAAAACAGCGATTGCTTTGTTCTGCCTCAACGGCACCGAGAATATATGGATTACCTAAAATTCACAAACAGAATATTCCCCTTAGACCCATTGTGTCTTCAGTACAAGTCCCTTGTTACGAATTGTCAAAATACGTGGGACAGATACTTAAAAACCTTATATCTGAAAAATATAATGTTAAAAACTCAATTCAGGTGAAGGATAATTTAAAAAGCTTAAAACTTGATGGTAACGAAATACTTGTGTCATTTGACGTAGTTTCCCTTTTCACAAACATACCTGTGCATACGGCAATACGCAATATTATGGGAAAATGGAGTAAAGTAAAGGAATTTACCAACATACCACGAACTACGTTTTTGAAAATTCTCAACTTTTGTTTAACCGACAATAATTATTTTATATATGATGGTAAATTATATAATCAAATTTTCGGTATGCCTATGGGTAACCCACTCTCCCCGACCATAGCAGATATTGTTCTGGACAACCTACTTGACGATGCACTTACAGAACTGGAGAATAAAAATATACACATAAAATACATATCGAAATATGTAGATGATATCTTAGCTGTAATCAAAATTGACGAAAAAGATGAAATCTTAAAAACTTTTAACGTACAACATCCAAAAATCCAATTCACTGTTGAAATTGAAACACAAAAGGAGATCGCTTATTTAGATATGAAACTTCGACGCACTAATGACAGTATTGCTTTTGATTGGTTCACCAAGGAAACGTCTTCAGGGAGAATAATAAATTACAACGCCACACAACCAAAAAATCAGATCATTAACACCGCGAAAAACCTCATTCATAGAGTGCTAAACATCAGCGACAACAAATACCACGAAAAAAATATACAAAAAATCACAAAAATACTCATAAACAATAGCTTTCCTAAAAAAGTTATCAACACTATTTTAGATGAAACACAAAAACGATTAAATCACAACTCTAATTTTCAACAACAAAACAATAAAGAAATAGAAACAAAAAATTTTTACAGTGTACGATTTATACCGGGGTTGACAGACAACAAAAACATAAGATCAACAATAGAAACTAAAAACATCAACTTTGCTTATAAACCACACACAACTTTAAATACAATTTTTTCAAAAACGAAAGCACCCATAGAGAAATTACAAAAAAGCAATGTTGTGTATGAAGTCAAGTGTGAGGGGGATGACAACAACAGCTGTGATTTAATATACATAGGAACGACAAAAAGAACATTGGAGAAGAGATTAGGAGAGCATAAAATGGATATTTCAAAAGAGCGGGAAAGCACAGCATTGTCAAAACATGTAATTTCAACTGGACATAAAATTAATTTTGACAACACTAGAATACTAGATGTAGAAAAAGGAGAGAAAAAGAGATATACAATTGAAAGTTTAAGAATTCAAAAGAATATAAAGAAAACAATGAACCATAAAGAGGATACGCAAAATATCAGTACAAGTTATAGAGTTGCAATAGGGTAGAAGCAAGGAACATTCTGTGATATTAATTTTAAGCTAATTTAATTATACAAATTTGTGTTTTATGTTTGTAATTATACAATTTTGTGTTTTTATGTTTGCTGTAATTTATATTGTTAATGTTGTAATGTGAAAAAATTTTAAAAATTCAAATTATTGTAAGTTTTATTATATATATTGGTGCAATTATTGTTGTTAATGTTATGTTTCTTAATTTATTTAAATAGACGACCCTTGAAAAAGTAACCAAAAAAGTTACGAAACGTCGGGGAAATATGTGATAAAACTGAGTTTTATTTTACATTAATGGAGTTAGGCCTAATTAGCTTAAATAATAAATAATTACGGAAAATTTACTTGGCCAAAAAAATAAATACGTGAAAACTTCTATCGATTCTACAAATTTGTTGCCCAGGAGGATCTTGGGATAACGATTATTTTTTTAAATTTTTGAAAAAAATTTATTGTAATTTTTCCAATCTTAAAATCATTTCTACTCTCCAATGGTGCGTCATAAGGGGGTCCTTTATAAGACCGACCCCCAATAATTTTTACGTCTTAACATTTCCTTGGAACAATTCGCAAAAAAATGTTTTTTCCATGAACGATTTTCATAGTATTTATGAACAAATTCATACAATTTATTAACTTTTTCATAATATTTATAAACTTTTTCATAGTATTTATGAAAAATGTTAAAAATTCTTAAATTTCACATATTATGATTTATTCATAAACTAGTCGAATAGCCTGTCCCTGCCAGGCGGAATACCAAATCACTTTTTTCAATAGTTCTAATTTTTTACCAAACTTTATAAAAAATTATGTTTGTGCTTAAAAAAAATAATATTGCTAGATTGAGTTACATCAATATATTTCCCATACTGAAAAAAATTTTAATGAGTGTAAAAGGTTTTATTGATAAAATTTTAGATTTAGATTTCGTCTCTCCGTCCATAAACCGGATATCAAAAATCCATCGTGTGGATCTGTCCCATGGTCACTCCTATATACATGGCAATTTTTATCTTTTTTAGTCATGAAGGCATTTAAAATTGGCTGTAGGCAAAATCGCCCAAAGAAAAATCGCCCAAAAAATTTTATAAAATCGCCCAAATGCAAAATCGCCCAAAAAATATGAAAAATGACCCAAAAAGAAAAATACGAAACTTCGCCCAAAATTAACGAAAAAAAACCCAAAAACGAAATGAAAAATGGCCCAAAATAAAAAAATATTTTTTCTAACACATTTTTTCCAAAGCACATACTACACAAAAAACTTTCTTTTGCGGAGAGGGTGGGTCTAAGGCACGGAGTTTGTAATCTCTAAGCCCGGCCGAAGGCCGGTTACGCAGAATCATTTTAAGACAAAGACAAAAACTTTTAAGATAAGACTATAGGTTACGTGTTTATTATTTATTTTTATAGATCGTTGTTTTGAGAATACGCCCGTAAAATGCATAAGTAATTGATGTAAAAGTTTTAAGTGTGAAACTTAAATTTTAACAAAAAATCGCGCGATTTTTGTTGGTAAAATTTTTCGCCTGCGGAGCTTTCATCGGAGTTGCATACTGTTTTTAAATTCATTACTTTTGATTTTCTACTGCGCTGCGATAGATAGCGTGGTAATCTGCAAGTAAGAGCAGGGGTTTTGGGTTCGATTCCCACCAAAACCTTTGTGAGTTAGCAACAACGGAACGGTTTTGCTCCAGCTTATTCTTGGTTAGTTCAATATATAATTTACAAAAAAAAAACACGATATGCGTTATATGTTTCTAAAAATAATAATATACTGATTTATAGTGACATACATATTACAGTTTTGACATTTGAAGATTTTGACAAAAAAAAAACCAAAATAAAATTGGGCAATTTTTCATATATAATTTTTGGGTAATTTTTCGTAATGAAAAATCACCCAATTTTTAATTTCGAAATTTTGCCCAAAAACTATGAAAATTTGCCCAAAAATGTTGGGTAACTTTTCATATGAAATATGACCCAAATTTGTATGAAAAATTTTTGGGCGAATTTTCGTTTTCTTTTTTGGGCCATTTTTCTTTGGGCGATTTTGCCTACAGCCTTTAAAATTAGCTGAAATGTTAAAAAACACAATTGTTTCACTTAAATTTTTCCTTATAATTCTCCGTACACAGTTTAAATATTAAATCTGACTTCATAAGGATGTGGTCGATTGTCAATACTTTATTCTTTACTCATTAGGGGTTTCAGAAATAGTTTAAATGTTTAAAAACTAAATTTCGCCGTCTTCCGCCACTACCCCTGTCTTAATGGCCGGAAATCCGGCTACGTTACAGATTATATATACAAACTAAACAAAATTCACAAAGGGTTTTTGGATACCCAGGTCACTGGATATCCAGGTCAGTATTGATCTTTGCCATAGTCCGTACCATATGCATCCCAATTTTCATCTTTCAAGATCATAAGGTGCCTTCAAAATTAGGTAAGATGTAAAAACATAATTTCTTCTCTTAATTCTCCGTCCATATTCCAAAATTGTTAAATCTGACTACTTAAGGATAAGCTGCATCGTTAGTGCTGTACTCGTATCAACACCCCTTTTCCCTTTCAATTCTTCGTCCACAGTCCAAAAATGTTAAGTCTGACTACTTAAGGATATG
Organism: Pegoplata infirma; assembly: GCA_963921195.1. Taxonomy (NCBI): domain Eukaryota; kingdom Metazoa; phylum Arthropoda; class Insecta; order Diptera; family Anthomyiidae; genus Pegoplata; species Pegoplata infirma. Next base: position 195,187,304 of record OY992540.1, on the reverse strand, counting down.
CTCCAGTGTCAGGACAATATGCTTGCAATAGGTCATTAGGGCTTTAAAGTTAGTTAAATAAAAAAATAAAAAACACAATATTGCCTTGCCCCTTTTTCTCAACTTTCCGTCTACATTCCAAAAAAGATAAATAGGACTACTTTAGAATATGCTTCATAGTAAGGACTACATGTTAGGGATTTTCAACTTCCTAATTCATTGGGGCGGAGCTTAAAAATACTCTAAAATGTTTAAAAAAAATAATTTTCCCAAGTCCCCTTTTTCTCGTAATTCGCCGCCAGTTAATTAGTTAAAATATTAAAAAAAAAACACAATTTTGCCACCCCCCCCCCCCCCATTTTTCTCTTAATTCTCCTTCCACAGTCTAAAAAATTTAAATCCGATTACTTCTGGATGTGCTTCATTGTTAGCACTAAATGCTTTGCAATTTTCCGCTTCCTAAGTCACTTGAGGGTCTTCAAAAGAAGTAAAAATTTAAAAAAATCCCAATTTTGCCACGACACTTTTCCCCTCAATTCTTCGACCACATTTCGAAAATTTTAAATCCGACTACTTGGGGATATGCGCCATCGTTAGGACTATATTTTAGGAAATTTTCAGCTTCCTAAGTCATAAGGGGGCTTTTAATTAAGCAAAAATGTCAAAAAATTGAATTTTGCCACGCCTACTTTTCCGCTTATTTCTCCGCCCACAGGCAAAAAATAGAAAATCCGGCTACGTTAGGATCTGCCCAAGGTGTTTTACTATATGCATGCCAATTTTCAGCTATGTAGCTCGTCACTGGGCTTCAAAAAGCTCTGGATAGACAAAAAAAGAGGAACACACAAATAGGGAAATTATATATATAGATACTATGAAAAAGTTTATAAATATTATGAAAAAGTTAATAAATTGTATGAATTTGTTCATAAATACTATGAAAATCGTTCATGGAAAAAAAAAAATTCTGTGTGTAATACCCTATCTCCAATTTCAAAGGGGGCTCCCACACAAAACGACATTTTTAAAAATTTGCTCCAACCGCTCTTACTGCCCTAATAGTGCCCTTAGAGCAACAAAATGTATGACCGACCCACAGTATTTGTTTAGTCCAAACATTTTCTCTGAACACACCTACCCTCTATCTTTAACTTTTAAGGCGGTCCCCATACAATTTTTTTTATTTTTTGTAAATTTGTTTTATTTAAACAGCTTCTACCGGTCCAATGGTGCGTCCGAGAGGGGTCATTAGTGAGACCGACCCCCATTTATTTTTACCCTACAACATGAAATGATTTTAAGATTGGAAAATTACAATAAAATTTTTTAAAAAAAATTTAAAAATAGTAATAATCGTTATCCCACGATCCTCCTGGGAAACAAATTTATAGAATCGAAAGAAGTTTTACACAAAAAAATTTCAAAAAAATCGAAGAGTATAAACATTTTCAAAAATGAGATTTAAATTTTAAAACTTTTTTTTTAAAGTACGTAAAAACACAAAAATTTTGAAAAAAAAATGTGAAATTTGGATCATTATTGAAGAAGATATTAGTGTCCGACCGAATATTCGGCTTCGGCCTCGGCCAAAAAGCACTATTCGGCCACTATTCGGCTTCGGCCACAATTTTGGCGGACAGGCCGAAAAGCGAATAATTGTATAATATTTGTGCTCACGTGTTGAAAAACACACTAAACTAACTTTGAATAACAATTGTAAGCCACAAAAACATTTTACTAAGTGTTTTTGCAACTAAAAACATTTTTTTTGTAATATTCGGCTTCGGCTTGGCCGAATAGTGAAAATTTGGCCGAATATTCGGCTTCGACCAAAAAAGGTATATTCGGTCGGACACTAACTATTTGAAATACATTAGGACAATTTTCAAATACAGTGAAAACTACTAAAAAACGAATAATTCTAAAATTAATTTAAAATTATGTACATTTAAAATATAATTGGAAATGATGTACATTTAAGATAAAGATTTTATACTTTTTATAGAAATGCACACAACCTATTTTTTATTTGCCTATGATTAAACAAGGGTATATGCCAAAACATGGAAAAGGTCTTCAACAACCGATCAAATCATGGTTATATATAAATGAAAACAAAATGATGTGCCATTAAAAAAAGGGTGCCTATGGAAACCTTTGTATGTCAATTAAATCATCTAAATCCTATTCATCTTTTTTAGCACTTAAGCTCCTATCCTATGATAATAAAACTATTTTTTTTTAACAAATTATCAAAACAGTTGAAACATTTTTTTTTTAATTGTTGCATATATCTTGTTTAGTAAGATTTTATTTAATTTTTTTCAACACAACGGAAATATTTCAATAGAAAAACTAATTTGTTTTAAAATTAAGTAATTCAATACAAAATAAAGTTAAACGAGATATATGTGGAATACTATTAAATTTTGAATTTTATTAAAGAAAATTTAGAAGGCGCCTCCGCGAAGACGTAACACCAAATGGAGGGTGGATTCCTTTTGGATATTATAATCAGATAAGGTACGACCATCTTCCAATTGTTTGCCGGCGAAAATTAAACGCTGTTGATCTGGGGGAATACCTTCTTTATCTTGGATTTTAGCCTTTACATTTTCAATGGTATCGGATGGTTCAACTTCTAAGGTGATGGTTTTACCAGTCAAGGTTTTGACGAAGATTTGCATACCACCACGGAGACGCAATACCAAGTGAAGAGTTGATTCCTTTTGGATGTTGTAGTCGGATAAAGTACGACCATCTTCCAATTGTTTGCCAGCGAAAATCAAACGTTGTTGATCTGGGGGGATACCTTCCTTATCTTGAATTTTAGCCTTTACGTTTTCAATGGTATCGGATGGTTCAACTTCCAAGGTAATGGTTTTACCAGTCAATGTTTTGACGAAGATTTGCATACCACCACGGAGACGCAATACCAAGTGAAGGGTGGATTCCTTTTGGATGTTGTAGTCGGATAAAGTTCGGCCATCTTCCAATTGTTTACCGGCGAAGATTAAACGTTGTTGATCTGGGGGGATACCTTCCTTATCTTGGATTTTAGCCTTTACGTTTTCAATGGTATCCGAAGGCTCAACTTCTAAGGTGATGGTTTTACCAGTCAATGTTTTGACGAAAATTTGCATACCACCACGGAGACGCAATACCAAATGCAAAGTAGACTCCTTTTGAATGTTATAGTCAGATAAAGTACGGCCATCTTCCAATTGCTTACCGGCGAAGATTAAACGTTGTTGATCTGGGGGGATACCTTCCTTATCTTGGATTTTTGCCTTAACGTTTTCAATGGTATCCGAAGGTTCAACTTCTAAGGTGATGGTTTTACCAGTTAAGGTTTTGACAAAAATTTGCATACCACCACGGAGACGCAATACCAAGTGAAGGGTGGATTCCTTTTGTATGTTGTAGTCGGATAAAGTACGACCATCTTCTAACTGTTTTCCGGCGAAGATCAAACGTTGCTGATCTGGAGGGATACCTTCCTTATCCTGAATTTTAGCTTTAACATTTTCGATGGTATCCGAAGGCTCGACTTCTAAGGTGATGGTTTTACCAGTCAAGGTTTTGACGAAGATTTGCATACCACCACGAAGACGCAATACCAAATGCAAAGTGGACTCCTTTTGGATGTTGTAGTCAGATAATGTACGGCCATCTTCCAATTGTTTACCGGCGAAGATTAAACGCTGTTGGTCTGGGGGGATACCTTCCTTATCTTGGATTTTAGCCTTAACGTTTTCAATGGTATCCGAAGGTTCAACTTCCAAGGTGATGGTTTTACCAGTTAAGGTTTTGACAAAAATTTGCATACCACCACGTAGACGCAAGACCAAATGCAAAGTAGATTCCTTTTGGATATTGTAGTCAGATAATGTACGGCCATCTTCCAATTGTTTACCGGCGAAGATTAAACGTTGTTGATCTGGGGGGATACCTTCCTTATCTTGGATTTTAGCCTTTACGTTTTCAATGGTATCTGAAGGCTCAACTTCCAGAGTGATGGTTTTACCAGTTAAGGTTTTGACGAAAATTTGCATACCACCACGTAGACGTAAGACCAAATGCAAAGTAGATTCCTTTTGAATATTATAGTCAGATAAGGTACGTCCATCTTCCAATTGTTTGCCAGCAAAGATTAAACGCTGTTGATCTGGGGGGATACCTTCCTTATCTTGGATTTTAGCCTTTACGTTTTCAATGGTATCGGAAGGCTCCACTTCCAAGGTGATGGTCTTGCCTGTCAAAGTTTTGACGAAGATTTGCATGCCACCACGCAGACGCAAAACCAAATGCAAAGTAGACTCCTTTTGGATGTTATAATCGGATAAGGTACGTCCATCTTCTAATTGTTTGCCTGCGAAGATTAAACGTTGTTGATCTGGAGGGATACCTTCCTTATCCTGAATCTTGGCCTTGACATTTTCAATTGTATCCGAGGGCTCGACTTCCAAGGTAATGGTTTTACCAGTCAAAGTTTTGACGAAAATTTGCATACCACCACGGAGACGCAAGACCAAATGCAAAGTAGATTCCTTTTGGATATTGTAGTCGGATAATGTACGGCCATCTTCCAATTGTTTACCAGCAAAGATTAAACGTTGTTGGTCTGGGGGGATACCTTCCTTATCTTGGATTTTAGCCTTAACGTTTTCAATGGTATCCGAAGGCTCAACTTCTAAAGTGATGGTTTTACCAGTTAAGGTTTTGACGAAAATTTGCATACCACCACGGAGACGCAATACCAAATGCAAAGTAGACTCCTTTTGAATGTTGTAGTCAGATAAGGTTCGGCCATCTTCCAACTGCTTACCGGCGAAGATTAACCGCTGTTGATCTGGGGGGATACCTTCCTTATCTTGAATTTTCGCCTTTACGTTTTCGATGGTATCGGAAGGCTCAACTTCCAAGGTGATTGTTTTGCCAGTCAATGTCTTGACGAAAATTTGCATACCACCACGGAGACGTAATACCAAGTGAAGGGTAGATTCCTTTTGAATGTTGTAGTCGGAAAGAGTACGACCATCTTCCAACTGTTTACCAGCAAAGATTAAACGTTGTTGGTCTGGGGGGATACCTTCCTTATCTTGAATCTTGGCCTTAACATTTTCAATGGTATCTGAGGGCTCAACTTCCAAGGTGATAGTTTTGCCAGTCAAGGTTTTTACGAAAATTTGCATACCACCACGAAGACGCAATACCAAATGCAAAGTGGACTCCTTTTGGATGTTGTAGTCCGAAAGGGTACGACCATCCTCCAACTGCTTTCCGGCGAAAATTAAACGCTGTTGATCTGGAGGGATACCTTCCTTATCTTGAATTTTTGCCTTAACGTTTTCAATTGTGTCAGATGGCTCAACTTCTAATGTGATTGTCTTGCCGGTTAAAGTTTTAACAAAAATTTGCATACCACCTCGCAAGCGCAATACCAAATGAAGGGTAGATTCTTTTTGAATATTGTAGTCGGACAATGTACGACCATCTTCTAATTGTTTACCGGCGAAGATTAAACGTTGTTGATCTGGGGGGATACCTTCTTTGTCTTGGATTTTGGCTTTTACATTCTCTATAGTATCTGAAGGTTCAACCTCTAATGTAATAGTTTTTCCCGTTAAAGTTTTAACGAAAATTTGCATGCCACCACGCAAACGCAATACCAAATGCAATGTAGATTCTTTTTGTATATTATAATCAGACAATGTGCGCCCGTCTTCTAATTGTTTGCCAGCAAAGATCAAACGTTGTTGATCTGGGGGGATTCCTTCCTTGTCTTGAATTTTAGCTTTAACGTTTTCAATTGTATCGGAAGGCTCAACCTCCAAGGTGATGGTTTTGCCAGTCAATGTCTTGACAAAGATTTGCATGCCACCACGAAGACGTAGAACCAAATGAAGTGTAGATTCCTTTTGGATGTTATAATCGGACAAGGTACGTCCGTCTTCAAGTTGTTTACCGGCAAAGATCAAACGTTGTTGATCTGGGGGGATACCCTCCTTATCCTGGATTTTAGCCTTAACATTTTCAATAGTATCAGATGGTTCGACCTCTAAAGTGATGGTCTTGCCAGTTAATGTCTTCACGAAGATCTGCATTTTCAAGTTTCTATTAAAAAAAAATAAAAAAAAAAAGAAATATTAAATTTTTCACTTCGTGATGAAATACATTTGTTTTATAAATTTGATTGATGACTGTTCACAATTGTGAAATTATTTTCAACGTTTTCCAATACTTATTAAAAAAACTCGATGTGAGAAAGAGAAATAAAATCTCTTTGGTCTCTTATAATCAGTGATGCTAACTATAATTTACTATTTTTTTTTTTTTTTTTTTCAAAAAACGTCAACATTTTTACGTTGACAAATTAGCAGCAGAAAATATACCAAAAAAAAACGCCAAAATGACCATACTGCTTGGAAAACAAAAGCTGGAAGGTATATAAGACGCCATATTGAGTTTCATACAATGATTTGCAAAAAAAAAAAAATTACGTTTTACAAAGAGGGGATGTTCTTTAAATTTGGTATACACAATTTTTAATCATTGTAAAATTGTTTCCCCTTAATGAAAACTATTCGCCATTTTGCAAATATCACCACCAATTAATTTTTAATAAGTTTTGGAACAAACTTTTTTTTTTTTTATAAAACAAAAAACATATTGCACTTTTTCCTCACCTTTTTTTTTTTCAACACAGAAAAATAAATTTATTCTTGTATGACGTCACTCTTTTTTTTTAATTTTCCAATGTCTACTTATCACAAAAATTATTCACTTATGTATTTATTTTTTTTATAATGTTTCTTTTGGGGGTAATATCCTCTTTTTATATTTTGTAAAGTACGCTGTTCACAATTGTCTGAAATCAACTCAAATGAAAAATTAGTTGCAGTTTCTTTTATACTTTCGCCAGAAAATATTGGAAAAAATAAAGTTTGGTATATACTTATTGGAAGTGTTATATACATAACATTGCTATCTCTTTTCGTCAATATTTGTTTTTTAATAGAATTTTAGTAGTTCTGTTAATATTTTCACGTTAATTTATTGAAAACTATAAAATTTAAATCTTTAGTTAAGCAAAATTTATAAAGATATTTAGTTTAATGTGAAATTTATCAGTAAAAAACTAAATTATATTCTGAGTTTAAAGTTTGCATCAGAAAATTTTTAATTTCTTGTCTTTTTCTTGGGAGAGAGAAAAAAAATGTTTCAGTGTTGGTAGGCTGGTTTAATATTTGTTTTTAATTAACCCTTTGCGAGCAGGGAACCAAGCCGATCGGCTCAAAATCGGCGGCGCGCCGCCGCCGACCCATTTTTGACATCTTACGCCGCCGCCGATTATGTCGGCTCCCATCGGCTTAAACCAAGCCGCCGACTCAATCGACTCCGTCAAATCAATCGGCGCGGTGACATTTTTTTTAAATTTTAAAGGCATAATTACTTGAGCGAATACGGTTCGGAGACGTGTCAGCTGATACGTTAGCTTGTATTAAAATAAATAGAAATAGGTACTCAAACGAATACGTGACGGTGCTGTAGCGGCCGAACCTAAAAAATTTTGATTTTCCGTACGTTTTACGTGTCAGCTGATTTTATTTTATATTTTGTGTTTTTTCATTTGTGTGGCAGAATTGACAAATAAATATAAATAAACGAAAAAAAAAATGTTTTTTCTGTAAATATAAATTAAAAAAAATCACAAACCCAATAAACACAAGAACGATATAATAGCGTAAACGTTATTATCTATATGATAGTTTAAGCGACTACTTAAAAAATAAATTCCAAAAAAAATTTAATATTTAAATTTGAAATAAACTTCAAAAATTTTCACAAATAATTTTTTTGTTTGTTTGAAAAATATTATAAAATAAAATTGTTAATTTTTAAAAAATAAAAAGATAAAATTAGTGCAGATATTAATTTAATTTCATACTAAAGAACAAATGGACCATAAACCGTAAGTACTTATTTTAATACATTTTTCCAATAAAATGCTGGAGATATGCAGACTAAATTCAAAATTTCTTTTTAGAAAAATAATTTATGAAGTGTCGGTGCTGCAAATCATGAGGAGTGTGTCTTTTAATGCTGGAGAGCCCTCATGATGGATACATCAGCAAAATGTTGGAATGGCACAAAAGTTCAAAATGCTGTCTAAAATTTATCCTGCACTGCAGCTATAAAAATATTTTTTAACCCCGATTTAATTAAAATTCTTCTATAATTTTTGTTACAAAATTTGCACTGTAAAACTCTTTTCGCATTTTATGTTTAAAACGCGGTGTATTTACATATATCATCTTTGTAATTATCATAATATTTTATATATTTTTTTAATAAAAATATTTTTGTTCAAGTAAAAAAAGTAAATACCCCAGTAAAAGTGTGCCCAATTTTCGGATGAAATTATGTATAAATTTAAAAAGTTTTATGTAGTTACGTATAAAAGTATATGATCAGATGTAATTATGTCCGAAAATTAGACACATTTTTATTAGGACAGTTAATTTATTTTTATGATTTTGTTAAAATTTCAGTTTTTTATAATTTTAATGAAAAAAAAAATTATTGCGAATTTGATCGCTAATGATATTACTAACATTATCGCCAATGATATCATAATCGCCTGGAATAACGATATATTTTCGATACTAAACTGGACTAAGGCGATTTTACTATCGTCCTACCGATAGCGAAAACGGTATCACTTTTTCATTGGAAAACGATATCATAAGGAAAGGTACACTTTAGAACGAAAACACTATCGTTTTCGTATCACTTATAATAATCACTTATGATAATGAATATCACCTAGGTGATATTGCTTCGATATCATAACGGTATCGTTTGGTTTATTGGGTAATAACCACTTTTTAAAATAAAATTTGTAAATTAATATGACACGTTGAAACGGAATCAGTAAGTGCTTGAAAAATACAACAGCCCGTCACGCTACAGCACCGCTACAGTAGCGCTCAAGTGCCTAGGCCTTAGGTGCATATTCTGTTCGGGTTCACATGAAAAAAACTGCATACGAAAAAATATTTTTGCAACGCGGCTATATTGTAGGGAAATTCTTTAAACTGATTTTAAGAATATAAAATCGCAATAATTTTGCAATAAAATGGACATTTAAGATTTGTTATGATTGTTTCTTTTTTCTAATATTTTAAAGTTTTCGTTTTTAATAGTTTTTATTACGATTTTACTATGTGATTTTGCATTGAACAAAACAAAATCATCTTAAATTGTACTATCATAAAAAAAAACATAAAATCATCTCAACTTATCATTATAAAGGCCTATTCACACCTGAGTTGAAATATCGTTTAAACGAGATTTCGATCATATGGTCTGTATCATATCATACACAACCATATGATCGAAATCTCGTTCAAACGAGATTTCACCTTAGGTGTGAATTGGGTATAAGTTTTTGTTGTGAGAACGTAGCCTTATACCCCGCTCTCACTTACAGGAGGGTATTCATTAGGGTGGTTCTTAAAAACAAAAAGTTGGATTTCTGCACGGGACGCCCAATCAGTTAAGATTAATGAAAAAGTTATACCAAAATTTTTTCAAAATTTTCGAAAAGGTTCTTAAGGTCGCACCGGGTTCTTGAAGTTCGGGTCCTGGAGCAAAATATACCTTTTTTAAAAAAAATATTTTTTGTAAAAAAAAAAAAATAAATAAATCATTAGGAAGCCGGTTTTGTTTAACAATTGACAATTACCCATGTCCGATCTTGGGTGAGTTAGGGTCAGTATTTAGCAATTTTTTTTTTTTTTGAGCACCACATAAAATAAATCAGAGCAAAAAAAAAAAGGTACAATTTTAAAAATTTGAAAAAAATAGAAAGAATTGTGATCACATCTCGAATTATAGATTAAAAGTTGCGTAATTTAGAGTAGAATTTTTAGAGTTTTTTACAAAAAAATCGAAGGTTTCGGACTTTTTCAAAAAGTAGATTTTAATTTTTAAACGTCAAAAAATAAGTGATAATTACTTCGAATAATTTGTACATATTTTTTCTTAAACTACATTTAAATACCAACAAAACGTTGTCCAACTTTTTTTAATATATCTATATTTTTTAATGGTCAAAATTAATTAAAAATTTCAATTTTTTAATTTTTTTGAGAAAATCGCCATTTTGAAAAATTGATTACTCAAAACAATCTTGGAATAAAAGGCTGAAAATTAGTGTCCAAGTTGCATTTAATAAGTACTAAAACATATCCAAAAATAAAATAAATCGAAAGGGGTCGGGTCAAAAATTGAGTGATTTGGCCTGGAATGTCCCATATACTTTATGGCAATGGTTCCCATCCTTTGATTCTCGCCCCACTGGGTAAAAACAGGGTATAAAAACGAGATATTCATAAGAGATGTTTTTTCACAAGGTTTAATTTAAAATATTGCAACAGATTTATGACCGGTACAAAATTTAATGAGAATTGTAATCAACTTACAAGCGAAAACATAATTTTCTTTATTTTAATTCTTTTCTTTATTTTAATTCTGATGCACAATAAAACTGGCAAAAAAAATGCAAATTTTGATTGTCACATTACAAAAACCAAACACAAACTCGCAAAAATACAACCCTACAACGAAAATAAATTAAAAAGAAAATGAGCCGATGAATGAGCCGCCGCCGACCGAAAAGTACAAAAGCCGCCGCCGGCAAGCAAAATTAGTCGCGCCGCCGCCGCCGAAAATTTCGTGTCGGCTTGGTTGCCTGTTTGCGAGGTAATATGCATCAGCTGATAGGTTAGTGACATTCTAATATTGTAAATTACGACATTCTAATATTGTAAATTAGACATTCTAATATTGTAAATTACGATTTTAATCTTCTTTGTAATCTGTACCGTTTAATAGTGCGTTTACATTGGAATTATAATCTAGTAAATTGCGATTGTTATCTACTTTGTAATCTGTACCGTTAAATTGCCATTTTTTACATTGGAGAATACTGTATACCAGACCTTTGAAGATTTAATTCCCTAATTCAATTTCTTAAATCTGATTTAAAATAATTAAATTAATTCCCTGTTTCTATAAATCGAAAAGAATTAATTCATTTTTAAATTCACTTAATTTCATTGCAAAGAATTAATTCTTTGATTTGATTAAATTGAATTAATACATTTTGATTTGAATTAACTGATTCAAATCACTTTTGATTTAAATCAACTGATTCAAATCACTTTTGGTTTGAATCAACTTGATTTAAACTTTTTTCACTTAAATCAAACACTAAAAATGCACATTATAAAAATCTTATCATGTCTGATTGCGTTAAAGTCATTGGAATATCGTCAATTTTATACACACGCCATCAATAAACAACACTCCAAATTGTACAGTATTATTAAATGTGTACCTTTAGTCTAGAGATGGGCGCAGGTCACGTGATTCACGTGAATCACGCGTGAGTGTGAGTGATTTTCATTTCAATCCCGTGATTAATCTCGTGATTGTGAGTGAGCGTGATTTGAAAAAAAAAAACAGAGTGAGTGATTAGTGAGTGAATGAGTCATTTATTTTTTGCGTGATTAGATTTTTTGATTTGCCCAATTTTTTTAAAATTTTTCGTAAAAAAAATTTTTTTTGAGTTTTTGTTTTTTTGGTAAGAAAATTTTATTGCGTGAGTAGATTTTGCGTGACTCACGCGTAAGCGTGATTGATTCTGGCGTAAGTCACGCGTGAGTAAGTTTTTTATTACTCAAGTGAATAGTGAGTGAGCATGAGTAAAAAAATATTGCGTGAGTGATTAGTAAGTGATCCGATTATTTTTGCGTGAGTGAGTGAGTCAAAATCCACTCACGCGCCTACCTCTACTGCTTGTGCGCTGCCAATAAAATGTACACTATAAAATTCTGTTGCTTTGACTATTTGCTTGCTACTACCGCACAACCATAAATGTTATAGTATGTGTGTGCGTGTGTAAAGTAAATACTTTGATTTAAGAAAAATATGTTTAAATTAACTGATTCAAAACATTTTTGATTTGAATCAATTGATTTGAATCAAGTGAATTAATTCTTTTTGATTTGAATCAAGTGAATTAATTCTTTGTTGATTTGAAACAAGGAATTAAACAAAAAATTAGTTAATTCTTTCAACAAATAGTTGAAATTAATTCTTTTGAATCAAATAATCAAGAATTAATTCCTTGATTTATTAATATGAATTAACCTTTTTGCGAATCAAATCAAAAAGTGAATTAATTCTTCAAAGGTCTGCGAACAGACATAATTTTTCCATGTTTCGTTTTAAAATTTTAGCCGTCAGGCTACATAAAATTAGGGACACAATTTTGAAGCATGCACCCCAAACGATTAAGAAAAAATAAACATTTTGCAAACACTTTTTTTCTACAAAAATAACGTTAACCAACACTTAATTTGAGTAAAATACAATACAAAGAGAATGAGAGCATACATTTGGAATTTCTCCCTATTGGAAATTCCAATATGGAATAAATGCAATTAGGGGAAAATTTTAATTAATTCCAAACTATATAAAACAGCTGTTCCCTAGTCATATACATTTCTATGTATAAAAAATTAATAATCTGTTTATTAAACAAAAAAATAATAATAACATCGAATATTCTGCGTCGTTCCATTATTTGATTATAAACTTTTAGCAATTGTTAAAAACAAAGAACTATTTTATCAATAAAACAGCTACAAAAATAAATTAAAACGCACCTTGGTACTTCTCTTTTGTTCACATCAAATTTGGTTTTCAAAGAAAACTAATTGCATATGATTAAATTTTCCACTGACGTCTTACTTTATTTATAAACGATGTAATAAAACATTTAATTATTACGTTGGTAATTATTTTATATGTTAGTATGTACAGAATTAAAAATAAGTTTAATTTATTGCATATTTTAACAAAATTTTCAAAGAAAATTTTAATTTTTGAAAAACCAAAAAGTAATTAAAGTAATGGAAAATGTTTTTTTAATACAATCCAAAAAGAGAAAACAGCTATGGAGTTGCCAATAAACTCATAGATTTTATGTGTCTGGGGTGTAACCAATTTGGAAAGTTGTTCTACTGACATTGGTAGACATTTCTCTGATCAAAAAATCTCGCAGATAGAACTTGCTGTGTCCAAAAAATAAAAAATGTCTGCGGCCCATGGTTCCTGAGTTAATGGCCTTCAAGGTTCGGATATCGAATTTGATAGGTATATCTTCTTCAATAATGGTCCGATCAGACCAAGATTGGTTTCATTTGAAAACTTATCCAAAAACCTTTATTTTGACATTTAAAAAAATTGGATTCATAACCCGTGTCATTAACCCCAAATTTTATGGTGTTTTCTTTTCTGGCAAAAAATGTACCTTTTTTTTGCATTTCGCCCCGAAAATTATGTTTTTGTGTTCTTTTCTAAAAAAATGTCAACCCTTATAAAGAATATCGTGTTCTTTTCTAAAAATGTCTGCCATATAAAGTGCAAAAAATTTGCACTTTTTACCCCGTAAAAAATCACGGGGTTGAAATTGCCTTATACAACAGCTGACTTTTTCTGTGTTGTTTTCCCAAAACAGCTGTTAAATAAATACAGGGCAGAGTATTGAGCACAGTACATGAGTAGTAGGTTCACAGGTTTGCATTTGATGTGTGTAAGTATTAGTGACAGCACACGGTGTAACTTTTGACGTTTCATACAAAACGTAAACAAACACCACAAATACATACACAAAAGCTCACACGTACAGGCACACATACACTATGCAGCGATGATTATTCTGTACTAATAACCACGCCACCATATTGGAAAGTACGAAATTAGCACCATTGTTTGCATACTAGTCTCTACTGTGGTATTGAGGTATGTTGTGTTCTATTCCAGTCAAATAAAATGCAATTTTTTGAAGGTGTGAGTTAAACATTTTAAAAATGTATACCCTAAAATGGCAAACATTTTTTTTCAGAAAAGAAAACACCATTAGATATTTTACCCCAAGTTATTGGAAAAAATGCGTAAAATTTTAAAATTATGCATTATTAAGGTATTTATTTTTATAACTATTGGAGAAAATACATTAAATTCGTTATACGATCTTTGGAGGCACATAACTCTGAAACCATGGTCCGCCGACAATTTGTTCTTTTTGTTGGAATCACCTAAATCGTTCCTTTTTCAAAAAAAAAACGGAGCAATGTCTGCCAACTAGACTTGTTCTGCTTGTTCCCTATTTCTCTATTCCGAAAGTTTTCCACAAATGTTTACAATAGTGGGATCTGCTTATCTTATGATACAAAATATATAATTGAATTGGCAACTCTATAATATTTACTCAAAGAACAACGCCATATAGTATATATATATATATATATTCCCGTTGTTCCATTTAGGAGCATAGGGCCTCAAAAAAGGTCTTCCATCTGGGTTTGTCGCTAGCGATGTTTTTTATTTCACTCCAGGATACACCAGCCTCCGCAGCTTCCAACTCTACTAATTTGCGCCAAGTCTTTGATGGGCGTCCCCTCCTTCGGCTTCCTTGAGGATTCCACTCTATACAGAGCTTCGAACGAATTAATTCTATTGAGAATTAATTCACCAAAAGTTTAATTCTGTTTTAATAAGTTTTGAATTATCATTCCTTACCAGCATTCAACACGAATTAATTCAAAGGCTTAATTCTCAAAGCTTAAATCAAATGGAATTAATTCCCAAGAGAATTAATTCCTTGCAAGCAATCATTCGATTGAATGATCAAAATTTTTCATCATTCAAATCTATTACAAATTGAATGATGATTTTTTTATTTCATTCCCTTTGTATTTTCAAAAATGTGTTGCTTGTGTGCATTTTAAGCATCTTCGTGTGTAAACGATCGGTTGTTGTTTTGTTGACGTCTCGTCTGCTGCTTCGCACACAAGCATAAATGTGTGTGTATGTGTGTTGCGCTTCACTGTTTTACATTGTTGCCAACTCAGCTATTTTGTAGCTAGATTTAGCTATTTTTTTTTGCATCTAGCGACAAAAAAAGTCATTTAGCTCTTAGCTACAAATCTAGCTAATTTTTTTAAGACGCAACATTTGTAAAAAAAAATGTTTTTAAAAACCGTTTTATAGTAAATTTTTTTCATTTTGACATTTTATTAATGTGTTATTTACGTGTGTATGACATCTGCTTGTTTTTCAACTTGCCCATTTATCGCCAAGACGAATTGTTGCCGTATCGCCGGGATGTATTGCCGTCGGGTAACAGTTTCTTCCTAAGGGTGTATCGCCGGCGATACGAATTCGATAATTGCCGCAATAAAATTTATCATCTCGGCAATATAACCGGCAAATCGTTTGTTTCCAGATATATATTATATCTGCGATACAAAATTTAACTATTTGAAGTTTTTTGTTTGCAAAATTTAATAAAAATATATTAAAATATTCTTCTTAATACCAAAACTAACTTATTTTATTATCAAACTAAAAAGTTTAACAAATAAATCCTTTTAAAACGCACAAATCCTAAATCTAGCTATAAAATAGCTAGATTTTTTAACTGTTTACAAGAATCTAGCTACAAAATAGCTAGATTTTTTAACTGTTTATAAATTTAGCTATTTCTAGCTATTTTTTGTTCCGATCTAGCTACATTTTTTAAAAAATAGTTGGCATCAGTGCTGTTTTAAATTGAATGATAAGAAAATTTCACCATTCAATTTGTGGTAGATTGATTTGGATAAAAAAATAGTTCATTCCTTAAGAATGATCATTCTTAAGGAATGAATTCTTGTAAGAATTAATTCAATGATTATGAAAGTTGAATGATTTTAGGGAATGCCAAATTCTATTTTTTTAATTCGAATTAGGAAATTGAATTAAAGAATTAATTCTTTCGAACCTTTGACTCTATACCTTCACACAAAAAGAAAATATAAAAAAAATTGGGTACGTTTTGGGGATAATACAACTTATAAAGTGGTTTTGGATAATTTAACTAAGATTTTTAGAGCAAAAACTTTGGTAAGTTATCCAAGAACACTTTATAGGTTGTAATTAAACCAAAAACTGGCAAATTTTTTTAAATTTTTTTTGCGTGTTGTCTTGCAATATCGTCTGGGGATTTTCGTAGGGTGTGTCCCAACCATGACCATTTGCGACGCTTTATTTCTGTATGTATCGGAACCTGTCGCGTCCTTATCCATAGATCATTATTTGTAATGGTATTAGGCCAGAATACTCGAAGAATTCTACGAAGACAACGATTCACAAATGCTTGCATTGTTTGCAATTCGCGGTTGGATGGATTCCATGTTTCACATGCGTATAGGAGGACAGGTTTTACGTTAGCATTGAAGATTTTTATTTTAGTGTCTCTGGATATGGATGTAGATTGCCAAACCGTAGAGAGAACACCAAAGGCAGATTTAGCCTTATTTATGCGAGCTTTTATATCTTCACTAGAGCCACCACTACTGGAAATTATACTTCCGAGATATATGAAGGAGGAAACTGACTCTAGAGGTGCGCCATACAAAGTAAAAGGCCTATTCGTTGACGTATTGATGCTCATAGTTTTCGTTTTCGAAAACTATGTCGCATTCGGCTGCGACATTGCATAATTCTTGTAGTTTAGATGAGATATGGGAGCTTTTATGAGCAAAAAGACAAATGTCGTCAGCATAATCCAAGTCATCTAATACTCCGTGAAGACCCCATGTAATGCCTGTATTTCTTGGGATCGCGTTGCTTAGTATGTTGTCTAATCAATGTTGAATAGTAAAGGTGAAAGTACGCATCCTTGTCTGACACCGTTCATTACGGAAATCCTATCGCTTAAGTTTAGGTCGTATTTTATGCGACAGCTTGCACCTTGATACATCGCCTTAATTAAATTTATGATTTTGTGCGGAACTCCCTTACATTCTAACGCGTTCCATATTGCCTGGTGTTGTAATTTATCAAATGCTTTTTCAAAATCAATAAACGTGAGATACATAGAGAGGTGAGCGCCATTCCACAGATTGCTCTACTATTACGCGAACTGTATTCACATGGTCTATACAAGACCGATGAGGACGAAAACCGGATTGTTCTTTACGTAGTTGTGGATCAAGGGCATTAACTAGACGTTTGCTAATTATGTGGGCACAAATTTTGTTGATTATGCAAAGTAATGTTATACCCCGTCAATTTTTACAATTGGACAAATCCCCTTTTTTCGGAAGATTAATTATGGTACCCTCCTTAGCATCCTCTGGGAGAGATTCTGATGACCAAAACCTATCGATGATGAGGTGTAAAATTTTGGAGCTTGTGCTTTGGTCTGCCTTTAGTAATTCTGGGGGATGTTATCTGGACCAGGGGCTTAATGGTTCTTGAGGGCTTTAATGGCCGCTATTATTTCCTCCAGATTTGGGGCGTAAGTGGGAATGTCGTGTCTTTCTACATGATTCTGGCATCTGCAAATTTGTGGCACTGGTCTTGGAGGACTGAGAGCATTTTTGCATAATGATTTTCCCAAATTGAGAGTTGTTCCTGCCTTGAAGAGGTAAGGATGCCTTGTTCATTTTTTAAAGGTTTTGTGACGCTTAAAGTTTTGTTTGTCATCTGTTTTACGATTTTATACAGGTCTCTTGTACGGTTTGTATGGCATTGTATATATATGTATATTTATATGACGTCTATTATTTAAAAAAAGTGTGTTTATATATAAGATGAGTGTTCAAAATAAGGAGAAAGTATATGATTCACTGTTGTTTCCATTAAATGGGGAGATCTTCCACCCCATTTATAAGTGCATATGATATCTGTTTTCCATTATTTACTTAGAAAATATCCAAATATATATACATATGTACAATGTACATTGTACATATGTATACAAATTGTGGTAGACCCCTTGCCATGACCTGATTTCTTTGTTTACACATTTTTTATATAAAATTAAACATTTTCTTTAAACAAGCGATGTAAGTACATATACAAAAGAAAAATAATATATTTACATATATGTATATATCTTTTATATGGGAAATACATGCCTTTGTCTTTTTGTAACGGTCGATGGCCACAATAGAAATGGCAGATGATACAAGTTTTCAAGATCATTGAGCTAGATGTGTTTCTATTTTACAAGCCCTCCAAAATGATGAGGATTTGATCTGAGATATTTTTCGTATAGAAAAATTATCATATTCTCAGTTATTTTTCGTAAAGAAAAATTCTTATATTCTGAGAAATTTTTGTCTATAGAAAAATTATCAGATTCTGAGATATTTTTCTTATAGAAAAATTCTCAGATTCGCAGATATTTATACCCTACACCACTCTGTGGTACAGGGTATAATGAGTGTGCTAATGTTTGTAACTACCCGAAATATTGGTCCTAGACCCACTTTTAAGTATACCGATCGACTCGGAATGACTTAATAGATATAATAGATATCCTTTCGAAATTTGGCAGGTAAACCTGTTTCGTATTCAGTAACAACAATTCCGAAATTCAAAGAAAACGGACCAGTTCTTCTTGTAGCCCCCATACAAACCACCTTCCCGATATTCACACAAATCTCTCAAATTTCATGAATATAAAAAATATTTTATTGAAATTTTGTTTGTGTGTGTTTAACGCGTACTTTAATAAGCTAATCAAATCGGATTTTAGTCGGACCAATTTTGGACCAAGGCCCCATATGAAAATTTCGCCCGATATTCAGTTTAAGCGGTTTATTGGCAACAAATAGAAGCTTATTTCTCTCAAAATTGGTTTGTGAGTATTTTGTACTTTTTATTAAAGATTTGACAAAAGATAGATCTAATCGGTCCATGTTTGTTCTTGGGATCCATTTTCCGGGAAACACTGGTGTAGGGTATTATATGGTCGGTCTTGACCGACTATAATTTTCTTACTTGTTTTCGTATAATAAAATTTAAAAAACTAAGATATTTTTCGTATGGAATAATATATCAGATTCTGAGATATTTTTCGCATAGAAAAATTCTCAGATTACTAGATATTTTTCGTAGAGAATTCTTAGATTCTGAGACATTTTTGGTATAGAAAAACTCTCAGATTCTGATATTATTTTCGTATAGAAAAATTCTGAGATATTTTTCGTAAATATTTTTCGTAATGAAACACTCCAAGACATTTTTCAAGATAGTTTTTATAAAAAAAAAAAATTCTAAGATTCTGAAATATTTTTCGAATAGAAAAACTCTCAGATTATGAGATATTTTTCTTACAGAAAATTTTCAGAAATTTTTCGTATAAAAAAATTATTTATGATTTACTAATAGAAAAATATTATTGATTGTTAATCTTAAAACATATGTCATGAAAATGTGAAATTCAACTTGTAAAACACGTTTCCATTATTTTTAGAACATCTAACTGTGTGGTCATTATTAGTATTATTAAATTATTCATTGTATTTATGACTGTTTTTTTTAAATATGGGCTAGCCATCATAGGTGTTTTATTTTAAATTTAACTTTATGCTATAGCATTGATATTAAAGTAATGCATTTTAATTAAGAATATTCTAAATAAAATTTCATATGTAAGTTTTTATTTTTTTTTTCAAATCGAAGTTGAATTTCAAAAGGAAAAATAACTATATTCAGTTATGGGATTTGAAAGGTGAACTTGAAAATTTATATATAATTTGGTCATAGAGACCAATTATTATGATGCGTTTAAAAAACAAAAATATGCGTCTTAAAATCCAAAATATGCATTTTTTTGTTGATAGTCTAAAATTTATATCGACATATCTCTCCGCATTAATAAAATTGCATAAAAATAGCAACTACTTGTTTTTAATTATTTTATGGAAATGCATATTTCTATCTTAAATGCATATTTTTTTCTTAATACAAATAAAAAAAATATTTTGTGTTTTTAGTGCATATTTTGTATTTTTATAGCCCATGTTTTTTTTTTTTTTATTTTTTAGTGATGATTGTTTTCCCTAAATAATTTTGACAAACACGCAATAAAAAATAGAATTCACCGTCAGAAGTATATCATATGATAAAAAAAAATAATATTTACTAACAAAATATAACAAGAAATTCAAAGCAAAGTTTATTGACTTCTTTAAAATTTTGCTCTCGTTTGACCTTAATATAACACAAAAAGAAAATGCTTTGTCTGCTCATATTAATAAAGATTTACAATATTGCTGCATTTAAAAACACGTTCCATGATTAAAAAACAACTGCGCAAATACTATCACAATAATCAGGGGTAATGTTTAATAATGTAGAAACAAACTGATACAAAAATTTTTTAGATGTTATTCAAAATAAATTGAAATGGAGGTTAAAAATTTAGTTAAAAATAAAAATTTAATTTAAAAATTTATTCGAAATTTAAAAATTTCTTTTGAAACAGGTTGAATTGAATTAAAAAAAATCAATTGAATTTCAAAAATTATCAATTCGAAAGATTTTAAATAAAATTAATTGAGTTTATGTATTTTAAAAATAGACTATGACATAATAAATATAAATAAATAAAATAATAAAAACCTTAATAATACCAAAATGTAAAAGAATTTTTTTTTTTCAAAATAAATTTTTATAATTTAAAATAGTTTTTGAAACAAATAAATTTAAATTTGTGTTTTTGCTAATTTATGCCAAAATATGCAAAAATATGCATTTAAAAGTTAGAAATATGCACAAAATATGCAAAAATATGAATTTTCATAAAAATATGCAAAAACAAATCGATGCTATTTTAACGCAATTGTTTTAAGAATTTTTATAAAAGTGTATCTGTATAAAAGTGTATCTGAAAATTTTTAGGAAGGTTTTTTAGAAACTGATAATTTTTAAGAATCTGATCATTTGCTATTGAAAAAAATGTTTCAGGATCTGAGGATTTTTGAGTTCTTTAATTCTTTAAGAATCTGAACTAGAGATGTGCGCGTGAGTGATTTTTGACTCACACTCACTCACGCTCACGACAGGAATTTTTGAATCACGCACACTCACTCACGACCATATTTTTTCTACTCACACTCAATCACGTGAGTAAATTTAATACAACTCACACTCACGTGCACTCACGCAAGCTTCACTCACACTCACGAAACTCTTAATTATAAAAAAAAAATTAAATTTTTAGCAAAATTTAAAGTTCAGCGAAATTTTACATTTTTTTTGCTTTTTTAAGCCAAATTTTAAAATTTTTTGTTGCTTTTTTTTGGTACGAAAGGAAATATGAAGAGCAAATAAATCACGCAAACTTACGCAAAAAAATCGACTCACGCACACTCACTCACGCAAAAATCTTACTCACGCACATTTTCCTAATCTGAGAAATTATGTAAAGGAACACATCGAGGGTGAATATTCAAAACTTGCTATGTTATAACACTGCAGATAGCAAGTTTTGAATATTCTCCCTCGACATATAAAAAAATAATGCTTTATTGAAATTTTTTTTTGGAATATTGGACTTAAGTTTCAGAAATTTTTATTCAGAAAGTCTCACAAGTAAACAAATCTACCACCCTCCCCCGAAATCGAAAAATCTGGACCCGCGCCTGTAAATACTTAATAAACTGATAATTTTATAAATATTTTTTGCAGTTATTGACTCTTTTTATTATCATCAATTGTTTTTTTTTTTTTTATTTTGCTAAACATTTATTGCAGTCAATAGCCAAAATTCTAGAAATGTTTTTGTTGATTTCAAATTTCATTTACACACATAAAACAAAATTAAACTCAAGTTAAATGACCTTGTTTTTCAAAGTACATATTTATCAACAAATAAAAGAACAAATTATTACGTATTTTATACATATAAATGTATTAGTGTGGTTCACAAACAAAGGAAATGTATCAAGTAATGTTATACCCAAATTCAACGTACCTCAAATAGTGAAAGAGGCCATCGATAGATATTTCTAATGCGAAATTTTGGAATCGGACACAAAAATGTTAAAGATTTCTTTAGAGTTCAACCACATATATGATCGGGTAGCAATTTCTTGCAATTGTCGTAGGGTTCTCAATTTTGTTATAGGTATGCTATTTCTTACGATATCATTTTACATCTTTTTAAATTGCGTTTTCTTTTAGTTATGTCATTTCGGATTCCATAACGACATAATTCACATCAAAAAATGTAAAAAATTGAAAAAAAAATAATAATAAATGGTAGCATTATTTTAAAAAGCACTGGTAATTACATTTTAGCCAAATTATTATAAATAATCAACAGTGCACCGTTGCGTATGATTGTTATTTGAAGGCAATTAAAAAAAATTAAGCATACGCCACTTATACAGTTTTCAAGCAATTATTATAATAATTATAATAAAAGTTCACTAACTTCAAATGCGCGTAAAAAAAACTAGAGCTGAACTAAAAAACCATTGATGGTTTTGTTATGGAATATGTTAACTTTCATTTGCTTTTGGTTTCATCCAATTCCGATTTTGGTTGCTGCACTGCGTTATTAACGCTCTTAATGATTTGGTTCGACAATAACTACAATCGGGGAGATTAATCGAGGAATCGCTTAATCGATTAACCGAATTAGAAACGTCATTTCTGATCAAATAATGGCCATTTTTTTATTTAAATTAAAAAAGGGGAAACCGTGGTGGGTATATATGATTCGACATAGCCGTGTAGCATCGTTACGTGTTTTCTACTAAATCATTAGTTTTATTTTTACTAAAAAAAAAAAGAGTTTTTTTTGAAGATTCTTTAATAAATATATATTTTATGAAACAATGCAAAGTTAACAAAAAAAAATAGTATTAATATTTTTTATTAAAATCATTAAAGCACATTATAGGTTTATATATTTTGTTCAACACTATACAAGCCCGATTATTTTAAAAACAAATTTACATATATCTAATGTTACATTTTTTTCTTTTAGTATGTTCTTTTGTTATCTAAGCTTAAAATTTATTTTGCATGTAGTATTGATTATAATTAATCAAACTAATAAATTCACCAATTTCAGCTTGATAACCATGTCGGACAATTTTATTTCCCAAATATATGGTGTATTTAATAAATTTATCAAATTCTAATTCATCATTAACTAACTTTTCATAACGCGAATGGGTAAAATGATCATTGCCAGGTTTTAATTTAAATTCTCGTGATTTTAAATTGCTGCAAATAATATAAATAATATAAAAAAATTAGCAAATTTTAAAATTAGGCAATCTCTCACGATAAAAACAACTCACTTGTAAAATCGTAACGAGATTTTAAAAACATTTTCGATGGTATTATAAAATTCGGCACTTCTCTTATTCAACATGCATAAAAATAATATACGTTTTATGTAGGTGGCATGTTTCCTATATATATCTTCTATGGTCTTTGCCGTCATTAGCTCGTCTTTGAATGTTTTCCATGATGCCTGCAATGCATTCGCCGTAATGTGATTTTTTAAAGCGTGTACAAAATGATAAAATTTATGACGTATCAATTGTACATGACGATATTGTGGGGATTTTAATATAACACTACCGTGTTGTTTAACAGCCTCTTTAAGAATTTGATATGCTCTTTCCAAAATCCAGCTTATGCGCCGTACTCGAATAAGATATTTGAAAATATTAGCATATTGTTCCAGAGTTTCTGGATTTAGAATGAGATTCAATGGCCAATTAATACGATAACTAAGGCTGAGATTATTTAAGACATCTGGTGAATTGAGTTCAAATTTTTCGGGTACATCATTAACAATAAATGACAGATTTTCAGCATTTTTATCTTTTCCTAAAATAACAAAAAAAAATAAAAAATTGTGACTTGTAGATTATTATAAATATTATTTTTTGAGTAAGACTATTTAAGCTCAAGGTCATATTTCTTTTACTAATCATTACGATGATATTTTTAAAGTTCCAATTTGCAATAAACTATTTACATATCGTGAACCTATATTCAAAATATGCCAACTCAAATTTGACGGAAATGAGTTTCCGATGGCAAATAGCTCCCCTATGTAATACCTATCTGCCATAAAAATTTCAGAGCAAAAAAATAATTTGTTGTGGTTTTACATCCATTTTTGTTATTTTGCTAACTCAAAGTACATATTTTTTTAGTGGAAATAAATGCCAACTCCCATTGTAAATTTCTAAAAATTTTTCAAAATTTTTTTTTAAAAAAATTAGACCACATATCTTATTGCATTTGCCATGCTAAACACGAATCTTGTAAAGATTTTGATATCTAATGACTGGTTCTCGAGATATTGCCATTTTGAAAATATCGGTAAATAGTGTTTGCAAAAAAAAAATTGCTTATATTTATGTAACTTTCAAACTATTTATCAGATTGAAACATTATGAATGGGGCAAATAAAGTCAATGATATAAGCTTTTAAAATAGCTAGTTTGGAGTGACCCTATTGCAATACAACGTGAGTTACTGAGTGCTAAAGTTGACCACCCTGAGATTAAAAGGCTTTCGGAGCTAGTAACTTTTAAAAATATGCAAAGATTTTTAATTTTTTGTTCAGTTTTTGCAATTACCGTACTAAGGATAACAAAAACCAAAAAAAAAAAATGTTTAAAAATTTTTCAAAAAAAAAATGTATTTTTATTTTCCGACAAAATATGCCAACTCTAAAAAAATATTTGTTTTTTTGATATAGTAATAAATGCCATCTCTTAAAAATACGCAAACAAGTGCAAAATATGAAAATTTTTGCATAGATAAAAATTGTTTAGAATATTTAAACCATCTTGTGGAAGGTACATTGTTTATTTTTGCAATAATATGCGAAATAACTAGTTTTTTAGCTCTCCTGAACAGTAAGCTTTTTCGAGTTGGCATTTATTGAATATAGCTCGACGATATACAGTTGTTTGTTTAAAATTGATTGGTTGGTCATTTTGCAAGACTTGTGTTTCGCGACATGTGTTTCGGAATTTGTCAAATTTCATTGTCAAGAGTATTAAGCAAATTGACAATCGTTAGTGGCAAAACATAAAGTCTTATATTCGTATTTTTTGGAACAAAATGATAATATAAGTATGATGCTGACTCTGTAAAAAAAAAAACAGAAAAATTTTGGAAATGCTAAAAAGGGTTCAGGATAAATAACAACCCACAGAAATAATATTCTAAAAATCTCTTGGAAATTTTGAAAAACTAAAAAAAGGAAAAAATCAGGGGGGTAATAGTGTGGTTTTCGATTCGAAAAGGGAAGCTATTCGAACGACATTTTTGGTTCCAATTTAAAGTACCTAAAATAATTTTTATTCGAGCGAAAATCTTTTGGCATATCAATGTTTATCCTTTTATTCTAAAAATAAACAAAAAAAATATTTTTCGAGTTACATTTTACAAAGGATAAAAATTTTCGGAATTCGAACAGTTTCTTTCGAATCGAATTACACAATTACCCCCCAAGGGTTCAGGAAAACTAAAAAAAAAAGAAAACATGAAATGTCAGTTCTATTGAAACAATTAGGAAGAAATTAGGGAAATTCTGAAAAAAAAAAATTTGATTCGACACAGCCGAATATCTGGTAATATTTATATATTAGAGTTCGTTTGGTGACTATGTCACTTCATCTGTTTATCGGATATCATCATTTTTTTAAAGGGTTTAGGGGAGCTAAAAAGAATGCCGGTATTTTTTTGGAATAATTTTCACTCCTTGGGGTGGTTCAAAGCATCTGAAAACGCGGATTTTGAGCTGATTTTTCTGCAGAGAAAAAACGGCTGAATATATTGCAAATCTGATTTCACCAGTCGATTCTACAGCAAAAATTAATACAAAAGCAGTTTTTTGAACTCTTAAAAAAGTTCCAATAACCCACAGCAGGGGGCGGAAAAATCGATTTAAAAAAAAAAAATTTTTAATTATTTTTTTAATCGTGCACGATCAAAAGGCAGTTTTTGCTAAGAAAATTGGTACAAAAAGCACCTTTCTATCACAACCCATTAAAAAGTTATAAGGCTTCAAAGTTGTTTTTCTAATGGCGAAATTATAAAACACTGACCAAAATTTGAAATTTTTTTGGATGGATCAGCGGTCTGGACACTCGTTTTCGATTTTCCTCTCAATGCTGATTGCAAATCTGTTTTCCAAAATGTTCCGTAATGTCAGGTTTTTGAGATAATTGAGGTCAAAGTTCACAAAAAACACGTTTTTGTGCATTATTGAGAGCATTTTTTTGTGATGTTTTTGGATGATATTCTGGGATCATAAAACTTGTTTTCGATTAACATTTCGATGCTGATTCTGAATCTAGTTTTCAAATTTTTCTATCACGTCATTTTTTTCGAGAATATTGAGATCAAAGTTCTCAAAAAACGTGTTTTTCCCCATTTTTGAGAGCTTATAACTTTTTAACGGGTTGTGATAGAACGGTAAATTTGGTACCATTTTGTTAAGCTGAAAATTCCCTTTAATTGTGCATATTTAAAAAATTAATTTAAAAAGAAACTGGAAAAACCCTATATTTTCGCCCTCTGTGGTGGGTTTTTGGAACTTAATTTAAGAGTTTGAAAAACGACCGTTGTATTATTTTTTGCTGTAGAATCGACTGGTGAAATCAGATTTGTGATATTTTCAGCCGTTTTTGCTCTGCAGAAAAATCAGCTCAAAATTCGCGTTTTCAGATGCGTTGAACCACCCCAAGGAGCGATTATTTTTCCAAAAAAATACCGCCATTCTTTTTAGTTTCCTTAAATCCTTCAAAAAAATGATGATATCCGCAGATCAAATTTCCAAAATTAACTCTATTATATATGTATACATAAATATATTTATAACCCGGAAGTTCAGCACTAAAAATTTCCGTTACCATCATTATGTTACCATTACTTAGGCTGGATAATGCTCCGTTATAAAATAACTCTCCGTTAAATTAAACTTTTTCATACAAATTTTGACATAAGGCTCCGTTAAATCGTCAGTTAGCAACTAACTTTTCATTGAGTAATCCGCCCTTAATGTTGTACATGTTTCTGCATTTATTAGGGGTTTTCTATGCAAATTACGATAAATTAAAAAATTTTGGTTGAAGATATCGAAATTTTTTACAAAAACCCTAATAAACTCGAAAAAAGCAAGTATTAGCACTTTAATAAACATATATTATTGGTTGGTAAATTTATAAGTGATTTAATATACCCTTGTCTATTTTAAAAAGCTGAAAACTCTGGTATTGGGGACCTTGTATTAATTACCCCATCCGCTATGTGGATAAGATTATGAGCAATCGTTGTAATAATCGTTGTATTTTTTTTTTTTTGGAAAATATATTTTTTTCATTTGGCAACAAGTAAAACAAATCATAAAGTCGATTAAGACAAAAAAGAGAACCCTAGCTGGGATGTCACAGCAAAGTGCTAAAACCATAGAGAAACATAGAGGCGAAGGTGTCAAAAACTAAGTTGTCAAAGTACAACTTGTATGCATGTATTTGTTGTCAAAGTACGACTTGTAAACATGTATTGTGTGGTGAATTCACATCGACAACGTACGTGTGAGAAATTAGAAAAAGATAGCAATATTGTTTTTTCTTTCACCTTCGCCTCTATGTTTCTCTATGGCTAAAACCATAGAGAAACATAGAGGCGAAGGCGTCAAAAATTGAGTTGTCAAAGTACAACTTGTATACATGTATTTGTTGACAAAGTACGACTTGTAAACATGTATTGTGTGGTGAATTCACATCGACAACGTACGTGTGAGAAATTAGAAAAAGATAGTGATATAATTTTTTCTTTCACCTTCGCCTCTATGTTTCTCTATGGCTAAAACATTCAATTTAAAATATTTTCCATTCAATGTCAGTATGCCTTGAAAAAATAATATAAA
The DNA here is from genome assembly GCA_963921195.1 of Pegoplata infirma. NCBI lineage: Eukaryota > Metazoa > Arthropoda > Insecta > Diptera > Anthomyiidae > Pegoplata > Pegoplata infirma. Next base: position 195,159,490 of record OY992540.1, on the reverse strand, counting down.
ATAAATAAATAAAAATATGAAATAAATACCGATTTTTTTGTATTTGAAGTATTGGGACAACGTTGTTTTTTTGCTTTTACGATGCTGTCTGAACGTCTGGGCCAACCATAGATCAGAGTTATCATTTGGGTAACCGGGTCAGTACTGAAATACATAAAATTCTACGCCCTGGCAATACTTGTACCACCGCTTACGTTACTGGGCCAGTATTGGCCCGTTTGTATTTTTCTGCCTGTTTTTTTGGTACAAATAAACTCATGTTATTACTCGTTTTAAGACAAAGAAACAAAAAAATATTTTAGTTGGGATATTCTAGCTCGAGCTAATTTTTCTTTAATTATAAAAGCCATGATATTTGTGTATAACAATTTGGTTTTAATGAGACCTTTTCTATCGCAGAATCTGAGACTTTTCCTATACGAAAAATTTCTCAGCATCTGAAACTTTGTCGATATGAAAAATGTCTCAGAATCTAAAATTGTTTCTGTACTAAAAATGTCTCAGAATCTGTAACAACTTTACGAAAAATGTTTTAGAATCTGAGAATATTTTTGTACGAAAATGTTTTAGTATTTGAGATTATTTTTATACGAAAAACGTCTTAGATCTGAGACTTCCTTTAAGACTTCTTCTATGCGAAAAACGTCTCAGAATCTGATACTTTTCCATACGAAAAATGTCTCCGAATCTGAGACTTTTTCTATACGAAAAATGTCTCAGAATCTGAGAATTTTTTATACGAAAAATGTCACAGAATCTGAGACTGTGCATACAATAAGTGTCTCAAAATCTTAGACCTGTTATTTTGGCAAACTTCTATGAACTTTTAAAATCTCAGAATCTGAAACTTTTTCTGTACGAAAAATATTTCACAATATGAAACTTTTTATGTAGGAAAAATTTCTTTGAATTTGAGACTTTTGATATGGGACAAATTTCTCCTACAGAAAAAGTCTCAGATGTATACGAAAAATCTGTTAGATTCTGAGATTTTTTCTGAAAGAAATTGTGAAAGTTTCTTTAAAAACAAATTTAAAAAAATGTTTCTCCATTTTCGTTTGAGCGAATTTATTGGCATTTCGGGCCCCCTTAGGTCGGGGGCCCTGGCACGTGCCCAGCGTGCCCTAATGGTTAAAACGGTACTGTTCACATGATACCAACGAAATGCCAATAGCTTTAGTTTTTCCTAAACTCCGCTGTCATTTGAGAATCGAGTCGACTTTTCGACTTTTTAACAACAAAAAAGTCGATTTCGACTTTTTCATATAAAAAGTTGATTAATCGACTTTTCGACTATAGATAGATCTCTAGATCAACCTGCTTAAGCTTATTGGCCTTAATTCTGTTTTAAAGGGTTAAACGGAAAATCTGCCATAACAATGATGTCGGAATTGGAAATCAAACAAATACATCAGATTTTTTTTTAAATTTTGTTCCTGTACAAAAATTGGTTATTCAATGTTTTTAAATCTTACCGGTTATACTTGATCCCAAAGCTGTATCTAAAATTGAGTGTAGTATTTGATAATTAAGTAATTTTTCAGGTGTAGCACCGTCTTCCAATTTTCCAATAATACCATCGCAAATTATCGAACCAAATTCACCATCCATCATAAAAAAATAATTACGCAGACTACGGAAATGATCCAAAATCTTTAAGTCTTGTAAAAACATACGCATCACTTCATTATTGACCAGCTCCAAATGCGTACTCATGGGAACAACGACAGATTTTTGAAGAAATTCAGTAAGTGTTATAACGCTCATAATATTAATATCAAGATTTTTAGTTGACTCATTAGTTTGGTTCTTTTTTATGGGATTGTTTAAGCGTATAAATGGACTAGATGTATTACATTTAAAATTGGTTTCAATAAGTTCACAACAGCGCTTATAGGGATTCGAATAATCTGGTTGTGGACAAGCATCTTCTTGTTGTTTACATTCATTAATAACGGGTGCTTCGGTTGAAGCTTCTTGTTGATGTTTTTTAAGCTTTTCTTCATTGGGAAATGCAAAACCTTGTTTGGCCATTATGCCAGCGGTATTTAAAGCACAATATGGTGTAAACTCCCCGCAAGTGGCGGCTGTAGGTAATGTTAATTCATTGGAAGTATCTTTGACTAAAGTAACATTTAATTTCAAGTCAGTTTTTGATTGTGGTTTACAATTTTTATTTTCGCTTGCTTCAGAAGTTTTTTCTTTAATAATATTACCATTATCTTTATCGTCTTGTTTTTCATTTGGTATTTCTGTTAGCGGTGTATTATCTGATGTGGTTGACATCGGAGTCAAAGGTGTAGTCGATAGATTTGATTCCATTTCCGTTTTGCCAGTCAGTATATTAAATTCACTTGATAATACTTTGCGACGATTACGTGCAAGATCTGTATCTAAATTGAGATAAAGGCTAGATCTAACCGCCATGGGATCTTTATTGTATTCACTGAATACATCATTCTGCATCATACGCCGACGATTACGTTGTAAATCGGTTAATTCCGATTCGGGTAAACTGTTTAAATTTATGTCAGGCATAGATTTTGTGTGCGTTTTTTGATTTTGAAAATTGAATTCTTCATTTAAAACTTTCATTTTGTTTCGTTTCGCTTCACTTAAGAGATTTTCGTAATTTGCTTTAAAAAAAAGAACAACATTTTTATATTAACCAGACTTTTTACAGTTGTAATTCGATTGAAATTCGAATAACATTTGTAAATTTCAATTTTAATTCGTAAAAGATTAATTTAAATTCGAACAATATCATTTGTAGCCGTATTTACAGATGTAATTCGATTGTAAGTCAAACTAGATCTGTAAATTTTCATTGTAATTCGAAAAAAAATTTCAATTGTAATTAGAAAATTTTTATTTAAAATTCGTAAAAGATCAATTGAATGTCGAAAAAGATTTATTAAACTTTGAAAAAGATCAGTTGTAATTCTAAAAAATGCCTACGAATTTTGTACTCTTGCCCAAAACATTAAATCATGATAATGTTTTTCTGGCGATTTGGGTGTACTTGCCAAAGTAAATTTTTTTTTAGAAAAATAATGTTAAATTCATTTGCCATTCCATGCAAAACGAATTGAAATATCGGTCGAGGACATTATTAAGTTTATATCCAAATTAAAGAGCTGTAATTTTGGTAAACGAGTGTATTACTTAAGTGCGAAAAAGTTTTTTTTTTAATTTTGTAGAGTATAAAAGATTCGGCACCGAGGAATTCAACACTCTCACTTGTTTTTTGTACATTTGTTTAAGAAATGGAACATTTTTTGTCAAAAGTTTAGACTTGTTAAAAAAGTAGTTTTGGTAAAAATGGATTTTTTTTTCATATAAAAAAAATTTTGGATAAAAAACTTTTTTTTTGAAAATTAAAAAAAATATAAAAATTTGATAAAAAAACAAATTTTAAGAAAAAAAAAATTAATGAAAATTTTTTTTTATTTAAAAAAAGAGAAAAAGTAGTATAAAAAAAATTATGAAAAAAAATTAATGTAAAAAAAACTAATGAAAATAAAAATGTTGATAAAAAAAAATGGTGGAAAAAAATGTGATGAGAAAAAAAAATTTATGAAAAAAAAAAATTTTTGTTGAAAAATGATTTTGTAACTTTTTATTCACCAGCTGGTGAAAAACGGTTTTATTCACCAGCAGATGAATTATTATCAATGTTACAAATCGAAGAAACAAACCTTTTTGGTTTAAAGAAAATGAAAACCGTAATTCTTATTTTTTTTTTGTTAGTCGGTAGCTTATATAGTCAAACTGCGTCCTGCAACATTTTTTAAATTAGACACCACAATGTTAAAAAAAAAAAAACAATTGATCTTTTATGAATTACAATTGATTTTTTTAAAATTTCAATTTATCTTTTTCGACTTAAAACTGATCTTTTACTAATTACAGTTGATTTCTTACAAATTTCAATTAACCGTTAAAGAATTACCATTGATCTTTTTCGAATTTTAATAGGTATCCTCTAATTTAATTGAAATCTTCGAATATCAAATAATCTTTTTCAAATACTAAAACTAACTTACCTTGCTCATCTATATTAGTTTGTGCATTGAAGATACTATTTAAATCAGTAACATTTGGTATAGTTTGTGATTTTTTTACATCTAACTCCATTGTTTTTACACATTGATCCATGTTCGAACCAGACATAGCTTTTTGTCTATTTTCTTGTAACGTATTGAAAACAATACATGGTAATTGATTGGAATTAATTAAATCGGAAACGCTACGTTTTAGAACACTATTAAATACATTTGCGTTTGTTTCTTTCTTTTCGAGAGAAATATGTTTTATTATTTCTGTTGATGGTTTACATTCAAGATCATTTGCATTTCGTTCTTCAGTAACGATTTCTTTAGGTTTATTTTCAGTAGATTCTTCATAAATTGCCTTTAAATCTTTTTCATTTTCAGCAAATTTTTCAATAAAATCATCTGAAATGCATTCCTCGTATTCCGAACCCTGATCATCATCATCACCAAAACATGATTCAAAATCTGTCCCAGCCGTGCTGGCTGGTGTTTGCAAAGGTGCTTGTGTGGCTGATAGTGGAATGTGCAACGATAATTTGTTTCTAGCGCATTTTTCTTTTTCTTTAGCTTTTTCATTTTCTGTTATCATATCACTTAACTCTTGATAGTATTCGATACGCTTTCTTAAATTTATATTGTCTTGTAACATACGTTGATCTTCTATTTTTTCAGCTTCTTTCAAATATTTCAATTCCAATTCAACATTTGCTTTGCGTTCATTAATTTTACGCTGTTTGGCATCTTGTAGTTGTATGGACAATTCTTCGAGACGTTTTTTCTTTCGTTTAGCAGCTATGAGAGCCAGCTCATGCTGTTCCTCTGTCCAACGTTCAAGATTGGCACGTGATCTCTCAACCATACGTTGAAAAAATTCACGCTTTGCTTCGGATCTAGTTTCAAATACTTCACGTATTGTTATTGTCCTAATACAAACTTTTTTAGCATTTTCATAATATTTTATGCAGGCAGCATCCAATTTTTCAATTTCATCAAATGAAAGACAAACCGATATAGATGGATATTCCAAATCAAATAAAGGATGCTAAAAAAATATAATAAATAAAAAAATATAATGATTTAGTGACTGGAACGAGAACATGCATTTTCTAATTTTAATTCAGAAATTATCAAAAAAAAACTAAGAAATTTAAATTCAAAAGTATTTATTTAAATCGGAAAATTTTTATTGCAATTCAGAAAATTCAGTTGAGAAAATGGCCCTATGTTCCTCCTAGGAATAAAAGGAATACATATATATATAATTGAGAAAAGATAAAATGAAATACAAAAATTACGAAATTCAGACAAGATTTACTGATATCTAAACCGTGGTTTTGACAAAAAATTTGTTTTTTGTTAAAAAGATAGATAAATATATTTTTGTTATTTCCATTGAAATTATCTAAAAATTATAAATTGTTTTAAATATATTTAAGTATACTTACATTTGGTTTGTAGGCTTTTAATAGCATAGTGTATTTGCCACATTGTAAGATTTGTTCTTCAAAATTTTGAAAGAATCCCGGCACAGATTCCTTTCGCAAAAAGTAAGCTTTATCGTAAAAATATTTAGTATTTTCTCTATAATGATCAACAAAACCAACAAAGAGTTCATTGCTGGGATCATCTAATAAACCATAATATATCCATTTCTGCAAATGTCTAAAAAATATAAATTTTTGCTATTAGATTTAAAAAAAAAAATACATAAAAAACTTACTTAAAGTATACATGACAACATCTTTTTAAGATAAATACTAATAAAGTTATATAATCTTTTTCGGTTAAACGCATTATTTCTCTATACAAATATCCTAAAAACTGTGAGCCCATTGGTGGTTTAACATTGGCATCAACTGGAAATAAAAATAAAATTTTTAGTTAAAAATTATGTATATTTTATAATAAAAAAATTAAGGTTACCCTTAAGATTTTAATCTGATCATAAGAAGGAATATATAAAATATGCCTGCGAATTTTGTACTCTAGCCCAAAACATTAAATCATGATAATGTTTTAATGAAGATTTGGATGTACTTGCCAAAGCAAAGTTTTTTTAGAAAAATAATGTTATTTACCATTCCATGCAACAGGAATTGAAATATCGGTCGAGGACCCCATTAAGTTTATATACTATTGATCCATTTCTAAGACAATCTAGCTATATACATCCGCCCATCTTTCTGTGGAAAGCAAGATGAAGTCTAAACCAAAACAACTGTAAATATGGTAAATGAGTGCATTACTTAAGTACAAAAAAGGTTTTTTACATTTTGGAGAGTACTCAGTACTCTCACTGGTTTTTTGTACATTTGTTACACAAATGGAACATTTTTTTCAGAATTTTAGACTTGGTGAAAAAGTAGTTTTGATGAAAAAAAACAAGTAAAAAAGTTAAATTCGGCCTTGCCGAATGTAGTGATACCCTCCACAATTTCAAAAAGATTATTGAAAAAAACTTTATTTAAAAGGAAATTACTTTTGAAAAAAAAAAAAATGTTGAAAAAAAATTTCCGCGAAACAAAATTTTGGTAAAAAAAAAATCCGCGATTTTTTTTCTTTTTTTGTCAAAAAATATGTTCGTACTTGTTTAAATACCATTTGGTGTTCAATTATGTTCACATATGTCAACCAGAAGCCGAATTAGAGCATTTTATATTTTTAGGTTATGTTGAATGTACTGAAATTTTTGAGGTGTGCTTACATTTTCGTTCATAACTTTTGAACCGCTGAACCGATATCGCTCAAATGCAATACCAAACTTCTCGGGAGAACTTCCAATATATATTTTAAGTTTCAGTCATCTCTGTGCAATATTTTGTCCGCGAGAGCATTTTCCACAGACAGACAGACAGACAGACGGACAGACGGACATCGCTAGAATGTCTTAAAATCGATCGGACATCATGAATATATATACTTTATGGGGTCCCAGAACGATATTTCGATGAGTTACAAACGGAATGACAAACTTATATATACCCTCTATCACTAAGTGGAGGGTATAAAAATAAGTAAAAAATGAAAAGAAAAATTTTTTGAAAAAAATGTTGGTGAAAAAAATTGACGAAAAAAAATTTAATGAAAAAAAAAAATACATTTGATGAAAAAAAAAATATGAAAAAATGATAAAAAAAAAATTTTATGAAAAAAAAAAATTTATGAAAAAAAAAAATTAAAAAAAGATTGATGAAAAAAAAGATACATGAAAAAAAAAATTGATGAAAATAATGACCTCGAACCAGAATAAACATAATTAAAATATAATATTTTAAAGGTCGAATTAAAGAAATTTTATTTTTTAATAAAAATTAATCAGAAATTGATGAAAAATTTTTATAAAAAAAAAGTTTTTTGAAAAAAAAAATTTTTTTTGTTAAAAAAAAATTTTTTTGTTAAAAAAAATATGCTAAAAACATTATTTTTAATCAAATCCGATCATTTTAACCCGTGACGAACTTTGATCAAAGTTTTGTTTTTTTTTAAGATTTTCAGCAAAATCTCTAAACTTTGATGGAAGGTCGCCATGGGTTAAAACGGTCTAATTTGCCTCCAATTAAGTTTAAATGAAATTTTGTGTCAATTGAAAAAAATTTTAAGATTTTTTTAAAAAAATTTCTTAAACGTAGGAAATAAACCGCCATTTTTGGAAATTTTTTGACAAATTTCAAATCACAATGACTGAAAAACCGTCTGACCGATTTCATAAATTTTTTGATATTAATAGAAATAATGTATCCTAAGACATTTTTTTTTTTAATTTTTTATAAATCTAAAATTTTGGTGGAAAATTTTCCAAAAATCCAAAACTTTGATCACGGGTAAAAATGATTGGATTTGGTTTAAATTACATTTAAATGAAAGATTGTCTCAAGCTCTTTACCCGTGTTCTACACGTACCAGAAAAGCAAAGATTTTTCTGTTAACAAGCGTCAGTTGTTTTATGTTAACGCATCGTAGACATAATTGTTAAGCATTTTCCCTTAACAATTATGTTAGAGATCAATCAAAAAGTAATGTCTACAGTATTATTTAAATTAAATCGATGTAAATACATTAATAAAAAATGAAGTGACGTTTGTTAACAGAAAAATCTATGCTTTTCTGGTACGTCTAGAACCTGTGTTAAAAAGGTCAAGGAAAAGAAATTGTAAGACTTTTTTAAAAACAATTCTTGAAGGTTGGAAAAAACTGTTTTATTCCATTGTCACACTTAACGTGCGTCGCACAGTGTTGCGCTTTATTCAAAACTCATTTTTTTTTACAAAAATTATTCATTTAGGGTTAAAGTATATAAAATTACACAAAATTATCTGTCACAACTATTATTCTAAGTTGTTTACATTTCTTGCAATCCGCCGTTAAAGTCAAATAATTTTTGATCCGCCGTCAAAGTCAAATAGTTTTTGATGTTATTGAATGTGGTGCTCAAAATTGAGAATCACTTATTTCTAGATTTTTTTTTTGTATTTATACATTCAAAGGTAACTTTTTTATTATCGAACCATCATCTTCAGGCATTTTCAAACACATTTCTGGTTTTTTTTTGTTTTTGAAAATTGTTGTAAAAATATTTTTGTTGTTTTTTGGGAAAATGTTCCAAAATTGGAGTATTTTTAATACTTGATGGAGTATAAAATAAAAATGTAAGACGTTGTTATTGCTAATACATTGTGATAAAAAAGCATATAGTATAAGCTTTAATTTAAAAGAAAAAAAAAAAAAAGTCCGCGTTTAATGCCGTTATTTTTTTAAGATTTTATGAAAAAAATCTGGTGGCTTAAATAACACTGCATCACAAAAAAAAAAAAAAACAAAAAAGTTTTGACCCAGAAACTTGACCCACTAATCCTTATGTATTTTGACCTTCTGAATTCGATTCTGTCATCAAAATTGAATTATATCGTTGGAGTTTTCTGGGATTTACAAGAAAAGTCCTCAAAGTGAACCCACCTAATTTCCTTGTGAATTTAACAAAGTTACAAAAATTTTTTAGTTTTATTTCTGTATGTAAGGTTCAAGTTTTATTTATTACGAAGAAAATAAGAGTATTATTAATAAAATCCGTCAAAAATTGTAGAAGTTACATGCATTTGAACAAAAAATGCATGAATTCAGTTTTATACAAAAACAGTTGTACTTTTGTTATGAATTGATGCATTTTTGTTCAAATGCAAATAACTTCTGCAATTTTTGACGGATTTTATAAGAAAACCTTTTATATTCTTCGTAATAAATTAAACTTGAACTTTACATACCAAAATAAAATTTCGTATTCATTTAAAATAATTACTTACCATTTGGATGTATGGCCAATGTATAAGAAAGATTCGTAATTTGTTTCATCATTTTTTTCATACGTTTATAAAAACCCATTAAATGTTCATCTTTTTTGGCAAAAACAAATTGGCGAAATGTTAGTAAATATTCATCAATAGCACTGCATAAAGCCTAAAAATTATACAGAAAATGAAATTTAGATCGTGCTATCCAACAAAAATTTTAATAGCGGTATTCAGAGTCTTAATGCCAGCTCTGGCAATGTGCAAAATGAGTAGTTACTTTGTTTAAAACAAAAATGCATGTACATACTTTAAAAGGTATTTTTAAAAAGTGCTCCTTTGCCACCTGTACCAGGGCTGACAAGTAATACTATAAATAACCCAAACGTTTGTTTTCACTTACTTTAAACATAAAACCCTCAAACATGAGTTTATAATTTCTTTTCATAATCATAGTTTGCATACGTTTATAACAAGTACCACATTCTAAAAAATCTTCAACAAAATATTCAATAGTTGCTGGTAAAACACCGTCTACGGTAACATTGGGTTTCATTGAGAACACTACAAATTCATCATGATGAAAAGTGTCTGACTGTATGCCAACTAAAATGAAAAAAAATGTATGTTATAATAATTATATTAAGGTATGATTTTTAAAACTTAAATACCAGTTAAAGATTTTAAATCCTTTAAAAAATCTTCCTGTTTTAAAATATTAGCTTCAAATTCCTTGTTATTTTCTTGATATATATGACTCTGCAATAGTAATGATACACTTGTTTCTCCCGCAAATGGTTTTGAGCATGTTATACCAAAACATCCTAATCCTTCCCAATTCCAAGAAAATACTTTTTTAGTTTCTCTAGTTGTGATTTCTTCATTTTTACCAGGAGCTACTAAAGATTTTCGTGGACTGCAATGCAATTTAAATAATTTGGATGGTTGCTTAAAAGTTTCAGGAAATAATCGTAATGCATTAATATTTATACGCATTGAGGCTCCCAACAAACGTTTAGTCATTCCTGTAAATGTACATTCATCTTCGAAATCTCTTTTGGCCAGTGTTGGTGAAAATTTATTTTCAATTGCCAATAATTGATTTTTTTCACCTTCAAACAAAAACTTAGGTAAGTAAGGATTATCGTTCGACTTTAAAGGAGTTGTGCTTTTGAAATATTTTGGTGTTGGATTCATAATATCGTAATCGTTCAATGTTGGATAATGTCGATTATCTTTGTAGTTAGCGTGCAAGGTAAAGGGACCAGGTACTAATAGCTCAGGAGGGCACATATTAGGCTAAAAAGAAATGTAATATTTTTTTATAAATAGTCCACAATTTTTTCAACTGTAATTTTAATAATATAAATTTAGTTTAAGGGTGTGTGTGAAATGGTAGCAAAGTGCCATGGTAGAAAATATTTTTACTATGGTGAGAAAATTTCATATTTGTGCTGTGTGAAATGATATCTTTTTTGACAAGTGCTGTGTTTTTCAATAAGTGGATTTATTTTCGGATTAATTTTATTTAGTTTAAAATAAATAAATTAAATGCCAAAACAAATTTGGAATATTTTTTTCCGTAATCTACGATAAATAAGCAATTATTATCCGAAAAAATCATAAAAAAATCTGGAAAATTAAAAAAGTTATAAATAAATCAAAATAAATCCAACTAAATTTTAGGATTTAATAAATCCGTTTTGGATCAATTTTGATTTATTTATAACTTCTTTCATTTTCCAAATTTTTTCATTATTTTTTCGGATTATAATTCCAAATTTATTGTAGATTACGGAAAAAAATATTCCAAATTTGTTTTAGTATGTTAAAATATTTGTTTTAAGCAAAATAAGATAATTCAGAAAATAAATCCACTTATTGAAAAACACAGCAAAGGTAAATTTATGACAATTGTATAAAATAAAAAAAAAAACATATTTAAAAAAATTTAAAATTTTTACGAAACATTTTTCTTTGCGAATTACAATATACATACATATGTACTAACAAACGCAATTGTTGCAAACAATAAACTTGTTTTGCGTTATACAAAAACAAAATTCTCAGATCTTTTCCCACTTTTCTATAGAAACATTTTCAAGGATCTAACATCTTTGCTAAAGGATTTTTTTTCACAATATAACACTTTTTGTTATAGAAAAACCATTTTAAAATCTTTTCCTAGGTATAAATATGAATATATCTTAAAAATGCATGAGTATTTCATAACCATAAATATGTGCTACAGGAAAAAGATCTCAGAATCTTATACTTTCTTTAGAAAAAATTTTAGTTTTTTTTACAGCAAAAATATGTATGCCCAATCAGAAACTGCCAACCGTACAAAAAATATTGTACTGGCGGAGCACTGGATTTATTGGAAATGCCAACAGCGTTTCAACGTTGGCAATTACAAACAGAATTGTACTCTGCCAGTACATTTAATACAACATTTACGACCATTTATTTTTTTATTAATTATTTTTAAGCGGTTGGATTTCTATTAAATATTGTTTTTATTACACCTTTTATTATATTAACAAAGAGTTATTAAATAATTTACATATATATTATTAAAATTAGTGTAATAGAGTAATAGCAATTGTTTTATCATCACATGTAGTAAGAATACACTTGAATTCTACCATACTTATGTTAATTTCAGTGTTATTTTCATCTAATTTTCTAACATCATACAATCCTATTTCACTTGATGGATGTGGATATTCCACAAAATCAGTAACTTCAAGAAAAACGTTGCCTTTAAAAAAAATATCATCACATTTGAAATTCGACACTTTCCTACTAGTAAGCATACGTTATCAGGAGGAAGTGGTGAAATTTTATTGCCTTCGATAATAACAAAGCTAAAAGTAACTCCTATTTCCGAGGTTTCTAAAATTTGTCCAAGAGAATATTTTAAGCTTCTATTGATACGATAAAGCAATGGAAAATTATTTGATGAATCGTTTGATCGAAAAATATGAAGTTTTCTTTGAACTTCTTCGATGGGGTTGGTTGCAGAATTTATAATACTTTTTATAAAACCTAAGCTATTTTCGAAATCAAACGCGGAAAATTGAGATAGCGGCGCCCCTATATTAACAACGTCATCTGCGATATGAATAAGGTTGTGAATATTCATTGTATGTGATTTTGGTCCATAAAAATATGACATAAGTTCAACAAATTTCCTTAATAACTGCTTAGCATAATCAGCTTTCAATGTAGCTAATTTGCTAGATGACAAAATTCGACAAGCTGTAAAAAGAAGTAAAAAATGTCTGTACTGATTAGATTTCAATACATTTTTCAAAACTATCCCTCCGCCATATAATAAAAAAAAACGATATTGTGTAGCTTTCCAATTTCCTGTATCCATTAAATCAAACGTTTTTCTTTGGAACTCAGCTGTAATATCTTTAGATATTTTTGAAAAATTTTGTTGCATAATTGCTACGTTTTCTTCGGAAATATAAGAATCTGGATTCTTAAAAATAAGTTTCTGAAGTAACGTTTTCCCAATTCCAAGGTACAACATATGCATTTCATCCAAAACGACGGATTTTATTAAGTCAAAGTTAGGAATATCGAGAAGTGGACTGGTTTCTTTAGCTAAATGGTGCTCAGCGTTAGTCTTTTCTCTAAACGACTGGAGCGTACGTTGTTCACAATTTATTTCTTTAACAAGTGAGAGTGTTACATTCGGCTGTGCCGAATCTTTTATACCCTCCAAAATGTAAAAAAAAACAATATAAAAAAAATCCAGGGGCGTCTTTTTTTTTTTTTTGGGGGGGGGGGGGGGGGGTTGGTGGGAGACGTCAGGGTGCACCTTTCCCTTGTGATTTTGAACTTCTTCTGAGATAAGAATGTTGAATTTGCTTAGCAAAAGTACAAAAAACCCTGCAAAAAGTGCGATTTTTCTTGGGTTGGTTTAGTTCTCTAAGGGGGAACTTTTTTCCCCTTGGTCCGATTTTGCCCATTTCCGAACTTAACCTGCCTAGGAATATAAGACATATTCGTGCCAAACTTCGGAAGTCTAGCTCTTTTATTTTGGACTGTATCGTGTCTTCTACAGACGGACAGACGGACGGACGGACGGACATCGCTAGAATGTCTTAGAATCGATCACTAATCAATAATATATATACTTTATGGGGTCCTACATTGATATTTCAATGCGTTTCACACGGAATGACAAAGTGAGTATACCCCCATACTGTGGTTGGAGGGTATAAAAATGCGTGTTTTATTTACTGTTTCTCCTTTTACGGTGCATCTTTCACAAGAAAAAAAACCTGTGTGACCCTTGGTACACTTGATAAACGCTCGGGCAGGCATATCACAGCAAAAAGCTAATATTTTAAATGTAAATTGTTTTCCGTGGAACTCGACACCTAAAATAATATAAGTAAAAAAAATATTTAATTTTTTTTTTTGTTTCTAATTTTTGTGTGTACCTTCATTAGTTAAAGTATTAACTTCGGATACAAATTCAGATAAAAATTCTCCAGCAAAATACGGTTTTGAATTTCCAAAGTATAATGCTATTATAAATGGCTTAGTGGTGTAATTTCTTGCAAAAACTCTTCCCATTAATGTCCAAAAACCTTTTTTGGACTTATTAAATATGTCCATTCCGTCTACGTGAATCAATAATTCAATATTATTTTCCGTATTAAGATTTGGATGTATGATAACATCTAGATTAGATTTTACTCCAAAGTATTGAAATGTTCCCAGAGTGCCGTCAGAACATTTCATTATTTCAGTTTCTCCTCTTATACGAGAAGTTTCATTTCAAGCATGAAAACTAAAAAATGTAAACAAATTAAAATGCTAACATATTCTTTCCCTAAATCAGCATTTAATCTTACAGCAAACGACACTTGAAAGAATCATACTTAACAATACGAATTTTTTATTTTATCAAACAAGAAAAACTTACCACTTCGTATTCCTCATGTACGTTTCCCTGTAATGCTAACAACAACTGCAGAACACCCTTACCAGCACCCTCACTAAAATATGTTTCATTTTTAATAGCCTCTAATTGCTCTTCAAATTCAGCAAATTTTGAGCACACCTCTGGATTGGCACTTGAATTTAGTTTTGCTGCAAAAATTTGTATATCCAAAGCACGTTGCGGCTCAAAGTCGCAATTTTCATCTAATGCGTTTTCATTTTGTGGCCTTGGAGATTTTTTCAGCAATATTTCATAGGACAACGCCTTCAATTTGGGTACAGCTTGTATGTGATCTTGATTAAAATTATCATTTTGTTGCAAAAAACTCAAACACAATTTGTTTATAAGATAATTAACACTATCCTTGTTGGTCTCTAAATCGTGCATTTTATATTTTTTGTTTACATAGAAAATCAATAATTTTATAAAAATATCCTTTCTACATTTTTTCTATGGCAATCATTTGTCAAATATGCTCTCTGAAGAGAGTTTTTTTGTCTGTGGTTTGTGTTGGCAGATGTTTTTTTAATAGATTTGTATTTACATACATATAAAAATTTGTATAAATAATTTATCAAATATTAATAAACTTTAGAGAAGTTTTTTTTTAATAATTGTTTATTAGTATATTTTTAAAAAGAAATATTGTATGTTTTAATAAACATTTGCAATGTTAGTAAACAAAAAATGCAACAGCTGTCAAAAGAGAAAAATAATTATAATTGTAATAGATTTGAAAGAGATGCCATACGTAGAAAAAATGCCATATGATCAGTGTTGCCATATATTTTTTTGAAAAAACTTTATTTCTGAAAAAAATCCATCGTTATTCCATTACCATATAGCAATGGTTCCCAACCTTTTTTGGGCCATGCCCCACTTTTAAGTTAAAACAACTAAAATGTCCCCTACACTCAAGAAAAAGGTGTACATTTTTCAAATTAGTTTTAAAATTCAAAATTTACTTGTAGTTATGCAAACTTTTTGTTAAAATCAACTTTGAAACAAAGTTTTAAGTAAAAGTTTTCAACAACCAACAAAATAATTTAACAAAATAAATATTTTTTTTAGTTTTTAACAAAAAAAAATCTTAAAAATTTACTCGTTGCCCCCCTGAAGCATTCAAATTGCCCCCCAGTGGGGCGAGAATCAAAGGTTAGGCCATGTTCACACTACAAGAACTTACCATGGTAAGTTGAGATGATTTTGCAATTTTTCTTTATGCTAGTACAATTTGAGATGATTTTGTAAATCACTATGTGATTTTGTTCAAAGGAAACTCACATAGTGATTTTAAAATCACGCTAGTCTGTATACAGTATTACGCTCCGGATACACCAACATAAAATTGTAGATAACATAAGAGATAACGTCGGCAGAATTTTTTTGTATTTTCATTTTATGTTATACGGCGTTCACACTTGCTGTTTTGAAGTGTTTAAAAGTGAGATGTTTAAAAAAGTCTTTGTTCTGTATCCATTACGTTTTTATTCTGTTACTGGTGTTTTGTTAAACAACTTGTTTAAAGTCGCTAGTGTGAACTCCATATTAAAGGGTGGTGTAATCGTAATTTATGTTAACTCATTTTTTTCAGGAATTTGTTGATGAAGGTCGTTTGGGTTTTATTTTTTATTTATTTTTTTAGTACATATAACACATTTTTTTTTAAATTAAAAAGCTTTAATTTAACGTTATTTAGTTACTTTCTTTCAAAAACCACATTTATTAATTATAAAGCGAATGTTTTTTGTGTATTTGTATTTTTCCAAAATGTCGCCATCAACAAACTCATGAATTTGACGTTTCTTATGTTAATATAATTGTTAAGACTTATGTTTGGAGAACTATGTTAACATTTATTTCCAACACAAATATGTATAACATTTGACTATGGCACACGAGAAATAACACGATTTTGACGTATGTCGGAATAAATGTCCACATAATTATAGAAGGTGGAGCCAGTGGGTTAGGAACCATTGCCATATAGTGTCATTTTATGGTAATAGAATAATGAGCTAACGATGACGATTATCAAGTTACATAATTAGCCCCCTGTTCACACGTACGGAAAACCATTTTTATCAACATTTTGTTTTTGAGAAGAAAATAAATTAAAGAATGTGTCAAAAATAAAAAAAAATTAAATATTTCCATATAAAACAACTAACTAAAGATATCAATATATTATTTTAAAATGTCGCGTAAATTAATTGTGTATTTTAAAGCCGGCATTATCGCAAATTTGTTCGTTAAATTTCGAATAATACGGCGTTCACACTTGCTGTTATGAAGTGTTCAAGAGTGAGATGTTTAAAAAAGTCTTTGTTCTGCGTCCATTACTTTTTTATTCTGCTACTGGTGTTTTGTTGAACAACTTGTTTAAGGTCGCTAGTGTGAACTCCATATAAGGCCACGTTCACACTACAAGAACTTACCATGGTAAATTGAGATGATTTTGTGATTTTACTTTATGCTAGTACAATTTGAGATGATTTTGTAAATCACTATGTGATTTTGTTCAAAGGAAAATCACATGGTGATTTTATATGGAGTTCACACTAGCGACTTTAAACAAGTTGTTTAACAAAACACCAGTAACGGAATAAAAACGTAATGGATACAGAACAAAGACTTTTTTAAACATCTCACTCTTAAACACTTCAAAACAGCAAGTGTGAACGCCGTATTAAAATCACGCTAGTCTGTATACATTATAAGACCATGTTCACACTACAAGAACTTACCATGGTAAGTTGAGATGATTTTGCAGTTTTTCTTTATGCTAGTACAATTTGAGATGATTTTGTAAATCACTATGTGATTTTGTTCAAAGGAAAATCACATGATGATTTTAAAATCACGCTAGTCTGTATACAGTATGATACGGAGTTCACACTTGCTGTTTTGAAGTGTTTAAAAGTGAGATGTTTAAAAAAGTCTTTGTTCTGTATCCATTACGTTTTTATATAGAGTTCACACTAGCGACCTTAAACAAGTTGTTCAACAAAACACCAGTAGCAGAATAAAAACGTAATGGACACAGAACAAAGACTTTTTTAAACATCTCACTCTTGAACACTTCAAAACAGCAAGTGTGAACGCCGTATTATTCTGTTACTGGTGTTTTGTTAAACAACTTGTTTAAAGTCGCTAGTGTGAACTCCATATAAGTCTCAAATATTTGGGATGTAACCCCACGTTCACACTACAAAAACTTACCATGTTAAGTTGAGATGATTTTATGATTTTTCTTAATGCTAGTACAATTTGAGATGAATTTGTAAATCACTATTTGATTTTGATTAATGGAAAATCACATAGTGATTTTAAAATCACGCAAGTCTGTATACAGTATAAACGGTAGAGTTTTCAAAATGAAAATAATTATTTTCAAAAAAATATTTTACAAAGCATTTTTGTCACTCAAAAATTTTTTCACACTAAATAAAATAAAATACACTCGAAGAAAATTTTACACTAAAAAAAATGTTGTCAATTTTTTTCCAAAAATGACAAAAAAAAAGTTTTTACTCAAAATTAGTAATAATATAATATTTCTAATCAAAATTGTTAATTTGTTCACGTTAGAAAATTTACTATCACTTCCAAAGGTACATTGTGAAGATTCGGCCAAGTTGAATTTAACTTTTCTACTTGTTTTATATGGAGTTTGATAGATTTTCACGTGAAAACCGAGCAACTTACTGAGCTTAAGAGAGAACAGGGTATTAGTGAGAACAGGGCATAAGGTGGTAAGAGGTTATTATTTAATAAGATTCAAACAATGTAATATATTGCCAGGGTTTATTTACTAAATTAGTTTTTATGTATTAAGTTAAGTTCTGTATATTAAAATCACAAAAAGTTTCATAGTTCAAAAATATCACATTTCCTAATAAGATCCATGTTTATCTTTTATAATCCAAAATTTATCGACAATTTCACCATTTTTATCATCTGATACTTGTTCGAAATATAAATGAGTCCCATTATGAGCTTTTAGGCGGGTATAACCATAATCCTAAAAAGAAGATTAAGTAGAAATTACAAAAAAATATTAATAGTAAAATTTGACTTCTATCTACACATGTGAAAAACACAAGTTTTTGGTAAATATACAACTCGGCAAGACTTTTACGTAATTTAAGTTTTTGTTCTAAAAAATTGGCTAAATTACGCAAAAGCACTTGGTGAGTTGAATTTTTACTAAAAATTTTGCTAATATGTAAGTGTTTTTAGCGTGTATAATTTGTTAACTTACATTACTATGAAAAGCATTCCATTCTGGCAAAACTTCTGAAAATGGTTCACGATTTTCATTACATCCAGCTGAACCAGTTATTATTTGTATAGGAGCTTTAGGATTGGTATATGGAGCCTGTAATGAGCCGTTGTATACTTTGAAATCATAAATTGGCCAAAGCCTTGTATAGAAATGTTCATGGGCAAATATTTCTACGTCAACACCATATTTGAAAAATAAATCTTCCAAACCAAACATTTTAACAATTGGCAAACCTTGGCGTATATAAGTTTCTAGCTTTTCATTGCAGTCATATTCTTTATCGTCACTACAATACATAGGACGATGGCCATACGTAATAATCCAAGGACGAGCGGCTCTATTTTCGGGCTTATTTGCTTCTTTCAAATCATTTTCTAACCACTCAAATTGTTTGGTTAACAATTTATAGCCATAGTTTAGAAAATAGTACACTTCAGTTGAAAAAGATACAAAATGAATAGGTCCCAAATTGAAGCTGTACCATAAACTATCATGACCATCAGGCATATTAAAACGTGTTTTATAGTTTGAGAAATTACTAGAAAAAGAAAACGAAAAGAAATACATTAAAAATAAATTAACAAATATATTTTTTTTTCTCAGTCTCTGTCAGGCAGTTGCCGCGTTAACATCGTTTTTGCTCTCTGATAGTTTGATTATTTTTTTCGATAAGCACTGTTTATCGGGTTTTTTTTTTTTTGTGTGAAATTGTTGTTTTCTCTCTTCAATTTCGTTTTAATTTTTCTTTCGCCGGATTAAAATAAATATTTGATTAAGGTTTTTTTTCTAACCAACGCCATGAACGGGGTTCACCCCCCGAATTACAACCGGTTTAGGGAACTTGATTCCACGGCTGGAAAAAGTAAATCAAGCAGAAACAAACGCCTTCGACCGGATGATTTTGTTCCTTTACCGGAAATTGCAAATAATGAACAACATCTACCAAGATATCTAGTAGCATCGGCAAAATCATTGAAACCTGAAATTGAACCATCACCTCTTTCATCCTACAATGTCTTTCGAGTAGAACGAGGTCTTGATTTCATTAGCAAAGAAAGACTGGAGGTCACAGAAATGCGAAGTGGTGATCTTTTAATTAAAGTCCCAAATAGAAAAGTTGCGGAACAATTCCTGAAAACAAATTACATTGATGACATTCCAGTACAAATTACACTTCACAAAACTTTAAATACCATTCAAGGACGTATTTTTTCTAGAAAAATTATTAACATTACAGAGGAAGAATTGGTGGCATCACTTCAATCTCAAAAAGTTGTCGAAATACGCAAAATTACGAAATTTGAAGGTAAGGAAACTGTAGCAACAGGTGCAGCTGTCGTTACTTTTGACCTCATATATCGTCCGGAATTTCTTAAACTAGGATGGGAGAGAGTTCCTATTGAGGAGTATATACCTAACCCAATGAAATGTAAAAAATGCCAAAAGCTTGGTCCAGGCACCGGATTTTAAAAACCGAAAACACAATATTTTAAGTTTTTATCAAAATTAAAAATTTTTATTGTGTTCAAAATAAAATATTTTTCTATAATAATTTTTTTATTTTCATCGAAAGATGAAAATATATTTTTCTTTCAAAAAAAAATTAAAACAAAAAATAACAAAAGAAACTTTTTCCAAAGATATTTAAAATGATATTTATCAAAAACAAAACCAAAAAAAAAAAAAAAAACAAAAATAAAAAGTTTTTTTGTAAAATTTAAAGTTGGAACAAATGTTGTTGTTATTTTTGTAACAAATTTTGTATATGTTTGTATGTATTTTGTATTTATTTTTCAAATGCCAAATATTTAAATACAAGAATTACCAGAACAAATTTGAATATTGAAAACAATAAAAAACTTTTTATTTTTCGATCCTTTTATATTTTTCTTTTCTTTTAAAAAGTTTTTTTTTTTGGTTTTGGTTTTTATTTTCATAACGAAAAATATTTTGAAATAGATATTTATTTTAATTTTTTTTTTTCTTTGAAATTTAAATTTTATTCAACTTCTACGATAAATATATTTGATAAAAACCAAAAATAAAAAGTTTTCCGGTCCTTGGCTTGGTCATACCAAGAAACGTTGTCGTAATAATGAAGTATGCAATGAATGTGGCACACCAACACCTCACGATCCCCCCTGTACCCGCAAGTACTGCATCAATTGTCAATTAGAGTCTCATGCATCAGATGATCCAAATTGTCCCACATTTTGGAAACATAAATCTGTTAATTTTTTGAGAATAACAAGAAGATGTACAAATCGTGAAGCTTGGGAGATATACAACGACAATCCAACTCTAAATACCCTTAAGCCCATTTCTAGAAAGACAAAAAATGTACAAACATACGCACAAGTATTAAACGAACAACCTTCAGCGTCTACTTCATCAACTACATCAGCTACATCAGCTACATCATCAACTACATCATCAACTACATCAGCACCAACATCATCAACTACATTATCAACTACAACAGCACCACCATCATCAAAACCAACATCTACAACATCAACAAAAACAACATCTACACCATCAGTAACAACCACAATATCCACACCATCAACAACAATAACATCTACACCATCAACAACAACAACAACAACAACAACATCTACAACAAACTTGCAGAAAAATAAAGATTATTCATTAACAGTGATCAACACAAATGCAGCCAAAAATTACAAACATTCTCTTTCTTTGAAAGAAACAACTTGTATTAACAACAACAACATTAACTCCACACCAATACAACAATCTACGTTAGAAACAATTCTCCCAAATTTTTCTCAAGTAAGTCAAGAATCTCTATCAATATATAATATCTCTGCAACAGCAAGTCATGAATTGGATACAAACAAATGTGAGTACATTGAAGACGATTCGTTTTTTAGTGATGACAATTCATCAAATGATAACTTATCATCAAATATGAATATCGATAACAACGGAACAGATGATACTATGATTGCTGATATAAATGAAGGTCTGGGTTTAAGTACTCCAACAAGAACAAATACTAATTTAACTTGTGAAATTTCTCCCACATCTGAAATTTATAGCAATTTTCCTGAATTAAATGCCATTATAACACCAAATACACTGAGAAAAACAAAAAAGAAATCAAAAAAAGTGGCAAAAAAATAATTAATTTTTTTTTTATGAATATTGGACTTAATATAAATATTATACAGTGGAACATTCAAGGATTTGTTAACCATAAATACGCGTTAGAACTCCTAGTCGCCGCACACAAACCGAATATAATAGCTTTACAGGAGACACATATTATAAATAAAAATAGACATTTACTGCATCTGCCTGGTTATAAAATTTTTCACCACAACAAAGACAATATGTATGCTAAATCTGGTATTGCTCTACTGGTCAGAAACAACATAAATGTTACGGAACATATAAAATCAACTGGCGACCTTCTTTATCAAAAAATAATAATTCAAACTAATGTGGAAATTCATATAACTAATGTATATAAGGAATGCGATTTAAGATTAACTCAGTCTATGGTTGACAATATTTCTCCACTTAATAGTGTCCATAACTTACTGATGGGTGATTTAAATTCACAAAATGTTTTATGGGGATCAAACACCAACTCCCCAAGTGGAAAAATTTGGGAAAACTTTGCTGATGATAGTGATTTGGTAATTTTGAACGATGGATCACCTACTTTATTCAATACCAGAAATACATTAACAGCTGTTGACGTTACGATGGCAAGTGTTGACTTTGCTCCTATCCTTGTATGGAGTTGTTTACCTATGCCTGAAGTTGGTGACCATTTCCCCATTAAGGTTTCTAATAACACTGATATTATAAGGAAACAATTTTCACCCCGATTTATGGATTCCAACGCAAATTGGGTGCTTTTTGATGAAAAGGTATCTCTTATAAATGATCAGTTTCCTGCATCGTCTAACATAAACAGAGAAGCTGCTCAAATTAAGCGCATTATTAGAAAGTCAGCTAATGAAAGTATTCCCCAAAATCGAAAACCTAAGGAAAAAAATAATCCTGTTTGGTTCAATTCTAGCATCGCTAAAATAATAAGGTTGAGACAACTGGCGTGGAGAGAGTTTAAAAGGTGTCGCAGTCAACGCAATGGTTTGGATTACAGAAGACTGTGTGCTAAGGTCAAAAGGGAATGTAAAATTGCGAAAAAACGCACTTGGGAAAATTTCTTGAACTCTTTAAGGCCAACAATGGATGTTCGTTTTCTATGGAAAAAAGTTAATAATTTGAGGACTGATAGAATAAATAATTTTCCCACCTTATGTATCAATAATGAAAACTTTACTCACCCTCAAACAATTGCAAACAAATTTGCAGATTTCTGGACTTCAGTTAGCTCTGATTCGACACTCGATGCAAATATCGTATCATCAAAGAAAAATTTGGATATTGATGGACTAACCCAGAGTTCTATGGAACACAGTTTTCTACTTGATATAATAGACGTTGCAGAATTAGATATGATAATGAGAACGTTAAAAGGTTCCACGCCAGCACGTGACAAGATAACGTATTCAATGATAAAAAATTCTCCTGTACAACTAAAATCCCGCTTATGTAAATTGTATAACAACATTTTGGCAAACGGAGTATTTCCTCAAGACGGGAAGACGGCAATTTTGGCACCAATTCCTAAACCTGGTAAGGATCCTGGTCGCTTAGAGGGTTACCGTCCAATATCATTGTTACCAGTACTTTCCAAAATTTTGGAAAAAATTTTGGCAAAGCGTTTCTGGAAGTTATCAGGTAATTATATTTCAAAGATACAACATGCTTTCATACCTCGACATGGTGTTCATACTATATGTCACCAGATGGAGGAGGTTTTACGTAATAACCTTAGAAGACGCACTCATAGTTTGGTCATATCTGAAGACATAGAAAAAGCATTCGACAAGGTGGTATCAACATATATATTATTGGAAATGAATGAGTGGGGTATTCCCAAAGGCATTATGAGGCTTGTCAGATCTTTTCTTTCTAATCGCAAGGTTACTGTCAGAGTGGATGGTTATTTTTCAATGACTTATGGTATAGACAATGGAGTTCCACAAGGGTCACCATTGTCAGTGGTTTTGTACACAATTTATGCAAACTCCTTGGCAAAGGCTATTGAAAACATTCCTGGTATAGATTACGTTGGTATTTACGCGGATAACATCTTTGCAATTGCTTCCGGTTCTCAAAATCAAGTTCATACAAAACTGGCAAACCTGGATCGTATTCTCCATAAATGGGCAATAGACAGGGGCGCGGTAATACCAGTTGAGAAAACTGAAATACTACATGTCTGCAGAAAAAGAGAATGTAACAATGACACAATTAACATCAGAAACGTTGACATTTGCATAAATGATCAGATGAGAGTATTGGGAATTTTATTTACAAGAAATTTATTATGGAATGTTCATGTGAAGTATTTGTCTTCAAAATTGAGTAAGATAAACAATCTCCTTAAATTAATATGTTCACGTAATAAAGGTCCTCATTTTAATACTGCGCTTGAAATTTGTCGATCTTTAGTCACAGGCATTTTGTTACATGGTATTACAATTTATGGGTGGACTTCGAGAAAGAATATTCAGAAGTTGAACACTGCTATGAATAACTGTTACAGAACTGCATCCGGTTTACTTAGACCAACCCCATTAGAAAAGCTTAGACTTGAAGCTGGATACCAAGATTTTAATTTTATTTTGGAAAAAAGTGCAATCAATATGGCATCTAGATCTATTACAATTCCAACCGATGGTCTCCATGAAATTTTTTGGAGTCACATTGAACCCCTGAATGTTAAACCATCCTCCGCCATTGCGGAAATCACTTCAATTTTAAGGATACATAATATTGTCATACCGGAAAGACCTTATCAAACAAGCAACTTAACCACCTTTGCTATGACGGATACGAGTTTAAGTGTCCACAATAAAAACAACATCAACCCACTTATCTTCAAGAAAATTCTGCAGCAGAAATTGGAAACGTTTGTTCCCGAAATGATAATTTACACAGATGGTTCCTTTAATAATGGTGTTACAACGTATTCAGTTATTGAACAAATAAGCCAGACTCAATTCGACACTGTAGTACAAGCACGTATACCTAATGGTGCGGGGATTTTTTCTGCAGAATTAGGGGCCATTAAATCTGCAATTTCGTATGCTATCGAAAAGAAGGTGAAAACTATTATTTGTTCGGACAGTCTTAGTGCAATTAGAGCTTTAGCTAAGAATCACAATGGAAATTACAACAATGTCATCAAGCTTCCCATAGGTAACCCGTATATTTTGATTTTATGGATTCCATCACACATTGGCATCGAGGGAAACGAATGTGCAGATAGGGCAGCTAAAGGTGCACAAAATCTGCAGCAGATAACAGAAACTCCATGCATTCCAAATATAATTTCGAAACAATTCTGTAGTGTGCAAAGGCAACTTCATCCTACACAACCAAGGCCCAAATATTACAATAATCTGACGAGAAGTGAATGCGTTATGCTGAGTCGACTTAGAGTTGGTAAAGCTGTTTTTAATACTCAACATTATTACAATCACACTGAACCGGTTAAATGTTCTCAATGTAACGTTATCCTATCAGTTTCACATATTTTTACCGAATGTCCAATTTCTAAAATTGGGCAAAATCTTGAAGAAATACTTGACTGTACAACGAACGTAAACTTGCCCCAGATTAGAGGAAGTCTCCAGAAGCATAACATCCAGGATGTATAACTTTTACCAATATTCATAAATTTTTGTATTATTCATCTTTTTATTTTATTTTTATAAAATTTTTGTATAAACTTTATTTTTAACTTTTCTTGATTCACGTACATACATATGTTTTTGAAATTAATTAATATAAATTGTAATATATATGTAAATATCTAGAATATGAACTAGCTATAGGAGCGCATATGGTCTGGTTACCCGGCGCCTTTAATATATTTTATAAATTTATTTATAAAGTATAATGCAATAAATAAATAAATAAATAAATAAATAAATATTTTTTTTCTAAATGCCTGGGAGCTTATCATGTATAGGGCAATTTACATGTTAAATATCCTTGACAATTGTTATCCCCAATACTGGAAAATAGTAGATATGGGTAGTAAACGTTTGAATCAAGCCACCAGGCCTTAAGCCATAATCAGTTTAGAAGTGAGGTAGTGAAGTAGTGAGGTAGAGCCTTATGTGATTTTCAATAAGAAAAAAAGAGTATAGATAATTTTAAAATGTGTGTGTTCTTCATACGCATTGAATTTTTCCATAAGACTAAAAAGTAGAGAGACGTAAACAAAATCTGTAGAGAATAGAATTTCTTTACCTCGCTCTACTTTTTAGGCTTATATCAAAATTCAATGTGTATGAAGAACACACAAATTTTAAAAATTATCTACACTCTTTTTTCTTATTGAAAATTATATAAGGCTCCACCTCACTACTTCACTACCTCACTTCTAAACTGATTACACTGAAAAAAATAACCTTCCTGATATTAATGAAACGGATTCATTATTTTGTTTTCATTACTTAAATGAAGGAATTCATAAGCTGATTGAAATTTCATGCATGTTATGAACAAATTTTATGAAACTTGTTTCATTAGATTTCACAACTTCATTAAAAAATATCATAAGATTTTTTAGAACTAAATACAACTCTGCGTTGCGAATAAGAGAAAGAAAACAGAACAAAAACATACGACGTTTTATTACACCACGCGTTTTTAGTCTAATTGTAATTTTTACATGTGTGTTAACTTTTTTCTAATAAAATAAAATAATTTTATATTTTTTTGCTTTGTTATTGAAACTTGTGTGTGTGTTATGCTGGTTATATCTAATTGAAAGTACAAGTGAAAAGTTCCGTATAAGTGTTTCTTTTGACTGTTTCTTATAAAATATAATATAATTTGCAACAGAAAAATAGTTTTTTAAGTCATTAAAATTTTGTGATGAAATGTAGGGTAATTTTTGTTGTTCCATTGCTACGTTGTTGCTACGTTTTGGCAGCACGTGTTTTTAAAGTCATCGCGTTTTTGTCTTTTATAGTTTACCTTATATGGCAATTCAGACCAATTTAAGTTTGGAGTAAAATTTTGTTGTGTGTAAAAACTAGGTGAAAACCATAAAAAGTGTGCAATTAAGGGTCATGTCACAGACTCAATTCCGTTCGGAATCGTAAAACGCAAAGCAAATACTTTTTTTTCGGAATGAAACCACTTTTAGCAATTCAATTCCACTTTGATTTTTGAAAGTGATTTCATTGCGAAAAAAAAAAATTGTTTTGCGTTTTACGAGAAACAACTTTTTTTCAAATCCGATCAGAATTGAGTCTGTGACATGCACCTAAATAAAATTTCAGTGACGGTTACAGTGATGGTTACATGTGACTTACCAAAATTGTTATTAATGCAAATTTTCACTTATGGGTGTATGATACGTGCTGTTTTTAGATAACTTGTTCCTGACTTTATTAGGGGCTTTCTATGGAAATTTTGATAACTATAACCAACATGAATTTATCGTAATTCCCATATCAAAACCTTAATAAAGTTAGCAACTAGTTACTTGTAAAAAGCAATTATCATACGCTCATTACCAACTACTATTCCACATTTAATCAATGGATATTTTCATACATTTCATGAAAAACTTCATAAAACGTTTCAAACAAGTTCTACGAATATTTTCATTATTTATATGCAAGTTTTCATTGAAAGGAACTTTAATGACACCAGTTTCATTAATCAAATGAAACCTGTCTTCGGTTGAAAACGTGAGTCATTTTTCATTAAGGTTATGTCAATTTTCATTAATTTCACGAAGCTATTTTTTTCAGTGTATGGCTTTATAATTATAATTTTAAATTCAATAAGTTTATTTGAAATTCAATTTTGAATTTTAAGTTAAATAACTTACTATTTCTCCTCGTGATTTCCTGGACAAACCATATATGGTACATAGGCAGCTATAGTTTCAATTTGTCGCATAAATGCATCTCCAACTTCAGCATCATCAGTATCCATGTCATAGGCAAAATCACCAACATGTATGATAGCATCGTACATTCCTTGTTCAGTGTCTTGTTGCAAACGTGCCAAAGATTGAGCATTTTCATTTCCCATATCCCCAAATATAGCTAAACTAGGTGACCAATCATTACCCTCTTGTGGTGTAACAAATGAAAATCTTGCTGACCAACCAAAATCACTGCCACACGAATATTCATAACGTGTTTTCCATTTCAGATTATTCAAAATTACTTTATGTATAAATTGTGTAGATTTTTTAGGACCACCATCTACAAAGCGTTGTGATGAACCGGTTACCTTTTGTAAAGTTTGATGATTATTAAAATTTTCTCCATATACCACAACAGATTGATTGGTAGCATCACGCGTTGACCATGTTATAACAATATCATTTAAGTTTTCTAAAAAGATATTAAAATATATTCATAATTGCTTTATTTTAAAATTGCAATTAGTGGATTTAAAAATTGAAAACTCCAAGATGATGAAACCAATTGTAAAACAAATTATTAAAAAGGGTATGAACAAATGTTGGTGAATTTTTTTTAAATGACCACTGTTTTTGAATGCAGTAATTATTTTATTTTAGTATACATTATATAAGGATAAAAAATTGTGTAAAAATATATGTATGTAGGTAATAATACTAATTAGATATTTAAATTATAATTTTAATTATTTATCATAACGTCCATGCTTATCTTTTATAATCCAAAATGTATCAATAACGGCTCCATCTTTGTCATCAGAAACTTGTTCAAAGTATAAATGGGTTGCATTATAGGCTTTTAGACGGGTGTAACCAAAATCCTAAATAAATATTATTTGACATTAATCAGGGGGTAGGCATG
Source organism: Pegoplata infirma (assembly GCA_963921195.1). Classification (NCBI taxonomy): domain Eukaryota; kingdom Metazoa; phylum Arthropoda; class Insecta; order Diptera; family Anthomyiidae; genus Pegoplata; species Pegoplata infirma. Next base: position 195,130,967 of record OY992540.1, on the reverse strand, counting down.
CACCTCAAAAACTCAAACATTAACTGCCTGGGATTTATAGAATAAAGGTTGAACGAGGAATTGAAAAAAAGGCATTTTGTTTTCTTTAAAAAACGCACTTTTATATGGTTTTAAACAAAACAAATTTATGAAATTTACGTTCTTAAAATGTTAATGATTCAATATAATTAAAAAAAATTATTAAAAGTGCAAATAAAGTACAAATTTCATGACTTAAAAATAAACAAAAATTTTACTTGATCCCAGACAGACTTCGTGTGAGCGAAAAAAAGAGAGTTGAATCAATTACAATCTCTTTATATGCCATTTACATATACCTCGAAATCCAGATAAAATGAGATTTCCATGAAAATCCAAGTAAATACCATTACTTTTTTTGGATTTCAAATGTCAAATCCCATATAAAAAAAAACTTGGATTTTGGGAAAATCGTAAAATCGCAATTCAAAATCCCAAAAAATGTCTACTACTTAATTGTACAACTATGGTTTTTCCCAAAATAATCATTCCTAATGCTTTTTTGCAACGCTGCACACGATTTTTTTATCAGCTGTTGTTGTTTTTTATAAAGTAAAAAAACAATTAAAATTTATTTTTTAAAGATTAATAAAAACAATGTTTAACAATGTTTCATTTAAAATTTACCATTGCAAATGGTAAACGCACGATTTAGTTGACCAATTTGGTCTTCCTAACAAAGAAAAACACTCAATGGTGGCGGCCCCAAAATTGGCAAAAACTTGCATTTAAAGAAGCAGCTCTACATAAAAACACATTTTTTGATATTGTAGTCCCAACATAAACTAGTGGGATTGAAAATATTGGCTCCGGCAAAGAAAAATCATTAGCGGTTCTCACCCTTGATAGAAAACATGAAAAGAATCGGAGAAATGAAGAAAACAAGAAAATGTTTGGCAGATACAACAACAAAATACATGTATTTCTGTCAAACATTTTCTTGTTTTCTTCATTTCTCCGATTCTTTTTTTGTTTTCTATCAAGGGTGAAAACCGCTATTGTTTTTAGAAATATTTATAAAATTGGGTAATTTTCCCACTAACAACCCTGTACACAAATCAAAAGAAAATACAGAGTTAGTACAAACAAAATCCCGCTAAATGTCAAAAAAGCATATGTAAACGATATTGATTTTAATTGGATTTGAAATCCAAATTTATATGGATTTCGGGGTATATATAAATAGCATATTAGTTTATTTCTCTATGCATTAATACCCTGTTTTCACGTACAACTAAAAACCGTTTTTAGCTACATTTTCTGTCAATATACTGTAATAGAATAAAGAATGTGCTAAAAATATTGCTGCTAAAAACGGTTTTTAAACAATATTTTTAGTATTTTCTTTATTCTATTACAGAAAATGTTGCTAAAAAACGGGCTGTACGCGAGAACAGGGTATTATACCCTATTCACACTTTTAGTTTTAATCCGTTTTTAGCAATTATTTTTAGCATTTTCTGTCAATATACTGTAATAGAATAAAGAAAGTGCTAAAATATTGCTGCTACGATTTAAAACAGTACGTGTGAATAGGGTATAATCCCTATTTACACTAATACCCTATTCACACTTACAGTTTTAAACCGTTTTTAGCAATTATTTTTAGCATTTTCTGTCAATATACTGTAATAGAATAAAGAAAGTGCTAAAAATATTGCTGCTAAAAACGATTTAAAACTGTACGTGTGAATAGGGTATTACAGTTTAATACCCTATTCACACTTACAGTTTAATACCCTATTCACACTTACAGTTTTATACCCTATTCACACTTACAGTTTTAAATCGTTTTTAGCAATTATTTTTAGCATTTTCTGTCAATATACTGTAATAGCATAAAGAAGGTGCTAAAAATATTGCTGCTAAAAACGATTTAAAACTGTACGTGTGAATAGGGTATTAAATCGTTTTTAGCAATTATTTTTAGCATTTTCTGTCAATATACTGTAATAGAATAAAGAAAGTGCTAAAAATATTGCTGCTAAAAACGATTTAAAACTGTACGTGTGAATAGGGTATTAAACCGTTTTTAGCAATTATTTGAAGCATTTTCTGTCAATATACTGTAATAGAATAAAGAAAGTGATAAAAATATTGCTGCTAAAAACGATTTAAAACTGTAAGTGTGAATAGGGTATTATACCCTATTCACACTTACAGTTTTAAACCGTTTTTAGCAATTATTTTAAGCATTTTCTGTCAATATACTGTAATAGAATAAAGAAAGTGCTAAAAATATTGCTGCTAAAAACGATTTAAAACTGAAAGTGCTAAAAATATTGCTGCCAAAAACGATTTAAAACTGTACGTGTGAATAGTGTATTAAACCTTTTTTAGCATTTTCTGTCCAATACTGTAATAGCATAAAGAAAGTGCTAAAAATATTGCTGCTAAAAACGATTTTATACCCTATTCACACGTACTGTTTTAAATCGTTTTTAGCACCAATATTTTTAGCACTTTCTTTAGTCTATTACAGTATATTGACAGAAAATGCTAAAAATAATTGCTAAAAACGGTTTAAAACTGTAAGTGTGAATAGGGTATAAAACTGTACGTGTGAATAGGGTATTACCCACACACCGTCAATATAATAGCATATTGTACATAATATTGCGTCGTCTGTAGGTACCTTTATACCGTTTTTAGCAACAATATTTTTAGCACTTTCTTTATTCTATTACAGTATATTGGCAGAAAATGTTACATAATTACCCCCCTGGGGGCTAATTATGTAACTTGATAATCGTCAATCGTCATCGTTAGCTCATTATTCTTTTACCATAAAATGACACTATATGGTAATGGAATAACGATGGAAACGATACGATTGACGACTATCAAGTTACAACATAATTACCCCCCTGTTATAAAAAAAAAAATATTGTTGCTAAAAACGGGTTTTAGCTGTACGTGTGAACAGGGTATTACAGCTACAAACGTTTTTAGGAACATTTTGTGTCAATATACTGTAATAGCATAAAGGAATTGCTAAAAATATATTTTTAAAAACCGTTTTTAGCTGTAATATTTATTATTATTTTTAAGCAACAATATTTTTAGCACTTTCTTTATTATAGTACAGTATATTGACAAAAAATTTAGCCCCCAGGGTATGATTCCCATATAAATAGGTATATTTTTTTTAACCAACCTGACTATGAAAAGCACTCCATTTAGGTATATCTTTAAAAAAGGGCTCCCGACCCTCTTTATTTCCAGCTGATCCGGTTATTATATGTACTGGTGCTTTTGGATTCCGATAAGGTTCGGACAATGAACCATTAAACACAGTGTAATTGTAAATGGGCCATAAACGTTCATAACAATGCTCATGTGCCCATATTTCTACATCGACGCCATAGTTATAGAAAAGTTCTTCTAATCCGAAACCACCCAAAATAGGTAAACCTTTTCTAACAACAGTATTATGATGCGAACAATCATCACCATTATCGTTACTACAATACATAGGACGATGACCATATGTTATAATCCAAGGGTGTTTAGCACGATTTTCAGGCTTGATAGCATTTTTTAAATCTTCTTCAAGCCATTTATATTGAAATACCAAAGGTTTTAAACCCAGTTGAAGATAATAATATACTTCTGTGGAAATACCAATAAAATGTACTGGTCCCAAATTGAAGCTATAAAATAAACTTTCTGTACCACCAGGCATACTAAAACGAGCTCTATAGTTGGAGAAATTACTATACCAAAGAAAAAAATAATAAAACAGAATTCAATTAAAGAGTTCAGAAGCTACTGACAAGGAAGGTGTCCACCGGGTTACTTTGAAACCTCAACCACTTGTCATTTTAAAAGTATATTAAATTGTTTTTTGCAGCTCAAAGTAATTTTTTGATTATCTGCAACTATGTAAAGTGCTTTGACAATTAAAGAGTTACCCTGTGGAGACTTCCCTATAGTGAGCATATAATGAAATTTAACTTACTAAGCTACTTCATGATTTCCTGGCACCACCATATAAGGTACATAAGCAGCTATTGTTTCAACTTGTCGCATAAATTCATCACCTACACTGGCATCTTGTGAATGCATATCATAAGCAAAGTCTCCAACATGTAATATCGCATCATACATTCCACGTTGTGTTTCTTCTTGTAAACGTGGCAATGATTGGGCATTTTCATTACCCATATCACCATAAATAGCTAAACTAGGTGACCAATTTCCATTTGACGGTGGTGTCTGAAACCAATATATAGCTGACCAACCCAATGGGCTACCACAATGATAAATATAACGTGTATTTTCAGTAAGATTTGCTAGGGATACCTTTAGAAAGAAACATTTTTTTTTGTACTTCAGGGATATTTTTATATTTTTACCGTTAACTTACCCTGTGTATATATTGAACTTTTTTAGCTTTACCACCATCAACAAACTTTGAAGGTCCTTTCCTATTTTCTTCTATATTTGTTAAGGCTTTCGTACCATATTTACATATAGACGATTTTGTATTATCACGTGTTGACCATGTTACAATAATATCGTGCACAGTTTCTTAGATTTTTTTTTAAATGTTATTGATAGGAAATTTTAAAAATAAAAAACAAATTAAAAATGAATATGTAAATTAATTAAAAAAAAAAAAAAAAACTTTAAATAAATCGGCATTGGATACCTCAAGTGAAAAATAAAAACGTTTTTGGGGGAGGGAGGTTGGATTGGCGATAAAAATACCTTTTTTCTACATATGGAGATAAAAAATCATTATATTTTTGTCAAAGTAATAACATTTTATCATTTAACTATTTTTTATATAATCCCTTCGGTCCAGGAGCAAATTGGCTCCGCTTTACTCTATATTGGTTAGTTTTTTAAGTTTTTTATGCAATGATTGAATAAGCCGTTTGATTTTTCAAATTGAATGAAAAGAAAATCGATTGCAAATAAAATGCTTTCGATTTTTAAAAGTCGAATGATAAAAAAATCGAATGCATTTGATTTTTGAAAGTGGAATGCATTGGATTTTTGAAAGTCGAATGAAAAATAAATCGAATGCAGTCGATATTTATAAATCGAATGAGTCTAAAGTGAATTCATTCAATTCGCTAAAATGTGATTGTGGAATGCAATCACTAAATTTTCATTCAGAATGCCAAATCGAAATAAGGAATGGAATCCTTCGAAGCTTCTATTGAATCTCGTTCGAACGAGATTTCGATCATATGTTTGTGTATAAAATGATACAGACCATATGATCGAAATCTCGTTCGAACGAGATTTCAACTCAGGGGGCTAATCACGTAAAACGAAAACGATAGACGATGCATAAACGACATCGAAATACATATAGTTTTGAAGGGAAATTTTTAAGTTTTTCTTTATTAAATTGTTAAAGAGTGTTGTCTAATCCAGAAATGTTAAAAAAAATTGGAAATATTTTGATTAGTTTCCCAGAAAAATTTTCTGTTCCCAATAATCGGTTCCAGAACGCATCATTTTACCCTGCAACCGATTATACTTAACATTCCGGAATCAATGATTTTTGTTTGAAATTGTCCCAAAAGTAATCGTTTTTTAGAGCAAGTTGTTTTTTTGAAAAATAATTTTACATAGAAAATTTTGTTGTGATTACCATAGAATACATTCAAGAATCTGTTGAACCAGGAATTTGTTCCAAAAAATTTTCCTGGGTTAGGAACAACAAGGCTCCAAAAACCGACGATAGTTAACTATCGTTTTACGTGATCACAGTCCAGTTGTGAATGGGCCTTCACACTGTATCATTTTATACACAACCATATGATCGAAATCTCGTTCGAACGAGATTTAACCTCAGGTGTGAATTGGGTATAAGTTGAAAATTAACCGATTTTGAATTTCTTGTCGATTTTAGAAAGAAGAAACCCAGCAAAATTTTCTGTTCCAAATAATCAGTTCCGAAACGCATCAAACTACCCTGCAACCGGTTCTCTTAACATTCCAGAATCAATAGTGGTATTCAGAGTCTTGCTTGCCAGCCCTGGCACTGGTGGTAAAAAGAGCACTTTTTAAATTTACTTTTCAAAATACATGTATTTTTTGAAAGAAGTACTCGTTTGCTACATTGCCAGGGCTGGCAACAAGACTCTGAATACCACTAATGATTTTTGTTTGAAATTGTCCCGAAAGCAATCGTTTTTTAGAGCAAGTAGTTTTTTTTGAAAAATAATTGTACATATAAAATTTTTTTGTGATTACCGTAGAATGTACACTGCGAATCACATCAATAAGGAATCGAGTTTTTCACTTTTTAATCGAATATATCTTTGTAACGAAGAAGCGGAAAAATATAAAAAAAATGTACTGATAGAGACCATTATCTAGCTAATAATATCAAATAATAACAATAATCAAAAGACTGAAAGAAGTCCTTTAAAAAAAAAAATTTCGGCAACATGTTAAAAAATTACCAGTTTTTTATGAATCACTTGAATAAGGAATTTTGTAATACAGACCAAGTAGGACCTGAATCCAATTTGTAATGAATAGCAATCCCTCAAAAAACAAAAACAAAACAGTTTTGTTTTGAATTTCAATAAAAATGGGACTTCCAAAGCACTTAGCTCTTCCGAAAAGGAAAAAGTACTGACTTTGAAGTTCAAAGTGTTAACGGTCGTTGAAATCGCGGAAATAACAGAGAGGAAAAAAACTGTTGTATGCAATTATATAAATAACATTCAGAACTATGGAAAAAACATGAATAGGCGAACTCAAATGGCAACAACTGAACGAGATCGACAAACATTTTAAGAATTCCCCCAAATTCTACGACGACATCTTTCAAAATTCTCAAATAAAGTGGCGTTAATGCGAGTATTTTTACAGTCCTTCGCGTTTAAAAGTCAAGTGAGTTCATAGCTCGTCGAAAATTATGCAAAAACTAATCGCTGAATGTCAAACGTAGTAAGCAGCGCCTTAACCTCTGCAGGAATACAATGACACGGTCAGAGAAATTTTTCAAAGTAATTTATTCCGAAGAAAAAAAAAAAATAATACCGTTGCATTAGACGGATACAATGGTTTTCGGTGATTTGAGACAATAAAAACCGTTTTTGCATAGCAGACAGATCATAGAAGGTGTTGTTATGGTATGGGGTGAGCTATTCTAGCTATTCTACTATTCTACTGTGGCATCATTACTGTTCCTTACGTAACCATCGATGCTTCTTAAGTTTGGAACTAAGGGGTGGGTTTTTTTTGCAATTTGCAACAGACTATGAACTCATTTAATTTTTAATCGTGATGGACTGTCAAAATACCCATTAAATCACCACTTTCTTTGATAATATTGCAACCTGTCAACTTGGAATTCGAGGGAATTCTTAAAATTTTTGTCGATTTCGTTCTTTTGTTGCCATTTTAGTTCGCCCATTCGTGTTTTTTCCATAGTTCTTAATGTTATTTAAATAATTGCCTTCAATAGGTTTGCCCCTATCTATTATTTTCGCGATTTCAACGGCCTTTAACACTTTGGACTTTAAATACAGTAATTTTTTCTTTTCGGAAGATCTAAGAGCTGTTGTGAGCCTCATTTTAATTGAAATTCGAAACAAAACTGTTTTGTTTTTATTGTTTAAGAAATTGCTATCCATAACAAATTGGATTCAGGTCCTACTTGGTCTGTATTAAAAAATTCCTTATTCAAGTGATTCATAAAAAACTAGTAATTTTTTAACACGTTGCCGAAAAATATTTTTTAAAGGACTTCTTTCAGTCTTTTGATTATTGTTATTATTTGACGTTATTAGCTAGATAATGGTCTCTATCAGTGCATTTTTTTATATTTTTCCGCTTATTCGTTACAAAGATATATTCGATTAAAAAGTGAAAAACTCGATTCCTTATTGATTTGATTCGCAGTGTATTTAAGAATCTATTGAAGCAGGAATTTGTTCAAAAAAATTTTCCTGGGGTGAACATAAAATTTAAGTAATATTGAGAAACTTTACATTTATTAAAAAAGTTTATTTATTTGTAAATAAACCCCAACTATGTTTTTTTTAAATCAAGTAGAGCTGCAAAACTATCGATGGTACTATCGATAGTATCGATGGTACTATCGATAGTATCGATAATTTTATTTTAAAAGGACTATCGATAGTTTGTACCCGACAGCGATACTATCGCCGAAAAAATATTAGCTTCAAAAATATTATCACTTGCTGAAAACTTAATCAAAAAGTGAACCGTTTTAAAAATCTTTATATCATTTTGGAATAATTCTACTTTTTGAAGCATTAATGCAATGATAGTAATCTCGTGTTAATGTTATTACGAAATTTAAGGTCCGAACGGAACAAGCACGGCATGGTGGAAGTTCGCCGTAGTGAGTTAAAATAGACTGGAATGGCAGTGAACGCCAAAAACTGTCATTTTTGTGTTCAGAAGTACCAAGTTGTAATGAAAAAAAACGTAATTTTACGCAAAATGTTACAATTCCTTAAAATATCCGATACTATCGATAGTATCGATAGTTTAAAAACAAACTATCGAAAATATCGAATGGGACGACTATCGATAGTTTTGCAGCTCTACTTTCAAGGTCACTATTTTAAAACAAAAGTTTCTGAGTTTATTTTTTGACCTTTAATGCTTATGAATTAAAAAAAAACCAAACATATTTTATAATTAATAGGCTTAAATCATTACTACTATTTATTAACCATTTAAACCAATGTGAATGTGTAAAATAAGCTGAAATTTGTTTAATTCAAATTAAACAAATTGGTATATATTTTATTTATGTATATACAATTTGAACGTTTAAGGTGTTTTGTGCTGCCCTATAAAATGTTGTCTAGTTTTTTAAAATGCATCAGGAATCAATTTAAGTTTTGGAATTTGTGCTCTCTATAATACTTCAATGTTTGCATAATTTTTATTATTCTAAATTAATTATATACTCCATGTTGATTTTTTATGATCCAAAAAGAATCAATAATATCACCATTTTTATCATCCGAAACTTGTTCGAAATAGATATGGGTACTGTTATAAGCCTTAAGACGGGTATAACCATAATCCTAAAATATAGAAATAGATATAAGAAAAATATGTAAATATTTTCTTTTTGTTTATATACTACTAACTTGGCTATGAAAAGCACTCCACTCTGGAATATTTTTAACAAATGGTTCACGACCTTCCTTACAGCCTGCTGAACCGGTGACTAGATGTACAGGTGCTTTTGGATTAAGATATGGTTCTTGGTAAGAGCCGTTCAATACTTTGTAGTTATAAATTGGCCACAAACGTTCATAGGAATGCTCATGAGCCCAAATTTCTACATCGACGCCAAATCTATAAAAAAGTTCTTCTAAACCAAACATATGCAGAAAAGGCCACCCAACCCGTGTTAGAGTCTCCGAATGTGTACAATCATTATCATTTTCATTGCTACAATACATTGGACGATGACCATAAACAATAATCCATGGTCGTTTGATACGATTTTCTGGCTTAGTAGCTTCTTCTAAATCTTTTTCAAGCCAAGAATATTGAAAAACTAACGTTTTCAAACCATAATTTAAAAAATAATACATTTCTGTTGATATGCCTATAAAATGTACTGGACCCAAGTTGAAACTATAAAATAAATTTTCGGTTCCGCCTGGCATACTAAAACGGGCTCTATAATTTGAAAAATTACTAAAAAAAAAGAGCCAAAAAGAAATAACGGTAAACATTTTAAAGATTCTTATAAATTACTTACTATTTTTCTTCATGATTTCCTGGTACTACCATATATGGCAGATACGCTGCTACGCTTTCAATTTGTCGCATAAATTCATCTCCTACCCGAGCATTATCTGTGTTCATATCGTATGCAAAGTCACCAACATGTATGATGGCATCATACATGCCATTTTGTGTATCTTGTTGTAAACGAGCTAACGACTGAGCATTTTCGTTGCCCATATCACCAAACATGGCAATACTTGGAGACCAATTGTCACCCTTTGGTACTGTATGAAATTCAAATTTTGCCGACCAACCGAAACTACTACCACAGTGGTAAACATATTTGGAATATGGTTTTAAATTTATTAACTTAACCTGATTTTAAAAAATAGAAAAAATAAACAAAATTGAATTAAGAAAACAATAACATGCCCGCTACTTTAAACCTTTTCCAATTGTTATTTAGAATTTTTAATCTGACTTTAAATTTATTTTTTTTAATTTCTGAATTTCAATAAAAAAAATTCTGAATTTTGATTGATGAAAATACATTAAAACAATTATGTCAATTAGCAAATTTAATATAAGCTGAATTTCAATTTGAAATGTTTCGAAATATGTGTATTACACTGTGCTACTAAATAAACAAAATTTAGTTTGTGTATCACGTAAAGTATATAACAAAAGTGTACACTTAACTTGCCAGGCACCATCAAATTTTAAAGTTATTGTCAAGAAACGTTTTTTTTTTGTTTTTACTTCTCTCACCAAAACACATGTAATACCCTATTCACACTTGCAGTTTTAAACCGTTTTTAGCAATTATTTTTAGCATTTTCTGTCAATATACTGTAATAGCATAAAGAAAGTGCTAAAAATATTAATGCTAAAAACGGTTTAAAACTGTAAGTGTGAATAGGGTATAACTCAGAAACTTTTCAACCGGTTTACAATTGTTTTAACTGTTTTTGATAGAAGAAGAATATCTAATGTCTAACGGCCGTATTCAAAATGAACAAGTAAGAGTGTTAAATTCGGCTGTGCCGAATCGTTTATACCCTCCAACATGCAAAAAAATAAAAAAAAAAAATCAGGGGCGTTTTATTTTTTTTTTTTTTGTGGGGGGGGGGCAAATTTCTTTTTGAATATGTGTTTAAAAATTTATTCTTATGCTTTTTGCACTAAAGAAATAAAAGTTTGTCATAAATTACGCTATTCAACTGTAGCGTAAAATCTGTGCTGCTGTATGGTTGCACTACATGGAGCCTTACAAAACTGGCCATGAAGAAAATACAAACTTTCGTGAATCGGTGTCTGAGACAGATTTTACGTATATACTGGCCAAATTGGGTATCAAATGAAGCCCTTTGGAATATGGCAGATTGTTGTCCCATCGAATTTGATATTAAGAAACGTAAATGGACATGAATCGGCCATATTCTCAGGCGACCAGCAAATGATATTGCCAGAGCTGCACTTGAGTGGAACCCTCAAGGTCAACGACATCCAGGCCGACCACGTAATACATGGATCCGGTGCATACGAAATGAACACGAATCAGCTCAAAAAACATGGAACGAAATTAAGCTACTTGCCAGAGATCGTAATAAATGGAGAGAATTTGTTGACGCCCTATGTTCTTCGTGAACATTTTATTTAAGTATTTTATTCTACAATTTGTATTTATATTATATTTAATTAAATAAAGGACATATATATATATATATAATTAAAAAGATTATTTTATTCCACGCCCATAAAAGGGGGGGCGAACCGAAAAAAAACGACATTTTCTAATTCTCAGCTTCCAAATGCAGAGCTGTGAACTTCTTGCAGCATAAAAATGTTGCATTTGTTAAACAAAAACACAAAAAATCATGTAAAAAATTATATTTTTCAGAGGTTGGTTTAGTTCTTCAAAGGGGGACTTTTTTCCCCTGGCCCGATTTTGCTAATTTAGGAACTTAGCCTGCCTGGGAACATAAGACATATTCGTGCCAAACGTCGGGAGTCTAACTCTTTTTTTTTAGACTGTATCGTGCTTTTCGCCTTCTGCTGATGTTCCATTGACAGATTTTTTGCAGAAGTCTTGGTTTAACCTTTCGTACATGTATATTGAGAATAAAAGTTCCGCAGAAGTTATATTTTCTACATTATTTTAAAAGTTTTAAGGGAAAAACCACAATAAAATTAAATGTTGCTTATCGAGTTTTACAATAAGCCCTTCATATACTTTATGGGGTCCTAGACCGATATTTTGATGCGTTACACACGGAATGACAAAGTGAGTATACAACCATACTATAGTTGGAGGGTATAAAAAGGAGTGCCTAACATCGAGTGTCTAACTTTCTATATTCTCCATTTTCAATCAGGGAAAGTAAGGCTCTCGATGGAAGTCAATCATTTTATCATTATAATGAAGATTAAAGAACAATAACATCAGACACTCAATGTTAGGTACTCGTTTTCATTTTGAATGCGGCCGTAATTTTTGTTACTTTTTAACTTTTTCGAGTTTATTAATTTTTTTCTGAAAAAGTTTATTTAACAACCTACCGACATTTTTATAAAAAGACAATTTCATTCTGAGTATAATAAGGGTTATTCTGATAAAATAGGCTAAAAATGTATCAAGTTATATTGTAGGGTGTCTAACAAGGCAATCAACACTATTTGAAATGTATATTACTTTTTTTGTAGCACAGTGTTATTATTCTGAATATATTATTGATTTTCCGAATTTAAACTACGATTTTTTAATTTCCGTCAACAATTTGAATAATTACAATTGGATTAGGTAGTTGTATCTTTTTTTTAATTACCCTATGTATAAATTGAGTTCTAAGCTTGTCCCCACCATCTATAAATTTTTCTCTTGTTCCTAGAGTTTTGAAGGTGAATTTATTATTTTCCCCGTACTCTACTATTGTTTCTTCAGTGTCATTGCGTGTTGACCAAGTTACTACAATATCATGGGGGCTTTCTGTAATTCAAAATCATTTGTTTTGTTTTATTTAGTTTTTTTTTTTTAAATAAATATAAACGAAATAAACAAACATATTAATTGAAACAAAAGAAAAAATAATAAAGATTATCTAGTTGTTATTGTTTTCTTATCAATATTTTGCTTTTAATGTTTCCTATTAAACTAATTTCAATTATCACTTTGCATTGACTTTTTAATTTTTAAAATAAAAAAATGTAGGACAAATAGAATAGAGTGCTGGGAATAAAGAACTCATTTCGTTGTAATACCTCGAAATATTGTTCTAGGACTCAATGAAATATATATTAGCGTCCAACCTGAATTAAATTACGTCGCGTAAGGCGTAACGCCCAATAATTTTTTGTTTCTAATATTTAAATGTGAGTTACCTAAATCAAACGGACGTAAAAATTTCAAATTTGATGTGTTTGTTTTTTTTTACGTCTTGCGCTTCGCATTTGATTCTGGTTCGACCCTTATAGGTATTCTTGCTGACAGCCCTGGCAATGTAGAAAAAGAGTATTTTATTCAAAAAATCATGTGTTTTGAAAGGCAAATTGAAATAGTGCTCTTTTACCTCCAGTACTAGGTCTGGCAAGTAAGACTCTGAATTAGAGATGGGCGCGTGAGTGGATTTTGACTCACACTCACTCACGCTCACGCTCACGCAAAAAATTATCGAATCACTCACTAATCACTCACGCAATTTTTTTATTTACTCACGCTCACACACTATTCACGTGAGTAATAAAAAACTTACTCACGCTCACGTGTGACTCACGCCAAATTCAATCACGCTCACGCGTGAGTCACGCAAAATCTACTCACGCAATAAAATTTTCTTACCAAACAAAAAACAAACTTAAAAAAAAAAAATTTTTACAAAAAAATAAAAAAAAATTGGGCAAATCCAAAAATCTAATCACGCAAACTCACGCAAAAAATAAATGACTCACTCACTAATCACTCACTCAGATTTTTTTCCGCTCACGCTCACTCACAATCACGTGATTGAAATGAAAATCACTCACACATCACGCGTGATTCACGTGAATCACGCAAATTACGTGACCAGCGCCCATCTCTACTCTGAATACCACTATTATATATGTAAGTGATCCCAAACGATTTTATCATGATCTAGCTATGTCTGTGCGCCTGTCTGACTGTTGAAAACATGCTAACTATTGAATGGCATTCAAAAATATTTTATACATATTCAAAAAAAGTTTTCACTCAAAATAATTTTTACACTCAAAAAAACGTTTTATTCTTATTCAAAAATACTCAAAATAAAACTTTTCTAGTCAAATATTTTTAATACATTCTTAACGTTAAAAAAATTACAATAGTGGTATTCAGAGCCTTACTTGCCAGCCCTGGCACTGGTGGTAAAAGAGCACTTTTTAAAATTACTTTTCAAAATACATGTATTTTTTGAAAGAAGTACTCTTTTGCTATATTGCCAGGGCTGGCAACAAGACTCTGAATACCTCTAATCACTTGAAAAAAAATTTTGAGCCCATATAAAAATGCTTTGGGAATTTATGAACTCGGTCAAGTCGAATTTAACCATTTTTACTTATATTTTATGAATACATGTCCTAACTCGATTTTCAATTGCTTAATGTTCAAACGAACACCACGACCGAAAAACGGTGCTTTTGTTTAGATCGGACATGTATTCCACAATCGGTTCTTTGCAACCGAAAATTTTGCTGGGATGTGTACTAGGGATATAACCATTTGCGTTTTCTTGCAAATATCAAAAAGGACCTATCATATTTAGAAAGTACATGAAAAATCAAGAAGAAATGTGTGTTCTTTTTTTCGTGAATGCTAAAAAAGGTTCGGCACCGATCGCGATGAAGCTTTCGCTAATATTTTTTTTTATTCGGAAAACCCGTATTTCTAGTGTCGAAAACCATTTTATAAATTTGTTATTGTTTTATTTTTGTTGTAAAACGACAAAAAGCCAAAAAACGGTGGATGGGAAGGAGTCCCACCATAAAACATAAAAAATGTAAATTTATGGTGTTTTAGAAATTGCAATCGGTGCCGAAGGTTTTTGGACCAAAATGTCCCCGGATAACGTTTTTTGTTATCAGTATAAAATTGCCCATACGATTATGATAGGTTCCTATTTTGGTTATATCCCTAATGTGTACATTACATGCATAAGGACAAGCCTCGGAGCAATTCTATATGTAGTCCCCATACAAACCACCCTCCCGATATCCTTATAAATTTTTCAAAATTCATAAAAAATGAAAATATTTGATTATTATTTTGTTTGTTGGTGGTTAACGTGTACTTTGGTAACCAAATCTAATTATGATTGGAACATTTTCGGACCCAGTCCCCATATACAAATTTCGCCCCATATTTAGTTAAATATCCGATCGGATTAAATATGGTACCATTAGAAAGGTAATTTTAATACCATTTAGTCTAAATATGTATATGGAAGGTATAACTAAAATACATCATTATAAATATAAGGTCTGTTTGTTTACTTTTTTTGTAGTAAAAGTAGTAAAAGAGATTTTTTTTAAATTTTACTCAATATGTCGAAAACCCAAAAAAAAGTAAAAAAACGGAAAGTAGTAAAAATAGTAAAATTTATTTATCATTCAAATCTTCAAAATATATTTTAAAATTTTATTTTGAAGACATTTTTAGAATCTATACATAAAAGTAGAAGAAATTTTCTATAAACGCTAAAAATCACATTTAATCCACTTGGTAAAAGTTCATGTCGATGAATTTCCTATGTTTCATTTATTAGATAAATATACAAAAATAAAAAAAACATAAAAAATTGTGTTTTTTTGGAGTTGTCTTAGTTTTTAAAGGTGGAACTTCCAACTGATCTGATCCCATGAGACATAAAGGTGGAACTTTCAACTGCTCCGATTTTATCCATCTCCGAACTTAACTCAGATTCTGATACATATTTTGTAAAGAAAAAGTCTCAGATTCTGAGACATTTTTTCTATAGAAAAAGTCTCAGATTCTAAGACATATTTTCTATAAAAAAAAGGTCTCAGAATCTGAGAATTTTTCTATAGAAAAAATCTTATAATCTGAGACATTTTTTCTATAGAAAAATTCTCAGATTCTGAGACATTTTTTCTATAGAAAAATTCTCAGATTCTGAGACATTTTTTCTATTGAAAAATTCTCAGATTCTGAGACATTTTTTCTATAGAAAAATTCTCAGATTCTGAGACATTTTTTCTATAGAAAAATTCTCAGATTCTGAGACATTTTTTCTATACAAAAAGTCTCAGATTTTGAGACATTTTTGCTATAGAAAAAGCCACAGATTCTGAAACATTTTCCTGTAGATAAAGTCTCAGATTCTGAGCCATTTTTTCGTGCCAGCTTGAGGGTAGCACTTTTTTTACTGTATCAAGTCTTCCGCAGACGGAAAGACGGTTATCGTTGCACATGGAATGACGAAGTGGGTATATACCCTCATACTGTGGTTGGAGCATATAAAATTGGGGTTTTCTAGAACTATTTTGGTTCTTCAAGGGAAATCTTTCCGATTTTGCCCATTTATAAACAAAGCTTTTCCAGTAATATATGTATGACATACCATATTTGTTCCTTCAGCGGTCTAGCCATTGGCTTGGACTTATTCATGGTGTCTACAAACGGACGGACATCGCTAGCCGGTCTAAAGATTTTCCTGTTAATTATGCACATGTATCCGACTGCATATTTATTTGGATTTATTGTTGTTTTCAAAATATTTTTTTTATATGTAAATATAAAAATTTGTCAATAATTTTTTTTGACATAATCTCCATACTTACGCATTGAAATATTTCCGGTAAATTGTAGTAAAATAAAGTAAAAGAGAAATAAATTTTCTCTTAAATTGATTACTATATTTACTATTTTTATGTGTACTCGAACGGTTTTTGAGCAAAAGTAGTAAATTGAGTAAAAAATAGTAACTTGTAGTAAGTAAACAAACAAAGCTATAATAAACTTTGAACCCTAATAATTTCATTGCTAGAATAGCTACAGGGTCGAGCTGGTTCCAAATGAATGTTTGCTTGGCTTTTATACTATGTAAACAAACTATAGTACTATATATCGAGGGCGGAAATGAAATTAACTTTTTAACGGTTCCATATTTAACCTGATTGGATAATTACATACAATCGGTGAAATAATCGATTTCGTTTTAAACTTTAAAGAGATATACAGTGAGCGTCAAAAGAAAGTGTACAAGTCTAAAATATATGTAATTCCTTAACGAAAAAGTTGACAATAAATCACCTTATTATTATCAATAGACTATCATTTAAAAACATGATATAAAGGAAATTTTCCAAGCTTTAATTTAAGCTTGATAGCGTCCAGATTAAGCAAATATTAAATGAGATTCAAGAAATTAAAATTTCTGTAGACATTTTTTAGGAAAATTTTAAAAAATATTTCTAAGTTGATTTTTTTTCAAGTTCAAACATTAAGAATTTAAAAAATAGTACAATGGTTTAAATTCAGTTATCAACTCATTTTTCCAATTACCCAAACAAAAACCAAAATTTTTTTAATGCTGTAAAAAAATATGCATTTTTTTGACCTCCAATTCTTTTGACCACCAATTTTTTGTAAACAAAGAAAATTTTTAATTATTTTCATATCTGTTTACTATACACTTAGATGTACTTAAATAAGCAAACAATGAAATCTTTTCTTTGTTTACAAAAAATTGGTGGTCAAAAGAGTTGGAGGTCAAAAAAATGCATATTTTTTTATTGCATTTAAAAAATTTTTATTTTTGATTGGGTCGTTAGAAAAATGAGTTGATAACTGAATTTAAACTATTGTACCATTTGTTAAATTTTTAATGTTTGAACTTGCAACACATAAAATTAGAAATATTTTTTACAAATTTTTTGAAAAACATCTACAAAAATTTTCAATTTCCAGCGCGACCCCCGTATCTCATTTAATATTTGCTCAATCTGGACTCTATTAAGCTTAAATTAAAGCTTGGAAAATTTCCATTATAGCATGTTTTTAAATGATAGTCGATTGATAATAATAAGGGGTTTTATTGTCTTCTTTGTCGTTAACGAATTTTATCAATCTAAGACCTGTACACTTTCTTTTGACGCTCACAGTACATATCTTGCAAAATGTATGCAACTATGAAGTTTGTAATCCTTCAGTCCTGACGAGGGACCCTACGCAGAAAAGTTTTACTAAGGCCTCTGTTCTGTCTTTCACAACTTTTTAATACACATGAAAATATCCGAATGACATGAAATCATGTTTATTCTTTTTTTGATCACGTTTTCATTCGAAGTTTAAATCAAATAATTAAAATTTATAAAATTACAAGGAAAAATGTGCATTCGTTTTACTTCCACCAAATTTTATTTACGTGAAACAAAACGAAAAAAAATTTCGGATGTGAAATCTAGAACACCAAAAAAATTCGGAAATTTTCATTTTCACTTTTTTTATGTGAATTACTTTTTTTGGAACAGCGGCCTAAGTTTTGCCGTTTGGGCTGAATCATGAGAAGTCTATCTTTTATTTGCGTATCCACACATTGGTATAGCGGTTTTGTGGGGTATCCTGTCCACAGGGGTCTAAGTGGGGAGTTTGTAATACCTAGCTGAAGCCCGGCTACGCAGAAATATTTTATTTATTTAATCAGTTTTGTACTACAAAGCCTTCCAGGCCAAATATACTCGTTTTACATAAGGTTACCTTACTACAATCAACTAATATAGTAATAATAATAATAGTTTTTGATCGCATGATCAATTATTTTTATTTATTCTTTCTATTTGTTTACAACTCATTTTTTAATAAATTCCACCTAACCGAGAACTGGTATCAATGACCGTCGTCTCGTTGTAGCGAAAAAAACCAAGGGTTCTGGTGGGAATCGAACCCACGACCCCCACGTTGAAAGGCTAGCACGCTACCAACTAGCCTACGGGGGCCCCCTACAATCAACTATTTTTTACTAATTTTACTACAGTTGGAAATTTTCAATACAAAAAGTAAACAAAACTTTCCATGGACAACTGCAGTTGTAGTAAAAAAATAGTAAGAAATTTGGGTAATCGAATGGACCTATAGTAATAATAAAAAACTGAGTTCTTAAAACTAAAAAACTAAAAAAAAAATATTAAATAAAATTACAAATTAGTGCCCCCCATTTCCCGGTTCTCGGTATTCCCGGGAATACCGGTATTCCCGGTTCTGGTACCGGTTTCCCGGTTCTAGATATATTCCCGGGAATACCGGTATTCCCGGTTCTGATCCTTTTACCGGTTCTCAAAAAACAAAAAAAAAAAAAATACCATACCATAAAATATTAAGATTACACCATTTAATCAGTATTTGAGAAATATTTAGTTGTGTTTGTAAAATTATTTAAAAATCAATTAATTTTTTTTCTTTAAATTCATAAAAAATAGGAAATGGTGTTTTTCACATGTTTTGTATTATTTTTTGGTAAAAGCGAAGAATATATTGTAATTTTACAAAATTTTACAAAATATACATACCGGTAGTGCCGGGAATACCGTCAGAACCGGAACCGGGAATACCGGTATTCCCGGGAATACCGGGAATAATTCAAGAACCGGGAAACCGGTTCCATTTCCCGGTAATACCGAGAACCGGGAATACCGGTATTCCCGGTACTACGGTACTGACCGTAGGCACTATTACAAATCATATTTGGCTCCCCAGCAATAAAGTGTAAAAATAATATTTTATATTTAAATTGAGTACCCCCACATACCAGAAACCCCTGAACTTAGAGCGGCCTAGAACCACAAAACCCCCTTAACTATAATTTTGATTTATTATCTTTTTTATTCTAAAGGGGCGGCTTATATATATCGTTGGGCTATATTCAATTTGAGCTATCTGCTATGTTATAAGCCTGCAGATAGCTCAAATTGAATATAGTTTAACGATATATTTTTTTAATTTTGTGTACCCCGAAAACTGCACTGTTACCCTACTTTTTTTGCAATCAAGGCTCCTCTCAATTTTTAATATGGAGTTTTAATTTTTAAGTCAGGAGAGGGGCCTATTTTTTGTGTGCAATTGCAGGTAAATCAAAATTGCTAAAAGTAACACAATAAAAAACATAAAAATAAATAAAACTTACCACCAAATGATAAATGAACTTGTTCAGGTTGATAATGCACTATATCCAAATCATTTATATCGTTTTTTAAATCTCCATTTAAAACTTTTTGTGCTAAAACTGCGTCGTTTAAAATGCAGAACAATCCACAAATTAGTAATAACATACGCATTTTGTTTATAGGTCTAACATTTACAAATAACACAATAAAATAAATCCAAAAGTTTGCAACTATAGAATTCGTGATTAATTATTTAATTTCTTTGTTTTTAAATAGGCAAACTCTTTTTAAATAAAAATGCAAGTGAATCAATTCGACCACTGTTGCCAATTTGGTGTTTTTCCCGCTAAAACTAGCGTTTTTATTTTGCGTCTAGCGGGAAAAAAAGTGATTTAGCGGGCAGCGGGAAATCTAGCGATTTTTACCAGCCACAAGTTAACAATAACAAAAAATGAATGTGCCTTTATTTCTCTTCTCTACAAAATGAAACCAATTCCATAAAGATCCGCGGGTGGCACTAGGGAGACTTCCCCGGGTGACTTCCCTTGGCCAAACATGCACAGCTTTTCATCATATTGAGTGAAGTATCAAAATTTAAGGACATTTTTGTTAAAAAGTCAAAAAATATTAACTTTTTTGGCACGTTGTTAGCACCAAGAGTAGGTCTTTAAAATACCTTTTAATTTGGGACGCTAAAAAAATACGTATCCAAATTTCGTGAAGATTGGAGACCTCCGTTGTAAGTCTAATTAAACTCTTGCTTGTTTTTCCTACATAAATAATTGTTTTTATTATTCGGATTCGGTTTTGGCTGTATAGTAACAATTTTACCGAATATTTGGTATGGCCAAAACAGGTGTATTCGATTTTTGACTTGCTATTAGAGATGGGCGCGTGAGTGAATTTTTACTCGCGCATGAAATCAAAAAAAAATCATGAAATCAAAATATTGCTCACACACGATCACGCACGAAATTGTTTTTCTGCTCACGTTCACGCACTCTCACGTAAGTAACTAATATTTTTCTCATGCTCACGAAGACTCACGAAATTTAAATTAACAAATTTTTATTTTACTGTTTTCGATTTCTTTTACAAAAAGTATTTAATTTCCTTAAAACAATTATAAAAATTTATTTAAATCACAATTTTGTATTAATTACCCATTAAATTCCATATAATCACGATTTTTTTACTTGTTTTCTGCACGCAAAAAAAAACTTGTGTCGGAGTGAGCAAAAATCTGGCATAATTTTACCAAAAATATGCTAAAACTACAACCGACGAAGTAGTTTTCGTAATTTAGCCAAAACACTTATGTAAAAAATTTTGAAGAAAATGCTAACGCTATTTAAGCAAAAACTTGGTAAAATATACCAAAAGAAATATGGTGAAATATACCAAAATTATTTGAAAAGCTGACTAAAAATAATGCTAAAAATTACCACATTTATGCTAAAATAAATTTTCAATAAATTTTTGTAAAAATTTGTATATTTGTTGAATTTAAAATTTTCACAGAATAAATCCATATTAATATAATAAATGTTGTGTAGGATTTAATTTACCACCGACCAACTGACCCTTTTTGTACAATTTTCTCGAGTGACTGCTGCCTACGCTTCTTCTTGAAGTAAAGGATCCGCTATAGCTTCACGAATTTATTTAAAAGCATCCTGTAAAAATAGAAAATTATTACAAAACATAAATTTTTAATTTAAAAAATTGGTTAACCCCATTGGTCTCTTGGTAAGGAGGAACACTTACTTTGTCATTCCATTTGTAACTCATCAAAACAGGTATGGACTCCCTTGGCTTTGGGTTTTTAGGTTTTAATGTTATAACTAAAGGCAGGATTGGTGTCCACGCTCTTTATTGTAGTGAAGGATTCTCCATAGCTTCAAAAATTTATTAAGCAGTACCCTGTAAAAATATAAAATTATTACCAAACACTAATTTTTAACTAAAAATCTATTAAACCTTATAGGTGTCTTCGGAATGCGGGTATACTCACTTTATCATTCCATTTGTTATTCATCGAAACACGTCTGGGACTCCATTGGTTTTTCTTATTGAATGGTGTTTTAAGTGATGAAAGCAAAGTTAACTTTAACATTATTTTATCTTACATTTATTTATCTTTTAGAAAACTAATTATTTATGTATTAATTTATTTTTATTTTATATATCAATTTCCTTTTTACGTTTTTATAACACAAAAAATAAACGAACAACGCACGCACACAAAAATGCAAAATGAAAATGGCGGTCTGTATTTGTTTTGTTTTTTTGTTGTTTTCTTTCGATAAATTTTTGTGCAGGTAATTTGCGTTATTGAGCAAGCTACTTGGTTATTTTACATAAAAAATGAATTATGTTACTTTAACATCGACAAGCATAATATTAGCAAAAATTTGGTAAAAAATTTTTTTTGGTATGAAAAAAGTTTTACCAAGTAGGATTGCTCAATCTTACACAGATTTTTTTTTTGCGTGTGTTTCAAACAGCACAAAACTATCAAAGTCACGAAACAAAAGTTACTCACGCACGCTCACGTACGAAAATATTTTTTCTAATCAAGCGCACTCACGATCACGTGAGTAAAATCAAATTTCACTCACGATCACGCGTGAATCACGATAAATTCATGTCACGCTCTCATCTCTACTTACTATGTTAAAAAAACTCTCGATTTATAGCATTTTTATAACATTATTTAAAAAAAAAAAGTTATATTTTTCAAAAAACCGTTACATTTCAAATTTCATGACATTTAGCTATTAAATAGCTAAATTTATTTTCTGTTTTTGAATCTGGTGTTTTCTGGAGATTTTTTTTCCTGATTTAGCGGGTTTTTGTCAAAAAAAGTTGGCATCAGTGAATTCGACACAAGAGAATGAAAAAAAAAAAATACACAAACAGCTGGTTTTGTCAGTGTTGCCAGTAGATTTTATTGAAAGTACCTACACGCAAAAAAAAAATCTGCGTCAGATTGAGCAATCCTACTTGGTAAAATTTTGTTCATACACTCAAAAAAAAATCTGTGTCAGATTGAAAATTTTTTTAACAAATTTTTGCTAAGATTATGCTTGTCGATTTAAAAGTAACATAATTAGTATTTTATGTAAAATAGCCAAGTAGCTTGCACAATAACGCAAATTACTTGCACAAAAATTTATCGAAAGAAAACAACAAAAAAAACATATACAGACCGCCATTTTCATTTTGTATTTTTGTGTTCGTGCTTCGTTCATTTTTTGTCTTATAAAAACGTAAAAAGGAAATTGATAAATAAAATTAAAATAAATTAATAAATAAAAATAAATAATTAGTTTTTTAAAAGATAAATAAATGTAAGATAAAAAAGTGTTAAAGTTAATTTTGCTGTCATAACTTAAAACACCATTCATTTAGCAAAACCAATGGAGTCCCAGACGTTTGTTTCAATGAATTACAAATGGAATGATTAAGTGAGTATACCCCTATTCCGAAGACACCAATAAGGTTTAATAGATTTATAGTTAAAAATTAGTGTTTGGTAATAATTTTCTATTTTTACAGGTGAAGCTATGGCGAATCCTTCACTACAATAAAAAGCGTTGGCACCATTCCTCCCTTTAGTCATAAAATTAAAACCTAAAAACTCATTTATATAGCAAAGCCAATGGAGTCCAGACCTGTTTTGATGAGTTACAAATGGAATCACAAAGTAAGTGTTCCTCCTAACCAAAAGACCAATGGGATTTACTAGTTTTTTAAATTAAAAATTTATGTTTTGTAATAATTTTCTATTTTTACAGGATGCTTTTAAATAAATTCGCGAAGCTATAGCGGATACTTCACTTCAAGAAAAAGCGTACACTCATAGAAATATCTTAGTAGAAAAATTAGTAAACCCATTGTAGATCAAGTTTTACAGAATATTGCCGTATTCAACAAAAATTAATGTTGATATCGTTGAATAATCAGTAAAGTTGAATCAACTTTTTACAACGCCTATACAGAATTCAATAGATAAAACCAAAAAAGAAAAAACAACCCTGTTCGTTCATTTTTGTATTATCAAGTTGGTAGCAATGCATTGCAATGTGAAATTTGTTTGTCTCTTATAAAATCATTTTATGTGTTTGTTTCTTATAAAAATATTTAATATTATAAAAATAAATAAAAATAGGATCTGATGATCAGATTCTGATCTGTAAATATTTGGTAAGTAATAAAATACATTGGTTACTCTATGTATTCCTACTATATTATATTTTTGTTTTTTTGTTTTTTTAAGGTTTTTGATTTGGTGTCATTAGAAAGCTGGAGAATGGCTTACGAGTGCATAACATAAATAAACGAAGTGTGTGTGGAAATCTCGTGCAGCTTAAAAAGCCGGTGATAATTCTAAAAAATATTGTGATTTTTACTTAATAAAAGAATATTAACAAATAACAACAAGTTTTTTTTATTAATAAAATTTCTTATATCAACAAAAATATGAGTTAAGTTTACAAAAAATACGAGTTGATTTACAAAAAAACGAGTTGATCAACTTTTACAAAAACTGACAATAATTTTTATTGAAATCAACATAAATATTTGTAGGGTCAAAATCAACAATGATTTCTGTTGAATTTACAGCGATTTTCTTTGGGAATACAATGATTTTTGGTTGAGTGTAGGCAGCAGCAAAGATTAACAAGATCTCTAAAGCCACGTTCACACTACAAGAACTTACCATGGTAAGTTGAGATGATTTTGCAATTTTTCTTTATGCTAGTACAATTTGAGATGATTTTGTAAATCACTATGTGATTTTGTTCAAAGGAAAATCACATAGTGATTTTAAAATCACGCAAGTCTGTATACAGTATAACGCCAAAATATACAACAACAAAAACATCAAAATGCACCTCTGATTACAACATAAAACATAAACAAATCCGCCATCTTGGTACAGCTGTGCGAGAGGGACAACTATATGAAGACGTCAAATTCTTTTCATTCACTCAATTCTGCCAAATAGAGGAATAAAGAAGAATAAACAAAAAACAAAAGAAAATGCATAGCAAGCAGCATCATAAAAAAATAAATCGACACAAAAAACAAAATAATTTGTTTGTAATAATAAATACATTTTATTTAGTTTATATTTAAAGATATACAATAAATACATCTTTTCTATGAAAAATTCTCAGACATTTTTGAGGAAGTTTAGGCCGTCCTAGTTTTCACATCCCCCGGCTTTGGACCAGCTGACGCCCGATTCGCGTATGTACACTACAATGTCTATAAATTATATGAAAATCAGCCTTATTAAAATGATCGAGTCAAAATGACGCCACCTCCCGGACTATATAGGATCCAAATGTATGACCGACCCCCATTAACTTTTACTGCTTAATATTTTTTCCAACCATACCTAACCCCTATCTCTCCAAATGTATGACCGACCCCCACTAACTTTTACTGCTTAATATTTTTTCCAACCATACCTAAGCCCTATCTGCACTTCCTAAAGGAACTCCCACTCAGAAGTAAATTTTTTTTTAAAATTTACTTTTACCGCTCCAACTGTCCCAAAAGTGCTTTTAGAGGATCCAAATGTATGACCGACCCCCATTAACTTTTACTGCTTAATATTTTTTCCAACCATACCTAACCCCTATCTCCACTTCCTAAGGGAACTCCCACTCAGAAGTAAATTTTGTTTTAAAATGTTTAAAAAAAATTTACTTCCACCGCTCCAACTGTCCTAAAAGTGCTTCTAGAGGATCCAAATGTATGACCGACCCCCATTTACTTTTACAGCTCAATATTTTTTCCAACCATACCTAAGCCCTATCTGCACTTCCTAAAGGAACTCCCACTCAGAAGTGATTTTTTTTTTACAATTTACTTTTACCGCTCCAACTGTCCCAAAAGTGCTTCGAGAGGATCCAAATGTATGACCGACCCCCACTAACTTTTACTGCTTAATATTTTTTCCAACCATACCTAAGCCCTATCTGCACTTCCTAAAGGAACTCCCACTCAGAAGTAAATTTTTTTTTTTAAATTTACTTTTACCGCTCCAACTGTCCCAAAAGTGCTTTTAGAGGATCCAAATGTATGACCGACCCCCATTAACTTTTACTGCTTAATATTTTTTCCAACCATACCTAACTCCTATCTCCATTTCCTAAGGGAACTCCCACTCAAAAGTACATTTTTTTTTTAAAAAATTTACTTCCACCGCCCAACTGTCCTAAAAGTGCTTTTAGAGGATCCAAATGTATGACCGACCCCCATTAACTTTTCCCGCTCAAAATTTTTTTCAACGATACCTAAGCCCTATCTCCACTTTCTAAAGGAACTCCCATTCAGAAGTATTTTTTTTTTTAAATTTACTTCCACCGCTCCAACTGTCCTAAAAGTGCTTCTAGAGGATCCAAATGTATGACCGACCCCCACTAACTTTTACCGCTCAACATTTTTTCCAACCATACCTGAGCGCTATCTCCACTTCCTAAAGGAACTCCCACTCGGAAGCAGTTTTTGTTTAAATATTTACTTCTACCGCTCCAACTGTCCTAAAAGTGCTTCTAGAGGATCCAAATGTATGACCGACCACCACTAACTGTTACCGCTCAACATTTTTTCCAACCATACCTGAGCCTTATCTCCACTTCCTAAAGGAACTCCCACTCGGAAGCAATTTTTGTTTAAATATTTTTCTATTTAGAGGATAGAGTGGGAGTTCCTTTAGGAAGTGGAGATAGGGCTTAGGTATGGTTGGAAAAAATGTTGAGCGGTAAAAGTTAGTGGGGGTCGGTCATACATTTGGATCCTCTAGAAGCACTTTTAGGACAGTTGGAGCGGTAGAAGTAAATATTTAAACAAAAATTGCTTCCGAGTGGGAGTTCCTTTAGGAAGTGGAGATAAGGCTCAGGTATGGTTGGAAAAAATGTTAAGCGGTAAAATTTAGTGGGGGTCGGTCATACATTTGGATCCCCTAGAAACACTTTTAAGACAGTTGGAGCGGTGGAAGTAAATTTAAAAAAAAAAAATACTTCTGAGTGGGAGTTCCTTTAGGAAGTGGAGATAGGACTTAGGTATGGTTGGAAAAAATGTTGAGCGGTAAAAGTTAGTGGGGGTGGGTCATACATTTGGGTCCTCTAGAAGCACTTTTAGGACAGTTGGAGCGGTAGAAGTAAATATTTAAACAAAAATTGCTTCCGAGTGGGAGTTCCTTTAGGAAGTGGAGATAGGGCTCAGGTATGGTTGGAAAAAATGTTGAGCTGTAAAAGTTAATTGGGCCGGTCTTACAATTGGATCCCCTAGAAACACTTTTAAGAAAGTTGGAGCGGTGGAAGTAAATTTTTTTTAAAAATTTACTTCTGAGTGGGAGTTCCTTTAGGAAGTGGAGATAGGGCTTAGGTATGGTTGGAAAAAATGTTGAGCTGTAAAAGTTAATTGGGCCGGTCTTACAATTGGATCCCCTAGAAACACTTTTAAGAAAGTTGGAGCGGTGGAAGTAAATTTTTTTTAAAAATTTACTTCTGAGTGGGAGTTCCTTTAGGAAGTGGAGATAGGGCTTAGGTATGGTTGGAAAAAATGTTGAGCGGTAAAAGTTAGTGGGGGTCGGTCATACATTTGGATCCACTAAAAGCACTTTTAAACCGGCACCCATTTAACACAATCGGCGAAATCTTTAATAATAGTAGTGGGTGGAGGAGGATGGACCTTTTCATTACTGGTAAAGTAGGAAGTTACAGGACACTGAAAAGAGAATAATACAATTAATATATTCCAAAAACATGCATTAAAAATTTAACTTACCACTTGATATCTAAATTTTTTTTATAATCATCAAAGGCCACAAAAGACTCCCCTCCATCAGCTAATACGGGTTCTATCCAATATTAATTCAGTTCTATGTAATCTGGTTCACCGGCAAATTAAAATCAGAAGTTTGGTGAATTGTGATTGTAGGTAACTTGGCCACCAATTATAAACAATAATTCGGTATCGTCATCACTAATTTTTAAAGTTTTATGGGGATGTTTTGTTGTGGCCTTTAGAGCATATCTAGCAAAAAAAAATAATAAAAATTCTTTTTTGTTTCAAAACAAACTTTTACTTACCTCTATTCTAAAAATGCACATAATTATGTGGCGATATACAAAATTTGCAAAACACGTTTTATTATTTTTTGTTGATAAAAGCTTTGTTTGTTTTTTTGCCTATTTTCTTTTAAATACATTCGCTCAAATAAATTGTTGTATAGCTGACTCTTTTTAACAGTTGTGCCGAATGAGGAAATGTAAACAAAAACATATGGTTTTTATTTACATTATTTTGATATAGCATTGCTTATATATCTTATTAATTTTTGGGCAGCAGTCACTGGAGAAAATTGTACATAAAGGGTTATACGGCGTTCACACTTGCTGTTTTGAAGTGTTTAAAAGTGAGATGCTTAAAAAAGTCTTTGTTCTGTATCCATTACGTTTTTATTCTGTTACTGGTGTTTTGTTAAACAACTTGTTTAAAGTCGCTAGTGTGAACTCCATATTAGTTGGTCGGTGGTAAATAAAATCCTACACAACATTTATTATATTAATATGGATTTATTCTGTGAAAATTTTAAATTCAACAAATACAAATACAAATTTTTACAAAAATTTTATAGAAAAATTATTTTAGCATAAATGTGGTAATTTTTAGCATTATTTTTAGTCACCTTTTCTAATAATTTTGGTATATTTCACCATTTTTATTTTGGTATATTTTACCAAGTTTTTGCTTAAATTGCATTAGCATTTTCTTCAAAATTTTTTACATAAGTGTTTTGGCTAAATTACGAAAACTACTTCGTCGGTTGTAGTTTTAGCATATTTTTGGTAAAATTATGCCAGATTTTTGCTCACTCCGACACAAGTTTTTTTTTGCGTGTACCAAAAAAAAATTTTTACCAAATTTTTGCTAAAATTATGCTTGTCGATGTTAAAGTAACATAATTAGTTTTTTATGTAAAATAACCAAGTAACTTGCACAATAACGCAAATTACTTTTAGAATTATCACCGGCTTTTTACGCTGCAATATTTTAACTCGAAATTTTCACACACACTTCGTTTATTTATGTTATGCACTCGTAAGCCATTCTCCAGTTTTCTAATGACACCAAATCAAAAACCTTAAAAAAAACAAAAAAAAAAATACAATTTAGTATGAATACATAAAGTAATCAATGTATTTTATTACTTACGAAATATTTACAGATCAACATCTGATCATCAGATCCTATTGTTATTTATTTTTATAATATTAAATATTTTTATAAGAAACAAACACATAAAATAATTTTATAAGAGTCAAACAAATTTCACATTGCTACCAACTTGATAACACAAAAATGAACGAACAGGGTTGTTTTTTCTTTTTTGGTTTTATGTATTGAATTCTGTATAAGCGTTGTAAACAGTTGATTCAAATTTACTGATTATTCAACGATATCAACATTAATTTTTGTTGAATAAGGCAATATTCTGTAAAACTTGATCTACAATGGGTTTACTAATTTTTCTACTAAGATATTTCTATGAGTGTATAAAGTGTTTTTGGATAACTTACCAAAGTTTTTGCTCTAAAAAACTTAGGTAAATTATCCAAAACCACTTTATAGGTTGTATTATCCCCAAAACGTACACAATTTTTTTATATTTCTTTTGTTTGCATGTATTTGTTGGCAAAGTACGAATTTACATGTGTGGTGAATTTACATCGACAACGTACGTGTGAGAAATTAGAAAAAAGATAGTGATATTATTTTTTCTTTCACCTTCGCCTCTATGTATTATGTTACTTTAACATCGACAAACAATCAGACCCTAGTTTTTTTTTGCGTGTGTGCCATAGAGGCTTTAGCCAGAGTCATAGAGTAGTCCAACAAATGGCGTTTGAAAAAGTAGTAAACAAAAACCATATGGTATTGTTTACGAAATTTTATCACAAACCGAAATTAGAGCGAGATGAAAGATACCAGTTTTACAGTGAGAATGCAGATTTTTTTTGTCTCTCTTTGCTTTGCGTTTGAACTTTAGTTTGGCATTGCCAGAATTTTCCAATTATTTTTGGTGATGCCAGATCTACAAAACGGTCGATGGAGTACTATGTCACTATGGCTTTAGCGACTTTTCGTAAAAAATAGTTGGCATCACTTCTTTTTTTATTTTTTTAGCAAATTTTATCTGACAATACCATATGACAACTCTGGTTTTTCCAAAGCACATGCAAGCAGAATCAAAACAAATCT
The DNA here is from genome assembly GCA_963921195.1 of Pegoplata infirma. Classification (NCBI taxonomy): domain Eukaryota; kingdom Metazoa; phylum Arthropoda; class Insecta; order Diptera; family Anthomyiidae; genus Pegoplata; species Pegoplata infirma. The sequence continues at coordinate 195,100,829 of OY992540.1, read as the reverse complement.
AGCGACAATTAACTAAAAAATAAAAATGGGTGGTAAAGGAAAAATTATTAATAAAAAACGTAAATTTCAAGGTCATAAGGAGGATGATCCTGAGTTTGATCTGGCCAAAAAACATTTAAAGACCAGTCACTTGCGTGCTATGGAAAAAAGATTAATTATTGTTTTAGAGGGAGCTCAGTTGGAAACTGTTAAAGTAAGATATACATTTTAGTTTTTGTATGAACACTAATGTTTTTTTTTATAGGTGGGGCACACATTTGAACTACTAAACTGTGATGACCATGCGAACATAATGAGAAAAAACAATCGTGACCCCGGATCCTGCAGACCGGATATAACTCATCAGTGTCTGCTAATGTTATTTGACTCTCCATTAAATCGCGCTGGTTTATTACAGGTGTACATACGTACCGAACGTAATGTTCTTATAGAAATCAATCCACAAACAAGAATACCGCGTACATTTAAACGTTTTGCTGGTTTAATGGTCCAACTGTTGCACAAATTTTCAATAAGAGCCAATGATACTTCAACAAAACTAATGAAAGTTATTAAAAATCCAATAACTGATCATCTGCCAGTTGGATGTAAAAAGTATGCAATGTCATTTTCGGGTAAATTAATTACCAACATAAAAGATCTGGTTCCAAAAAATCAAGAAGATGGAAATGAAGAAGAGGAAATACCCGTTGTTTTGGTGGTTGGCGCGTTTGCCCATGGTGTTCTAAAATCCGATTATACGGAGGATTTGTTTTCCATTAGTAATTACCCCCTGTCCGGTGCTATAGCCTGTTCAAAGCTATGTAGTGCATTTGAAGAAGTATGGGGTATAGTGTGAAAATAATTTTGTTTACATTGAGTAGAACTAAGTACATATATTAAAAACAAATTTTGTATACTAAAATAGTAAACGTTTATATATATTTTTTTTTAATGGAACTGTTATACTAGAAAAAATGATTTTGTAATGAGATCGTTACTGTTATATTCCAAAAACAGAGTTGCTAAAAATGTCGAGGCTAATATGGCGTTCACACTTGCGACCTTATACCCTATTCACACTTTCAGTTTTAAATCGTTTTTAGCAATTATTTTTAGCATTTTCCGTCAATATACTGTAATAGAATAAAGAAAGTGCTAAAAATATTGCTGCTAAAAACGATTTAAAACTGTTGTTGTTGTAGCAGCTGCAGAAGTATCATACTCTAAGTTATAAAATTTTAATTAATGTTGATGTTGTGTTATATTGTTGTCAAGGTTCAGAAACCTCGCTACATCTACGGGTTGAGTCCAGAGGGATATGGGCTGTAGGTTTGTTTGAACAAAATCACATAGCGATTTACAAAATCATCTCAAATTGTACTAGCATAAAGAAAAATTGCAAAATCATCTCAACTTACCATGGTAAGTTCTTGAAGTGTGAACATGGTCTTAGCAATTATTTTTAGCATTTTCTGTCAATATACTGTAATAGCATTAAGAAAGTGCTAAAAATATTGCTGCTAAAAACGGTTTAAAAATGCACGTGTGAATAGGGTATAACAGAATAATACGGCGTTCACACTTGCTGTTTTGAAGTGTTCAAGAGTGAGATGTTTAAAAAAGTCTTTGTTCTGTGTCAATTACGTTTTTATTCTGCTACTGGTGTTTTGTTGAACAACTTGTTTAAGGTCGCTAGTGTGAATGCCATATAATACCCTATTCACACTTACAGTTTTAAACCGTTTTTAGCAATTGTTTTTAGCATTTTCTGTCAATATACTGTAATAGAATAACTCAAATTTATTTATACCGTTTTACATTTTGGACATCGCTTAATTTTTTTCCTGTTTATATTAACTAATTGGATGTAAATTCAGAAAAAAATATAAAAAAAATTCTTTTCTCAATTCAAAACCATATATAACAAATCAAAAAATTATAATACATAATTATAATTTGATACCCTATCCACACTTGCAGTTTTAAATCGTTTTTAGCAATTCTTTTTAGCATTTTCTGTCAATATACTGTAATAGCATAAAGAAGGTGCTAAAAATATTGCTGCTAAAACCGGTTTAAAACTGTAAGTGTGAATAGGGTATGAGCCTGAGCTCGACTGTCTTTACAGAAACAATAATTTAAAAAATTTCTGGACTTGATTTGATCCATTTTTTAACTAGAGTTAATCCTAATTTTAATCCGGTCAGCAAAAAACAGGGATTTTGTTCTGTGTCCATTGCGTTTTTATTCCGTTACTGGTGTTTTGTTGAACAACTTGTTTAATACCCTATTCACACTTACAGTTTTAAACCGTTTTTAGCAATTATTTTTAGCATGGAAATGGATTTGAGAACATTTATAAACAAATAAATTTAAGAAATATATGAGAAAATGAAATTTTGTCTGGCACTGGCTGGACTTAATATTAAGAATATTTAGATATAAGATATGAACACTTATTGTTAGTTCACGGAATTAAAGTGAAGATTCAATAAATAAAATATGAAAAAAAAAAAAAAAAAAAAAATTTTAGCATTTTCTGTCAATATACTGTAATAGAATAAAGAAAGTGCTAAAAATATTGCTGCTAAAAACGATTTAAAACTGTACGTGTGAATTGGGTATAAGGTCGCAAGTGTGAATGCCATATGAACCCCGTATAAAAACGAAATCGACGCAGAACAAAGACTTTTTAAATATCTCAAGTTAAGTTGAATTACTTAATTTTTAAAGATTAATTAAGAAAAATTAATCATTTTCAAAAAAAATCACACAATTTTCTTGAATTTTAAACAAATTAAAAAAAAAAATAGACAATTTTCACAATTCCTTTTTGGTTCGACATTTCTTTTTTTAGTACACACCGATTTCTGTAGTTCTTCTTCATCCTTTATATCTGTCATTCGTGAATACAAGTATTGCGCTTTTTAATAAATATTTAACAACTCTGTGTTGCATCTGCTGTCATAGAAAACCAACAGTACTAACACGAATGACAGATATAAAGGATGAAGAAGAACGACAGAAATCGGTGTGTACTAAAAAAATAAAATGTCAAACCAAAAAGGAATCGTGAAAATTGTCAATTTATTTTTTTTAATTTGTTTAAAATTCAAGAAAATTGTGTGATTTTTTGTAATTTTTTTGAAAATTGTTAATTTTTGCTAATTAATCTTGATTTTTTGTAATTTTTTTGAAAATTGTTAATTTTTGCTAATTAATCTTGCTAAAAGTGTGTAAAATTGCAAATAATAAAAAATATAAGAACACACCGAAATTTGTCAAAATATTGATATGGCCCAGTTGTCCAATCTTATTTAACCTTATATATCTAAACCGTGTGTACTAATTTATGTTGACTTGTCAACTAGACAGAAAAAGTGTGAACGCAATAAGTAAAAAAAAATTGCAAAAGAAAATTTGTTTTAAATAAATATTTCGCATCACTACAGAAACAAGCATAATTTTTATTAAAATTTAATCATGCCACGTGGAAAGTATGTAAATCATAAGGGACGCAGTCGTCACTTTACCTCTCCCGAAGAATTGCAACAAGAAAGTGATGAAGCCAGCAGCAGCGGCAGTGAAGAATCATCGGGTGAGGAAGAAGCTGGTGGTGCTAGCAGTAGTAGCAAAGCACGAGGTGCTAAACCAAAAACTGCACCAGCTGGCAAAATGCCAACCAGCAGTGAAGAATCTGATGAAGATTCAGAGGAAGATGATCGCGATGCTAAAAAAGGTGTTGCCGGTTTGATTGAGATCGAAAATCCAAATCGCGCTGTCAAAAAGGCTACGCAAAAAGTAGAAAAACTAAAAATAGATGGAGATGAACCGCCAGCAAAGCCCGAATTGACTCGTCGAGAACGTGAACAAATTGAAAAACAAAAGGCTCGCCAGCGTTATGAAAAATTGCATGCTGAAGGTAAAACTACACAGGCTAAAGCAGATCTGGCTCGTTTGGCGTTGATTAGGCAACAACGTGCCGACGCTGCAGCTAAACGGGAGGTTGAATTAAAGAAGAAATCAGTTGATGAAAAGAAGCCAGCAGGTAAAGCATAGTCAGCTCAAAAAACAACTACGTATATCCTTCAGCTATTTTCTTATTTTTATCAACTCCTATTAAACACATTTTTTCTACATTTAAAAAATTACTGATTGCAATGTTTTTTTTATATACATAGAATATGAAATATATATCGAAATATATTTAAATCATGTGTTTTATTGGATCAAAAGGAAAAAGCTTCAACAACAAAATGTAGAAGACAATTTATAAATGGTTTGCGAAAAAATATACATTAATTTAATATACTTTTATAAAAGGAAGGAAAGGGCAATGCATATAAATTCATCTGTTATACTTGAAGATCTGTATGACAACTCTTATTTATTTACGATAAATATAACAGCTCTGTTATAAAAAATACGTGATCCTTAGCAACTCTGTTTTCAGTAATAGTCGGCTTATTATTGTTATGCTCCATACGCCAACAACTCGGTTTCGAGAAAAACGATAAAATAGGCACAGACTAATACCCTATTCACACTTACAGTTTTAAACCGTGTTTAGCAATTATTTTTAGCATTTTCTGTCAATATACTGTAATAGAATAAAGAAGGTACTAAAAATATTGCTGCTAAAAACGATTTAAAACTGTACGTGTGAATAGGGTATTATACCCTATTCACACGTACAGTAACGCAAATTTTCAAAAAACCTCGAAATGGTGTATTTTTTCTTAGAAAACACTGGATATCTCAAATTTGAAAAAAGGTTTTAAAAACCGTACTTCGGAATAAGAAAGAGGATATTTATATTATATATATTCAATTCCTAACTCATTTTTTTTTTTCAAAAATGGCGTGTAGAGTAAAACAATAATAAGGCGACGAAATATACAAATTTTTACAAAAATTTAATAAAAAAATTATTTTAGCATAAATGTTGTAATTTTTAGCATTATTTTTAGTCACCTTTTCTAATAATTTTGGTATATTTCACCATATTTCTTTTGGTATATTTGACCAAGTTTTTGCTTAAATAGCATTAGCACAGACTAAATACAGACTCGACAGTAGAGTTTTATAAGAAAAAATGGGGAAAAACTAAGCGATTTTAGGAGAAAACACAGCGGTTTTTAGTCCGTTTTACGCTAACATGGCAACACTTTCTACGACTTAGGAGTGAGTGAAACAACAAAAACCGATCTGGCATCCATTTTTCTTATGGCGCGTTATATCAGTTTTCTCTTTCTAACCTAATTCGTAGAATAATTTGAAAAAATTAACCATATGGTTCGAGAATACTTTTTTGACACCTGTCACTTATGTCGAGTCTGTATTAGTCTGTGGCATTAGCATTTTCTTTAAAATTTTTTACATAAGTGTTTTGGCTAAATTGCGAAAACTACTTTGTCGGTTGTAGTTTTAGCATATTTTTGGATAAATTATGCCAGATTTTTGCTCACTCCGACACAGATTTTTTTTTTTGCGTTTAGTTTTAACAAATCTTAAATAGACCGTGCAAAATGAATTAAAAAAGTATTAATTCAAAAAATGAATTAATTCAAAAAATGAATTAATTCAAAAAATGAATTAATTAAAAAAATGAATTAATTCAAAAAATGAATTAATTCAAAGTGAATTAATTCAAAATGAATTAATTCAAAAAGAATTAATTCAAAACGAATTAATTCATGTTGAATTCATTCTTTGAATTAAAATTGGATTATTCACAAAATGAATTAATTATTTTTTATATAATTCCAAAAATTAATTCAAGCATTAATTAATTCATTAATTAAAATTTTTGATTTGAGAAATTGAATGGTGAATCAAAATTTCAAAGGTCTGTTAGCAGCTAACTTTGATTATTGAGTAATCCGCCCGTATACCAAATTCGCATTCATTTTTTTAAACATGTTTAACTACTTAAACATGTTTAAATATAAACTTGTTAAGGTACATAAACATGTTTAAGTGCTTAAACATGTTTAAAAAAATTAATGTGAATTTGGTATTAACCTTATAAATCTAAGGCCATGTTCACACTACAAGAACTTATTTGCAATTTTTCTTTATGCTAGTACAATTCGAGATGATTTTGTAAATCACTATGTGATTTTGTTCAAAGGAAAATCACATGGTGATTTTAAAATCACGCTAGTCTGTATACAGTATAAGGCCACGTTCACACTACAAGAACTTACCATGGTAAATTGAGATGATTTTGTGATTTTTCTTTATGCTAGTACAATTTAGAGTTGTAAACGGATCTGTTCGAAAATAATAAGTTACGTACCGTTTATGTTCCGTTTTCGTACCAGCTATGACCAATACGAATTTTACGGTCAGTAAACATATCTAAAAGTCGGATTCATGATTCCGTACTTGTCGGTGAGTCCGTAAAGGTGTTTCTTGGGAATGCCCTATAAACCCGTGTTCAGAGCTTCTAACGAATTAATTCTATTGAGAATTAATTCCCAGAAAGTTCAATTCTGTTTTAAAAAGTTTTGAATTATCATTCCTTACTAGCATTCAACACGAATTAATTCAAAGGCTTAATTATCAAAGCTTAAATCAAATTGAATTAATTCCCAAGAGAATTAATTCCTTGCAAGCTAATCATTCTATTGAATGATCAAAATTGTTCATCATTCAAATCTATTACAAATTGAATGATGATTTTTTTATTTCATTCCCTTTATATTTTCATAATTGTGTTGCTTGTGTGCATTTTAAGCATCTTCGTGTGTAAACGATTGGTTGTTGTTTTGTTGACATCTCGTCTGCTGCTTCCCACACAAGCATAAATGTGTGTGTATGTGTGTTGCGCTTCACTGTTTAAAATTGAATGATAAGAAAATTCCACCATTCATTTTGTAGTAGATTGATTTGGATAAAAAAATAGTTCATTCCTTCACACAAAAAAAAATATAAAAAAATTGTGACCGTTTTGGGGATAATACAACCTATAAAGTGGTTTTGGATAATTTACCTAAGTTTTTTAAAGCAAAAACTTTGGTAAGTTATCTAAAACCACTTTATAGGTTGTAATTAAACCAAAAACTGTCACAATTTTTTTAATTTTTTTTTGTGTGTTAAGAATGATCATTCTTAAGGAATGAATTCTTGAAAGAATTAATTCAGTGATTTTGAAAGTTGAATGATTTTAGGGAATGCCAAATTCTATTTTTTTAATTCGAATTAGAAAATTGAATTAAAGAATTAATTCTTTCGAACCTTTGCCCGTGTTTCAATTAAATGCCGCATTATTTACGCTTACTGCTGCATTGTAAATACAAAATTTATTATATTATGATTTTTGCAGTACGGCAGCCCTGTTTTAATGCGATGACAATTTTTCGAAATTCAATGAAAATTATTCATGTTCGAAAATGGTGGATAACCCAAAGATTTTAATAAAAAATTCACATTTTAGTTGATGGAATAAATTGCATTATTTTGTAAAACTTAATCGTTTAATAAACAAAATAATTAATCCCAAATAAACAAAAGTGTGTTAACTAAAGAATTTTGTAAAGAAATGTAAGAAAAATGATGTAAAAAACACAATAAAATAAAAATGTGATGAAATTGTTACTCAAATAAAAATGGTGGTTATTCTTTCGAACAGGCAAAAAAAAACGCCTTGAATGATTCAATCCTTTAAGAAAATAAAATGATCCATACAAAATTACGAATAATCAAAAAATATAGTTAAATTTTTTTTTTTTTTGTAATGTACAAAAAATAATTTTATTGAAATTTTCATGTTTTTTTTCAGAAAAGCTTTAAGAAAAGACAGCCATTTTGTTTCATTATTAATACTTTTTTAGTACAAACACGTAGTCCTCTTAGTGTCTCCCTTTTCATTGTCACCTATAGTGGACTCATTCACACTTACACTAAATAGCTTTGTTTAGTACAATTGTTAAAGAGAGACAACTACGTAGCATGATTTTCATACCCTATTTTACTCGTGAGTAATTTCGAAAAATAAAATGTATATTTGATGAAAACCCGCGTTCTTTCGGTCGGGTGCGCGTACTTGTAGTGAAAAATTAAAAAAAATAGTGTAAAAACCTATAAAACAAATAAAAAATTACCAAAATTCAATAATTTAATATAAGCTTTAGTGATATTAAGTGAAATTTAATGGATGCTTATAAATTTAATGAATGAAAAAAGTGTTTAAAAAAAGTGAGACTCCGCTGGGCAACACAGCACATACAGAGAAAATACGCAAAGAAACACCACTGATTATTAAAACAGTACGAACAGTATGAAGTGAAAAATTACCAGCAAAAAATAAAAAAAATTGGAAAGATGTACTAAGAACGAAAAAAGAAATAAAAAACGGGGGAAAATACGAAATAAAAAAAAATTTCACTCACTATTCATCGTCTCGTGTATATGCGAATTGATGTGTGTATAAAATATTTGCTATTTGCTGCGTACGACGTGTATAATTGTGTTTGTTTGTATGTATGTGCCCGTGTTCATTCCAAAGGCGCCGCAATTTGTCGATCGTGGTTTTAATTGTTGTTGCCCGGGAGTCTTAATAGAGAAAAAGTTATTAAATAAAGTTTTAATTTTATTTAAGAGTTTTAGTAATATCAATTGGATAAAAAAAATACAAAAAAATATCCACATAGCAAAAGATAATTAAAATAATTACTTAGAATACAATTTGCAACAATTTGTAAATACAATTTAGCATGTATTAGCTGCAATTTTCTTTAAAAAATGTTTAATAACAAAGAAATAAATATCTCAAAGAAAAAGTATTAACCTTCTACTATTAAATAGAACAAACCTCATAAGGATTACTACAAAACTATAAACAAACAAATTTGGATTAAAGAATTTACATTAAAATGGTAAATATGTCAATTTAAAATAAATAAATCCAAACTAATAAAAACATTTTTTGTAATGAAAACTCTCGCGATCGATGGTCATTTTAGGTTAAACTGCAGTTTAAAAAAATAAAATTAAAATATACGGGGACTGGGTCTTTTGGGCCCTCTGGATAAAAAACAGCCGCTCCAATGTGGTACTCAAATCGAACACAATTCGCTTAAGATTGTTAACATGTATTTCGTTTTGGTATGTCAAGAATACCTCCACCTCCTCGTCCTAAGTCGAGTGGTACCACCTTTGCCGGTACCACTTAAGTCGGTCAAAAAGGGGTAGGTGCGAATTAAAAGTACTTAATTTTGCACTGAAAATACATCACGATAAAAAAACTAAAGTAGGCGAAAAGAGTGGTTTAATGCATATAAATCTTCCTTTGTACATAGATATGCTCCAGTCAGTTTCACTTTCGTTATTTCAACTTTTACTGGTACATACTTGATTAGGGTTTCTTTCAAGTTCGCTGTTCAAAAGTGTTGCCGTCCAAAAATGAAAAGGAATCTTCTTAGAGGGCTGGTTACTCAACTGGTAATGCAAAAAAAGTAGCAGTAAACGGCTCGTTACTCAATTGGTAACGCAACAAAAGTAGCAGTAACAAATCATCTGTTCGTTTTTATCATATGCCAATACGTGTAAACGATTACTGCACAAAGTAACATCTAATGCATTTTGATTGTCACGTAAGAAAAAGCTTGTGAGTACATGTAACGTAATAATTTTACCAGCTGACTAATATGGCATTTACACCAAAAGTATGGCATTTAATGAGCTAAGGATGACGATTGACGATTGTCAAGTTACATAATTAGCCCCCTGGTGTTTTGTTGAACAACTTGTTTAAGGTCGCAAGTGTGAATGGCATTCACAGTTGCGATCTTATATGGCATTCAAACTTGCGACCTTAAACAAGTTGTTCAACAAAACACCAGTAACAGAATAAAAACGTAAGGGCTCAGAACAAAGACTTTTTGAAACATCTTCCTCTTGAACACTTCAAAACTGCAAGTGTGAATGCCATATTATATGACATTCACACTTGCGACCTTAAACAAGTTGATTAACAAAACACCAGTAACAGAATTAAAACGTAATGGACACAGAACAAAGAATTTTTTAAACATCTCACTCTTGAACACTTCAAAACAGCAGGTGTGAATGCCAAATAACGAGCCCTTAGCAAATAAGCTGTTCGTTTTTGGTATATGACAATACATGTAAACGATTACTGAACTAACAAGGGAAGTCTCCCTAGTGTCACCCGCGGATCTTTATGGAATTAGTTTTATTTTGTAGAGCAGAAAAAATAAAGGGACACGTATTTTTTTTTAGCGGCACAAATTCATATTTAGGCGGTAAAAAGGAGGGGGGAAGACAAGGCCATTTTTCAGTTTTTTCGTTTATCTCCTATACTATGCAAAGAAACCTAGTCATGTTACACACCAAATGAAAGGTCTTTGGAAAACCTATCTACGTGTGCTAAGAACGTGTCCAAACATGCACAACTTTTCGTCATATTGAGCAAAATACCAAAATTTTAGGACATTTTTGTTAATAAGTCGAAAAATATTAACTTCTTTGGCCCGTTATTAGCACCACGAGATAGGTATTTTTAATACCTTTAATCTGATACCACACATGCCTATATTAATTTTGTTTAAATAGGCGTAAATCGAAAAAAACTGAAAAAGGTCAATTTCCCCCCATACAAATCGACCCCCCTAAAAAATGAGTTTGGGCCGCTATAAAAAAATACGTGTCGAATTAATTTTCGTTCTTAACAACATATCCAAATTTCATGAAGATCGGAGGGTGACACCAGGGAGACTTCCCTTGTAAGTAACATCTTACGTGAAAATCAAATGCATTTTGATTGTCACGTAAAAAATATCTAGCGAGTACTTACTTCATTTACTTTACCAGTTGACTAACGAGCCCGTACTTGTTTACAAATACCTGAACGGAGTTACCTAATCTTTGGACATTTTCCAAGATTCACATCCATAGGGAATCTCTTCTTTGGATTTAAAGAAACTCTGGAAGATATCCATACAGCTTGAAGTGCTCCGAATGCCTCCCATTATTTATACGACATTTGACATCATTGTTGGAACCACCAGAAGGAGAAATTCTGTTGCCGAGGTAGCTCTCAATACAGCAGCACACATCAAAATTTCCCCATGTATTTTGTTATTTGCTGTAAGAAAAATGTTGCTGTCTGCTGCTGTTTTGTGAAGAGATACTAAGGTTTATGAGAGTTTGTAATCCTAAGCCCTGCCGGTACACGAAAAGCTTTAGAGAAGCCATTTGGGCTAAAGCTGTGGTGTTTGTAATCTCTAAGCCCGTCAGAAGGTCGCTACGCAGAAACGCTTTAGCGAAGCCGGTTGGGCTGAATCTATGGAATTTGTTATCCCTAAGCCTGGCCGAAAGTGGAATATATTTTTTTTAACCTTTCGAATGACACCAATATTTTCCAAATAAAAAAAGAAGATATGAGCAAAAAAACATCAGTGTAGCTCTAAAGAGATAACTCGCTAAATATGTGTCGCCGATTTTTTTTTTTCTCTAAAAGGGCCATTTAATGTTTTTTAGACTAATGCAACTAAAGTCAACTTGTTTTTAAACTAATTACTTCTTTCAGTTCTTGAACATTAATTTAGAGGTGTTGGTGGTGTTGTTTTGCTATAATTGATTTTAAGCCCAAATTTTTTTCCCAACTCGTGATTAAATATCCATTTTGCATTCATATCAAAATTAGCAAAATGCCGTCAGCAAAATCTAGGTATTCAAGGGTCCCCTGTACACACCTTTCTGTTGTTGCACGTACTAAGATCGCATCTGGAATTATGTTAAAAAGTAGCTCTGATGGGATGCAGCCTTGTCTAACGCCAATATTTACAAGAATATTTTCAACAATTTCAATATGAAATTATAGTAAACCCTCCGATGACTGATAAGTTTCCTAGGGACCTCTTTCGTTTTCATAGATGCAACATTTTAAGAAGACTTGGTCGATTAGGACAAAATTTAATGACATTTATGTCTGTGATGTTATAAAGCAGTTTTTTTTTTATTATAATCGCGTGTGTAACAAGTTACCCACGTGTATGACGTATAAGGTCCCCGGGGACATTTTGTATCTTTTCGTGCATTTTGTTGATGTTTCATATCTGTGTGTGCAATAAGAATGACCTAGGGCAGAACAGAGATTTCGAAAATTTATCATAAGTGTCACTCTTGGGTCAGCGTGAGCAAAACAAGAGTAGGTTTTTACTAGAGATGGGCACATGAGCAGATTAGAGCGTGATTCACGTGTGATCACGCGTGAGTGTGACTGAATTCAATTTTACTCACGTGATTGTGAGTGAGTGGAGAAAAAAATTGTGTGAGTGAGTGTGAGTGAGTAAGATTTTTGCGTGAGTGAGTGTGCGTGAGTAGATTTTTTGCGTGAGTTTTCGTGATTTATTTTCTCTTTATATTTCCTTTCGTACCAAAAAAAGCAACACAAAAATTGTAAAATTTGGCTTAACTTAAGATTTCGTCCCGAAAAAACAAAAAAAAATTTAAAATTTCGCTGAACTATAAATTTTGCTGAAAATTTTGAAAGAGTTTTGAAATTGTAGTTTTTGAATTGTTTTTTTGTATGAATAAGAGTTTCGTGAGTGTGAGTCAACGTGAGTGTGAGTGAAACTTGTGTGAGTGCACGTGAGTGTGAGTTGTTTTAAATTTACTCACGTGATTGTGAGTGATTGTGAGTAGAAAAAATATGCTCATGAGTGAGTGTGCGCGATTCAAAAATTCCTGTCGTGAGTGTGAGTCAAAAATTACTCACGTGCCCATCTCTAGTTTTTACTAATGTCACAGTATTTCCACCGCATTATGTAGCGTAAAACGGCAACAAATTGTGTGCATTTCTACTATTATTCGCCGCACTCCCGCACATAATTTTGTACAATTTGTAGAATATTTTTGGGTTGATAAACTTCTTTAACCATATTGGATATACAGCTGCGGTCAAAAAAATAGCACCAGAATAAAACAAAATGTTCTTCGTTAGGTATTTTTAAACAATTTAAACTTGTGCCACTGAAAACGTGTCATAAGATACTTACATGACTGTGAAACAATATTACCTAAGAAAAGGTTAATTTGTTTTCTTATTTTATTACAAATTTTCAGCGTTTTTAAAAAAAACTTCAAAAAGACTCGGTCAAAAAAATAGCACCACAGTACTTTTTGTATTAAAATTAAAAGCTTAAACTAAGAATAAATAGGTCATTCGATTACCCAAATTTCTTTCTATTTTTTACTACAACTGGAAAGTCTTGTTTACTTTTTGTATGGAAAATTTCCAGCTGTAGTAAAATGAAAAAAATAGTAGATTTTAGTAAGGTAATCAAAAAGACCTAATATAAAAAACGTATGGATTATTCAGTATTGTTGTGATATCCTTAAATATTAAAAAAAAAAGTTTTTGTAGAGTGCCATTGTTGACAATTACATTTTTCAACGTTTTTGTTCCGAATTCACGAGATTTTGGGATCTTTAATTTGAAATTGAGTTCCAGATTTGCTGAACAGCCACCCATAGAGATTCATTACAAGTTGGTTGTATTCGAGACACTCCCTTCTCTATATCTGTCCTTTAACTATCGATTGAATCTAGATCTGGGGACTGAACAGGCGATTCTATAACGTTTACTTTATTGTCCAAAACCAATTTTTTGCTAATTTCCCGTGATGCTTTGGGTAATTGACGTGCTAAATAAAAGACCTTAATTAGTGGTTACATTATGGTTACATTACTTTTTGGAGGATATAAACGTTAAGTGTTTATCCACGATTTTCCTGGTCCAATATGTGAGCCATGGTTTAATATATGAACCCCACTCCACAGTAGGAAAATATCCCCACACCATAAGCACCATTTTAAGTTATTTTTATTACGAATTTTAAAGTGAATTCCGCGTTATAGGGTCTTCTGACATTGGTATGTGAACCCATGTCTCTCCAAATAAAACAACAATGGATTCGTTTGTCCATAGAACATTTATTCACTTTTTAGCTGGTCATTCTGAGTTAGTGTTAGCAAACTTGAAGGGACTTGCAGCACGCTTAAGTGACAGTAGGCACACTTTTCCGGATCTACAAGCGTTAATGTTGTTGTTTTGTAATCTTCGACGAACATTTTCGGCATTTGCTGTCCTTTTTAGCTCTGGAGCTGGCGTAAATAGGGCGTTCTTCCACTGTATTTCCAAACACCTAACCACTAATAGTGACAAACGCCGCTTGTGACTAAGTTTTTCAAACTCTTAAGTTAATTTTGTTGAATTTCCAATCATTTTATATGCTCAGAAATCATATTTTTTTACAAAAGCACGTTTTTGAGGAGTGTAATGCGGAGTGTAAATCCACGTCCTATTTGAATGAAAATAAATATCAGATTTTGTAATGAATTAAATTTTTCATAAATAAAAACTATCTTCCTTTAGTATTTAACACCTTTACTTTAATAATAAAAACAATATTAATTTTTTTAAAGAAATTTTGTCATTTGCTGCTATTTTATTGACTGCACTGATTCAGAGTTTTTTTTTAAATATTGATCGTTAAAAATAAATCGTCCACAATTTTTGGAAAAGGAATAACGTTTAAAGAGTATATACTTAGTATAACAGTATTGCATATTCACTTTCAAATGATAAGCATATAATATTGTGTTTTAATTAAATGAATAAAACTTTGTCATTGGTGCTATTTTTTTGCCCGGCACTGTATGTATTAGAACATTTGGTTGCAAAAAATAATTTAATTTAAACTTTATTAAATTATTAGGTCCCTGGGGACCTTATCGATCGTTGAAAACTATCAGTCATCGGAGAGTTAAGGGTGCCAAAGGCACAAATACTACGTACAGACAAGAGTTCCATGCAACATACATTAATGCATGGGGTTTGTAATCTCTAAACCCGGCCAAAGGCCGTCTACGCCAAAAAAATTAAGCAGCATTTTTTTTTTAGGTTGGACGTAAATTTGGCTTGCTCCTTTGTAAATTTGAATTGTTCTACCCTATCTATTCACTATGGTTCCCGCTGGGTCCATTTTAGTATCTTTCAGTTCAATAAGTTCGGTTAAAAAATTAATTTATTAATCGAAGGCGTTAATCTAAATCTATAAGAGTTTGTAGTCCCCAAATCCGGAGGCCGCTACGCAGATAAATCTTAAAAAAATTATATTTTATTTGAGTACCGACATATGGAAGTTGTTTTTTTGTACCTAAAAGGGCCCGAAGGCCCCACCACAAAAATTTAATTTAAAAACTAGGTTCCAAAACAGTCCACTGCGGTTTTTGAACCGAAAGGGGCCCTTCGGCCTGAACTCGATTTGAATATGTTTTTTTTCCCTTTTTTAAATGCGGTTTTGTCAATTACGAAGTTATAATCGTAAGAGTACCCGTCCCCAGAAACTGTTGCAACTTTGGTCCAAGAAATCTTAGCTGGTTCCCTTAAATCTTAGCTGGTCTCGGCTTTATTAATATGTAAATTATGTCACCATATTTATTTAAATATTTAAAATGTGGTTTAATTTATTTTAAATATTTAAAATAAATATGGTTTAATTTATTTGAATGTTATTTTAATTACCCTTCCAACTGTACTTAATTTATTCCGATCAGAACATTAAATCAGATATATAAGCCATTTCCCTTTAAACTTAAGCAATATATTTTGAATTATTTTTCCCTGATATTAAATCTTGTTTTTGCTATATTCTCTCCAAAATAGTCTTATTTCTAAAAAACAAAAAAATATTGGAGCTATGCAACGCATCCATATATTGGTCTTGGACCCCATAAAGTTGTAGTGTGTAGTTGTAGTGTGTACGCCTGTCTGTGGAATACACGATGTAGTCCAAACCTAAAGAACTATATTTCTGAAGGTTGGCACGTATATGTCTAATGGTCAGAGGCTGGTAAAATTCGTAATTATCAAAAATGGACCATGGGTAAAAATTTTCCCTTGAAGTGCAACCTGGAAAAATATTGCATTTTCTAATCCCAAGGAATATTAACATAAAAATTTTTCATTTGTTTAAAAAAAGTAATTGAAATTAGTGTCGAAAAGGTTTAATTGTAATTCAAAGATTCCAATTGTAATTCGAAAAATATCAATGGAAATTCATACAATTGTGCATAGGTGAAGTTTTCCAGAATTCCCTATTATGAGCAGTCGTGTGGTAGTCACGCATTCCTGATATCGATGATTACGTATGAGTTTTGAGTGCCCTAGTCCCATATTTTTTGTTTACAGTTTTTCCTTAGTGTGGATAAAAAAATGTGTGGGTGTTTTCCTGCGTGCTCCAGTGATACTTCCCAGCAAAAAAAATTCGAAGTAGTTCAAAAGGAAGTAGACTTAAACTACATAAAAAGTAGCAATTAGTGAATATTTTTTGTTGCAAAAAAAGTAGTTTAAAATAACATCCAAATATGTCAATAAGAAGGAAAATAATATGGATTCCACTACTTTAGAACACTATAGTCGGAATGAGCTTTTTTAAATATTTTTCAAACGTAATGAAAAGAACATATTAATTTAAATTTATTTAATAGAGTTTTAGTCTAAACTATAGTTTTATATATAATTGAAAGGCAAAAAGTTAATATTTGATAGATTACAATTCCAGAAATAAAAACATTTTTTTATTTTTAATTTGTTTAATCTTAAATTTGGTGTAAACTGATTTTCTTTTTATACCTTTTAACTACAGTATAGGAGGTACACTCACTTTGTCATTCCCCATAAAGAGAAACGTCGCCTAAAATGCAAAACAAAGTGACAACACTTTTTTTAAAATCAAGTTATTGATTTTGATGCATTGTCCCCCTATAAAATTATCAAAATGTGATTTGCTAGTTGTGATACAATTCATTAACTGAAACCATTTCCAAAAATTCAGACCTATCCGATGAAAAATGACGGACTTATGAACAAAATTAAAAAAATGTTTCACAACGTTTTTCGCTGCTACTTTAAAAAAGCAAAATGTGTTGGATTTTTGGTGACGATATATTATATTGATCAGTGATCGATTCTGAGAAGTTCTATGAACATCCCTCCGTCTGTCTGTATGTAACACGATGCAGTCCAAAATAAAACAGCTATCCACCAGACGTTTGGTACAAATATTTTTTATAGTCCTAGGTAGGTTAAAATCGGACCGGAGGGGAAAAGTTTCACCTTGGAAAACGCAATTTTTTAGCGATCATTGTTTTTTTGTCAAGCAAATGAAACAATTTTATGTCGGATGAAGTATAAAGTCCTGAGGTACGAACACTTTTGTGGGCGTAAATATGTATAATAGGGTTATAACTTTTTTATTTCAAAAAAAAAGCTCATCTACGCGATGGGCAATGTTGTACAGATAATAAAAATCTTTTCTTTAGTTCATTTTGATGAAAAAAAGTTCACGCACCAAATGCAATTTCTAAAACTTCCCCAGGAATATTTTTTTTTTTTAACTTTTATATTATACCCTCAAATGATAATTATTTAAAAAATACACTACTGAACATTTTGAAAAAAATATTTATGCGACTAGGCCGCGACCTTACACAATTAATTGCAATTTCCATCACATCAAGTTTTTGGGAAAATTTATGTCAAAGTTAATGGCCGTTTTGTTAATTTGTGCCAAATCATAGCGGATGAACCCGATATGATAGCGACTTAAAAATAAGTCGAGGCTAAAGCTTAAAGATTGCTCTTAAGGATTCTGAACTCTTTTGGTCAGTCGCCTTAACCCCTAGGGCACCAATTGTCTCTCAATGATGTCTTGTTCCCAAAAAAACGATTTTTGCCGCTACAAATCATATGAAAAAAAAAAACATTAAGACTTATAAACATGATTACAATTATTCTCCTGGTCACAAATCCGGTCTCCATACTCTTCAAGGGTAAAGCTCAAACATTGCTCTTAAAGACGTATAACTCAATTCATCAGTCGCTTCAACCTTTGGAGCACCAATTGTCTTTTAATAAAGTGTTTTCCACCAAAAACTTTTTTTTGATATGACAGCATTGAAATACAATTGGTGCCCAAAAAGTTAAGGCGACTGACCAAATGAGTTCTGCATCTTAAAGAGGAAATTTTTAGCTTAACCATCGACATAGTTTGAAGTCGCCATCACATCGGGTTCATCCGCTATGAGTTTCCAAAAATGACCAAAACGGCGATATTTTTGAACTTTGACCACAATTTTCTCAAAAACCAGATGTGATGGAAAAGTGTGGAGACCGGATTTTTGACCAGCAGAACAAATGTATTCAAGTGTATAAGGTCGCGTCCCAGTCGCATTTTCGATGTTTAGTAATGTTATTAGAACATTGGCATCGTCAGAATCGCTTACTTAATCTACTTCCTAATGAATTCTAAAAATACACTTTTTAAGTAGTGCAAAAATGCTCTTAAATAGTGATATTAAAGATGTAATTAAACTTTACATACAAAAACTTAAACTATGACAACAGTATGAGTACTACTTTATATGTACTTAAAAAATGTAAAAAAAACTACTTATTTTGCGCGACACCGCCATGTTAAATTCACTAGAGTTTCAGCAAAGTTAGAACTACTTTAGCAGCAGTTGAACTACTTTTTATTAACATTTTAGTATGTTCTTTTTTTGCTGGGTTATTATGTATATGAGTTCCTTTTAATCCTATAAGGAGCAAAGGGGCTCAATAAATGCATTCCAATTGGGTTTATTTAATGCTGAGTGCTTAAGCTCATTCCAAGATTTATTAGATCTGATGACTTCACTTTCCAGCTGCCGACGCCATATACGGGATGGGCGGCCTCGTCGTCGGGTTGCTTGTGGGGTCCAGTCTACGGATTGCCTTTGTAACATCGCTTTGAGGTCTACGTAAAGCGTGATCTATCCATCCCCATTTTCGCTTTTGTATTTATTTTGCGATTGGCTGCTGTTTGGTTATTTCCCAGAGCCGTATATTAATTATAGTTGTTGGCCAGAAGATACGCATGATTCTTCGCAGACAACGGCTGGAGAAAACTTAAAGGGCATTAAGATCTCTGGGTGCAGCGTTCCATGTTTCGCAGCCATACAGTGAAACTTATTGATGTAATTTAACTAAAGAGTGATTTTTTAACCGTTTGGATTTTGAAAATAAAAGAAAAGCAAATTTGTGGATGAAATATTTATTTGGGGCTATAAATAGGGTGACCATTTTTTTCTGAGCTTAAATCAGTACGCCCAAGTTTTTTTTCTAGAAATTACTCTCTAAAAATTTTTTCTATGAGAAAACACTGATGCTTTTTCAACACTCAAAAAATGTCTGTTATACTAACTTGACCCCAAGTATTTTGAGTAAAAACAACTGTAAAAAACAACTGTAAAAAAACAACTGTTAAAAAACAACTGCAAAAAACAACTGTTGTCGTTATTTTGCAGAAAATTTAGTTGACTTTAAACGACTTCATTTGAATGTTTTGATCGTTTCAGTGCAGAAAATGTAACAAAATTTCACAGATTTTGAGAATAAGAAAATCCCTCAGTTTTGAAGACTTTTTCCGTAAGTTTTGACAACTTTTCTTGTAAGAAAACTTCATAGCTAATAAGCACGTGTTTTTTTTAAAGGCCCTTATTTTCTGAAAGCTTTTTCGAATAAGCTCTGATGACATTACCTCATCTAAGATCTGAAAATCATTTGGATTCATGCAATTTACATCATCTTTCTAAAAATATAAAAAAATCCATCGGCTCATTGAACTTTTCGTTATAGAAAACCTCACAGATTCTGTGCGCATTTTCATATAAATTTAGGAAGATCAAAATTACCTCATGCTCAGATTAATTTTTGCGTTAAGGAACCTCTTGATTCACGAACTCAATATCCTTAGAATAAATTCATTATAAATTATCTCATTTTCAGACTTAAGTTATAAAAAACAACTCTGACGACTTATATTATGGAAATTCATTTTTTTGTACAGAATTTTCGAATAAAATTATTTTTTTATATTGAAATGTTCAAAAATCAGTACAATCAGTACATATTTTAAAAAATCAGTACAAATCAGTACAACGTTTTTTGATCAGTACACGTGATCAAAAATCAGTACATGTACTGATCAAATCAGTACGAATGGTCAGCCTAGCTATAAATAAATGCTTATCATTCACTTTTTAAAGATTATTTCATGTAAAAGTTGCACGCGGCTAAGCGCTATCCGTGAGCTCCAATTTTGGGATCCGTATTTTGATCGAAAAGTTGTTTTCAACTCCTAAGCTTATTTTTAATGCTTTATGGTTAGGTCAACAAACAGAATTTGTTTTAAACAGAATTTGTTGTAAGAGAAGTTCTTATTTTCGAAACCCAAACAATTAAAAAATCAACCTTTATATAAAAAATGACCCCACTAACAAAAATGTTTTGGTTATTCAACACTTTGATTTAAAGAAACTTGCTCGGGTCGCGTTTTCTTCCAAAAGGAAGCATCTTTTTTTTGTACTTTGAGCCAATTTGTTGGTTTATAAAGGTGTCTAAAGCCCCAACATATCGATTCTAATAAAAAAAATTCTCCAAAAATTAAAATTTTTTGTTTGTACAATTTTGGCTCACTGAAATTTTCCGATTTCACTTTTATAACAAACAAACAAATAATTCTGCATCATTAACTAAAAAATCGCGTTTTTTGAGTTATGATGTTGTACAAGTAAAAGAGCGATATGTAATTTCGTTTTTTTTTCAATTTAATTTTTTTAAATTAATTTTTTAATTTCTTTGCGTATTATTAAATTTTGTGTCATTACGCGTTTAAAGCTATTATTATCGATTTTATTAACAAGTGAATACCGAAAACTTAACTAGCATTAGGTTAACTAGCCGGTATTATTAAAAAAATCAATAACAGTGTGATGCTTAAAGCAGTTTTTAACTTTTTTTTATTAATACCTAATTGTAAATTTTCTAAGCGTATTTTTTGTTTTAGTTAAACCAATAGAGATAAAAAATTTAAAAAATAAATTATCGAGTTAAATATGTACATGTTCTTTTATTTATGTTTTCGATCTTGAATTTATTAAAGAATATTCTATTGTAGATTTTCCTTATCGCAAAAAGCATAAACAACAAACAGCAAAAATAGTAAACAAAAAGAAAATACTCTTCGAATTTTTGCTTACTCTTTGTCAATGTTTAAGAATTTTTGACCCAAAAAGTACAACTATGTATAGAGAAGTATTGAAAAATGCATTAAAAAAAAAGAGTACAATTGTCAAATTATCGCTGTCATTGATGTATTGTTGTCGCTTTTTTTTAAATTTTTAGTACAAGTACTAAAATTTGTCTACCGCCATTTTCGAGAGTTGCATATATTTTAAAATGTGTGTAAAAGGGATGACTATTTTGTATATAATTCCAACTAGATTGTGGACTTGCTCACTCATATTTATGTCAAATTTTTTTTTTTCATTTTCTTCATCTTCCTTTTTCTTATAATTCCGTTGTTCACCGTTGCTATTGTGTGTAGTGTAATAACTTTTTATTCATATATTTTAAATTTAAAAAATATATAATTTTGGCCATTTAAATATAAAAATAAACTAATTTCAAACATGCGAATTTCACAGTTGAATACTGATAAAGAAATGAACAGTTTAAATGGTTTATATTATGTAAAATGATGTATTGAAAAATCACTAATCTAAAGAAAAAATTTCATAAAAATGAAGAAGCATTTTATAAGGGCAGTGAGAAAAAAAGTGGTTCCATTTAAAGTTCTTCGTATTTTTACGTATATGAGTTTTTGTTATTAGTATACTTCTGGTGTTGCCTTGATTTTTGTACTACCATGAATATTGTTGTTGTTGTTTCAGTGGTTGCCTACTGCCAGCGCTGACTTGATAATTCTTTGTTGCTATTTTCTTCTGTCCATGGCAGCCGTTACCGTCGTTGCTCCAATATTATACATAAAGGCAACGAAATGGACAAAAGCAAAATATAAAAGCCGAATATTGCCGAGAGTAACCATCCACAAAAGTCTACTGTACTATATTGGTTTCTCTGTTCGCTGCTCTGCCGCAGTTAGCGTCAATGTAGTAAGTTCATGTTAGAAAAGGATTACTATATAGAACCTTGCTTAAAAATTTTTATTGTGTATAGCAGCTATCAGGGATGGAAAAAATGGTACTTTACTTTTGCATATCCCCTCAGAGAACAAAGCCGATCGGCTATAAGCCGCCGCCAACGATTTTTCAGGTGTTCGATCCGCCGTCGACTAATAAGATTGATTCAGGCTTAAATTTTTAATTCAACTCAAAAACAAATATCTTTTGATTACTTTGTTATACCCTACATCACTCTGTTGTACAGGGTATAATGAGTTTGTGCTGGTGTTTGTAACTACCCGAAATATTGTTCTTAAACCTACTTTCAAGTATACCGATCGACTCAGAATTACTTTTTGAGTCGATTTATTTGGCATTCACACTTGCGACCTTAAACAAGTTGTTCAACAAAACACCAGTAACAGAATAAAAACGTAATGGACACGGAAAAAAGACTTAAATATCTCACTCTTAAACACTTCAAAACAGCAAGTGTGAACCCCGTATTAGCGATGTTCGTCCGTCTGTCCGTCTGTCCATCTAAAGGTTTAAGCACGATACAGGTCCCAATTTTCAATCAATTGAAACTTAAGCATCTTTTGGCCCAAGGATGAAGTCTATTGAAATTTGAAAAAATCGGTCCATGTTAAGGCCTTGCCCCCATACAAACGCCCCTTTGAATTTGGCTTAAATGACTCAAATAACCGTATTATAATAGATATAGTTTTGAAATTTAACAGGTAATCAAATGTTGTATGCAACAATCATCATTTCAAATTTTAAAGGAATCGGGTCAGTCCTTCTCGTAGTCCCCATACAAACTAACCTCCCGTATTCACATAATTCTCTCAAATTTCATAAAAATGGAAATATTTGATTAACAATTTATTTGTAGGTGTTAAACGTGTACTTTGTTAACCTAAGCAATTGGGAATATAATTTGACCATTTTTGGACTTAGTTCCCCATATAAAAATTTCGACCGAAATTCAGTTAATCGGTCTATTGGCAAAAAAAAACTTCTACTAAAATTTGATCTGTGTAGGTTTTCTACTCCAAATAAAGATCTAACAAAAGATAGGTCCAATCGGCCCATGTTTGGACTTGGCACCCATTTTCCGGAAAACACTGGTGTAGGGTATCATATGGTCGGTATTAAAATTGTAAAAAATATATTTTTCGTTTTTTTTCAGTTAAATTGATATCTAAAAAGGGTGTATTCACCGCGAATAAATAACTTTCAAAGTATCTGTTTTTAACAATGTAAAATATCAATAGTAAGCTGACTTAAGTCGACTTATTGTCAGTTGCCGGCCAGAGTTTTTTGCGTGAGTTGCGTGATTTATTTTCTCTTCATATTTCCTTTCGTACCAAAAAAAGCAACAAAAAAACTATACAATTTTTAAGATTTCCTCAGAAAAAAGCAAAAAAAATTTTGCTGAACTTTAAAGTCTCGTGAGTGTGAGTCATCGTGAGTGTGAGTAAAGTTTGTGTGAGTACACGTGAGTGTGAGTTATATTAAATTTACTCAATTAATTGTGAGTGAGTGCGAGTAGAAAAAATATGCTCGTGAGTGTGCTTGATTCAAATACTCACTTTGTCTTTCCGTGTGTATGTATCAAAATACTGGCCCATAAAGCATATGTGTTACTGTCTCATGATCGATTCTAAGACGTTCTATGAATGTCCGTCCGTCTGTGAAAAACACGATGCAAGTCCAAACTACGCAATGAAAATTTCAAAAATTTAGAAAATTTCGTGCCTCGCAAAGATTTAAACGACGTTCAAAGTTTTGCACTTGGACCCAGGGGATTAAAAATTGTAATTTTTGTTCGCCCTATATATTTAAGTGCAAAAATAATTATAAATTAATTTTCGAACACTTATTGCTAGGGGAAAGTTTATTGCTAGGGGAAAGTTTCCCCCAGCGTCTCCCGCCGACCCTAAGACTTTTTACGAAACTTTCACAACTTTTTAGTTTGAAAGTATAGTATGTATATTAGAGTGTCCCTTATTTTGGAAATGTTGGAAATGTTGAGACGGTACCCTCTCATTTTTTTCCTTTTGACTAAAAAATAACTCAGGAAAAATTTTACGCCCCTACGACCACGCCTTCCCTACGCGACGGGGCCGTAAAGAGCGGGGCCTTAAAAATCATTTTTCCATACAAAGCAAAAATTTTTTTTTTTGATTTTAAATTTTTTTGTTATTAATTATAATATTACTTGGTTAGCTTATTCACGACAAAAAATTTGATTTTGTTGGGATGAGGCTTTCAGTTCTAAAAAATTTTTCGAAAAAAAAAATTTAGAGCTTTTGGGGTCCTACAGTAAAAATTTAAAAAAATTTTTTTTTTTTAGTTTTGACAAGCAACGGTTTTAGTTGTAATGTTGCTTTTAATGATATATATTCATAAAAAAATATTATTCATATCTGTAACATCTTGATCGTGTATCGAAAAACATCAAAAATGCATTTTTTACCCTTTTTTAGATCACGATAAAGATGTCACAGATAGGAATAATATTTTTTTATGAAAATATATCATTAAAAGCAACAATTCAAATAAAACGGTTGCTTGTCAAAACTAAAAAAAAATATTTTTTAAAAAATTTTTACTGTAGGACCCCAAAAGCTCTAAATTTTTTTTTTCGAAAAATTTTTTAGAACTTAAAGCCTCATCCCACCAAAATCTAATTTTTTGTCGTGAATAAGCTAACCAAGTAATATTATAATTAATAACAAAAAAATTTAAAATAGAAAAAAAATTTTTTTGCTTTGTATGGAAAAATGATTTTTAAGGCCCCGCTCTTTACGGCCCCGTCGCGTAGGAAAGGCGTGGTCGTAGGGGCGTAAAATTTTTCCTGAGTTATTTTTTAGTCAAAAGGAAAACAATGAGGGGGTACCGTCTCAACATTTCCAACATTTCCAAAATAAGGGACACTCTAATGTATATTAACAAATAAAAATTGTTTTGTGTGAAATAAAAAAATGTCAGCGGAAAGCTGAAGAAAATTCCACTCGTGCTATTTTTTTTACCACAGCTGTATGTTTTTATATGTCAACGGTATAACGGAAAAGAACTAATAAAATACTGGTACAAACCCCATACTCTTATTAAGTATTTCATCTAAATTATTAAATAAAATGTGTATAAAAATGTTTTGTTATGATATTTTCATAATTATGCAAAAAAAAAGAGAAAGTTCAATCATATAAATTTATTTTTCTTCTTTTGGTGTGAGTTTTTGAAATTCACTATTGTTTATCATATGACTGACTGATTTGGTTTGGTTACATTTTTCTTCATAACATACAGCGGCCGAAAAAAGGCAACACAATTTTGGCAATTTTATGAGATCAAAAGCGTTTAATAAAAAAGTAATGATGCAGTTGTGATGGAAATTAATTTTTATTGATACATACACTTATTAGTCAAGTTTTAGTGTATTTAAAATGAAAAAACCAATCGAATTTCCAGTGCGAGCAAGTTTTTCCTCTCCCCATACCTCTTACCTCTCTCCTAAGAATAGTGTCCGACCGAATATTCGGCTTCGGCCAAAATGCACTATTCGGCCACTATTCGGCTTCGGCCACAATTTTGGCCGAGTAGGCCGAATAGCGAATAATTGTATAATATTTGTGTTCACGTGTTGAAAAACACACTAAACTAACTTTGAATCACATTAGTAAGCCACAAAAACATTTTACTAAGTGTTTTTGTGACTAAAAACATTTTTTTTAATATTCGGCTTCGGCTTCGGTTTGGCCGAATACTGAAAATTTGGCCGAATATTCGGCTTCGGCTTCGGCCAAAAAAGGTGTATTCGGTCGGACACTACCTAAGAATTGCGGCAATAAAAACTGCCTTGCCTAATTAGGACTTACAACAACCCAGCAAAATTTTCTGTTCCAAATAATCGGTTCCAAAACGCATCAAACTACCCTGCAACCGGTTCTACTTAACATTCCAGAATCAATGATTTTTGTTTGAAATTGTCCCGAAAGCAATCATTTTTTTGAGCAAGTAGTTTTTTTTGAAAAATACTTTTACATAGAAAATTTTTTTGTGATTACCGTAAAATATATTCAAGAATCTATTGAACCAGGAATTTGTTCCAAAAAATTTTCCTGGGAAATAAAAATTCTATTTTCACTAATCTCAATTTAACTTTATACTATTATTTAAGTTTTTTATACCCTCCACTTAGTGATAGAGGGTATATATAAGTTTGTCATTCCGTTTGTAACTCATCGAAATATCGATCTGGGACCCCATAAAGTATATATATTTATTATGCCCGATCGATTTTAAGACATTCTAGCGATATCCGTCTGTCCGTCTGTCTGTCTGTCTGTGGAAAATGCTGTCACGGACACAATATTGCACAGAGATGACTGAAACTTAACATATATATTGGAAGTTCTCCCGAGAAGTTTGGTATTGCATTTGAGCGATATCGGTTCAGCAGTTCAAAAGTTATGAACGAAAATGTAAGCACACCTCAAAAATTTCAGTACATTCAACATAACCTAAAATACAAAATGCTTTAATTCGGCTTCTGGTTGACATATGTGAACATAATTGAACACCAAATGGTATTTAAACAAGTACGAACATATTTTTTGGCAAAAAAAGAAAAAAATCGCGGATTTTTTTTACCAAAATTTTTTTTCGCGGAATTTTTTTTTTTTTAAAAAAATTTTTTTTTTTCAAAAGTAATTTACTTTTAAATAAAGTTTTTTGCAATAATCTTTTTGAAATTGTGGAGGGTATCACTACATTCGGCAAGGCCGAATTTAACTTTTTTACTTGTTTTTGACTCCAATATATTTTTTTGCAAAGGGTTACCCAAAATGATCTGACATTGCAGACACAAATGAAGTGATTTGCATTTTAGTAAATACCGAGCACAGTCTCTAATTCTATTTGTTAAAAGGTATTAATTTAATCAAAATTGGAATTTATTTTATTTTATGTAAAACTTTTTAAGTGCATAGTATTTTTATTTTTTTAATTTTTTACCTACTATTACTTAATATTACAATAAACATTTTTAAATATTTTTCTCTTTACAGTATAAAATTCATATTACAACAAAAATACCTTTTTTAATATTGACGTCTCCAGAGTGAATGCTTCTCTAAATAATAATAAAACTTTTGTAATAATTACAAAATTAAAAACAAAAATCCCAAAAGACTTTTTATACTAAAATCTCTTCAATAATTGTAATTCATTTGGCCTGAACATTTTGTTGTTTATTAATCACACCAAAAAACTTCAAAAACAAAAATGTTTATTAATTCAAGCTGACTTTAAATTTCATTTGCTGTAAATGTGTGGTAAGTATTATAAACAGAATTTTAACAAATAGTTTTAACTTTGATATAACGACCCTTAATATTATTCTTACCGGTCGCATATGTTTGATTAATAACTGTAAATGTTATCCAGTCACGGCTACGCTTTTTTGTTTCACTACTTTTCACTTACTTTTTTTGTTTCACTATCTTTAAATCAAGAACCCACATATTCCAGGAACCTCTGAACTCGGATAATAAGGCCATATGGCCTTATTGCCTATGGATTTATTTCACCCCCCCCTAGTCATTCAATGGAATAAAAATCGGCTATAAAGCGCAAAAGTAAGACTAGGCTATGGTCTCTAACATAAGAAACAATTTTTTTTTTTAATTAATACGTTGGATTAAAAATTACTATTTTTGTAAGGTTAACCTTACAAGGAAAGAATCTCAACCCTTATTAACCGATTTGCATGAAACTTAAAATATTCTAAGGTTAAGGTGTCCGGCATATCAGCCATATCGGGTATTTAGGGGCAAAAAAAAGAATAAAAAAAGTCGGCTTCGTTAAATATTTTTTTCATGAAAATGTGTCAATTTTGGGGGGTGTTTATGCGAAGACTTACGATATCCATATGAATACGAAATAATCTTTTTTTAATTTAAGTCGACGATATTTCTGTAAGTTGGGGAGTTATCGAAATTTTCCCGAAGGTCCACATTGTTTCATATGGGACAATCGGTTCATAATGGTTGAGATACGAAAAACAAAAAAAAAAATTTAGAAGTCTAAAAAAAATAATGAACTTTTACCTAAATACTTAGACCAATACTTACCTATGGTGCCCTTGTGTGGTGGAAAGCAGTGGATAAGAAATCATATCTCTGCAATCTACAGAAGGTACAACGACTGGCGTGTGTGGGTATTACTGGTGCTATTAGATCAGCACCCCAGGCCGGTTTGGAAGTGATACTAAACATTCAGCCCGTGGATATTTACGTCAAGAGCACAGCAGCAAAATCGGCTCTCAGGTTAAGAGAGTCGAAAATGCTTAAGCAACGCTCTTGGGGGACACTCGACTATATTAAGTACGGTGGGCGGGACGGAACTGGAACAGAGAACCGACTATATCTCACCACAGACGAACTTTGACAGCACCTTCGAAGTCCAAATACCGACTAGAGAAGACTGGGCGGAAAACTCTGTTATTACAGAGAATGCGATCTCAATCTTTACGGACGGATCGAAAATGGAGATGGGTACGGGTTCGGGAGTCTACTCTGAATGCCTCGAAATCGGGGTCTCATTGAGGCTTCCGGATAAGTGTAGTGTTTTCCAGGCTGAGGTGCTTGCAATTGACAAAGCCGCGCAGTTAATTATGACAAGGGATCTTCGTCCTTGCGTCATTAACATTTTCGTGGATAGTCTCGCAGCTCTGAAGGCCTTAGAGTCAAAAACTGTAAAATCGGGAATAGTTTTGAATTGTATACAATCGCTTCGTCGAATCGGTCAGCACACAATCAAGCTAATCTGGGTCCCAGGCCACAGTGGGGTCGCTGGGAACGAATTGGCTGATGAGTGTGCGAGGAAGGGCTCTGAATCGGTGGGGGAACGTGTAGAACCTGACATCTCGGTTCCTATATTAGAATTGATGAACGAAATTGATAGGATATCTGAAAATAGTATGAAGGATAGGTGGACATCACTGACTACGTGCAGGATATCTAGAACCCTGTGGCCACTGCCGAATCCTAAGAGGACAAAAAGTCTTCTTACTTTTGGCAAACGGACGGTTAGCCTATTAGTTGGAGTACTTACAGGACACTGTATGATTGGCGAAATGGCCGTGCGTATGGGAATTTCTGATAGGGGCTATTGTAGGAGCTGTGGGGAAGTGGAGGAAGAGGAGTCAGTGAAGCACTTGCTATGCGAATGTCCGGGTCTGATGAGGAGCCGCCTTAAGCATTTAGGGCAAAGATTTTTCGATGACCTAGACTGCCTAAGCGGTGTCTCATTGACGTCTCTAGCGGAATACCTCAGGGAAACGGGGTGGTTTAAAAGGTAGAACTTTGTATCAGGGAGGGAGAGGGGTAATATGATTAGGGGAATCACAATGGGCCTTATGGCCTCCGAGTGAACTCGCCAAATGGCGAGCGCCCATCCAACCTAACCTAACCTAACCTAACCTAACCTAACCTAACCTAACCTAACCTAACCTAACCTAACCTAACCTAACCTAACCTAACCTAACCTAACCTAACCTAACCTAACCTAACCTAACCTAACCTAACCTAACCTAACCTAACCTAACCTAACCTAACCTAACCTAACCTAACCTAACCTAACCTAACCTAACCTAACCTAACCTAACCTAACCTAACCTAACCTAACCTAACCTAACCTAACCTAACCTAACCTAACCTAACCTAACCTAACCTAACCTAACCTAACCTAACCTAACCTAACCTAACCTAACCTAACCTAACCTAACCTAACCTAACCTAACCTAACCTAACCTAACCTAACCTAACCTAACCTAACCTAACCTAACCTAACCTAGCCTAACCTAACCTAACCTTGCCTAAATTTTATGCTCATCACAGTACAGATTGATCATCCGGTTTTTGTTTTAGATCCTTCTAAAAATTATATACTTGGAGTGAACAGGGAAGACTTGTTGACCTAGATTTTAATGACAACATTTGCTTGATCTCACGTAACTTTGATGATATGAATGCAAAATTAAAATTAATTGCTGAGTGGAAAACAAATGTGGGGCTTAAAATCAATTATGATAAAACAAAGGTTATACACATCAACACCACCAAAACTTCCAAATTTGAAATTTCTGTTCACGAATTGGAAGCTAATAGTTTGTGTTACCTCGGCAGCATCATTTCACCTTCCGGTGCGTGCAACGATGATATCAAATGTTGTATTGAAGAGATGCAAGCATTCGGAGCTATTCAACCTGCATGGAAATCTTTCAGAATTTCACTAAGGAGTGAGATCATAAAAATGTTAACACACATAAAGTTAAATAAAAAACAGACTACTGAATTTTAAGACTTCAAACCAAATTTTTATTAAATAAAATTTAATACAAAATCATAACAAAAAAACCGCATGGAACTCTAACCACTACGAACAAAGTTATCCACTTTAAGGCCTCCCATTAAGGCTTTTATGGTAGTTTCTGTCACCTTTTTAGAGCAGGTGGTCCATCTACGTTTGAAATCTTGCATGTCCTGGGAGACCTTTTTTGTGCCCTTTAATTCTTTTTTAACAAAAGCCCAATATCTCTCCACTGGCCTGAGCTCTGGGCAGTTTGGTGGATTTGCCTCTCTTGGTACAAAAACCACATTATTATCATTATACCACTCCAGCGCTTTCTTGCTGTAGTGACAAGATGCTAAATCGGGCCAAAAGTAAGTGGATACATTGTGCTGACTCAAGAACGGAAGAAGTCTCTTCTGCAAACACTCCTTGATATAAATTTCGCTGTTTATAGAGCCAGATGTCACAAATGACTGGCTTCTTTGGCCGCAGCTACATATGGCTTGCCATACTAGGAATTTTTTGGGGAATTTCGTTTGCTTTTTTGACCGAAATTTTTCCGCAACATTTCCTCGAACATCGGAAACATAAAATTCTTGACCAGGGAGCTGCGCAAAATCAGCCAGGACATAAGTTTCGTCGTCCATTACACAACAGTTGTATTTTTTTATAAAATTTGATTTCAATTTTCTAGCTCTGGTTTTGGCCTCCAAATTTTTAAAAGCGTTTCTATCGGGAACTTTTTGAACTTTGTAGGACTTTAGTCCCGCCTTACGTTTCACTTTACGTACAAAAAAGTCTGAGCATTGGGCTAACCGAGCTGTTTTTCTGCCAGATGTGTTAGGAGCTCTCTTAAGGATGCTTTTAACTTTATATGCCTTACCAATGTTACGATAACCAGTCGTTGTTCCTGTTCCCGGCTTCCTTTCAATTGTTAGGTGTTCCAGATACCTTTTTACCACTTTTGAAACTGTTTGGCGGCATACATTAGTTTCTTTGGCAATTTTTTTGTATGTCCATGTTTGGTTTTGTTGAAAATATTTAATTATTTTTGAACGCACTTTTCTTTCATCGTCCATTGTGTAAAAAATTGCAAATTAAAACTCATGATGTAAATTAATTTATTAACTGACATATTTTTAAAATGTAAACTGCCGAAAAAAAAAATTTGGAAGCTTTACACCAAAGTTGTAGGCAAAAATGTGTGTTAACATTTTTATGATCTCACTCCTTAAAAACCAAATTTAGATTATTTTTTCGACGTGATGTCTACCCTTCTTTATGGATGAGAATCTTAGAACACGTCCAAAGATCAGGTCAACTCTCTTCAGGTTTATGTTAACAAGTCTTTATGAAGAATCCTGCGCATCTAATGGCCGACAGCTATTTCAAACAGCGAACGTCAAAGAAAACAAATAAAGTTATTAACTCATTTTTCGAACGACCCAAACAAAAATTTAAATTTTTTAATGCATTAAGAAAATTGACAGTTTTTTACCTCCAATTCTTTTTAACACCAATTTTTTGTAATCAAAGCGTATAGAAGATGCGGCACAGCCAAATCACCTCAAAATGTTGAGCCTATTTTTTATTATTCGTTATACCAAAACTATTACTTAACCTTTTTTTGTATTTATTAATAAAATACCATTGATAATTTTATATATCTTTTTATTTTTGTTTTATTATAGTAACTTTTGCCATAAAATGCAGTCAACAACAGCAGCAGCAACTGTCAAACAATTACAGCAGCAGTATATGGCCACAAATCATTTAACTACTACTGATATGTACAGCATAATTTATAAACTACTCTATCAAAACTCCAGACTACAGAAAAGGATTTGAAAATAAGCAAATTATATATTGATTCCTTTAAACATTTTTAATTTTTTTTTGTTTTGTTTTATTAACTGTTACAATTATACAAAAAACAAAAGCGTGAAATACCCACTCACGCCGAGAAAATTGACTATACAATATAAACACAAGTGAAGAGAAGGAAAAAACTTATTTAAGAGTTTTTAATTTTCGTTTACTAAACATCCTTTTACAGACATTTTAAAAAGAGGAAAACAAAAATTAAAAAAAAAAAATTAAACCTAGTAAATCTCACTCAAACTTTTTTTAAAAAAACAAAAACGTATAAAAAGTGAATTAATTCAAATAAATTCTCAAAAGATAAATTGGTCGGTTCCTCCTATACTTGAGCTCCTTGCTAAAAGCACAATTATATTTTTTGTATATAAAATTTACAAATTCATAAATCATACCTCGTAGGGTTACGCGCACAAAACCCTGCAATCAAAAAATAAACAGGAGTTGTCAAGTGAAAGGAGGAATAAAAAAAAAATCAATCAAAATGAAGATGAGCAACAAAGCGTCGCAAGATCCACCGCCACGGAATGAACCGTATGTGGAGCCAGTCAATGGCATTGTTCAGCCACCAACTGTACCACCACCTGATCGACCAGGCCGTAATACCAATCAACTACAGTATTTCATCAAGACGATCATGAAAGCCGTCTGGAAACATCACTTTTCTTGGCCATTCCAACAGCCGGTCGATGCCAAAAAACTTAACCTGCCCGATTATCACAAGATCATTAAGCAACCGATGGATCTGGGTACGGTAAAGAAACGCCTGGAGAACAATTACTACTGGTCAGCTAAAGAAGCTACAACGGATTTGAATACAATGTTTTCGAATTGTTATGTTTACAATAAACCAGGCGAAGATGTGGTTGTAATGGCTCAAACGTTGGAAAAGGTATTTTTGCAAAAGCTGGAAGGTATGCCCAAGGAAGAACTTGAATTGGAACCGGTGACACCGAAGAGTGGAGGAAAGAAGAAACCACGTTCGGGTCCTAAACCACCATCAGCTAATGCATCTCTGTTAAGTGCACCAACGACACCCGCAAGTTCTGGCACTGGATCTAGAACGGGAGGAGGAACAGGGGCCAGTGCAACTAGACCCGTATCCGCCATGGGTGGAACAGTTTCGTCCTCTGGCGGTACACCAGTGTCTGCCCCAGGCATACCACCTATTGCAACAGTAGCTCCACAAACTGTACCCGGCAGTACGAATACGACAACAACAGCGTTAACAACGGGAACTCCTAGTACCATACTACCTGGTGCGAATATACTTCCAGCGGGCGGTGCGGCATCCCATGTGTCTTTGGTAGGCTCTGCTGCAGGAGGGGCAGCTGGTGTCAGCGCAGGCGCAGCAGGTGTCAATTCAACAGTCGATGGAGCAGTGACAGCTGCAATAGTTACACCCGTTGCTTTGACCGCGGCTTCTGCCGCTATCGTACCTGCGTATCATGTGAATAGCACAGCGGCTGGGGTAGATGCAGTTATACCACCTCAACAACCGGCTAAAATGAAAAAGGGAGTGAAAAGAAAGGCTGACACAACTACACCGACTGCAAATGCATTTGAATCGCCGTATGCACAAATCGATTCGTCAAAAAGTGCGAAAATTGCAACGAGGCGTGAGTCCAATCGACAGGTAGGCAAAAAGGTAGGCCAACGTGTTGGAGCATGATGTGTATGTGTGTACAATATTTCTTAAGTACAATACTATAAAGTAACTACAAATACAATTTGAAGATTTGATTTAAAAGATACTTTACGTACTTTAATAGATAAACGAGTTACGTTTTTAAATTTAAAATTTTAAAAGTTCTTGAAAAGAAATATATTTATATAACGTTTTTTTTGTTAATTCGAAATCGTTTTTCATTCTTGGTAGCAAACAAACCCATCGTTTTTTAAAGCTAGCATATCTACACCATTTGCAGACGTAATTGTAATTCAATTGTAATTCAAAGATTCTACTTGTAATTCGAAATTCCAATTGTAATTTGAAAATTCTATTGGTAATTCAAACATTCTACTTGTATTTCGAAGACTCCAATTGTAATTGGAAAATTCCAAAAAAGATTAAACAAAACAACAAAATTTCGAAAAAGATTGTAATTCGAAAACGTTCAATACTAATTCAAAAAAATTCAATTATAATTCGAAAAATATCAATTGTAATTCGAAAATAATTCGAAATAGATCAATTGTTATTCGAAAAAGTTCAAAATGATGAATTATAATTCGAAAAATATCTATTGTAGCTCGAAAAATTTATATATTTCGAACTGTATTTCGAAATATATCAATTAAAATTCGAAAAAGATCAATTGTAATTCGAATAAGATCAATTGTAATTCGAATAAGATCAATTGTAATTCGAATAAGATCAATTGTATTTCTAAAAAGATCAATTTTTATTCGAAAAAGATCAGTTGCTGTTCGAAGATTTCATTTGTAATTCGAAAATCGTCAACTGAATTTCCAAATTACAATAGAATTTTTTCAAATTACAATTGATCTTTTGATTTCCATCGATCTTTTTTGAATAACAATTGGAATCTTCTTTTTGCAGTTAATATTTTTTTAATTTGAATTGATATTTTTTGAATAACAATTGGAATCGTGGAATGTTAAATGATCTTTTTCGAATAACAATTGATCTTTTTCGAATTACAATTGATCTTTATCAAATAAATGATTTTTAGAATAACGATTTATATTTTTGAAAATACGATTGGAATTTTTGAATTACAATTGGAGTTATCGAATTACAAACAAAATTTTTCAATTAAAATGGAATTTTCAAATTACAAGTGTAATCTTCGAACAACTATTTTTTTCGAATAACATCTGTATATGGTGTAGTAAAAAACTTTTTAAAACAATTTCACATCTTAAAGTACAAAAAGTTATCTCTTAATTCAAAATTATTAAAACATCACTTCTTTTCCACACCTTTCCAATGCTCTTCCATTCATTATCATTTCTTGACCTCATGTTAATTCTAAACATCATGCTTTCACAAAACACGCCGAAACGCCTTAACCTATATATCCAAAATTTATTTGTTTTTGCATGTTATAATTCTTTTCCATTTACAGTCGATTTTTTATTTTGCACCATCTACAAACAATTTAAACAACCTTTTTAAACTTTAATTATAATTGTGATTTGTTTATTTTTTTGTTGCAACAGGACACTGGCTATCCAATGTCTCCCATGGGAGTTGGTGGCGTTGCTGGTGTAGCTGGTGGAGCCGGAGGTGTGCCTGGTTCAGCAAAATCCAAGGAAAAACTTTCAGATGCCTTGAAATCCTGCAATGAAATCCTTAAAGAACTATTTTCCAAAAAGCATTCTGGTTATGCTTGGCCTTTTTACAAACCCGTTGATGCCGAACTGTTGGGTCTACATGATTATCATGATATCATTAAGAAACCGATGGATTTGGGTACCGTCAAACGGAAAATGGACAATCGCGAGTATAAGAGTGCACCTGAGTTTGCTGCTGATGTGCGATTAATATTCACCAATTGTTATAAATACAACCCGCCAGATCATGATGTTGTAGCTATGGGTCGTAAACTACAAGATGTCTTCGAAATGCGATACGCCAATATACCCGATGAACCAGTGGCTAATGCTCATGCGGCCGCTGTTGCGGCGGCGGCAGCTCATCACGCCTATGGCAAACATGGTGATGGCTCTGATTCATCGTCCGACGAATCTTCGGATAGTGAAAATGAATCAAATTCCGATGAAGAGCGTAATGCCAAGCTTAAGATGTTAGAGACAAAGCTACTTGATTTGCAAGAGGAAATGCGCAAACTGATGGAAGAAGCCTCGAATAAAAAGAAGGCCAAGAAGAAAATGAAGGAGAAGAAAAAGGCTGCAGCCGGTGGACCTTTGGGTTCGGGTGGTATAGTACCGGCAGCAGCTGTTGGATCATTGGTACCTGGCGGCGCCGGCGTCGCCACGGGTGTAACTAACACTATACATGGGCATGAAATTGCTTCTGCTATATCTTTGGGCCAAATAAGTGTAGGAGGTGGCAAGGGTACATCCATGGGGACGGGTCCAGCGGGTACAGCTACAACGGCGGCTGGCAAAGGTGCTAAGAGCAAGGGTCAACGTGGTCCCAAGACAGCTAATGCAAGCGGGGCTGGACCGGCTGCTACGACAGCGGCTACAAAACGTACCAAAGGCAGTGCTTCTTCTGCTGGTGGCGGAGGTGCAAGTTCGGGAGCCGGTGCACGAGGTGCCAATAAAAAGAAACCTAGCAGTCAAGCGGTGGTCTTTGATTCGGAAGAGGAAGATACAGCCAAACCTATGTCATATGATGAAAAGAGACAATTGTCATTGGACATCAATAAACTGCCGGGTAAGTGTTAATATTTTAACTAACTCTGCTCTACACCATTTAGATGTAAGGGTTGCACCAGGGTTAGATGTAAGGGTTGCACCAGAATCAAATTCCGTTTCGTAACACGTAAAAAAACAAAAACAAACACATTAAATTTGAAATTTCTACGTATTAATTGTATAAACGGAAAATACATTGGGCGTTACGCCTTACGCGACGTAATTTGATTCAGGTTCGACGCTAATTCGAAAATCAACTGTTATTCGAGATTCTACGTGTAATTTGAAGATTCCATTTGTAGTTCGAAGACTTCATTTGCAATTCTTAGATTTCATTTGTAATTCAAAGATTCCATTTATAATTCGAAGATTCCATTTATAATTTAAAGATTCTACTTAAAATTCGAAGATTCTACTTATACTTCGGAGATTTTACTTATAATTCGAATATTGCAATTGTAATTCAGAAAATATCGGTTCTTATTTCTTAAAAAATCAATTGTAACTCGTAAATGATCAATTGTAACTACACCATTTCCAATTGTATTTCAGAAATTATCAATTGTATTTCAGAAATTATCAATTGTATTTCA
The DNA here is from genome assembly GCA_963921195.1 of Pegoplata infirma. Lineage (NCBI taxonomy): Eukaryota > Metazoa > Arthropoda > Insecta > Diptera > Anthomyiidae > Pegoplata > Pegoplata infirma. Next base: position 195,063,621 of record OY992540.1, on the reverse strand, counting down.
GAAATTATCAATTGTATTTCAGAAATTATCAATTGTATTTCAGAAATTATCAATTGTATTTAAGAAATTATCAATTGTATTTCAGAAATTATCAATTGTATTTCAGAAATTATCAATTGTATTTCAGAAATTATCAATAGTATTTCAGAAGTTATCAATTGTATTTCAGAAGTTATCAATTGTATTTCAGAAATTATCAATTGTATTTCAGAATTGATCAATTGTATTTCAGATATTATCAATTGTATTATAAGAAATTTTCAATTGTTTTACGAAGGTTAGGTTTGAGCTACATCGGTTCAGTGGTTCAAAAGTTATGAATGAAAATGTAAGGACATCTCTAAAATTTTGAAACATTCAATATAACCTAAAAATACAAAATGCTTTAATTCGGCTGCTGGTTGACATATGTGAAGAGAATTGAACACCGAATGGTATTAAAGCAAGTACGAACATATTTTTTACAAATAAAGAAAAAATTGCGAATTTTTATTTCACAATTTTGTTTCATTTTTTATACCCTCCAACCATACTCACTTTGTCATTCCGTGTGTAACGCATCGAAATATTGGTCTAGGACCCCATAAAATATATATATGATTGATCAGTGATCGATTCTAAGACATTCTAGCGATGTCCATCCGTCTGTTCGTCTGTAGAGGACACGATACAGTCCAAAATAAAAGAGCTAGAATTCCGAAGTGTGGCACGAATATGTCTTTTATTCCTAGGCAGGTTAAGTTCGGAAATGGGCAAAATCGGACCAAGTGGAAAAAAGTTCCCCCTTGGAGAACTAAACCAACCTAAGAAAAACCGCATTTTTTGTAGCGTTTTTTTTTACTTTTGCTAAGCAAATGCAACATTTTCATCTCAGAAGAAGTTAAAAATCGCAAGGGGAAAGTGCCCCCTAACGTCTCCCACTAACCCCCCCAAAAAAAAAACGCCCCTGGATTTTTTTTATATTGTTTTTTTACATTTTGGAGGGTATAAAAGATTCGACACAGCCGAATGTAACACTCTCACTTGTTTTTTCCTCAAAAGTAATTTCTTTTTAAATAAAGTTTTTTGCAATAATCATTTTTGCATTGTGGAGGGTATCAATACATTCAGCAACCCGGGTAAAAATGAAATATATATGATCATATATGAAGATATATGGATCATATATGGTTTTATATAACCATATATTATCATATATGCCTCCATATATGTTTATATATGATTTGATCCGTAAATTGGCCCGATATGAGCTCATATCAGGCCAATTTTCGGATCAGATCATATATAAACATATATGGAGGCATATATGATAATATATGGTTATATAAATCCATATATGATCCATATATCTTCATATATGATCATATATATTTCATTTTTACCCGGGAAGGCAGAATTTAACTTTTTTACTTGTTCGAATAACAATTGTTTTTTTTTTTTTTTTTACTTAAAAAATTTTCAAAATACAAATTTGATCTTCGAATTAAAATTTTTAAATTTCCATAGACTTTATTAATATAGAGTTATATAAATATTTTCCACATTTAAATTGGGATTTCAGAATATTCAATAAAATTATCTAAATTAAAGATCTAACAAATTTTTGTTGTTGTAACGTAAATTTCTTTCTAACTAATTTTTAAAATTTATTAAAACCAAAACAGTTATTTATTTTTTGTTAACGTTTTTTTGTATTTTTTAATTTTTACAGGTGATAAATTAGGACGCGTTGTACACATCATACAAAATCGTGAACCATCGCTGCGCGACTCAAATCCAGATGAGATTGAAATTGATTTCGAAACTTTGAAACCCTCAACACTGCGTGAACTTGAAAGCTATGTTGCATCTTGTCTACGCAAAAAAACCCGTAAGCCTTACTGTAAGTTTATCCCAATGACACGCACTACTCAAGAAATACTCCAACAACAACAAAAACAACGTAAACATCTTCTCCTCCATAGAAGAGGTTGAATTTAAAATACAAAATTCTTTGTTGTGTAACCTAAAAACAAACAAATGACAAAATGTTTTTTTGTTCGCAGGCCAAAAAAAGTGCAGCTTGATTTGTTTTTTTTTAATTGAAACTAAATTTTTTTTGTTATGACTTGTTTCGTTTTTCTAATTTTCTTATTTTCGTTCAATTCATTATATCCATTTTGTCATTTACATATTTACATTACATTGTTTTTATGTACATACATATAAAAAATGCACATTTTCAAGAAAAAAAAAAAAAAAACATTTTCACACATTTTTATTCACACACGTATACGTTGGTTTTTCATTTTTTCACACTACATTTTTATTTATTTATTTTTTTTTTAATTTTAATGTTAATTTTTGTGTTTTATTTAAACTGGTTTATAAACCATAATAAAGCATTTTAATAAATGAAAGAAGAAAAAAAAGAGCCAATAAGAATATACAGTTGAATTTTATTTGCTGAAAATTTTTGTAACCAAAAGATTATCAATCTTAAAGAAGTTTAGACATTTTTAAGACAATAAAGTATAATACGTCTTTTAGGTTAGGTTTTAAGTATCTGCTATAAGGCTCACAGCAGCATACAGACTCTGAGTTCCGTTGAGACACACCGGCATATGGAATCATTTACTCTTAATAAAAGCAAGGAAATAATAAAAAGAAGTTGTCTGTTATATGTTTAATTTTTGATAGGCTTTTCCCAGACAGAAAAATACAAGCGGGCGTATACTGGCCCAGTTACGTTAACAAGTATTGTCAGGATGTAGTATTTTTGGTTTTTCTGTACTGACCCGGTAACATAAATATCACTGTTCAACAAATTTTGAGGTGACATGGTATAATGAGTTTGTGCTGATGTTTTGTAACTATGCGAAATATTGATCGTTGACCCACTTTAAAGTATACTGATCGACACCGTATCACGTTTTGAATCGATTTAGGGATGTCCGTCCGTCTGTCTGTCAATGTAAATGCGATACAGGTCGCAATTTTTAATCAATTGATTTGCTTTTTGAAACTTAAGCCTTTTTTGGCCCAAGGACGTAGCCTATTGAAATTGAAAAAATCGGTGCATCTAGAGACCTAGCCCCCATACAAAGGTCCTCTTTAATTTTGGCTCAAATGATTCTTGTGTCCCCCATACAAACCACCTTCCCGATATTCACATAAATCTATCAAATTTCATGAAAATAGAAAATGTTTAATTAAAAATTTGTTTGTGTGTGCTTAACGCGCACTTTAAAACCCTTATCAAATCTGATTATAATCGGACCATCTTTGGAAATGAAATTAATTTCAGTTAAATTGGCAACAAATAGAAGCATATTTCACTGAAATTTAGTGTTTTTACACGTATTAAAGATTTGACAAAATATAGATCCAATCGGTCCATATTTGAACTTGAGACCCATTTTACGGAAACACTGTTGTATATGTGGAATAGACTTGGTATTTTTCTGTATGGCCAAAAAAATTTTTCTCCAATTTTCAAAGTCCGGGCATTTTTTTATTCTACTAGGACTAAAACGGATGTTGTACAAATTTGATCGGATTAAATTAACCCGTGGCGCCCGGCGTCAAAGTTTTGGATTTTTGAAAAATTTAAAAAAAAAAAAATAAAAAATTTAAATTTTTTTCGACACATCATATTTGTTAATTTTGATGCGGTGAGCACGAATTCCTCGGCCATTTCATAGAGCTTAAGACAATCTTTCATTTAAACCTAATTTTAGCCAAATCCGATCATTTTATCCCGTGGCGCCCTTCGGTCAAAGTTTTGGATATTTGGTGGAAATTTTTCAAAAATCCAAAACTTTTACCGAAGGGCGCCACGGGATAAAATGATCGGATTTGGCTCAAATTAGATTTAAATGAAAGATTGTCTTAAGCTCTATGAAATGGCCGAGGAACAAAATTGTGATGTTTTTTAAAAAATTTCTTGAACGTAGAAAAAACCGTCATTTTTTGCAAATTTCAAATGGCGATATCTCGAAAACCGTTCGACCGATTTTATTTTTTTTTTGATATTCGTGCTCACCGCATCAAAATTAACAAATATGATGTGTCGAAAGAAATTTAAATTTTTTAAATTTTTCAAAAATTCAAAACTTTGACCGCCGGGCGCCACGGGTTAATTTATTCCGATTGACCTCAAATTTGTACCACATAAGTTTTAGACCTTGTTAAATAAAAATTTGCCCGGACACTTGGAAAAATCGAAAGTTGAGAAAAAAATGCCAGTCTAATATGGAATTTTGCACTGCCAGGGTTGCATTGGTTATCATTTTATTATGGGTAGCCCTTTCGCCAAACTACCATTAGTTTTTAAATTCTTTTGCAAGCTTTACATTCCGCAAAACCCGGAATTGAAAAATCAAAAATCCCGAGATTCGGTATTCGCCTAATCCCGAAAATCCTGGTTATTTTCCGGATCGGGATTTCCGGATCGGGATTGGAAGACCTACATACAACCACAGTATGGAGGCTTACTAACTTTGTCATTTCGTGTGTAACGCTTTGAAGTATGGGTATGCTGACCATTCGTACTGATTTGATGAGTACATGTACGGATTTTTGGTTACGTGTACTGATCAAAAAACGATGTATTGGTTTGTACTGATTTTTTGAAAAATGTACTGACTAATACATTCCAGCAAAATTTTCTGTTCCAACTAATCGGTTCCAGAACGTATCAAACTAACTTTCAACCGGTTCTACTTAACATTCCAGAATCAATGATTTTTGTTTGAAATTGTCCCGAAAGCAATCGTTTTTTAGAGCAAGTAGTTTTTTTGAAAAATAATTTTACATAGAAAATTTTGTTGTGATTATCGTAGAATATATTTAAGAATGTATTCAAAAATCTATTGAAACAGGAATTTGTTCCAAAAAATTTTCCTGGGAGCTTATTTTGATTTTCATAACTTTATATGAAAGAGCACACAGAAATCTCATAACAAAAAGTTTACAGGATGATAGATTTTCTATACTTTTAGAAAGAGAATGTAATTGCATGAATTCAAATGATTTTGAGATGTTCGATGACCCAGCAAATTTTTTTTTTGTCCAAATAATCGGTTCCAGAACGCATCATATTACCCTGCAACCGATTCTACTTCACGTTCCAGAATCAATAGCGGTATTCGCTCTTGATAGCATTTTTGCAAGGGTAGTATAAATGCTATGATTTTATGCCACAAAGCGTGAGCGTTCTTTTTTCGTTTTTATTGTGAGTTTTCAAACAGCTGTTGTTATTATATTCTGCTGTTGTCAAAATAGCTATTTTCTATCGAAATTCGCTTTTCTAGCGATTTTTTTAGTAGGATTTAGCGACTTTCTGTTGGAAGATTAGTTGGCAACAGTGCTGCGCTCAAGAAGAAGATAAATAATTAAATTTTTTCATTTGTGTTGGTCTAATTTTTGCTTATTTTTTGTTATAATTCGTTCTAAAAATCTATTGTTATTTTTTTTTACACAAAATATGAAAGTTTGTTAATTTTTCTTATTGTTTTCCGGAAAAACTAAAAGATGTTAAGTATTGTAAGCTTGAAAGGTTTGAAAGGCCAGAATATGCTATGGGTTTTTGTCTTGCATATAAATGAAAGTCTTGTATATTTTTATTTCATGTATTTGTTGTTGTGGTCTTGCATACTCTTGTATTTATACAATATCTGCAAGCTTTGAAAGGTCTGCAAGGGTAGTTTGCTACCAAGAGCGAATACCGCTAATGATTTTAGTTTGAAATTGTCCCAAAAGCAATCGTTTTTTAGAGCAAGTAGTTTTTTTGAAAAATAATTTTACATAGAAAATTTTGTTTTGATTACCGTAGAATATATTCAAGAATCTATTGTTATAGGAATTTGTTCCAAAAAATTTTCCTGGGGAGGTAATGTCATCAGAATTTATTCGAAAAAGCGTTCAGAAAAATATGTGCTTAGTATCTAAGAAGTTTTATTAAAGGAAGAGTTATCAGAACTGAAGCGAAAAAGTCCTCAGAATCTAAGGAATTTCCTTATTCTCAGAACCTGCAGGTTTTTGTTATTTTTTCTACATTGAAACGTTTTTTTTTCGGCAAAACATTCAAATGCAGTTGTTTTTTACCAGTTATTACTGAAATACTAATTGACCCCAATTTTGTTAGTTTAATCGACATTTTTAGAGTCTTAAAAAAATTTTTCAGTGTTTTTTCATAGAAAAAAGTTTTCATAGAGTTATATCTAGGAAAAAAAAATAATAAAAATTTGGGCGTACTGATTTGAGCTCTGAATAAAATTGTCACCCTAAGTATGGATCTAGAACCTCATATGCAAACTCCTCGGATATACCGGTTTGTCCCTAGCTTTTCCACCTGTTCCTTCAGCCACCAGGATAAAACGGTTTAGAGCATCTTGAAAACAATTTAATTGACATAACCCAGTCAGAAAAATACAAACGGGCCAACGTTGGAATGAAGTTGGCGGCGACGGTACCAACGTTGGCAAATCATACCCGTTTCTAAGTCTACGACGTCATTCCGCAGTTGAAGTGATAACAGTGGCCAACGATCGCTCGACTTTTGTTTTGACGTTGGGTTAACATTGATTTTACAAATTTACGACATTGGATTGACCTCTTGCTTAGGGATGTATTGAAAATCTCAATGTAGTGCTTGTTAGTTACCATTTTGTAAAAATTGGTTGAAAAAGCATTTACTAAAGTTTTCACCTAGATTAAAGAGTTGAAGTCTATGTTAATCAAAAACTTTTAATTAAAATAAAAATTTTAAACTTTTAAATTATAATCTACACTAGTGTTTTATGATTTCCATCAGATTCTCAAGTTCTGCTTTGTTTATTAAACAAAAAAAGTTTCCTGATAAAATTTAGACCCCATAAGTGGCGCTGTTGTAGTCATAATAAAATTTTTTGTATATATGGTACAATTTGGCTCAAATTCACAAGATATATTTATTAACCAAAAAAAAAAAAGGTGTCCTGATTAAATTTGGACCCGGTATATGGGTGGACCCGGACCACTACGGGTGCTTCAGCTAGTTAATATTTAATATATTTTTTTAATTTTGGTTTCAATCTTTTTCGGCTTTAATAAAAACTGTATTTTTTTTTTCTTAAAATCATTTTTTATAAAAAGAAATATAATAAATGCTGCATAATACCCGTGTGTTTATAGAAATTGTTAAATTTTTTTGCAATAGAAACTATAGTTTTAACTAAAAAAAAAAAAAAAAATAGTTTCAATTCCTTTAAATCACAGGTGAAATAATTTAAATAGTAGTGAAACGTGTTAATTGGATGAACTAAATAAATATCAAATATATATTTTCTTTATTTATTAATTTTATTATTGAAATACTTTAATATAAAAAACTCAAATTTATACTTTTTTTACATAAATTACAAAAAGGATATTTAATAAAAAAATATCTCTTTTTGCAAATAATGTCAAAAACACATTTTTAATTTTATTATTTGGCATGATTGTAACTTAATTTTTTATATATTTATTTTTACAAAATTTTAAATTTTAAAATTCCTTAAAAAATTGGTGCTGGCACAATTTAATACAATTTTTTTAGCATGATATTTATTTATTTTTTTTTTAATTGTCTTACTAATTTTTTTGTTTTTTGCGTATATTTAGTTTTGTTTGACAAAATTTGTATTTATATTTAAAGTATACAAAATCGTTAAATTATTTTTTTTGTATATTTGCATTATTTTTTTAAATTTTATTTTTTTTTTATATTTTTTAATTTAATATAGATAAAAAGCCTTCGGGAAAATCAAAAGATGAACAAATGGCAGAAAAAAAGCAAGAACTAGAAAAGCGTTTACAAGATGTAACAGGCCAGTTAGGAACCAGCAAGAAGACAGCCAAAAAAGGTAAGTTTTTATATATTTTTTTACTAGAAAAAAAAAAAATAATAAATAGATGCAAAATATAAAACATTTTAAACCCATAGATCAAAGGTTCCCAATCTTTTTTGCGCCAAGCCCCACTTTTAAGTTAATAAAACTTCAATGTCCCCCCCTACACTCAAGAAAAATTTGCAATTTTTTAAATATGTTGTGAAATTCATAATTTACTTGTGGTTAAGCAAACTTTTTGTTAAAATCATCTTTTAAACAAAGTTTTTAGAAAAAGTTTTCAACAATCAACTAAATAATTTAACTAAAATATTTTTATACCCTCCATTTAGTGATAGAGGGTATATATAAGTTTGTCATTCCGTTTGTAACTTATCGAAATATCCAATGGCGTACTCCGTTTTTTGATGTATGGTACAGTTTTCTTGCAATATGTCATTAAAGATTATCTTATTTCCAGCCTGTTTTTTAACAAAAAAAATTGTAAAATTTGGTTTAAAGCTTTTCATCTTAAGCCCTTAAATTCGCGAATTTCTTCATTTTTCCAGGTTCTCGCGAAATTACCCTCTAAATTGGTGTTTGATAAAAAAACTTGCTTTTAGTGAATCGTAAAGGCATCACTAACACTAAAAATAGTGAACAAAAAACATCTTTATGATATGGACCATCATGTTAAAAATCGCAATTTTTTTTTAATATAGCAGAATCATTTTAATGATGAGGGTCCATTTTTAAGTATATAATGGAGGAACCATAAGTAATTAACCAAAAATTTGTCCAAAAAAGTTTTCATTTGCAAAAGTTATCTTAACAAAACCTACGACTGAACGTAGTAAAACTGCATTTACAGTTTTTCATTTCGTGATCCTGTTCCCCTTTAAAAGGACTTCCAAGTTGAAGAGTATTAAATTTTTATAAAATATTTTTTAAATATATGGGGGTTTTCGTGTCAACTGACACAACTTTTGAAACCGATGTCTTCCGATCGGGATGAAATTTGCACCAAGGTTAGTCCTATTAGATAGTAGTTCAGACACAATTTTTCAGCGAGATCGGTCAAGGACTCTCTGAGTTAGAGGGGGTCGAAATTTGACATTTTGGCCAAAGAGGTGTTTATTCTGATCCATCTAACTTCTTACCTATTGTTTTTAGCAAAATGTGTCCCAAAGGGTTTAGATAGCTATTTCTTCAGTCTTTCGAAAAAAAATTATAAAAAAAATAAAAAAAAAATTTTTGATTTTTTTTCTTAAAAATCTAAAACATTTTTGACTTTTTCATCAAATTGGGCCCTTTTTTTTTTTTTTTTTTTTGATTCAAAAGAAAGCTTAGGTCTTTTCCTTTAAGAACTATGGGGTCGCTTAGTGGGATGCGAGTGGGATATCTATGAAAAAATTATTTTTTTAACTTTGGAACACAAAAAACGGTTTTTCAATTTGCACTATTAGGCGTGGGATAGCTAACCAGTTTTCGATTTCGATCCGCGGTGCCCTCTAATTTTTATAGGTTCTAAAAAGAAAGCACGAGCCAAAAAATAAGGGCGGTGGGGTGGGGCCACATGGCTCCTCATCGGGGTCAAAATTAGGCGTAAAGAGGTTACAATCCACAAAAAGCCCCACAACTGCCCTAGAACTGCCCACGGAGGAATGCAATGTGAGACCGACCTATTAATTTTCTGCCCCCAACATTTTTCTTTAATATACCTAACCTCTATTTCCACTTCCTAAGGGGGCTCCCATACAAAATGAAATTTATAAAATTTGCTCCTACCACTCTAACTGTCCATAGGGTGCCCCTAGAGAAGTAAAATTTATGACCGACCCCCAATATTTTTGCATCTCCAACATTTTCTCAGAATATACCTACCCTTTATTTTCAACTCTTAAGGGGGTCCCCATACATTTTTTTATTTTTTTATTAGTTTTTAAAAATACATGTTTTTATAACGTATGGGAGCCCCTTAAGGAGTGGAGATAGGGTGTTATTATGTTCGGACAAAATGTTGGTAACTAAAAAATAATGGGGGTTGGTCATAATTTTTGCCTCTCTAGGAGGCACGGTAGGGGCGGTAGGAGCTGGTTTAATAAAACAAATTTATAAAAAATAAAAGAAATGTATGGGGACCACCTTAAGGGTTAAAGATACATTGTAGGTGTGTTCGCAAAAAATTTTGGAATTAATAAAATAATGGGGGTCGAGCATACATTTGGCTCCACTGGGGGCACTTTAGGGTAAGTTAGAATGGTAGGATCAGTTTTTTTTTAAATGTTTTGTATGGGAGCCCCCATAGGAAGTGGAAATAGGGGTAAGGTATGTTCAAGAAAAATGTTGGGGGCAGAAAATTATTGGAGGTTCGTCTCACATTGCACCCCTCCAGGGGCGTTTCTAGGGCAGTTTTGGGGCTTTTTGAGGATTTTACCTCTTTACGCCCAACTTTGACCCCGATGAGGGGCCATATGGCCCCACCCCACCGCCCTTATTTTTTGGCTCGTGCTTTCTTTTTAGAACCTTTAAAAATTAGAGGGCATCGCGGATCGAAATCGAAAACTGGTTAGCTATCCCACGCCTAATAGTGCAAATTGAAAAACCGTTTTTTATGTTCCAAAGTTAAAAAAATAATTTTTTCATAGATATCCCACTAGCATCCCACTAAGCGACCCCATAGCTCTTAAAGGAAAAGACCTAAGCTTTCTTTTGAATCAAAAAAAAAAAAAAAAAAAAGGGCCCAATTTGATGAAAAAGTCAAAAAAGTTTTAGATTTTTAAGAAAAAAAATCAAATTTTTTTTTTTATTTTTTTTATAATTTTTTTTCGAAAGACTGAAGAAATAGCTATCTAAACTCTTTGGGACACATTTTGCTAAAAACAATAGGTAAGAAGTTACATGGATGAGAATAAACACCTCTTTGGCCAAAATGTCAAATTTCGACCCCCTCTAACTCAGAGAGTCCTTGACCGATCTCGCTGAAAAATTGTTTCTAAACTACTATCCAATAGGACTAACCTTGGTGCAAATTTCATCCCGATCGGAAGACATCGGTTTCAAAAGTTGTGTCAGTTGACACGAAAACCCCCATATGTACATTGTACATTTCCTGGGATGCCACTAGTGACAGCAAATAAAAGAGTAGGATCTCCGCCAATTTTCCCATTTTTATATATTTGATATCAGGAAAAATTGCGGTAATGTCCCTTCATATTTTTGATTCGGTTCAATCAAAGTGTATTCTTACTAAATTTGATAATGACACTATTTCAATAACTTTACAACATAATTAAATGTTTTAAAATGTTAAAATTGAATTAAATTTTAATTAAATTATTAAATAATTTAATTAAATTATTAAATAAACCGTCTTTAGTTTGGTAAAAAAGTACTGGCAAAGTACTAAATTCGGTAAAACCAAGTACTTTACTAAAAAGAGCTTGCTATACAAAAAATAAATTACTTTGCCAGTACTTTTTCTTTGGAACGGTTGGCGATTTCTGGCTGGGTACTTGTTGTTGTCCTAAGTTGTTTGGTATTGCATTTGAGAGAAATCGATTCAGCGGTTCAGAAGTTATGAACAAAAATATAAGAACACCTCGAAAATTTTAGTACATTATACATAACCTAAAAATACAAAATGCTTTAAATTGGCTGCTGGTTGGCATATGTGAACAGAATTGGACACAGAGTGGTGTTTTTACAAGTACAAACCTATTTTTTACAAAAAAAAAGAAAAAATTACGTAATTATTTTTTCACCAAAAAATTTTTTCCGTGAATTTTTTTTTTTCAAGATTTTTTTTTCGCAAAAAATCTTTTTTTAGATTGTGGAGGGTATCTATACCCAAGCAGAAATTGACGACGGTTCTAAAAAAAAGCGTTCTGAAAGCTCTGTAACAAAAAAAAAAGCATTCTCAAAACGCTATTTTCAAACGCTTTGCGAGCGTTTTTGAAAAGTGTTCTGAAAGCTCTACAACAAAAAAAAAGCAATCTCAAAACGTTTTTTTGAAACGCTTTGCGAGCGTATTCGAAAAGCGTTTTAAGAGTTTTTAAATAAAATTTTTTGTAAATTTTTTTTTTTTTAAGTAAAAAAAATCATAAAAAATGTTTTCAGATTTTTTTTTTTTTAAATTTTCTAAGTTTCGAAAATTTTTTTGAAAATTTATACTATAGTTAAATACTGCCGATACGACAAAAATCAATAACGTCGGCCTTGATTCGAGGAGAACGCTCGCCAAATAATCTGAAAGCTCTCCAAGCTATTGTTTTCTAGTAACATCAATAAAAGCGTTAAATAAAATTTGTTGACTTGATAAACATCGCTTTATTTTCTGTTATTAATTTGTTTTTTTTTTTCAAAGTTGTTTTCTGTTACTAATTTGTTTTCACCAACTTTTTTTTACTAAAACTAATTTCAAATTAAAATATATATTTTTTCAATACTTTTTATTACATTGTGGGTATCAATATGTTCGGCAAGGCCGAATTTAACTTTTTTACTTGTTTTTAAATAATATAATTTAAATAATTTATTTAATTTATTTTGTTTTATCTTTTTTACCTTTTTTTTTAGACGAATCATCGAATAAAGTTGAAGCTGTTCAACCCACAAATCGCCCATCATCCAGTTCTAGTTCTAGCGATTCATCCTCGTCCAGTTCAAGCGATAGTAGTTCTAGCGATTCAAGTGACAGTGAAGCAGGTTAGGACGCGTTTATTTATTTAAATAATTTTGTTTTATAAATATTATTATTATCAACTAAACTTCCCTATCTTAATACTATAACCTATGATAACTACAAAAGAAGAAGTAAAAAAAAGAACGAAAGAAAGAATCACTCTATTTCACTTAATTATTTGACCATTAATCATTTTTTTTTAGAAATTCTTTTTAACAATTTTTTTTATATTTTTTTTTACGTTTTTTTTAATGATTACAAGCATTATACATTACAAGATTTACAATAGTTACTGAAGATAGATTATTAATTTTTTGAATTAATGAAATTTTTATATATGTATAAGAAAATATATAAAAAATATATTACAAAAAAAAAAATTGAAGAATTAAAACAAAATTGAGTATATAATTTTGAAATATTTCTTAATAGGGATTTCCTCTTTTTTTATGGGAGTTTATTATTTATATTTTTTATTTTACATTCATAAAAAATCCATCCAATTAATTTAAAATTAGTTTTTTACTAACTCATAATGAGTTCTTTTTCTTTTTAATTTAATTTTGTTTTTTGAGTTAGAATTTTGTTGATTATTCAGATTTTGATTTTACCTCTATAATAAACTCCCGTTTTAAATAGAAACAAATAATTCTGCCACATGTATCCCTCCTCATTTTTTTTTATAATTTGTTTATTAAGTTTTTTTTTTTTGTATTTAAACAATAAATAATAGGTTAGTGATTATATTACAAGTTTTATTTTTTATGTATTGTAGTCTTTTATATATTCTAGTTTTTGTTTGTTGCATTTCTACTTTCTACGTTTTCTTTTAATTTTTTTTTTATATTTCTTCAGATAGTTTTTTTTTTGTTAAATTTACAGGGGTTATCCAAACAAATGTATTTTTAAGCCAATTAACACGGTACTACTGAGTCGATCGGTTTTCGATGTTTTGTGTGAAAAAGTAATGCATACTTTTAGGCTTAAAAAAAACAAAATTAAATTACGAATGATTTTCGCCATTTTTAGAAATGTTTCTAAAAATGTCGAAAATCTTTGATTCCCAAAAAAAGTAAAATGTAGTAAGATTCTTAAATATATGATTTTTGTCCTGCCTTAATATATGCATTAAAAACTAACTAATTGTCAAGATAACATTTTTGGTATGGTTTTTAAAATTATTTATAAAACTAGATATTTTAGATTAGATATTTGACTTTAAAAATCAAGATTTTTATTTTTTTGACAGTCAAGATATAATATTTTTTTAGTATCTAAATATTCTAAAAAATCATACATATAAATTTTTTCTTTAAGCCCCAAAGTATGCATTTCTTTTTTACGTAAAACATCGCAGTCTGTTTGACTCAGTTATACCGTGCCAATTGACCTTTAGCTATATGTATTTAAAAAAAATACTTTCTTGTGTGGTTAAGCTTCAAAATATCCGAAAAATATTTTTTTTCAAAAATCACTACTAATAATTTCTCACGGGAAAAATTTTAGACATCAAAGCATTGTCAAAGCAAATTTGTATGTGGTACCAGTCCTGCAAAATTTAAGTTGTTTAAGTTAGTGACCAACCGATCAAATCGGTAATAAAAACGATTTTTAGACGCATTTTGGACAAATTTTTCTAATCGACGGATTTTGCCAAATAAAAGGTAGAATTTTTTTAATATTTCCAAATGTTTGGCAGCCGACCAGTAAAAATGTGTTCGGGTTTGATTAAGCAGGATCACTATCGATTCCTCAAAAATATAACCAAAAATACTACGCTATAAAAAATGTGCAAAATACGGGAAAAATTCAACTCTGCATCAAAAAAAAAAAAAAATGTGGCAACACTATAAATAGAAATCTTCTTAAGGCTATAACAAACTATACGTTTTTCGAAGCAAAATTACATTAGTAAAAAAAATAATTTAAAAAAGTAATGCAAAATACATGAAAAACACAAAAGTTTACAAAAATAAGGTGGCAGCACTATAATATAAAATTTGTTTAAGGCTAGAGCAGACGGTACGTTATTCAAAGAGATTTTACATCGGTAAAAAAAAATCAAATTAGTTCAATTAGTTTTTCTTACTTTTGTGCTTAACCTATAAAAACACAATTGTCATATTTTTGACAGATCGTTTTACTCAATAACTTAGACAGCTAAAGGCCCATTGTTTCGATACCACTGAGTCAAACGGGTTTCGATGATTTGTGTAAAAAAGTAGTGCATACTTTTAGGCTCACGATTTTCGACATTTTTAGAAATATTCAAAAACATTAAACTTATAAGTTAAAATATATTTTTTATAAGAAAACAATTATCTTTTGATGGCAAAAAATTAAAAAGTCGTAATTATTTCGAAGTAAACTATACGATTTTTGATCTGCCTTAAATTTTACAAATAATGGCCCATACCAAAAAATTAAAAAGTCTATTTTAACAAAAGTTTTATTTCAAATTTTCTATACATTTTTTGAAAGTCGATTTTAAAAACAAAAACAATTTGTATGGAAATAAAATTAAAATTCGATTTTAACTTATTTTATTTAAAAATTATAAGAAAAATATTACGGTGGCAATTGGGCTTTAGCAACATTGCTGCCGAGCAATCTACACACAAAACATACTATGGACAATTTTATTGCCACGTTGCTAGAAAACACAAATCTGACGAACCATTTGTGCTATGAGCGTGGCAAATCACATTTTTTCAAACTTTACTAAATAAAGTGTAAAAAACGTTTGGGAAAATCTCTTTTGCAAAACATTGGCAAAGCTCTGTAAATTTTGTAACACAGCCACATTTTGTAAAAGTTGAAAAAGGTCCCATATCAGTGCTTTCCGCTTTGTATCAGTTTATTTTTTAAAACGTAAAAGTTTTTGGATTAATTAAACCGATAAAAAAATTAAACGATAAGTTACCTAAGTTTTTTAAAGAAACTTTCTATCACGTAACTTTTTTAAGATATACGCGTTTTAATATTGAAAAACTCAAATTTAGTACTTTTTAAATCTCCCCTGTAACGTCCCAGACAGAAAAATACAATCATCAAAGCGTTTTAAAAGTACTCTAGATGGTGGTACAAGCGTTTCCAAAACGTCATGGTTTTTGCTTTTAGAGTGCTCTCAAAACGTCCGAATGATAACGTCGTTAAACGCTCATATGATTGTTTTTCAAAGCGCTCTAAAAGCATTCGGATGACTAAAAATTAGGTGGTTTAAAGATGCTTTATGCTAATTTTATTTGAAATTGTAGGTTTTTTAAATTATATTTTTTATATATTTTCTTACAATATAATTGAGTTCACACAAGAGGACTTCATAATGTTTTCCCGTGCTTTCTTTTGTAAACAGAGAGGATGTGTGCCGCATTCCCCTTATTGGAATGGTACTATTATTATGTATTCTACATTATGGGTGGAAGTTGTAAAACATTTTTTTAATTTGTAAAAAGGTGCTGTAAAAGCACTTTTGAGTTGATTAAACAAAGCGTCTTCAGAGCGTTTGGAAAATAGTACTTTCAAAGTGCTTTATTTTTCGGACCATCATCAATTTCTGCCTGGGGTATAATTATTTGCTCACAAATATTTGAATTTGAAAATATAAAAAAACGCCAACTAAGCACTTTTTGTTGATTCACGGGCACATATTACGGGCACAGTATGGGGGCAAACTCACATTGTCATTCCGTATATAACGCATTGAAATATCAGTCTAGAACCTCATAAAGTATACATATTATTGATCAGTGATCGATTCTGATGTCCGTCCGTCTGTGTAGGACACGAAACATTCCAAAATAGACTCATAGTTTGGCACGAATATGTCTTATGATCATAGGCAGGCTAAGTTCGGATATGGGCCAAATCGGATCAGGGAGAAAAAGTTCCGCCTTAAAGAAGTTAACCAACCTCTTAAAAATTACACTTTTTTACTTTTTTTTTTTGTAGTTTTCCTAATCAATTGCAACATTTTTATGTCAGAAGAAGTTTATTAAAGTTCTGCATTTGGATATTAAATATTGATAAAATTGTATTACTAAAGCTCAAAAATGTCGATTTGGTGTCGAACAGTGTAGTTAACTCAAAAAACTTAAATTTTATTTTTTGTGCCTAATATTTTTAAGTACCACAGTCCATCAACGCTTTGCCAGTGCTTTTGTGTTTTTTTTGTATCATCCGGTAATTTTTAACTGGGTTAACTTGATATTTGCATTTAGTGTTATAAGGATTGCTGTTTATAATAGGTTATAATTTTCAATGTCCCTACTATATTCAACTTTATCATTAGTTTATTTATTTTTTTTTACATTTTAATATTTATTAGATTTTCTAGGTTTTCTAATTTTTGTTTAAAAATGGATAACTCTTGTTTGTTTATTTTGCAGTAAAGGTTTGTTATTCTGTAAAATTTTGTTTTTTTCACAAAATAAAACATAATTTATTTTTAAATATTCCCCTTCCCCCAAAAATATGCTTGTAAAAAAAAATATTCAAATTAAAAAAAAAAAAAAAAAAATGGGTTGTTTTTTTGTTTAAAAACTGTGGAACAAAGTTCTAATTTTTAAGTGCAATATGTTATTTTTTTGTTGTAATTATTATATTTATTTTTTTCTGCTAAACATTATTTTTAATATCAGTCTATTTATTAGATTTTGTTAAACAAAATTTTTTTTCAAAGCATATTTTTAGGCGCCAAAACAAGGGGATAATTTTTCTTTAAAATCTAAGAAAGTCATTTGTTAAACAATTTGTTTTCTTATGATTTAATTGGTTTTTAGAAAAAAAAAAAAACACAGAACACACTTTACTTTTCAAAAAATTATCTGAGTAAATTTTCTTTATAACAAAAACTAACCCTAGACTTTTTTTGTTTTAACTGAACCCACTTCACTATCTAGTTTCTGTTTTTATTTTAAATGTAAATTTTGAGTATTTTTTTCTTCTTCTATAAGTATACAATTAATTACAATTACAACAATAAACTGTTAACTCTCTCTGTATTAATGCTTGAATCATTACAACATATATATTTTTTTTTAAATTAAACTACCTATTAAGTTTTAATTTGTTTCTCTCAAGTAGAAAACAATTTTTTTATTATTATAAATCTTTTTGAAAAAAAAAAATATATATATATTTAAAAAAAATACCAATGTGAGTTACAAAAAAAAATCGTGAAGCAATTGTGTATTGGGGGCAGCCAATCATTCCATTAAAAATAATCTAAACATTTATAGAGCAGCTAAAAAGAAATTGAATCAACACGTTTATTAAATGAAGAATATCCTTAACTCCATCAAAAAAGCTACGTTTAATAAAAAAAGGAAAATAAAATAATTAAATTATAAAAAAAAAATAATTCCCAAAATAATTTCATAATGTCCAAAAAAAAAAAAAATCAAAACTTTCAAAGTTTTATTTGGAGGTTTTTTTATTTAAAACATTTGCTAAGTTGTGTTAAAGTATAACAAAGGAAATTGTTTATTTTGAAATTGCAATAACATTTTTTATTATTATTATTAAAGTACAGGTAAAAACACGAAATATAAAATTTGTTTAAAATAATGACAATTTATAAAAACATGTTTCTTACAAAAAAATTTTTGCCTTTCAACAAGATCTCTGTTGTGACCAAATTTAAGTTTGGTACTGTAACATGTAGTTTTTGTATATATTTTTTAATCCAAAACTCCAATACTAAAAAAATTTTGCTTTAATATTGTGCAATATAATTTTTATATTGTGCAAATTAATTTAAAAAATGTGAAATTATATCAAAATTTACAGTTACCCAGGCAGAAACTGCCAACCGTTCCAAAGAAAAAGTCTCGGCAAAGCACTTTATTTTTTGTGTAGAAGGTAGTATGAATTCGAAAAAGTGCTTTCCAAGCGCTTTGACAATGTTTTTCTATTTAAATCCGTTCAAAGTATAAACTTTTTATTAAAATTTATTAATTTTCATAACAATTGGATATTTTTTATTTCCCTACAGGATAAGTGGCCGGTCCTTAATAATTCTCGTGACATGTCACTTATACACAATGACCTACATATTACAAACTTGACACCTTTTATATAAAAACATCTGTTCTTCCGTGCGGAAGTGTCTTAAACTCCGGATACATCACCCTTAAACTCCGGATACATCACCCTTAAACTCCGGATACATACCTGTTTCGGTTCAATACACCACTTTTTATTTTAATAAATTTTTTATTCCAAAACGCAAAGAAAACTGCAAATACTTGTTTTCCGGGACTTAGAAAATTGTTCAAAGTTTGTTCAAAATTTTTTTATCCTAATAAATGAGAATACATTTTTTTATCCTAATTTAATAAATTTCTTTATTCAAATAAACACCAAAAAAAGTTATGTCTTATGGACTTATGTATACAATTTAGATACGTCCCTTTTTTTTGTTCTAAAAGTGCTATAATAGTACCATATTTTTTGTTTTTAAAGCGCTTTCAAAGCGCTTTAAAATAGCAACGGCATACCGTTTACCGTGGTTATCATTTTGGACGCTGGGAGAGTACTAAACTGTGGTGCTTTCCCAGCACACAAGCGACCATAAAAGGTACTTTGCCAGCGCTCTCCCGTTTGTATTTTTCTGCCTGGGTATTTGTGCTTTCTAAAACCGATTATTTAAATTGCTCAAATATTGTGCAATATAATTTAAAAATTGTTCAATATAATTTTAATATTGTACACTATAATTTATTTGATTTATTGGAATTGAATTGCATAAAAGTGGTTTCATTCCGAAAAAAATATTTGCTTTGCGTTTTACGAGTAAACCACTTTCACTTCCGAACGGAATTGTGTCTGTGACAAGCCCCTAAATTTTAAATAACATTGTACAGTTTTAAAATAAGGAATTAGTAGCATTAGTAATGCCAATTATGAAAAATTTCATAAATGCCTTAATGAAAACAAAGCATTAGCAATATTAAAAGTCGTATTTCCGTCAGCGAGTTGTGAATTTTTTTTTTTTGTAAAAACTTAAAATGGCTATATCTCGAAATCTAAGCCAGATAGAGCAAAATGGAGGGGATTTTTGGTTCTTAGAATCACCATAGTTTCGCCGGTCCTCTTCAAATGTGTGGACCATAAATTTCCAAATTTTGAATCTAAAAAATTGGCACTCCCGAAAATTTAAAAATTTACATACCTTTACCATTATTTTGCTTATTTTTCCAGGTACTGCAATTTAGGGGCCCAATAGGGTCTTGAGAATTTTAGAAACTGAATAACTAAAAAACTATTGCTCTGAGGGTTTTCTAGTATTGGCATACGAGTTCTAGAAAGCAAGAGCTACAAAAATGCTTTTGGACTTTTTGTTGTGTCACCAATATTTACAGAGATATAAGCATTTTTAAATTTTCCGGAATCCCAAATTTTTTGGATTCACAGTTAGGACCCATTGGGGTCTATACATGTGAAGAGGACCCGCGAAAGTATGGAGATTCTAAGTACCAAAAATGACCTCCATTTTGCTCTATCTGGCTTAGTTTTCGAGATATCACCATTTTAAGTTTAAAAAAAAAAATATATATTTATTGTAAAAAAATGCTTTTTTTTATCAATTGTAAATAGTTTTTTTTAGGAATTTGTGCGGTTTCATTGGCATTAGTACAAACAGTGCCAATGCCAAAAAATTTCATTGGCAATAAATGCTAATGTTTTTTTTTTGGCATTGGCATTAGTTCCAACTAATGCCAATGAAAATTCAATGCCAATTAAAAATTCCCATGTATGAATCTAATAACCGTGTTTTTTTTTGTATCGCAAACCTATTAGCATTTTAAATTGACTATATGATTTTCAAAAGCACAATCTTTGCCCATTTTTACCAATTTGTTTTCCGTTTAAATCTGTTCACTTTCGAAATACAAGCCAATACAATTATAATGAACGAATGCCGTTTAAAAAAAAAATAGGCTCAAAACAACGACGGTAGACGCCGACGGCTAAAATTGTTATTTGTGGGTGCAGTAGTGCCAATTTTTGATGAATTTTATTGAAAAAAATCGTTTAACACATTATCAGTTACATAAAATTGGCATCACTTTATGTGCAACTTTGTTGTCACTGTTGCCAAGTTGGAGGTTTTCCCGCTAAATCTAGCGCTTTTTGTTTGGATTTAGCGGGGGAAAATTGGTTTTAGCGGGAACGGTGCTTTAGCGGGTAAATCTAGCGCTTTTTATTTGGATTTAGTGGGACAAATTTAGAGGTTTTTTCCATTTTTTTCAATCGAAAACGCCAAGTTTGTCGAATTTTAGCGCTTTTTTTGTAACTTAGCGGGAGAATTTTGTATTTTCCCGCTAAAATTTTTTCGGCGGTTTCTTGCGCGTTTTTAATGAAAAGTAAATTTTCGTAAAAAAAATAATTTAGAGGTTTTTTTTTTAATTTTTCTTTTTTGTCTATCAAAAATGTCAAGTTTTTCGGTTTTCAGCGCTTTTTTTTGTAATTTAGCGGTAAAATTTTAAATTTTCCCCGCTAAATTAATTTTTGGCGGTTTCTAGTGCTTTTTTCGTGAAATTTAGATGTTTTTGGTTAAAAATACTTGGCAACAGTGTTTGTTGTTAAAATGCACTGTTGCCAACTATTTTTAACCAAAAACCTCTAACGTTCACTAAAAAAGCGCTAGAAACTGCCAAAAATAAATTTAGCGGGGAAAATTTAAAACTCTCCCGCTAAATTACGAAAAAAAGCGCTAAAAAACCGAAAAACTTGGCATTTTTGATTGACAAAAAAGAAAAATTTAAAAAAATCCTCCAAATTATTTTTCCTACGAAAATTTACTTTTCACTAAAAACGCGCAAGAAACCGCAGAAAAAAAATTTTGCGGGAAAAGTTACAAAAAAAGCGCTAAAATTCGACAAACTTGGCGTTTTCGATTGAAAAAAAGAAAAATTGGAAAAAACCTCAAAATTTTTCCCACTAAATCCAAACAAAAAGCGCTAGATTTTCCCGCAAAAGCACCGTTCCCGCTAAAACCAATTTTCCCCCGCTAAATCCAAACAAAAAGCGCTAGATTTAACGGGAAAACCTCCAACTTGGCAACAGTGTTAAAATGCGACAACACTGGAGTGAGAGCAAGAGAGAGAGGAAGATTTTTTTACGTGTCGGTCATGGTTTTTAACTGTCATCTTATCTGAAATTGTCGTTATAACGGTAATTGCTTGTACACATTTCGAAAGTTAGCCAATTAAAACCAAAAAAATTTCGGTGAAAATAGACAATGAAAATAAACATTTGAAAATTTGATTTGAGGCACAAAAACAATAGCAGAAGTGAATAATATTGCCGTGCTGTTTATTAATTTGTATTTAATAAGTCGATTTTTCTCCTTAAAGTATGCTTAAAAAATAAATAAAATTTAAACACAACACATGACGTTAATACATGTTTTTAGTATATTGTTTGTTAATTGCACCTTAAGGTATGCTACAAAAAATTCTATAAAAACAGGCTGATTCAAAATGATGTATAAATCCATATATAAACAAATTTTTAAAATGTTTTTACCTAAAAAAATATATATACAATTTCAAAATAAGCAATTCAAATTTCCCTTTCCTAAAAAAATAGAAATACAATTTTTATTCAAAGTGGGTTTTTTACAACCATGTATCCTTAATAATAATGAAAATAAAAATCAACTAAATAATAAAGAGTACAAAAAAAAAAACGTATAACTAAAATATTAAATAAATTACAAATAAAAACGTAGCTTTAAAATTACTATCCTCCAACAAAGTGTTTTTACATGTATTAATAAAAAAAATACAAAAATAAAGTTAAGGTACGCGTTTAGATTTTTTTTCTATATTGAAATTCTCATATTTACAAATTCAAAATTGTAAAATATTTTTTTACAATTTCATCTTAATTTTTTTTTTGTTTGTTTAAGAAATACATGATTTTTTATTAGTACACTTGCAGACAATGTGTAAAAAGTGTGTAAAGTTAAAAAAATTAAACATAAAATTGCGTAAAATAAATCTTAAATAATAATTATTAAAAAGTGTGTGTACAAAATTATTTAATATAGAAGGAAAGGAGTATTATTGATTTTAAATTTACAGATTGCCATTCAATCTACATTAGAAAGTTTAAAACCAAGTTTCGAACGGATTTTAATAAAAAAGAAATACTTAAGCAAAATTTTAAGAAATAAAAATTTTTATGTATTAATATTAAAGTATTGTTTTTGAAATCCAATGCATTATATTTTATTAATTTCATTTGTTTTTACACAAATTATTTTTAATTTCAAACATTTTGTATACAATACAAATTAATTTTTCAAAAATGTTTTATATATTTTTGAAATATTGCCCAATACGGAGGAAAAACATCGTCAAAACAACTATTTATTTGCAATTTCTAACTTAAATAAAAATTTCTTTAAATTTATTTGAGAAATTGCGAAAGATTTCGATGTATTTTTAATTTGACAATACTGTTTTAAAAATATTGAAATAATAAAAAAAAATATTTAATTTAAAAATAGTACAAATAGTTTATGAAACTATTAAACTTTATTTTGAATTTCTTCAATTTAATATTGAAATTTATCATTTGATTTAATTTTTTTTTTAAATATATGCATCATGATTTGAATTGTTTTTTAAATAAATTTAAAGAATTTTTTTAAAATAAATTTAAAAAAATTTTCAAATAAATTTGAAAATTTTTCAAATACTGATAAATTTTTATTAAAAAATAAAAATGGTTTTTCATATAACGTTTAAAATTTGAAAAAGGTCGATATCAAAATTGTTTTATTCAACCTTAAAAATATAATATTATATTTTGAGTAGGTTTATTCTAGCTCGAGGTCATTATTTCCTTTACTAATAAAAGCTACTTCTATTATATTATCATAGAAAAATTTTCAATAAAATAATTTTTCTGTGTTAAATTTATTTGTGTTGGTAATTTTTGCAAGACTTAATCGACAGGTGTTTCGGAATTTGTCAGATTCCATTGTCAAGACTATTTTGCAAATTTAAAAACCCTATACTACAAGTAGGACAGGGAATTTAAATGACAAATCGCTAATGTTTAAACAAAAATATTAATGCTTATACAACTCTACTCCCATTGGGAATTTGAAGACGAAAATTGTTTGAACATAAGCGATTTTGTAAATAAAATTCCCTTTGCTACTTGTAGTATAGGGGGTTTATATTTGCTAAATAATCTTGACAATGGAATCTGACAAATTCCGAAACATGTGTGGATTAAGTCTTGCAAAAATGACCAACATGAATAAATTTAAAACAGAAAAATAAAGAAAATATTGACCTCGAACTAGTGTAAACCTACTCAAAATATAACTTCAAATAAATTTAAAACTTTGTCAAATAAATTTAAAAATTTTTTAAATAAATTTAAAAATTTTTTAAATAAATTTAAAAATTTTTCAAATAAATTTAAAAATTTTTCAAATAAATTAAAGTTTTTTTTTAAAAATTTTAAAAATTGTTCAATATAATTTAGAAATTTTCCAATATAAAAATGAAAATATTCAGCTCCAGGCCTACACACAAAATTTTTTTTTTTCGTGAACGATTTTCATAGTATTTATGAACAAATTCATACAATTTATTAACTTTTTCATAATATTTATAAACTTTTTCATAGTATTTATGAATAAATCATAATATGTGAAATTTAAGAATTTTTAACATTTTTCATAAATACTATGAAAAGTTTATAAATATTATGAAAAAGTTAATAAATTGTATGAATTTGTTGTATGAATTCGTTCATGGAAAAAAAATTTTTGTGTGTAGGGCTCGAATATTTTCATTTCTAAATATATTATCGAATAAAATTAAAAATTATATTTTATATAATTCAAAAATTTTCCAAAATAATTTTAATATTGTGCACTATAATTTTAAAATTGTGCAATACAATTTTTAAATTGTCCAATTTAATTTTAAGGTTTTCAAGTTAAACTTTTAATTGTTTAATTTTATTTCAAAAGTGTTGAATTGAATTATGGCAAAATTTACAGTTATTTTTGCTATTTAAATCAGGATATTCAAAATGCTTGATCATTTTTGTTGTGTAATATAATTTTAATATCGAACAATGTTATTTTAATATTGTGCAATATAAATTTAAAATTTAATTTGTGCAACATAATTTTAAAATTGTGCAATATAGTAATAAAATTGCAACATTTTTAGCAACATTTTTTAATGTTAAAATTTCTTATTTTAATTTTAAAATTGTTTAATTTAAAAATTGTTCCATAAAAAAAAATTATTTGTGCAATGTTGAAATTATATTGACTTAAATATTACAACACATCAATTACATTTCGTCATTGAGGTCTTTTTGAACTCGATTAATCAGTTTTTGAACTAAAAAAGAAGATTTTTATAATTGTACAGTTTAAAAATTATATGGAACAGTTTTAAAATTGTATGGAACAGTTTAAAAATTATATAGAACAGTTTTAAAATTATATGGAACAGTTTTAAAATTAAATTGAACTGTTTTAAAATTATATTGTACACTTTTAAAATATAATTAAACAATTTTCAAATTTAAGTGTCTATTCATAGAAAACAGTTATAAGTCAATTTTTTCCATGTGGTTGTTGTACACCATTTCCAATTTTAATTCAGAAAATACAAATTATATTTCAAAAATTTCCAATTATGTTTCAGAAATTTTTAATTGTATCAGAAAAATGTCCAATTATATTTCAGAAGTTTCCAAAAATTTCTAAATATAATTCAAAAATTTATAATTATAATTCATAAATTCCCGTTTATAATTACAAAATTCTAATTATATTTCAAATATTTATATTTCAGAAATTTCCATTAATGTTTCAGAAATTTCCATTTATATTTCAGAATTTTCCATTTATTTTTCAGAAATTTCCATTTATATTTCAGAACTTTCCATTTATTTTTCAGAAATTTCCATTTATTTTTCAGAAATTTCCATTTATTTTTCAGAAATTTCCATTTATTTTTCAGAAATTTCCATTTATTTTTCAGAAATTTCCATTTATTTTTCAGAAATTTCCATTTATGTGTCATAAATAGGGATGAGATTTTCATGCACTAAAAAATAGAAAATATTCGCTTAAAATATGCGCTAAAAAATTCAAAATATGCACTAAAAACCGAAAAATATGCACTAAAAATAAAATGTGTGCAATGAAAATCTTGTTTTTATAGAAAAAATTTCTTAAAAAGTAAAAAATAACGCCTTGTGTAAATAGTGCCATTTAAAACTTTATATAAGAACATTTTTTTTAGAAATTAGGAAGAAAAAATAAAAAAAAAAATATTTTTTCTTATTTTCAAAATAAATTTTTAAAATAGTTTTTGAAACAAATAAATTTCAATATGTGTTTTTGCTAATTTAAGCCAAAATATGCAAAAATATGCACTTAAAAGTTGGAAATATGCACAAAATATGCATTTAAAGCTAAAATATGCAAAAATATGCATTTTCACCAAAATATGCAAAAATATGCAAAAACAAATCGATGTCATTTTAACGGAAATTTCTTGATTCGAAAAGATAATTGGTCCATATTGTTTTTAGACTATCGACAAAAAACATGATTTTGCATGGAAATCTCATCCCTAGTCATAAACTTCCAATTAATTTTTAGAAGTTTCCATTTGTATTTCAAAATTTTCTAAATGCTTTTCAGAAAATTTCATTTGTATTTAAAAAATTTTCATTTATATTTCAAAACTTTTCAAATGCTTTTAAGAAAATACAAATGGAAGTTTTTAAAATACAATTAGAAATTTCTGAAATACAAATGGAATTTTTGAAATATAAATGGAATTGTTTTAAAAGCAATTAGAAAGTTTTGAAATATAAATGGAAATTTTGAAACACAAACGGAATTTTTCGAAAAGCATTTAGAAAATTTTGAAATATAAATGGAAATTTTTTAAATACAATTGGAAATATCTGAAACATTAATGGAAATTTCTGAAATATAAATAGAAAATTCTGAAATATAAATGGAAATTTCCGAAATATAAATGGAAAATTCTGAAATATAAATGGAAACTTCTGAAATGGAAATTTTTAAAATATAATTAAAGGGCTTACTGCAAAAACTTGATAAGCAATATTTTGCTATTGGACATTTTTGAAATATAATAATTTTAATAACATTTTTGAAATATAATTTATATTTTTTGAATTAATATTGGAAATGGTGTAGAACAATCATAATTAATTCAAATTTGGGTTTAAAAATTAAAAAAAAAAATAAAGACCTGCTTCTCAGACGGTCATAACTGTGAATAGGCCCGTTAATTTAGTCGAAAATTAAATTTTACGATTGTGAAAAATTGTTCTACGGTTACACACAAAATTTTTTTTTTTCCATGAACGATTTTCATAGTATTTATGAACAAATTCATACAAATTATTACTTTTTCATAATATTTATAAACTTTTTCATAGTATTTATGAAAAATGTTAAAAATTCTTTAATTTCACATATTATGATTTATTCATAAATACTATGAAAAAGTTTATAAATATTATGAAAAAGTAATAAATTGTATGAATTTGTTCATAAATACTATGAAAATCGTTCATGAAAAAAAAAATTTTTGTGTGTAGATTGCACAATATTAAAATTATATTGTATCATTTTAAAATTAAAATGTAACATTTTGATATTAAACTGTACTATTTTTAAATTTTACCTTTTTGAAATTAAATTGTACCATTTTGAAATTAAAATGCACCACTTTGAAATAAAGTTGTTTAATTTTGAAATTAAATTGAAAAAGAAAAAAACAAATGCACCACTTTGAAATAAATTTGTAAAATTTTGAAAATAAATTGAAACATGTTGAAATTCAAAATAATGGGGATATTTTATGTTCTTCTTGCCAGCCCTAGTACTGTTTGCAAAAGAGCACTTTTTCAAACAAAATATCTTTTAAAATAGATATATGTACCTATTTTTTGAAAGAAGTAACTCTTTTGTCACATTGCCAGTGTTGGCAGTAAGACTCTAAATACCTCTAATGAAACAAAATTTTTACACTTTTAAAGTACAATTTGTTGGTTTTGCAATTTTCATGTTGTAGTAGAACTATTTTTAAGTACATTCATATGTATGTACTTTATTTTTTAAATTTTTTGATACTCAATTTGTATTTTTATTCTTCAAATATTTAAAATTTTATAGAATAAAATGATGAGAATTCACTAGCAGCTTCATCTTGCTTGGGATTGGCTTATAAAACTCGAGTTATTTTTTTTTGATATTCCAATTTATCAAATTTAATTTTCGTAATTATATCCATTTCCCCTTAAAACATTTTAACAAAAAATTTTATCTTGAACTATTTACACACACTTTTTTCTTCTCTTAACGTGTATTCTACAGGTATAAAAAAATATTTAAAATCCATAACTTCGTACAAACCGTATTTTTGTTTAAAATCTTTCTTTATTTTTTTTTTACAAAATTTTTGTTTTCAAATGTATTAAAAAAAAATACATTTTTTAAAATTCTATAAAATTTATAACAAAAAAACATGAATAATTAATAATAATATATTTTTTAGCTTAAGATTACATATGAAAAAAAAAAATAAATAATGCGAAAAGTAATGATATACTACCTACAAATAGTAAAAAGTTTTTAATTAATTTTGAAAACGCGTTTGATTTATTTTTCGGCTGTCGGCTTTCCCCTTTACACATTGTTTGCACGTTTTTTTCACTTTTAAAAAACATTAAAAAATCAATTTTTTTTAAATAAAACTGGAACAAACTTTTTTTAATTTTCAACGTACAATTTTGAAATTGTAAATTAAATATAAAATAATATATATAAAACAAAAAAAAATAATTTAGATTAAAAATAAAAATCCCACAAATAATGTGACTGTAAAATAAGCGTACTCTTTTTTTTTGTATTTTTATAATTATTATTTTTTTTTTATTATTTTTGCAGCTTAAAAATTATTTTTTTTTTTTCAATAAAAAAATAAATAAAATGTAAAAAAATGTGAACAAAAAATCATTGATATAATAGAAGATTGTATTAACTTTGTAGCTTATACTTGAAAAACAAAAAAAAAAAAAAAACAACAATTAAATAAATAAGCGTCCTTTGGCTCGAAATATTGATAAAACACTTAAAAAGCATTATTTGACCAATTTATATATATTATAAAAAATAACTAGAGATCACACATTTTTCTATTGGTGTAGTTACAAAAAAAGGAAAAAAAATCAATGTTGGAATTATACGCAGAAAGTAAAAATATTAGAAAGCAGTCAGTCATCATTTTAATATAAACACAATAAAAAAAATCATTAAAATATTAGCTAATTACATTTTTTCATCAAAAAAGGGAAATATATAAAATTAGTTAACATTAAAAAAAAAACAAACAAAAAAGTAAATAAAATAGCATAAAAATAGTAATGGATTTTTCAAAAAATAAAAAATATATATAAAAATAATTATAATAATAAAGAAATAAGTAAAAAAAAATCCTTTATAATTTTTAAGACTTTACAAGTCTTTAATAGTAACATAAATTAAATACATTTATTGATTTTTTTTTTCATTTAAACTGATATGCTGTACATTTTTTTGTTTGTTTTAGCCTTTTTTTTGTATAAACTAACGGTTCTTTCAAGAATTATCGACTTCATTCAATTTATTAAATCGTGAGTTAAAATAATTGATTTAATTCCCTGTTTTTTATTACGTGGAAAGAATTAATTATTTTTTTAATTCACTCGTTCATCTCCACAAAGAATTGATTCTTTTAATTTTTGATTTAAAAATGTTATCTTGTTTGATTGCGTAAAATATTTTGAAAAATAGCACCGCTCTACAAATCTGAGGTTTGTCGCTGCGTTTTGGATGAAACCAAAAAAAGTTGATAGGGATTGGTGCCCCGATTCCAAAACGGTCACTCAAACTTTTCTATCACGTCACAATTTTTAGAAAATCGCGTTAAAAATGTCAAAAAATGCCCATTTTGACCATTTTTGAACGCCTATAAGATAAGATCCTGACATGCAAATGACTTAGTATCAAGCTCATTCGAAAGTGTGTAATTTTCTCTTTCAGACAAGATCAAATCTTCTTGGAATTTAATTTTCTAAAGTGGTAAGAAAATCATTAGCCACAAGTGCTTTAAATCTAAAATTTACGTATGAATTTGTATGGAAATTTGTTAAAAAACACTGTGTAAATAACTAAATATTGAAAAAATGGAAGGGTTTTTGCTAATGATTTTTTTAACATTTTCGAAAATTAAATTTTTAGAACATTTTATCTAATCTTTAAGAGAAAATTACAGGCTTTCTAATGAGCTTGATACCAAGTCATTTGCATGTCAGGATCTTATTTTATAAGCTTTTAAAAAGGGTCAAAAATGCCCTTTTTCGGCACTTTAACCGCGAATTACTCAAAATCCTAACGTGATAGACAAATTTGGGCTCAGGATTTGGAATCATCGCAACAGACACTATCCAAATCACTAACCAGAATCCAATACGCATTTTCTTGTTGAGCTGTGTAATCAATTTTAAACACACACCATCAATTTAATTAAACAACACTCGAAATTAGGCTAAAGTCTAGTTTACATACCTTTCTCTGATAAAAACAAATATCCAGATAGAACTTTCTAGTGCTGAGTTCAAAGAAGGCGGCCTTTAGTTCCCGAGTTATGGGCCCCACAGTTTAGATATGGACACCAGAGGGTTAATTCTCGAACTTGCAATTTGTTAATTTTTATTTCTGCCTAAAATTATGCTTTGGTAACACAAAGCATAAAAACTTGAAAAAAAAAATCAAGGTATTATTCAAAGCTTAAAAAAAATCAAGGTATTCGCTTTAGAAATTTTTTATACCCACCAACCACTTTGTCATTCCGTATGTAACACATCGAAATATCGGTCGGGGACCCCACAAATGACCCATGATAGAATCTAAGACATTCTAGCGAATGTCCCTCCCTCCCAGAAGACGCCCTGGCTAGTTTTTTAAACGCGTAGGAGTGTATAAAAGATTCGGCTTATTGTTGTGGATTACAACGGTCGGTTTTTTTTAATCTTAACTATTCGAAAACCGTTTTTTCACTCTGGAAACCCGGTTTTTTTTTTAAATCAACCTTTTAAAAGCAGTTAACCTCGATATATTACTTTTAATTGTAATTTGATTACTAAAAATATATTAAAAAAAATCGCAACAGAATGCAAAACAAGCAAATAAATAATTTCTACTTTGCCCTTGACCTTTGACACTTCCAACCATTTGGAATAAGTTTTAATTTGAGTAAAATTTGTTTTGGAAGTTTCAAATTTTTACGTATAAAAAAATTCGTAAAAAAAATTTAGTGAACATTTCTGTCGACGATCACAATTTTATTTTTGTTTAGAAATAAAAAAAAGTTGAAGTAGAACATTTTTCGTTTAAATTTAAAAATTTTCTAAATACTTTTCATAAAATTCTAATTGTATTTCAAAAATGTCCCTTTGTATTTTATAATTTTCTAAAGGCTTTTCACAAAATTGCATTTGTATTTAAAAATTTTCTTTTGTGTTTCAAAGATTTCCAAATCGTCGGTGCTGTGACCGAAACCGCTGTGTATTTCAAAGTTTTTTTAAGAGACTTTAAGAACAGCTGAATTTGGTACTTTTGCGTTATTTTTTAGAGTCAAATTTATGAAAAACAGCTAAGGTCTCTTCCAAAAATATTTGAAATACACATAGCGGTTTTAGTCAGAGCACCGACGAAATGCTTTTCAGAAACAATCTCTGCTTTATAATGGCCGTGGTCGTCATTGTTTACCTTATTTTGCAAAAAACCGAAAAAAACGGTTCAACCGGTTTTTTTTTGTCAATTTAAAAAAACCGAAATCGGTTTTTTTAAAAATGCTGATTTTCGAACTATTCGAAAACCGGTTTTTGAAAAAAGTCGAATAATTGATCACCCTATTTGTTACCCTTGCAACAGTGCAATATTGCAACTTTTTTTGTTAAAAAAATTTTTTAATCAAATTTTTATTTTTCTATTACCTTGTACATGTGCAAGAAAATATTCACAATTTATTTCAATAGTAAAATAATTGCATCTATATAAAAAGTAACATGGAAATAAAGTTGCAATTTTGACTTTGCTCAATTTTTCAAGAAGCTTGTATTTATCAAAGCATAATTTCAGGCATAAATAAAATGGAAAAATCGAACGTTCGAGTAGAATTTCATCGCTACCTCGATTTAAAACGGGAATGCTTTCAAATACAAATGTATTTTCGCAAAAAATTAAAAAAAATATGTATTTTTTAGGAACGAAATTATTTGAACTTGTCATCATCAACAAAAATGCAAAAAATATGAGAAAAAAAAATTGGCGAAGCCGTGATCAGGAAATTTTGGAATTTCTTTACGGTATCGAACGATGCTTATTGAAAGTCTGATTACAGCAAAAAAATTAAAAAAATTTTGGAGGTCATCTTCAGGGCGCAACAACACTGTGGTTCTGATTCCAAAACTAGGTGGACAAAAAAAAAAAATGCTTTAAGAAATGTATTTAAGTATTTTTGAAAATACAGTGGGGTTTCACTAAAATAACTACAACTAAAGTGAACTTTCCGCTACAACTGAAAAAAAAAATAATTACTTGTTTCTTTAGGGCACTAAATTCAAAAGAAAAAAAATATATATATGAAGGGCTTATTGTAAAAACTTGATAAGCAACATTTCATTCTATTGTGGTTTTTGCCTTAAAACTTTCGAAATAACACACCAAATTTTTTTTTCCATGAACTATTTTCATAGTATTTATGAACAAATTCATACAATTTATTAACTTTTCATAATACTTATAAACTTTTTCATAGTATTTATGAAAAATGTTAAAAATTCTTAAATTTCACATATTATGATTTATTCATAAATACTATGAAAAAGTTTATAAATATTATGAAAAAATTAATAAATTGTATGAATTTGTTCATAAATACTATGAAAATCGTTCATTGAAAAAAAATTTTTTTGTGTGAATGTGGAAAATAGAACTTTTGCAAAACTTTCATTCTGAAGATACTTGTACGAAGAGTTTAAGCAAGACTTCTGCCGAAAATTTGTCAATGGAAGATCAGTAGAAGGCGAAAAACAACATAAAATAAAATGATCAAGTTTTTGCAGTAAGCCCTTCATATAAAAAGCCTTTCTGAGCTTTACAGTAAAGTCCAGCTACATCGAGTTACTTTAAATGTGTATTTTTTTGTTAGAATGGTCGAATTAAATCCTTTTTGTGCTTCTGGAGTTCCGGTATAAGAAAAAAATGTGATAAAACAATTATAGAAAATACAGTAGAGCTATTTGTTACAAAAATACGAGCAGAAGATCGTGAATATTAGTTGCATTTTTTGGTAATTTCTAAAATTGCCAAAAAAACATCGCTTTTTTAAAAGCGCTATAACAAATGCAGCTCGACCGCGCTGGATGAGATGAATGATAAAACCCTCAACAGGTAGCGTTTTTTTTGGCAAGCTTTAAAAGATTGATAATCTGATATATTTTTTTTACTTATGACCCTTAATTTAAAAACTAATATCAAGACAACGGAAAAGAATTAGGAACCAATGGAATTTCTTCAAACCGGAGTCAAAAACCTTCGATTTGTTGAGCGGTGTTATTTTTATTTATTCCTTCTATTTATTTACAACTCATTTTTAATAAATTCAACCTAACCGAGAACTGGTAACAATGACCGTCGTATCGTTGTAGCGAAAAAACTAAGGGTTCTGGTGGGAATCGAACCCACGACCCCCACGTTGAAAGGCTAGCACGCTACCAACTAGACTACGGGGATATTAAATTTTATAAAATATTTTTTTTGTACTTGTCCTAGAATGCCACTAGTAATATCAAATCTCCCCTAATTTTCCTATTATATTATTTTTACATTTTAGAAAAAAGAAGGCAAGTTACGTCCTTTCAAAAATGTTTCCTTCAATATCATTTAAAATTTTCAACAGAATATTTTAATGAAGTTTTTAAATGACTTTATTCACATCCTTTTATCCTGATATGGCAAAATAAAAAAAAATGGAAAAATTAGGAGATCCACCTCTTTCATTTGCCATCACCAGTGTCATCCTAGGACAAGTCTAAATATTTCAAAAATATTTTACAAAATGTATCCATTAAAACTTTGAAGTCCTTTCAAAAGGAAACAGGATCAGGAAATGAAAAACTGTAAATGCAGTTTTACTCCATTTGATCTTCACTTTCAGACGTATATCATTCGGTTCATGTTCAATATTAACTGTTGGACGGTGTAATCCATGGTAATCTCCTGAAAATAATTAACTTGTTATAAGCTACTTAGTTTTGTAGAGTACATTGAGTAAAAAACTTTTATAAAGTTTTCATGAAGCTATTGTGGTCCAGCACAAAGTTTTGAAATTTCTAAGGTGGACCTTCAATATTTGGGAAAATTGAAAACTCGTCTTGTTCAAGATCTTGTGTTTAATTTTTTTGAGTTTAAGATACAAAAAAATTGCAAAAATATGAGCCTGATCGGTGAAAAATTGCCGTGTCACACAGCACGCACTTTGAAGTTTGTTAGAACAAAATTAGTGCAAAATTAACAAAAAAAAAATTGTCTTACGATACATCGTATTTATAATTTTAATGAGCTGAACACAAATACTAAAATTTTTTTAAAATCAGTCGAACGGTTTTCGATGTATCGCTATTTGAAATTTTGAGATTAAAAAAAAAAAAAAATCTTGATCGTAGAAAAACGAATTTTTTCAAATTTTAACAATACCTCGAAAACCGATCCACCGATTTAATTTTTTTTGATATTCCTGTTCAGCGCATAAAAATATAAATATGATGTATCGTAAGACAATTTTTTTTGTTAATTTTGCACTAATTTTGTTCAGATTTTTGCTTTGCCCCAATTTTGTTATCACAAACAAACTTTAATGTGCGTGCAATTCTCAAATGTTCAAGCTCATATTTTTGTGATTTTAACCTGACACAAAACTGGGCTCCGTTAATTATTTAAAGGTCTGATCGTTGTCAACAAAACGATTACAATTTTTTTCCAGTGTAATTTACTGGAAATTTATTTTTGAAGTGTTATTGACTTGCAGAATTTTATTTATATTTCAACAATTTTAAAAATAATCTTTCGACCGATTTGAAAAAAAAATTACCCATTTTGAAATTTAATTTCGAGATTTAACTGGATATTGTGTTAACCGCACTAAATTGAACATTATAATTGCAGTCTAAAATAAAAGAGCTGGCACAAATATGTCTTTTATGTTTCTAGACAAGTTAAGTTCTTAATGAACAAAATCGAAATAGGAGGAAAACATTTTCCCCTTGAAGAACTAAATCAATCCTAAAAAACAGAATTTTTTGAAACAATTTAATGTCGGAAGAAGTTTAGAGTCTTGTACTTAAACCCAGGGCATTATAACAAGATGTTTTTTCTTTATGGCCCGCCCCCTTATGTGGGCGTGGGTATATAAAAAAGTGCAGAAAGCATAACAAATGTGTCACCCAAACCGCCTTCTTTGGTAGAAAAACAATAAAAAAACACAGGGTTTAGAGCACAGTACAGACTAGTATGCAAACAATGGTGCTAATTGCGTACTTTTTATTATGGTGGTATGGTTTTTAGTACAGACTTATCATCGCTGCCTTGTGTATGTGTGCCTGTACGTGTGAGCTTTTGTGTATGAATTTATGTTGTTTGTTTACGTTTTGTATGATTCGTCAAAAGTTACACCGTGTGCTGTCACTAATACTTAAACATCAAATGCAACTCTTCGAACCTACTTCTCATGTACTGTGATGTAAGGGCTCGTTAGTCAATCAAAATGCATTAGATTTTCACGTAACATGTTACTTCGTTCAGTAATCGTTTACATGTATTGCCATATGATTAAAACGAATAGCTGTTTTGTTACTGCTACTTTTGTTGCGTTACCAGTTGATTAACGAGCCCTTTAAAGTAAGATTCTAAAGACTTATGTTTTCAAAATTTCCCAGATTTTGCAATAGGATACACTCAGATTTTTGGGGAAAAAAGTGGTGAGAACTAACAAGTACGATCAGTAGAATGTTAAAGTCATGCTATAATCTGAAGAAAACTACCCAGGCAGAAAAATACAAACGGGCCAACGTCGGAATGAAGTTGGCGGCAACGGTACCAACGTTAGTGTACCAACGTTTTTGTACCAACACAACATATTTGGTACTGTTGGCAATTTCTGACTGGGTAACTATTTACTCTCGCTTACCAAATAGAAATGTTGTACAATCACTGGTGTGATCACCGGGCACTGCCGTATAGGTTATCATAGAAAGAAAATGGAACTTATTTTCCATACCAGCTGTGGAGATGCGATGAACCTAACACTAAGGAAACGGTCGAACATATTCTTTGCCACTGTCCTGCTTAGGCCAGAATCCGCCTGCACAGGAGAAACGCGTTCTGTCAGCGTCGCAGAGGAATTGTTGTGGTTTCGCTATGTGAGCAGTCTTAGGCTATGCGAGGATTCACTCCGCCACCTCTAACCTAACCTTAGGGGGGAAAACTCCCCATTCTAATGACATTACTTTATTAAAACATCTCAGATTCATTTGAGTACGTCCAATTGCATTATTTAAAAATATATTCACCTACAGAAGTTTTTAAACTTTGCAACAGTGCAACATTGCAACTTAAAACAAGTAAAAAAGTTAAATTCGGCCTTGCCGAATGTAGTGATACCCTCCACAATTTCAAAAAGATTATTGCAAAAAACTTTATTTAAAAGGAAATTACTTTTGAAAAAAAAAAAAAAAATTTTGAAAAAAAAAATTCCGCGAAAAAAAATTTTGTTAAAAAAAAATCCGCGATTTTTTTCTATTTTTGTCAAAAAATATGTTCGTACCTGTTTAAATACCATTTGGTGTTCAATTATGTTCACATATGTCAACCCGAAGCCGAATTTAAGCATTTTGTATTTTTAGGTTATGTTGAATGTACTGAAATTTTTGAGGTGTGCTTACATTTTCGTTCATAACTTTTGAACCGCTGAACCGATATCGCTCAAATGCAATACCAAACTTCTCGGGAGAACTTCCAATAAATAGGTTAAGTTTCAGTCATCTATGTACAATATTTTGTCCGCGACAGCATTTTCCACAGACAGACAGACGGACAGACGGACATCGCTAGAATGTCTTAAAATCGATCGGGCATCATGAATATATATACTTTATGGGGTCCCAGATCGATATTTCGATGAGTTACAAACGGAATGACAAACTTATATATACCCTCTATCACTAATTGTAAGTGGAGGGTATAAAAAAAATTAATACAATTTTTATTTTGCTATTACCTTTTATATGATGCCTCGTTGTGAGAAAATATAAACAATTTATTTTAAAAGTAATACAATTGCTTCTATTTACAAAAAAACAAGCCAAAAAAGTTGAAATTTTGACATTGCGCAATTTTGCAAGACTAAAATTTCTGACGTGAATTCCATTATAAAAAATCCATCATCCCTTAAACTTTCCCATTTAGAAAACCGTAAGGATACTGTGCGCTTTTTTTATAAACATTTGTTATACACATTTGTATTCTCGAACTCTAAATTCCTTAGAGTTAAAAATATCTGAAACTTAGGCCCTTACCAAAAGAAAACAAAAAGTCTATTTTAACAAAAGTTTTATTTTAAATTTCAAATTTTCAATACATTTTTTGAAATTCGATTTTAAAAACAAAAACAATTTGTATGGAAATAAAATAAAAAGCTCATTTTAAATTTATTTTATTTTCTTGTGGTAAGGCTGTTAGGTTTTATAAAACTTCTTTGACGACTTATTACATTTTTGTAGTTATTTTGTCATTTAAACATGTTAAAATATCAGTATAATCAGTAAATATTTTTTTAAATAATCAGTACACGGTATTTTAAATCAGTACACGCGACCAATAATCAGTACATGTGCTGATCAAATCAGTACAAATGGTCAGCCTAGAGATAGAAAGATTTAGAGAAACCGGGAACTCGGAGTTTTGAAAAACTTTTTTAACTCATATGGAAAGTGCTATGCCGTTATTGTTCTATTCATTCTCTTATTGTTAGTCGGATTTAAGAATTCCGAATTTTAAATTTATGCGATCAAAAACGATTGTCTGATATAAGAGTGAGTTCTTGAACTATATTCAATCAATATACTACGATTATAAAAGATCTACGTTAAAAATACCAGATGATTACACTTTCCACTAAAAAAAAACATTTCAAGAAAATAAAATATAAATTAATATTAACAATATTATAACAACAATAAAAATTAAATTATAAATTTGCAAATAATATTCTTCTACAATTTAAGTTTAATTTGTAAGTGTTAAAAAAACAAAAAATGTTGAAAAAAAAATGATTAAAAAAAAAACAATGTTTTAAAAAACATTTTCATTCAATTACAATATAATTATATATTTTATACATACTTTTTTTTTTAAATAGGTTATTTTTTATTTTTTAATTGTTGTTTAAAATTATAAATTAAAAAAATATATATAAATTTCACAACAAAATTATAAATATTATTTTTTTATAAGTATTTTATTTTTTTTTTTTAAATATATTTATAATTAAAAAATATACATAAAAATATAATTAAAAATAATAACCTTTAATTACCAACATATATATAAAAAAAAACTAAAACAAAAAAAATCATACATTAAAAAAAATCAGTACGTCATCAAACATTTAAAAATAAATTAAAAAATAAAAACACTTACTCGTATATTTATGGCTAAAGTCTAAAAATGAAACCATAAATTTAATTAATACTAAATAAATTATAAATTTAAGTTTAATTATTAATAATAATTAAAGTAAAAAAACAAAAAGAAATCATACAAAAAATAAACGTGTTTTCAATTACAAAAAAAAGCTGCTCTGTCTCCACTCAGTCTAATTTATAAACTATGGTATTAATTCTTCCAAACACAAAATATTAGGACCCGGGGGTTGCTGTTTTAATATAATTTGGCTAATACCACACAATTGCTTACGATTTTTTTTTTAGGTTTATCCGGTGACAACATTGTAAATTTTTGTTGAAATATTTTTTTTTTTCAAAAAAAAAAAAAATTATTCAGGTATTTAAATTTTTAAGATATTATTTATTTTTATTCTTTTTGTACTTTTATTTTAAATTTAATTTTATCTTCATTATTAAATTTTTAGGCGACGCTGAGGGTCCACCGAAAAAGAAAAAAACCCGCGATTCAAATGTGAGTAGTAAAATATCGTTAAATTTTCCTTTTTTAAATATACATCATGTTTTTTGTATTGCACATTACATTAATGTTTAATACTAACATATTTTGAAAGTTTATGTAAGTGTTGAAAAAAAAAAAATATATCCAGTTAAATGTAAGTCCTTTACGTACCCAGGCAGCAAAATACAAATGGGCCAACGTTGGAATGAAGTTGGCGGCGATGGTACCAACGTTGGCAAATCATAAACGCGTTTCTAAGTCAACGACGTATTTCGGAGTTGAAATGATTACTAGTGTCCGACCGAATACACCTTTTTTGGCCAAAGCCGAAGCCGAATATTCGGCCAAATTTTCACTATTCGGCCAAACCGAAGCCGAAGCCGAATATTAAAAAAAAAAATTATGTAGTAAAAACAAGAAAAAATAAAACTCGACTCGGCGGGATACTCAAATGCATGAGAATGTTGTCTAGATTGATTTAATTTTAAGCAAAAAATTTTTTTGGACATTTTTGTAAAAAAATATATTTTAGAGTGTAAATTTTTTTCGACCGAAAATTTTTTTTTTGAATGTAAAAATTGTTTTTAGTTGCAAAAACACTTATTAAAATGTTTTTGTGGCTTACTAATGTGATTCAAAGTTAGTTTAGTGTGTTTTTCAACACGTGAGCACAATTATTATACAATTATTCGGAATTCGGCCTATTCGGCCAAAATTGTGGCCGAAGCCGAATAGTGGCCGAATAGTGATTTTTGGCCGAAGCCGAATATTCGGTCGAACACTAATGATTACAGTGGCCAACGATTGCTCGACTTTTGTTTTGACGTTGGGTAATCATTGGTTTTTAGTGTCCGACCGAATATTCGGCTTCGGCCAAAAATCACTATTCGGCTTCGACCACAATTTTGGCCGAATACCGAATAATTGTATAATATTTGTGCTCACGTGTTGAAAAACACACTAAACTAACATTGAATCACATTAGTAAGCCACAAAAAACATTTTACTAAGTGTTTTTGCAACTAAAAACATTTTTTACATTAAAAAAAATTTTCGGTCGAAAAAAATGTACACTCTAAAACAGAGCTTCTCACTTACATTTGCTTTGCGACCCCTTTTCAATATTTAAAATTTTTCGCGACCCCCCAACATAAAAAAGAAATTATTAACATGAACTTTTACCTCAGTTTTTTCAAAAACCTAAAGTAATGGAAAAATTTGGAAACCAAATTCAGAAGCAGCATTGAAAGATTAATCGAAACCGTGTGGTCAGATCCGAGGCGCATACCAAAACTTTCAAGAAGCAGCATTGAAAGATTAATCGAAACCGTGTGGTCAGAACCCAGACGCATACCAAAACTTTCAAGTAAAAAACTTCTAAAAAATAAAAATAAAACACAATTTTTGTGAACTTTGACCTCAATTTTCTCAAAAATTTGGAAACCAGTCCCAAACTACGGCATTTTATATCGAAACTTACTATCTTCATCGATTTTTTATTTCCGAAAATAAAAGAAAAATACAAATTAAACCTGATTAGAAATGAAGAAATGTTTACCAAGAAAGCATTTAAAGTCCAATTTGGGAGTAATGATTGTTCTTTTTTCAAAATAATGTACCAATGTTTGGTAGTGATTGCAATTTTATTCGATCACGATCCAGATTTGGAATCAGCATTAAAAAGTAAATCGAAAAAAGTGGTCAGATCGCAGACGCATCCGAAAATTTTACAAACAAAGCTCTTTAAATTGCACAAGAATATGTTTTTGTGAACTTTGCCTTTAATTTTCTCAAAAACCTAACGGTCTAGAAAAATTTGGAACCCAGATTCTCCATCAGCATCGAAAAGTTAATTGAAAACGAACTCCCAGATCCCAGACTCAGTCAAAACACTTCACAAATAAGTGTTGGGCATCCCGAGAAATTAACAACTGCACAGTGATTACGGGCCCTCAAGTGATGGAACACAATTTTGTCTTTAATAAAAGTATTTGTATATTTTTAAAACAGCAATAAAAAAAATGGGGTTTAAATTTACCAAAATTTAAGGTTTTAACAAATTTGTTCGCGACCCCCCTGAAACTCTTCCACGACCCCCTAGGGGGTCTCGACCCACCGTTTGAGAACCATTGCTCTAAAATATATTTTTTTTACAAAAATGTCCAAAAAAATTTTTTGCTTAAAAAAAAATCATTCTTGACAACATTCTCATGCATTTGAGTATCCCGCCGAGTTGAGTTTTATGTTTTTCTTGTTTTTACTACATAAATATTTTTTTTTAATATTCGGCTTCGGCTTTAGGGGGCCCCTGTAGGTTAGTTGGTAGCGTGCTAGCCTTTGAAACAGGAGGTCGTGGGTTCGATTCCCACAAAAACCCTTGGTCAATTTCGCTACAACGAGACGACGGTCATTGTTACCAGTTCTTGTTTAGGTTTAAATTATTAAAAATGATTTGTTAATAAATTGTAAAAATAAATAAAAAAACCGATCATTGGATCAAATTATTATTATATTATATATTATTCGGCTTCGGTTTGGCCGAATAGTGAAAATTTTGCCGAATATTCGGTATCGGCTTCGGCCAAAAACGGTTTATTCGGTCGGACACTATTGATTTTACAAATTTACATTGGATTGACCTCATGCTGTCAAACAGCTGTCAAAACAGTAAAAAAAAAGTGAGAGAGCTAAATTAAAAAAAAATAAAAAAAAAAAAAACTTCCGCGCAATTTTTTTTTTTTTTTTTAAAATCTGTTTTTTTTTTT
The DNA here is from genome assembly GCA_963921195.1 of Pegoplata infirma. Classification (NCBI taxonomy): domain Eukaryota; kingdom Metazoa; phylum Arthropoda; class Insecta; order Diptera; family Anthomyiidae; genus Pegoplata; species Pegoplata infirma. Next base: position 195,022,011 of record OY992540.1, on the reverse strand, counting down.
GTTGAAAAATAAGCTTGTTCTTGTTTAAATACCATTCGGCATCGAATTCTTTTCGAAAATTTCAACCAGCTGCCGAATTAAAGCATTTTGTGTTTTAAGGTTACATTTCCTAACATCGTGCATAACTTTTGAACCTCTGAACCGGTTTCTATCAAATGCAATACCAAACTGCTTGGGTCAACAACAAGTAAACATGTTAAGTTTCAGTCATATTTGAGTAATATTTTGGACATGATCGCCATTTCAACAGACAGACGGAAATTGCTAGAATGTCTTAGAATAGATCCCTGATCAATAACACAGGTTGATCAGGGACCTTTGACAACTGATTTATATGGAGTTTTGTGTGCTGATTCCGAATCTGTTTTCCAATTGGTTCCATCAGCTCTAGTTCACGAGCAAATCGCTGGTAAAGAGTAAAAAAGTGCGTTTTTACCAACTTTGCTAGGTTACAATTTCTAACACTAATTTTAGAGCCTCTGTTTTAAACACGAACTTAACTAAATTGGATGCGAGGATTCCAAAACTGGTATTAACTTTTTTCTGACTGATTTAGTTTTCGAGGCAAATTTCGAAAAATCGTTTTCATCATTTCAGCCAAACCACTTCATATTTACATCATGTGTTAATTTGTTTTCGGGAATTGTTCTTAGTAAAGTCAAAATGAGTTCACAAACCCTTTGCAAATGTCTAAATAATAAAAAAGATGAAATAATGAAAAGATGAAATTTTTCATTTACATGATAAAAAAAATATGTTATTTCGTTGCTTCGTTGCATTTTTGAAATCTGCGTGCCTTATTTAGTCTTCATCGTGTCCTCAAACTCTGTCAAATGAAAATTTTTTAAATTTTATTTTAGCGATATCTCAAATACTAAAGATGACTAAAATAAAGGAAGAGCATTTTTGGAATCAGCATATCCAACATACCTTAAATTCACTTTTTGGACGCAAGACCATTGTTGGAAAATATGGACTCACAAAACATACTAGGCTATTTTGAAGCCAGATTTGAAGTCAGCGTACCCCAATTACCCAAAATTAGCTACCAAAATTGTTGCCCTGTGTAATATATATATTTTATGGGTTCCAAGACCGATATTTCGTTGACTTACAAACGGAATAACAACTTATATACAGTGGGCGTCAATACTCGTACATTGGAAACTTTTCTATAGTAGATGCAATTTCATAAAGACAAAGTTATACCTACTTTACACTATCACACTTTTCCATTATACACATCAAAAATTACCAACTTCCAAAAGATTAATGGATTATTTTTTGATTGAAACCTAGTCGTATCTACTAAAAGAACAATTTCTGGCCAAAAATTTTTTAAAAAATATTTCGCTAACATGGTGAAATTAAGCTTGTATAATTGAAAAGTATAATATTGTAAAGTGGGTATTAACAATACTAAACATTATTATTAATCGACTATAATTAAAAAAAAAAAATGCTATATAGAAAATATTTCGAGCTTTAATTTAAGTTTCCAGATTAAGCAACTATAAAATGAGATACGAGGGTCGCGCTGGAAAATGAAGTTATTTATAGACATTTTTTTTAAAAATTTTTAAGCCGATTTTTTTTTAAGTTCAAACATCAAAAATATTGAAAATAGTCCAATAGTTTTTATTCAGTGATTAGCGAATTTTTCCAACAACCCAACGATCAATGAAATTTTTTAAGTTCAGTAAAAGAAATCCAACTGTTTTTGACCTCCACTTCTTTTGACCACCAATTTTTTTGTAAACAAAGAAAAATTTATATTTTTTGTTGCTGGGTAACTAGTAGTATTCATAGCCATTACCAGGTAAGCCAAATGGGAGTAATACTCATTACCAAATTTTACCTGGGAATGTTAATTTTCAATTATTTCAATATTTAATATGAAAAAGTCATTAAAAATTATTGTTTTGTTATTTATGTCTATCTACTTGTCGGTCTCTCTTTCTATCTCTTTTTGTGTTTTTCATAATTTCACATCTTTGTTATGTACAACATTTTATAGGTAAATAATTTAATTACAACTCCAACAAGTGTTAGTGGTGTACAAACAACATCAACAACAGCAGCAACTACCAATACTGTACCATCACTTAATATATCTGTTGCACAAGGCGGTGCAACGGCAACAACTATACCACCGACTTTAAACTCACAACAACAATTAGCAGGTGTAAATAGTCAACAACAAAATAGTGCTCTATTGGGAGCTTTAGGTGGAGGTAATACCAGTAACGCGGCTACTGGATTATTAACGACGACACCAGCTGCTGCAGCAGGAGCAACAGCTGTAACACCAACAACACAGCAACAATTAGCTGAAATGTGTAAGTTTTTTTTCTTCGAAATTCATTAATATTTAGCATATGTTTTACTGAAATCACTAGCAATTCTTTGAATATTTTTTGAAAAACAACTTTTAGAATTACAACATTTACAGGTGTAATTTGATAATTATGAATTGTAATTCAAAGATTCCATTTTTAATTCGAAGATTTCATTTGTTATTTAAAGATTTCATTTGTAATTCAAAGATTTTATTTGTAATTCAAAGATTTTATTTGTAATTCAAAGATTTTATTTGTAATTCGAAGATTCCATTTGTATACAAGAAGAATCTTTGAATTACAATTGATCTTTTTCGAATTACATTTGTAAATCAAACAAATTTTAGAAAAAGATTAATTGAAGGGCTTATTGTAAAAACTCGATAAGCAACATTTCATTTTATGGGGGTTTTTGCCTTAAAACTTTTTAAATAATGTAGAAAATAGTACTTTTGCATATCTTTTATTCTCAATACACTTGTACCAAGGGTTAAAGCAAGACTTCTGCCAAAAATCTGTCAATGAAACATCAGCAGAAGGCGAAAAACACGAAAAAATAAAATGTTACTTATCAAGTTCTTGCAGTAAGCCCTTCAATTGATATTGAAAAAAAAAGATCAAATAAATTTCAACGTCAAATTGAAATAAATGCATACAAATGGGCTTAGTTCCTATAAAAGTTGAATAAGGTGAATAAATGTATTTCAGAGATTACATTGATAATTCGAAGTTTCTACTTGTAATTCAAATATGTCATTTGTAATTCGAAAATTCCATTTATATTTAGGGGCATGTCACAGACTCAATTCCGTTCGGATTTAAAAAAAGTGTTTTACTTGTAAAACGCGAAACGCATATTATTTTTTCGGAATGAAATCACTTGTTTATTTTTGTTGCCAATAAACCGATTTTAATGAATATTGGGCAAAATTTTTATATAGGTCTAAGTCCAAAAATGGTCTAATTATATTCAGAATAGCTTAGACCACAAACCACACGTTTAACACCTACAAACAAATTTTTGATGAAATATTTCAAATTTTCATGATTTTTGAGAGACTTATGTGAATATCGGGAGGCTGGTTTGTATGGGAACTACAAGAAGAACTGGTCCGATTCCTTTAAAATTTAGAATGATGATTTGTAAATACAAAATATGTTTACCTGCCAAGTTTCGAAAGGATACCTATTATAATACGGTTATTAGAGTCATTTGTGCCAAAATAAAGCAGACATTTGTTCTTTTTATACCCTCCAACCACAGTATGGGGGTATACTCACTTTGTCATTCCGTTTGTAACGCATCGAAATATCGGTCGGGGACCCCATAAAGTATATATCGAGGGCCTATATTCAAAACCCTCTATCTTAAAAAACACAACTTTTCAGGAGAGCCAAAAAACTGTTTATTTCGCGTATTGTTAGAGTAATTAAAATTCGATATTCTACAATATTTTTTTAAATCAACTACTGAATCTCACATATAATTCGTTTTTAAAATTTTGCAATATTGGGGATTTTAGAGGATAGATAGAGGGTTTTGTTTCTCAAAAATATTAAGTACATGAATGAAAATTATCAGATAGAGGGTTTTGCATTTTAATAAAAATGAATTATTATGATTTCATTTACGATATCGGTAAATTTTTAACGTGATTTATTAATGATAACGGCTTATAAAAAATTCCAAAATCGCGGTTTTGGTCCACAGGTGCTAATTTTTGAAACAAAAATATTTTTTACCGAATTCATCTCAAAAGTTGACAAACAGTTGAGTATTTTATGTAAAAAACAGTAACAAAATTAAAAACGCGATTTTGGTCCACAGATGCTGTGGACAGCATCGCGATTTTTTAGATTAAAATTTTTGTTTCATGATGTTCACAATACATCAAAATTTTGAGCCTTATTTTTCAAAAAAATCAAACAAGAGTTTTGAGAAAAAATTAGCATCAGTGGACCAAAATCTTGATTCTGGAATTTTGTTGACAATTCATGTTCAGCGTGCAAAAATTATTATGAAAACATGTAATGCATGATGAAATTATTCCAAAAAAATATTTATAAATTAATTATTTGAAAAGATAGAGGGTTTTGCATTTAGAAAAATTAATTGTGTAAGAGATAGAGAAAACCAAAAATGCAAATAAAATAGCAAAAAAAAATATTTTTGTTCTGAATTTTACACCATAGATGAGGGCCGTTTTACTGAATATTTTGCCATCAAAAAGTCATTTTCGTGAAAATGGAAGATAGAGGGTTTTGAATATAGGCCCTCGATATATTATTGATCCATGATCGATTCTAAGACATTCTGTGAATGTCGTCCGTCCGTCTGTCTGTAGATGGCACGATGCAGTCCAAAATAAAAGAGCTAGCCTCCTGCAATTTGGCATGAATATGTTTTATCGTCCTAGGCAGGTTAAGTTCGTAAATGGGCAAAATCGGCCCAGGGGGAAAAAGTTCCCCCTTGAAGAACTAAACCAACCTCTGAAAAAAATACACTTTTTTACATGTTTTTTTGTATTTTTGTTAAATAAATGAAACATTTGGTATATTTATCGGGAAGGGAATGTGCTCTTAACGTCCCCCACTGACCCCCATCACTCCTCCCTCCAAAAAAAAAACAAACGCCCCTGACAATTTTTTTTTTAATTTTTTTTACATTTTGGAGGGTATAAAAGATTCGGCACGGCCGAATTTAACACTCTCACTTGTTTAAATAACAATTGATATTTTAAGAATTATAATTATTTATTTTTAAATTACAACACCGTCCGACAATGATGAAAAAAGGTCGTTAAACACGAACTGGATAATATGCGTTTAAACCTAGAGACTAAATGTAGAAAAACTGCATTTACTGTTTTTCTTTTCGTGATTCTGTTTCAAAGTTTTAGAGGATTAAATTTTATAAAATATTTTTTTTTAATATTTGTTAATATCCGCTCATCGCTTCGCGGATATTGGCGTGCTAGAAACATCTCAAAAAAAAACAAATTGCGTATATTTAACTGAAGCGTAAAATCAGTTTTGCTTTACGGATGTACTACATGGAGCTACACGCAACTCACCCTAAAGGAGATCCAGACATTTGTAAATCGACGTTTAAGGCAAATATTAAATATTTTCTGGCCAAATTGGATATCCAATGAAGATCTTTGGCAGCAGGCTGGTTGTTGTCCAATCGAATTCGATATACGAAGACGTAAATGGACATGGATCGGTCATATCCTCAGAAGACCACAGAACGATATTGCTAGAGAAGCCCTTGATTGGAACCCCTAAGGTCAACGCCGACCAGGGCGACCTCGTAACACATGGACACGTTGCACAAGAAAAGAACTCGAATCAGCTCAAACAACATGGAATCAAATCAAGTTACTTGCAAGAGATAGAAATAGTTGGAGAGAGTTTTTCAACGCCCTATGTTCCCCGTGAACATTATATTTAAGTATTTACTAGTTATACCAAAATTATATTAGTTATACTAAAGTATAAGTAGTGTACATATTTAAATAAATAAAGGACATATATATACCAGGATGCCGATAGTGATAGCAAATGAAAGAGGAGAATCTCCCCCAATTTTCCTATTTTATTATTTTTACATATCAAGGAAGAGGAGGTCAGTTACGTCCTTTTAAAAATGTATCCTTCAATATCATTCAAAATTTTCAACAAAATATTTCGATAAAGTTTTCAAATGACTTTATTCACATCCTTTTATCCTGATATAGAAAAATTATAGATTGAAAACTTAGGTGAGATCCTCCTCTTTCATTTGCCATCACCAGTGCCATCCTAGGACAAGTACAAATAATTCAGAAATATTTTACCATATGTATCCTTCAAAACTTTAAAGTCCTTTTAAAAGGAAACAGGATCACGAAATGAAAAACTTTAAATGCAGATTTACTCCCTACTTTCAGACGTATCTGGTTCATGTTTAATATTGGCTGTCGGACGGTGCAACTGATGTTTTTCGAATTATAATTGTTTTTTTTTTTAATTACAATTTTTTTTTTTTTTTTTGATATTTTTCGAATTACAATTGATATTTTTCAAATTACAATTGATATTTTTCAAATTACAATTGATATTTTTCGAGTTACAATTGATATTTTTTGAATAACAGTCTTTTTCGAACAACACTTGATTTTTATACCCTCCAACTACAGTATGGGGGTATACTCACTTTGTCATTCCGTGTGTAACGCATCGAAATATCGGTCTAGGACCCCATAAAGTATATATATTATTGATCAGTGATCGATTCTAAGACATTCTAGCGATGTCCGTCTGTCCGTCCGTCTGTCCGTCCGTCCGTCTGTGGAAGACACGATACAGTCCAAAATAAAAGTGCTAGACTCCTGAAGTTTTGCAGAAATATGTCTTATGTTCATAGGCTGGTTAAGTTCGGAGATGGGCAAAATCGGACCAGGGGGAAAAAGTTCCCCCTTGAGGAACTAAACCAGCCTCTAAAAAACACCATATTTTTACATGATTTTTTGTGTTTTTGTTTAACAAATGCAACATTTTTATGCTTCAAGAAGCTCAAAGTTTTGCATTTGGACCCGGGGGATTAGAAAATATCGTTTTTTTCGGCCCGCCCCCCCCCCTTTTGTGGGCGTGGATTAAAAAAAATTGTAAAATAATGATAAACTTGTATTTCTTTAGTGCGAAAAGAATAAGAATGAGTTTTTAAACATATATTTCGAGGGGAAATTTGTCCCCCAATGACCACTGCCGACCTCCCCCCCCAAAAAAAAAAAAAAGAAAACGACCCTGGATTTTTTTTGCATGTTGGAGGGTATAAAAGATTCGGCACAGCCGAATTTAACACTCTTACTTGTTTCGAATTACAATTGATCTTTTTCGAATTACAATTGATCTTTTTCGAATTACAATTAATCTTTTTCGAATTACAATTGATCTTTTTCGAATTACAATTAATATTTTTTTGATTTACTATTGATCTTACGAGTTAGAATTGATCATTTACGAATTACAATTGATTTTTTTCGTTATAAAACTGGAGTTTTCGAATTACAAATGAAATATTCTAATTACAAGTAAATTCTTCGAATTACAAGTAAATTCTTCGAATTTGTAAATTCTTCGAATTACAAGTAAATTCTTCGAATTACAAGTAAATTCTTCGAATTTGTAAATTCTTCGAATTACAAGTAAATTCTTCGAATTACAAGTAAATTCTTCGAATTACAAGTAAATTCCTCGAATTACAGTACAAGTAAATTCTTCGAATTACAGTACAAGTAAATTCTTCGAATTACAAGTAAATTCTTCGAATTACAAATGGAATCTTCAAATTACAAATGGAATCTTGAAATTACAAATGGTATCTTCGAATTTCAAACGAAATCTTCGAATTACAAGTAAAATCTTTGTGTTACAATTAATATTTTTCAAACTACATCTGTAAGTGGTGTAAAAAAATAAGGTTGCAAATTTCATAAACAAGCTAAATATTAACTTTTTATTTTTTCTATAGTGACTAATTTTGTTTATGTATAATCTTCATTATTTTTCTTTCGTTTCTAACCATTTCTTCCTTCACTTGCCCATCGTTGTCGTCCGTCCACCTTAATGAATTGTCAATTGTTTGTGATTAAAATAGTGGGAGTAACAACAGCTACATCTGCAGCTAACAATAGTAATACACTAGCTGCAGCAGCAGCTTTAAATAACAATAATAATAACAATCCAAATAAAACATCATCTGCTACGACTTCGTCAGTAGCAGCATCATCAGCAGCAGCAGCAGCAGCCGTTGCCGCCGCTGTCCTTCCAATATCAGCAGGAATAGCTACTACACTCACTAACCCATTTAGTAGTGGTGCAAGTGCTGCTGTTGGATCGGGCAGCGATGTTGTAAGTGTTGTTGGTGGAGATATTACTACTGGTGGCAGCACTAATGGACCAAGTGACTTGACAATGCCACCAAATTCTGCTGTCGGTGTAAATGCAGCCGCTGCTGCTACCGCACTTACTACTGCTTTGAGCGGTAGTGCTGCTGCGTTGGCTGCAGCAACTGTAGCTAGTACCGCTGGTGGAGCCAGCGCCAGTACTACAAACACGAGCAGCAGCAGTAATAGCAGTAGTAGCAGCACAAGTGGCGGTGGCATTCGCATCGCTAGTAATTTACACAAGTTGCATGCCGATGTGGCTGATACGCCCGCCAGTATTGGCGGGCAAGCAGCCACATCTCAGGTAACTACAGCAGCCTCTTTGGCTGCTGGTCTTAAACAAATTCCTCAATTTGATGACCCTGTTGAACAGTCGCTTGCTTCGTTGGAACATCCTACACTATTGGCTCCACCGCCAACCAGTAAAAGCGCTGCTGATAATTTCCTATTAGCTGGTATTAATGCTGCCCATTTAATGCAACAGCAATCGACGCAGCAGCAACCCCAGCAGCAGGTCTTCGGTGGAGTAGGCAGTCAACAGACACAATCCAATCTTTCGCTTGGTGGTGGCAGTGCGGCCAACAATCAACATCATGTGGAATTCATGAATGAGTTGTTGTCCAAGGGTGCTGAAAACGTGTCTGGTATGAACGGCAATCATTTGCCATTTATGCAATTCGGCCTAATGGAAGGATTGAACTCTATGATGCAGCAGCAATTTCAACAAGCTGTTCAACATCAACATGCGCACAATAACGGCTTTAATATGGCCGATGTAGCAGCTTCTAATGCTCTCGACAGTTTAGGCCTGGGTTTAGGTTTGGCACCACACGGCGGGGCAGCAGGATCATCTTCAATATTTGATCTGCCCGGACGAAACGACAGTCATTTGCTAGCCATGATGATGGGTGGCGGAGCAGCCGGCTTGCCGGGAAATTTGTCGCTGGGTGGTCCTACTTCGGTGGGGCCATCTTCAATTGTTGGAGGAAGCAAAAAAGATTCAAATTCCAATAGCAGCAGCAGCCACCTGGATCAAGCACAACAATCTAGCAATAAACTGCTTATAAAGCCCATCGAATCCATGATGCCTAGTCCGCCAGATAAGAGACCACAACAATCACAACAGCAGGCAGCAGGAGGTCAAGTTGTGCCACCACCCCAGCAGTCTCCCTCAGACTTGAAAATACCCTCAGTGTCAGGTGTTGGCCCAGGAGGAGGTAATCAAGCTAATTTTGCCCAAGCATTCAAGACACACGAACAAAATGTTAAAAATCCCAATTCGTGGTCTATTCTCGCATCGGCGGGTTCACCACAAAATACACCCACTTCGAACAAAACCAAACCTGCCATGGACTCATTCCAGCAATTCCGTAATAAAGCCAAAGAAAAGGCAGATCGCCAAAAACAGCTGGAGGCCGCCGAAAAGGAAAAGGAACAGAAGCGACAAAAGGAAGCGGCCGAAAAAGAGCAACAGCGTAAACACCACTCTAAATCATCATCATCACATTTGGTAGCGAGTAGTTCTAGTTCTAGCAGTAGGGATGGAGGAGGTGGTAGTGTTGTTGGTATTAGTGGTGGCGGAGTTAGCGTTGTAGGCGGTGGCGGCAGCGGAAACGGCAATGGCAGTACAGGTGGCAATAATTTAACTTCAGCACTTAGTGGATCACATCATCAATCATCGGTGGCCGCTGTAGCTGTAGGTATACAACCTCCACATGCTCATGGTGGTAGTGCTAATCCAGCACATTTAGCTGCAGCCCTTATGCAGGATGTTATGGAAAGTGGGAGGTAAGTTTTTATAGAAACATACAAAAGTTTTTTAATGAAAAATTGTAAAAAAGATTTTTGAAATTGAGAATTTTTCTAAATTCTACTGATATTAGGTTCGTTCCACAACGTTACCGCGGATGCCCGCGGGTACCCAAACCAGCCCGAAAAGCGTTCCCGTACGCAAAAATTGGGTAAATGAGAGAGTTTTTGAGAGAAAATATTATTTATCATTTTACCGAACTTACCCGCACTTTTTTTTCGGGTAAATTGGTAACAGTCAGATGTTGAAAAAACAGCTGTTTTTTTTTTGTGAAGCTAAATTGGAAATTTAAATAAAATAAAGAACTAAACCAAGGAAATGTGTTATTTCAATACAAAAGAATATAATTTGTTATTAAAATAAACTTTTACAATTGTTTTCTTGTTTAAAGTAATTTTTCTTACGAAAATATTTTAGCGTTATTGGTTTGTTTACATTTTATATTATTTTGGGCTTGAAATGTGGTTTTTAGCGTTCCCGTACTTTTGTGCATTTTTGTGGTATCGTGAGAGGTTTTTTGATTTTCTCTCATTTTACCGAACTTTACCCGGAAAGTTCTGGAACACACCTATTATCTAAATAAAATTATCGATTAAATTTTATTTTATTTTTGATTATATTTTATTTTAAATTTTCTTTTGCAAATAGGAAAAGTGTACATGATATTCAACCTCCATTAGCCCGTGTGGTTGATGATATTAAAGCTTCACCACAAGGTAGTGGTGGTTCACCAGCTGGTGCTGCTCAACAATCGCCACAAGATCGAGCTGCTGCTAAACGTGCGGAACTACGTCGTATGGAACAAGAACGTAGAAGACGAGAAGCGGTAAGTCTTTTCTATTTATATTTCTGTAGAAAAAATGTTGCGGATTATAAAAATTTGTGTATTTTTAAAAAAATATCTTAAAATATGGAAATTCGAAGATTTTTCTAAACGAAAAATATAAAAAAAAAATAAATAAAAAAAAAAAATAACAAAAAAATAAAAAAAAAATAAAAAAAAAATAAAAAAAATAAAAAAAAAATAAAAAAAAAATAAAAAAAAAATAAAAAAATAATAAAAATAAAAAATAAACAAAAAAAAATAAAAAAAAAATAACAAACAAGTATGAAAGTTATAGTCGGTCAAGACCGACCATATAATACCCTACACCAGTGTTTCCCGGAAAATGGGTCAAAAGTTCAAACATTGACCTATTGGATCTACCTTTTGCCAAATCTTTTATAAGTGTAAAAAACACTCAGAAACCAAATTTGAATGAAATAGGCTTCAATTTGTTGCCAATAAACCGATTTAATTAAATATCGGGGAAATTTTTATATGGGGCCTGAGTCCAAAAATGGTCCGATTATAATCAGATTTGATTATATTCAGATTTGATGAGGTTATTAAAGTACGCGTTAAACACACACAAACCAAATTTTAATTAATTTTTTTTTTATTTTCATGAAATCTTAGCGATTTATATGAATATCGGGAAGGTGGTTTCTATGGGGGCTACAAGAACTGGTCCGCTTCCTTTCAAATTTGGAATGGTGATTTGTGAATACAAAACACGTTTAACTGCCAAAGATGCCTATTATAATACGGTTATTAGAGCCATTTGCGTCAAATTAAAAGAGGACCTTTGTGGGGCTAGGTCTAAATATGGACCGATTGTTTTTCAATTTCAATAGGCAAATAGAGTATTTAAGTTTCAAATTTTAAGTCAATTGATTAAAAATTGCGGTGTTTACACCGTTTATATGGACAGACAGATGGTCGGTAAAAAATAAAAAAAAAAAAAAAATAAAATAAAAAAAAATAAAAAAAATAAAAAAAATAAAAGAAAAATAAAAAAAAAAAATAAAAAAAAAAAATAAAAAAAAAAAATAGAAAAAAAAATAAAAAAAAATATAATTAAAAAAAAAAAAAAAAAATAAAAAATTAAAAAAAAAATAAAAAAATAAATAAAAAAATAAATAAAAAAAAAAACAAAAAAAAATAAAAAAATAAAAAAAAAAAATATAAAAAAATAAAGAATAAAAAAAAATAAATAAAAAATAAAAAAAAAATTTAAAAAAATAAAATAAAAAAATAAATTAAAAAAATAAAATAAAAGAAAAATAAATAAAAATATAAAAAATAAAAATAAGAAAAAAAATCGTTTATTTCGGGCCGCTGACGTCTGTGGTACAGTATAATGAGTTTGTGCTGATGTTTGTAACTACCCGAAATATTGGTCCTAGACCTACATTTATATACCGATCGACTTAGAATTACTTTATGAGTCAATTTAGCGATGTCCGTCTGTCTGTCCATCAAAACGGTTTATGCACGATGCAGGTCGCAATTTTCAATCGATTGACTTGAAAATTGAAACTTAAGCATCTTTTGGTCCAAGGACGAAGTCTATTGAAATTGAAAAAAAAAATCGATCCACGTTAAGACTAGTGTCCGACCGAACAGTTCGGCCAAAAAACGTCATTTAATCAAAAATTTGGTATTTGGAAGTACTTTTAACAACTTTTTTTATATGGGGTAGAATTGTTGAGGCGATGGAAGACGAAGAAAATTTGAGAACAAGTACGAAGTAAAGCCTCAATTTCGAAGTTCGGTAACCGAACTTTTTTCAATTTGGCCGAACGTTCGGTTACCGAACATCTAAATTGGTGCTTAACTTCGTCCTCGCCATTAAATTTGAAAGTCAGAATAGTCTTCTATCGCCTAAACAAACAAACGGCCATCAGAAAAAACTGTTTAAAATGCTTGCAAATATTAATTTTTGGCCAATACCGTTTTTGACCGAACTGTTTGGTCGGACACTAGTTATGACCTAGGCCCCATAGGTTGTTAGGTTAGGTTGTAAGTGGCTGCTGACGTTTTACGTCAACACACGTAGACTCTGAGGTCCATTGTGATACCACGGCCCCATACAAAGGCGCCTTTGAATTTGGCAGGTAAACCTATTTTGTATTTGTATTTAAGAACGAGTACGAAGTAAAGCCTCAATTTCGAAGTTCGGTAACCGAACTTTTTTCAATTTGGTCGAACGTTCGGTTACCGAACATCTAAATTGGTGCTTAACTTCGTCCTCGCCATTAAATTTGAAAGTCAGAATAGTCTTCTATCGCCTAAACAAACAAACGGCCATCAGAAAAAACTGTTTAAAATGCTTGCAAATATTAATTTTTGGCCAATACCGTTTTTTGGCCGAACTGTTCGGTCGGACACTAGTTAAGACCTAGGCCCCATACAAACGCGCCTTTGAATTTGGCAGGTAAACCTATTTTGTATGCACATTATTCCAAATTTAGAAGGAATCGGATTAGTCCTTCTTGTAGTCCCCATACAAGCCACCCTCCCAATATTTGCATAATTACCTCAAAATTCATGAAAATGTATATTTGATTAAAAATTTATTTGTAGGTTTACTTTGGTAACCGTATTTAAAAAATTAAAAAAAAATTAATTAAAAAAAAAATTAATTAAAAAAAAATTAATTAAAAAAAATTAATTAAAAAACAAATTAATTAAAAAAAAAATTAATTAAAAAAAAATTAATTTTAAAAAAAATTAATTAAAAAAAAAAAATAATTAAAAAAAAAATTAATTAAAAATAAATTTAATTAAAAAAAATTAATTAAAAAAAATTAATTAAAAAAAAAATAATTAAAAAAAAATTAATTAAAAAAAATTAATTAAAAACAATTAATTAAAAAAATTAATTAAAAAAAATAATTAAAAATAAATTTAATTAAAAAAAATTAATTAAAAAAAAAAATTAATTAAAAAAAATAATAAAAAAAATTTAAAAAAAAAATTAATTTAAAAAAAAAATAATTAAAAAAACAAAAAAAAAAAATTATTAAAAAAAAAAAAAATAATTAAAAAATATTAATTAAAAAAAATATTAATTAAAAAAAAAAATTAATTAAAAAAAAAAAAATTAATTGAAAAAAAAAATTAATTAAAAAAAAATTTAATTAAAAAAAAATTAAATTAAAAAGAAAATAATTTTTGTTTTTTACATGTTGGAGAATATTTAAGATTTGCCACTGTCAAATTTAACACTTGTTTTTCATTTAAATTTAATCTTATTCATCAATTTATTATATTTTTTTTTAAAGAGAGCTGGACAAATTGATATGAATATGCAGAGCGATTTAATGGCAGCATTCGAAGAATCACTTTAATATATGGCAAAATAACTTTTATGTGGAAAATTTGTTGATGAAATATCTCTTGTCATTATAAAAATTGGAGTTTAAACTTAATTTATAAAATATAATTAGTTTAACAAAAAAAAAACACATCTACTTGTAATATGTTTATAATGTAGGAAAAACAAAAAAACAGTAACGAAACTAAGTAAAATTATTTATATAAAAAAAAAGAAAATAATAATAATTAAGAAAAAAAATGCGCTAAATTAATAGCAGCAGTGAAAAAACAATCAATACTAAATTTAAAAATAAAATCTAAGAAGGCAAGAGACATTTAAAAAAAAAAAACAAAAAAAAAATTGATGTTCAACGAAAAAAATAAAGAAAAATAAAAATATTTATAAATTTCAAAGGGTTAGGATGAAGGGAAAAGAAGCAGTCACATTATGGAGCAATTTTTTTTTTTATTTTGTAAACACAATCCCTTCTATTTTTTTTTAATAATAATCGTTATTTAATTATAAAATCATAGATGATGAACAATATTTGAAAAAAAAACATTTAAATATATAAATGGCATAATTTCCTTTTTTTTATTATTATTATTCTCTTTTATAAGCATAAATAAACATTTTATAATTTTTTTTTTATAGTTTAAATAAATTATCTTTAAATATAAAATATATAAAAAAAATCATTAAAAATATGTATTAGTAGTAAACTACTTATTGTAATATTATTAAAAAAAAAAAACAAAAAAACTCTTGTAATTATTACTATTAAACAAAAAAAAAAAAAACACATAAACCATAATGATAAAAAAAAAAACAAAAATATCTTCTACTACTTCTTACTATTATATACTTATAGTACATAATAATATATAAAACTTATACATAACTATAAACACAATTTACTCATGAAGTAAATAAGATCGTTTTATTTTTTTTTCTCTTTTTTCTATTTTAATTTTATTATTATTATTATTTTAATAATTTTTGCATCGGTAAAATTTCATAAATCAAATATGTTAATGTTTCTTATGTGAAAAAAAGAAAACAAAAAAAACAAAAATGTAGCATAAAAATTAATGTTTTTTTTTTTTTAAATTATAAAATAAATACAATAAAAAATAAAAACTATAAAAAAAACACCAATAAAGTAAATAATTATGAACAAAAGGATCTAATAAAATTTTAGAAAAAAAAAACATCCAGTAAAATAAATTTATTTCTATTTAAAAAGAATAAAAATTATAATTTATACCACCACCAACCATCCCATAGTTGAATAAAATCATTTTGATGAAAAAAAAAAAAATAAACTATCTAACCATCCATAATTATAATAAAAACATTAAAATATAAAATTTGAGTTTAATCACAAAAAAATATATATAATTTAA
The DNA here is from genome assembly GCA_963921195.1 of Pegoplata infirma. Lineage (NCBI taxonomy): Eukaryota > Metazoa > Arthropoda > Insecta > Diptera > Anthomyiidae > Pegoplata > Pegoplata infirma. The sequence goes on along the minus strand of OY992540.1, from coordinate 195,006,381 downwards.
TTTCATTTTTTCATATCACGATTTTAAAAACAAATCAAATTCGGCCTGGTCGAATATTTTCATAACTCCACAATACAAAACAATAGTCGATAGCGTCAAAAATCTGACATTGAACCACTCTAAAATAGTGCCTATGGTCAGTACCGTAGTACCGGGAATACCAGTATTCCCTGTTCTCGGTATTACCGGGAAATGGTACCAGTTTCCCGGTTCTTGAGTTATTCCCGGGAATACCGGTATTTCCGGTTCCGGTTCTGACGGTATTACCGGTATTCCCGGGACTACCGGTATGTATATTTTGTAAAATTTTTTACAATTATCATTTCTTCGCTTTTACTAAAAAAACATGCAAAACATGTGAAAAACACCATTTCCATTTCTTTTTTTGAATTCAAGAAAAAAATAGTTACATGATTTTTAAATATTTTTACAAACACAACTAAATATTTTTTAAATACTGATTAAATAGTGTAATTTGAATATTTTATGGTATAGTATTTTTTTGTTTTTTGAGAACCGGTACCAGGATCAGAACCGGGAATATATCTAGAACCGGGAAACCGGTACCAGAACCGGGAATACCGAGAACCGGGAAGCGGGGGGCACTATAAAATATTGGGGGTAACATTCCACATTTTGTATTCGTCCTCGGCGCATGCCACTGTAATGTGCCATAAATTGTGCAGTAGAAACAAGGTACTCAAATCGCTAGCCGACACCACTTGGAGTAAAGAAAAAGAAACCTTGTTGCCTGCCTATAAAACGATTGGCCGGTCAGTGGCAACATACCAAAAAATTCTGATTGCCTACCCACCAAAAAATACTGCTTGCCTATAAGCAGGTTTGTAAGGGAGTGATTTTTGTTGTCTGCTTACAAACCTGCTTACGTATGGCATGATATTTGTTCGCAATGTCCCACTTTAGAGCATTTCTTTCGGGCGCTTATATCGGCGCAATAAATATGAATTGAAATCATGCCTTTTCTTAAATATTTTTAGTATTTTTTTAAGTCACTGCCATACTTTACTGCAACCGGTATGCAGGTTAGTATGCCAACAAAATCTCTCCCTTACACTACTGCATACGGTATGCAGCTGTGTAAGCGAATGTCATAAAAAAACAACAACATCAAAAATCATTCGCTTACACAAGTGCATTCTTGTATGCAATGCTTCCAAAATCTCTATTATTTTTTGCTGGGTATAAGCAGGTTTGTAAGGGAGTATTTTTGTTGTCTGCTTACAAACCTGCTTACGTATGGCATGATATTTGTTCGCAATGTCCCACTTTAGAGCATTTCTTTCGAGCGCTTATATCGGTGCAATGAATATGAATTGAAATCATGCCTTTTCCTAAATATTTTAAGTATTTTTTAAGTCATTGCCATACTTTACTGCAACCGGTATGCAGGTTAGTATGCCAACAAAATCTCTTCTTTACACTACTGCATACGGTATGCAGCTGTGTAAGCGAATGTCATAAAAAAACAAAAACATCAAAAATCATTCGCTTACACACGTGCATTCTCGTATGCACTGCTTCCAAAATCTCGATTATTTTTTGCTGGGAAACTACGCAGCGCCCATGTGGTCACCGAGTATGTGCGAAACGCAGTGGAAGAAGCTTAAGAGTTATCAAAATTCAGCCCTAAGAGCTGTAATGGGCTGCCTTCAGATGTCCTCAATGCACCATCTATAGGAGGGGACAAGGATACTTCCGGTTAAGGAACACAGTTACATGCTGGCGAAACAGTTCCTTCTGACATGTCATTGGAGGGATCATCCGAACCTTAACGAAACTGATCCTTCCCCGAGGCATGTCAGAAAATATCTTCGTTGTTATGAGATTGATACCCAGCAATACGATATCCAACAGCTGAATTCCATCTCATACCGTAGAAATCTGAATGGCATTAACAGGGATACGGTAGAAACGACGACAGCCAACTACTGAGTGAATGTCCTACTTGAAGGCCCATCGCAGATGAGAGAAGTCTGCCAAAAAAAATCAATTAAGATCTGGGTTTTGTCGGGCACGGATACACAAAAAGAAAATTATCTAAGAATTTGATTTTACGCGAAATATCTAAGAACCTAAAAATTTGTTTATAGGAAAAATGTCTCAGAATCTAAAGATTTTTCTAAAGGAAAAAATTCTCGGAATCTTAAAATTTTTGTAAAGGAAAAAATCTGAGAATTTTTCTACAGGAAAAATCAGAGAATTTTTCTACATTAAAAATCTAAGAATTTTTCTACAGGAAAAATCTGAGAATTTTTCTACAGGAAAAATTTTAGAATTTTTCTACAAGAAAAAAAATCTGAGAAAGTGAAAAAATGAAGAGAAAATTAAATAATCTAATATATAACACCGTCCGACAACCAATATTAAACATGAACCGGATGATATACGTCTGAAAGTAGAGATCAAATTGAGTAAAACTGCATTTACAGTTTTTCATTTCGTGATCCTGTTTCCTTTTAAAAGGACTTTAAAGTTTTAAAGGATACATTCTCCTAGAATGCCACTGGTGATGGCAATTGAAAGAGGAGGATATCCCCTAATTTTTCCATTTTTTATTTTGACATACCAGTGGGGGTGTTCTGTAATTTATGCGAAAAGTTTTCGCATCGAAAAGTATGAAACAAAAAATTCCATCGTTTCTCGATTCTGGAAAAAAAGTTGTTTCTGTATATCAATGCGAAAACGGCAGCATTTTTATTGGAATATTCCAAATCAGCTGTCAAAAGGGTAAATAAGGCGAGAAAATAATAAAAATCACAACAAAAAAAAACGCAATTTCACATTTTTTTTAAACAACACTCGTAACATTTGCAAACAAAAATGAAATAATAAATTAAATTATGAAAATAATGTGTAGTATATCATTAATAATATTAGTTGATAGTATTTTCTTGAAAAAAATATTGTTTTTTATTTATTATAACTCAAAAGTTGTTTAATTTACGAAATATCGCACCATTTTTAAATGTGAGTGATTTTGACACTTCAACTTCAAAAGTTTTCGATCAATTGGTTTACAGAAACAGTTTTTCTCGCATCTTTCCAATAATTTTGAAAAAAAATCATATTTGACAGAAAGTTTCCGCATAACAAAATTACAGAAACAGTCGAATGCGAAAAGTCAGGTTTTGTGCTGATTCACGATGTTTCTGTTTCGTTTTTCATGTTTCATGTGAGAAATCTTTCGATTCGAGAGTTATAGAACACCGCTACAGGATGAAATGATGTGAATAAAGTCATTTGAAAACTTTATAAAAATATTTTGTTGAACATTTTGAATGATATTGATGGATGAAGTTTTGAAAGGACGTAACTACCCAGGCAGAAAAATACAGACGGGAAAGTGCTGGCAAAGAACCTTATTTGGTAATATAAGTGCTGGGAAAGCAATGCAGTAAAGTACTCTATCAGCGCCCTAATAACCATGGTAAACGGTCTGCCGTATAGGATTTTTTAACTCTGTAACAGAGCTGTTTTAGAGTACTTCAAAAGCAACACAACAAAATACTTTAAGAGCAACATCACAAAGTTTTATTAAAACATATTTTTTTTTTTTCAAATTAGTATCGATGTAGATCGATAGTTTTAGATTTTTAAAATAATGATACCGAAACGAATCTGAAAGAAATTAAATGTTGACTTCAAAAGTTAAATAAAAATTTAACGAAAAATTAAATAAAATGAAAATTAAATAAATAATAAAATGAAAGATTAAATTAAAAAAAAAAAATAAATTAAAAATTAAGTAAAAATATCAACTTAACGGGAACTACGATCACCATTTCAATCTTTGGCGTCATTTCTGTCTTTCTAATAGGTTTATATTTTGCTAATTTCAAGCCTCTCCGAAAGAATTTTTTAATGAATCAATTTTAGAAACAAATGCATTAACCAATTAAGATATGAATTTTATTTTTAATATAATACCATAATTTTAGTTCTCTTTTTTTTAAAAAAAGGTATTTTGTTGAAAAATGAACCTGCTATTTTTCTACTTGTTAATTTAGATATCACATTTGCTTTGAATTTAAATTTGTTTTATATGTTTTGAGAAAAAATATTTTCAATAAATTTCTGTGCTTCTTTTACAAACTTTCAAATCGAACACACGGGTTTTACATTTTTCAATAGGTTATGGGCCTTTTGTCTCGCGTTTAAAAGAAAAAATCGTGTTAAGTTCTGTAAAGATTTGTGTCGTGTTTTAAATATTTTAACAATTGTGCTGATATCTATCCGTAATGGCGTCGAATTCATTAAGTTTTCCATTTGAAAAACTGCGTGGTCGGGAAAATTTCGACGTTTGGCGGAGACATGCGAAGTCATGTCTGGTGATAAAAAATTGCTGGAAGGTAATTAATTTCGGTGTAACCAGTCAAGCAGACATTGAAGTCAATGAACGTGCGCTGGCCGAGTTAACGCTCATGATTGAGCCAAGCAATTTTGCACATATTGCTACAGCAAAAACGGCTAAAGAAGCCTGGGATGCACTTGTACGTACGTATGAAGATACCGGATTAACAAGAAAGGTTGAGTTGTTAAAACAACTTGTACAACTGAAGTTGGGTGATTTTGAATCAATGCAGGATTACGTGAATGCTATGGTTATGACATCGCTAAAGGTAAGAAGTGCTGGTCTCAACATTGATGATGAGCTGACAGCGTCTCTTATGCTTGCTGGTCTTCCGGATGAATTTCGTGCTTTGGTAATGGCTGTAGAAAACTCAAAAACTAAGTTAACCGTGGATGCAGTCAAGAATTTGTTGCTTCAAGATGCAAAATTTGACAATAAAAATAGTGAAAGTGCGTTAGTGTCGAAAAATAAATTTAAAAATAAAAAATTTAAATGTCACTCGTGTAATGAAGTTGGTCATTTTAGTAAAAATTGTCCCAACAAAAACGGTGTTAAAATGAACAATGTGAAATCGTACAATGAAAAATCGAAAATTTTTCCAAAAAACAACGGTAAAATGTTGTATGCATCGTTATTTTCAAATAGTAAAAATTCGGTCGAATGGTATGTAGATTCGGGCGCGACATCTCATATGACAAATAATGAAAATTTTCTGTGCAACAAAAAAGATACAATTGATAAACAAATTGTCGTGGCAAACAATAGTAAAATGTCGGTATCGTGTGTTGGTGATATAAAAATGTTGCTGAAAACAGAAAATAAAAATTATGATGCTGTTGTGAACAATGTGGAATATATTCCTGATCTGTGTACGAATTTACTTTCGGTCCGTCAATTAACAAAACATGGAAATAAAGTTGTGTTTGAAAATGACAATTGTAAAATTTTTGATAATGAAAATAATTTAATCGGAAAAGCTTTTGTTGAAAATGACTTGTATCGTTTAAATTGTGACGTATTAAATGGAAACGGAAAAGTGTTTATGGTAAACGAAAATGCAAATTTGTGGCATCGTCGGATGGGTCACATTTGCAACGACAGTTTACGAAATGTAAAACAACTTTGTAACGGGATAAACTGTGATGTTAATTTAAACGATCAGTGCGTAACGTGTGTAAATGGTAAACAAACCCGAAAATCTTTTAAAGAATCTGGTAGTCGTGCAACGGGTTTACTTGAAATAATACATTCTGATGTTGTTGGACCTTTTAAACAAAAATCGTTTTCGGGAAATCGGTATTTATTGACATTTATCGATGATTTCTCGCGTAAAGTATTTGTCATTCCTATTAAAAGAAAATCTGATGTTTTTAACGAATTCGTAAAATTTAAAAACTTGGTTGAAAATCAATGTTCCGCGAAAATAAAGGTGTTGCGTACAGATAATGGTACTGAGTATGTCAACAATCAATTTTCTAACTTTTTACAAAACCATGGTATTCTACATCAAAAAACTTGTCCCTACACTCCTCAACAAAACGGAGTTGCGGAGCGAATGAATCGAACGCTGATTGAAAGAGTGCGTTGTATGTTATTTGATGCTGGATTGGAAGAACATTATTGGGCTGAAACATCTGTAACTGCTGCTTATTTGATAAATCGTGTTCCCTGTAGAGGAAGTGATCGTAGTCCGGAAGAAATTTGGTCAAACAAAAAACCCAATTTAAAGCATTTGCGTGTTTTTGGTTGCAAAGCTATGGTTCACATTCCCAAAGAAAAACGTAAGAAGTTGCAGAAGAAATCGACTGATGGTATTCTGGTGGGATACAGCTCAGAATCGAAGGCTTATCGTATTTATAATCCAATAACAAAAGAGATTATAACAAGCCGTGATGTGGTTTTCTTTGAAAACGAAAAATTTGAATATGCTCGTAATGATAATTTGTATTTTCCAATACTCTTTGATGATGTTGTTGATGGTGAAAATTCAGAAATCAATGCAGAAGACAATGCTGATTTACAACCTGAGGAACAATCTGAAGAACAAGTTGAAGAATTATTTGAAGAAAGTTTGGAATTGCCAATAGTCCCTGAATTTGATAATGAATCCACTTCAGATGTTGAAGATTTTTTTGGTTTTGTCGAAGATGACAATAATGAAGATGGTTTCGCCGAAAGTTGCGAGGTACGTTTTTCCAAATCAAACTATAAACGTCCAAGAGATGTTAATGACGATGAAGTTTTTGAACTTCGACGTTCTGAACGTATTGCTAAAATGCCTCGCCAGTCGTATAATTTCTGTGCTACGGAGTATGTATCAGATGATCCGTCCACAGTCAAAAAAGCTATGTCATCACCACATGCTTCTGAATGGTCGCAAGCTATGAAGGAAGAATATGATTCGTTGATGTACAATAAAACTTGGAGTTTAAGTGAATTGCCTCCGAACAAAAAAGCAATTTCCAGCAAGTGGGTTTTCAAAACTAAAAGAGATGCTAATGGTGAAGTAATTCGTAGAAAAGCAAGACTAGTGGCCAAAGGTTATAGTCAAGAAAAAGGTATTGACTATAATGAAACGTTTGCTCCTGTTGTCAGGTATGAGTCTATTAGATATTTAATTGCCTTAGCTATAAGACATGGTTTACTGGTACACCAAATGGATGCTGTTACCGCATTTCTTAATGGTACCTTAAGCGAAGAAATCTATATGAAGCAGCCTGATGGTGTAGACGATGGTTCTGGTAGAGTCTGCATACTTCACAAGTCGATCTACGGACTTAAACAAGCAAGTCGTGTATGGAATGATACGCTAAACAACGTTTTATTGAATATTGGTGTCAAACGTAGTGAAGTTGACCAGTGTATTTATTATCGTATTGCTGGCAACAAAATATTGTTCATTGCAATCTATGTAGATGACGTATTAATTTTTTCAAATGATATTAAAACCATAAATGATGTCAAACAAAAGTTAACAAGTCATTTTAGAATGAAGGACATGGGTGAAGCTTCGTCAATTTTGGGAATCCGAATAACTCGTTCTAAAGATTCAATAAAACTGGATCAGTCCCAATATATATCTGATGTGTTGAAACGGTTTGGTATGGAAGATTGTAATCCTGTTAATACTCCTGTTGATTGCAGTCAGAAAATATCTGCCGAATTCTGTCCTAAAACTGAAGCTGACAAGAAACTAATGTCAAATGTGCCGTATATGCAAGCTATTGGGTGTTTATTGTTTGCTGCCCAAGTTACACGCCCTGATATCTGCTATATTGTAAACGTTTTAAGCAGATATGGTGGGAATCCAGGGAAGGCGCATTGGGAAGCTGTTAAACGAATAATGCGATATCTCAAAGGCACACTTGAAAAAGGTCTAATTTATAAAAAAGGCCATGATGAACTTACTGGCTATTGTGATGCAGATTGGGCTAGCGATGTTGATGAAAGGCGTTCAACTACAGGGTATTTGTTCACACTTCAATCTGGTGCTATCTCATGGTCTACAAAACGTCAAAAAACTATTGCTCTGTCTACAACTGAAGCGGAGTTTATGTCAATGGTTGCTGCTATTCAAGAAGCTATTTGGTTAAAGAGATTGGAAGATGAAATTTCTCCGAATCCTATCAAAACGATGATTCTGCATTGTGACAATAAAAGTGCCATACATGTTGCACAAAACAATGCATATTCATCACGCACTAAACATGTTGACATAAGGGCTAAATTTATTCGAGAATGCTTTAACAAAAAGATAATTGAATTAAAGTATTTGCCTACTAATAATATGGTAGCTGATTTGTTGACGAAGGGTGTTCCATTCCCAAAACTTAAAACATTCACGGATAAGTTTGGTCTTAACTAATTTTTCATTTAATTTTTTTGTTGTTATTTAATGTATATTTTTGTAATTAATTGTATATTGAATTGGATTGGATCAAAACAAAAATAGCATGTTCAGGGAAGGTGTTGAAAAATGAACCTGCTATTTTTCTACTTGTTAATTTAGATATCACATTTGCTTTGAATTTAAATTTGTTTTATATGTTTTGAGAAAAAATATTTTCAATAAATTTCTGTGCTTCTTTTACAAACTTTCAAATCGAACACACGGGTTTTACATTTTTCAATATATTTAAAGAAAGAATGTTCAAGGCAACATTCTATTACGAGAATTTTTAAGAACGTACTTTAGAGTCCATCCGACAAAAAATTAATCTTGCTCATCACAAAAGTAAATAGTCCATTACTAGATATAATTAATTTTGATCTAGTTAAATTCGTAAAACTTTAAAACTTTATTTCGGAATTGGAAAATTGTTGTTTCAAAAGTTGATTTTAAGAAATGCAGTGGCACTGCATTTATTTCACATGAAAATGTTACTACGAGTATTTTAAAAAAACAAAATTTTTCATATATCTAAAGATAAAACAGAAGAATTTCAGAGAAAATCTTTTAATTTATTTAATATAGGCAATTGGAAATGAATATACACAACTTTATTCATATATCAGATGACGTTGTTAATATGGAAGCTAAATTATCACAATTTTCTGCTTTTGATTTCGAAAATAGTTTGGATTATATAATTCCGAAAATTCAGCAAATAATATTCCTTTGGTTTATCCGATTAGTACATTTTCTAAATATTCTCTTGGAAATGTCAAAAAAACTTCTGTCTCGAGAGTGATTTTTTCTTTTGTAAATATTCATGGATTTAAAGTTAGATCCACCTCTCCTTATAACGTATGTTTACTGCAAAATAGAAATGTGATAGTTGTTAAAGAAATTTTTAGTAAAAAACGGTCGAAATACAAAGGTGATGATATTTTATTGAAAGGAAACATTTTTAAAGAAAACGGAGATTTTTTCGAATTTTCACTGTCATCACGAGAAATGGGATTATATAATGATCGAGATTTTGGATAAAAAAAATAGTACTGGTGAAGCCCTCTCCTGTATGTGATTGCATACCACTTTATATACAAAAAATTAAGTACTTTACCAGAGCTTTATATTAAAATTTGGTCGAAAAAAAACTCTGGCAAAGCACTGGCAAAGCTCTTTCCTATGTGTAATTGCTTACTACTTTATATACTAAAAATAAAGTGTTTTACCAGAGCCTTATTTTTTGTACCGTCATATTTTTCTGCTTGGGTAACCTCCTTCTTCCTGATATGTGAAAATAATAAAATAGAAAAATAAGGGGAGATTCTCCTTTTTCATTTGTTTTCGCTAGCGGCATCCTAGGACAAGTACAAATATTAAAAAAATATTTTATAAAATTTAATCCTCTGAAACTTTCAAGTCCTTTTAAAGGAAAACAGGATCACGAAATGAAAAATTGTAAATGCAGTTTTACAACATTTAGTCTCTAGTCTCAAACGTATATTATCCAGTTCGTGTTCAACGACTTCTTTAATTTTTGTCGGACGGTGTAATATAGGAAAAATCTGAAAACTTTCTTCAGGAAAAATTTGAGAAAAAATATAACCCCCAATGTCAGGTGTTTATTAAAGGACTTGGAAAAAATGACATGCTTTATCCGGCCCTGGGTAAGTATATGGACATCATGAAAATACCGATAACATCGACAGAAGACGATTAGGTTGCTTTTACAAGAAAAATTAATGTACCACAACTTATACTAAAAAGCTTGAGAAATTTAAGACTTTAAAGTTGCTCAGAATTTGACTGCCTTTTCACGAAAAAATAACTTTCTTACAAATGGATTTACTTTTCTGTAGAAAAAACTGAAAAAAGTTGCTCTGAAACTATGAAAAGGTTACTGACAAAATGTACTTTTCTGTTTTCTGTAGAAAAATTATTCTGAGTTAATTTAAGAAAAAGTTGCTCAAAATATACGAAAATGTTGCTCAAAATCTAAGAAAAAGTCTTACAAAATTACTGTTTTTTTTATAAAAAGTTGCACTGAAACTGAGATTAAGTTGCTGACAATTATTTTCTAAATTGTGTTAAATTTTTTCTATAGAAAAATGCAGTCGTTTTGTCCAAGAAAAGGACATCCAAGCCCAAAAAGGATTTACAGACTAGAAAAGCCAAAATATTTTTGTTATATTGGAATTTCTTCATTAGGAGGAAAAAAAACGGATGTGAGGTGTGTGCAACAGCGGAACCTCCTATAAAATTAAGATTTATATACCTTCAAAAAAATTTTTGTAAATTTTGCGTGAAATTTTAAGTGACACATTTATGCGGTACTGTTGTCTTATTATTTTCTGGGGAATATTTTAAGTAAGCATTAAATTTAAGAGATGCATTTAAACGATTACGTTTTTGTAAATTTTGCATACAATTTTACGTGACGCATTTAAGCGGTACGAGTGGCTCATTTAAGCGGGACTTTAGGGGCATTAAAGCGGTGGCTATTTAATTGGAATTCAAACCATTCAAATTGAAAATAAAACATATTTATTTTACATTTTGACTACGGTTATTCTAGCTCAAGGTAGTTTTTTAATTACTTTTTAATCCATAATATTCTTATGAAATAATTTTCAAGAAAATTTATTTTTTTAATAAAAATCAGAAACATTAACGGTTGCTCAAAACTTGCGAAAATGTTGCTCAAAATCTAAGAAAAATTGCTGACAAAATGACTGTAGTTTTCTGTATAAAAAGTTCCACTTAAACTGAGATGAAGTTTCTGACATAATGACAATTATGTCTTAAAATGTGAACAAATTTTTCTACAGAAGAGTGCAGTCGTTTTGTCCAAGAAAAGTACATTCACGCCCTAAGGATATACAGACTAAAAATGCCAAAATATGTTTGCTATTTCGGAATTTCTTCATTTGGAGGAAGAAAACGGATGTGAGTTGTGTGCAACAAAAAAGTTAACAAAAAAATTGTAATTTTACAAAGTTTTCTTTTTGAGAGAACATTTGCTAGTTAATCATTTAGGAAGGCAATAAATAGATGTATTTAAATGATTATGTTTTTGTAAAATTTTACGTGACACATTTAAGCGGTACTGTTGGCTCACTTAAGAGGGACCTTTGGGGCATTTAAGCGGGACCTATTATTTTCTAGCGAATTTTTTAAGTAGGCATTCCATTTAAGAGAAGCATTTTAACGATTACGTTTTTGTAAATTTTGCATGCAATTTAACGTGACGCATTTAAGCGGTACGATTGGCTCATTTAAGCTGGACTTTTGGGGCATTAAAGCGGGAGCTATTTAATTGGAATTCAAGCCATTCAAATTGAAAATCAAACAATTTACATTTTGAGTACGGTTATTTTAGTTCTAAGTATTTTTTTCTATACTTATTAAACCAGATTCTCAAAAAATGGATGTGTGTGCAACTGCTATAAAATTGAGAACTAATTGCAAACAAATTTAAACAAAAAAATTGAATTAAATTAATAAAAAAATTAATTTTACAAAGTTTACTTTTTGAGAACATTCGCTAGTGAATCATTTAGGTAATATATTAAATGGATGCATTTAAACGATTACGTTTTAGTACAATTTTCCGTAAAATTTTACGTGACCCATTTAAGCGGTACGGTTGGCTCATTTAAGAGGGACCTTTAGGGGCATTTAAGCGGGACCTATTATTTTCTAGCGAATATTTTAAGTAGGCATTAAATTTAAGAGATGTTTTTAAACGATTACGTTTTTGTAAATTTTGCACACAATTTTATGTGACGCATTTAAGCGGTGCAAGGCTCATTTAAGCGGGACTTTTGGGGCATTAAAGCAGGATCTATTAAATTGGAATTTAAACCATTCAAATTGAAAATGAAACATAATTATTGTACATTTTGAGTACGGTTATTCTAGCTCTAGGTAATTATTTCTATACTTATTAAACCATGTTCTCAAAAAAATGGATGTGATGTAGAGATGGGTGCATGAGTGATTCTTGATTCAAACTCACTCACGCTCACGACAGGGATTTTTTAATCACGCACACTCACTCACGAGCATATTTATTATGCTCACACTCACTCACAATCACGTGAGTAAATTTAAAACAACTCACACTCACTTGCACTCACACAAGTTTCACTAACACTCACGTTGACTCACACTCACGAAACAAAAAAAAAATCAAAAACTAAAATTTCAAAAATCTTACAAAACTTTAAGTAATATTTAAAGTTCAGTGAAATTTTACAATTTTTTTTTTTGCTTTTTTTTGGAGTTTTGCCAAATTTTAAAGTCTATTTGTTGCTTTTTTTGATACGAAAGGAAATAAAGAGAAAATAAATCTTAAACTCACGCAAAAAATCTACTCGCGCAAACTTACTCACGCAAAAATCTTTCTCACGCACACTCACTCATACAATTTTTTTCCCCACTCACTCACAATCACGTGAGCAAAATTGAATTCAGTCACACTCATGCGTGATCAAGCGTGAATCACGCTCTAATCTGCTCATATGCCCATCTCTAATGTGATATGTTTGCAAGAGCGGAACTGCTATAAAATTGAGAATTAATTGCAAACAAATTAAAACAAAAAATTAGAATTAAATTGATTAAAAAATGAATTTTAGAAAGTTTTCTTTTTGAGAGAACATTCGCCAGTGAATCATTTAGGTAATAAATTAAATGCATTTAAACGATTACGTTTTTGTAAAATTTTCCGTAAAATTTTAAGTGGCACATTTAAGCGGTACGGTTGGCTCATTTAAGAGGGACCTTTAGGGGCATTTAAGCGGGACCTATTATTTTCTAGCGAATATTTTAAGTAGGCATTAAATTTAAGAGATGTATTTAAACGATTACATTTTTGTAAATTTTACACGACGCATTTAAGCGGTACTATCCTCATTTAAGCGGGACTTTTGGGGCATTAAAGCGGGACCTATTAAATTGGAATTCCAACCATTCAAATTGAAAATGAAACATAATTACACTGCGGAACACTAAAAAATAAACAAGAGTTACGACCATCATTTCTATATATTTCGGACATGCTGATTCGAATGGCGTACTCCGTTTTTCGATGTATGGTACAGTTTTCTTGCAAAATGTCGTTAAAGATTTGCTGATTTCGAGCCAGTTTTTCAACAAAAAAATTTGCAAAGTAAATGGTTTATAAATTTTATTGACATAGAAAACAAAGATATGACTTGTAGCAACATTTCTTATGCAAATTTGGTTTAAAGGTTTTCAATTTAAGCCCTTAAATTCGCGAATTTCTTCATTTTTTAAGATTTTCGCGAAATTATCAGCCAAATTGGTCTTTGATAAATAACTTGCTTTTAATGAATCAAAAATGCATCCCTAACAATACGAATAGTGGACAAAAAACAGCTATGTTATATGGACCATCATGATGAAAATCGCGAAAAACCATTTTTTTGTATATGCCAGCATCACTTTACGAGATGATTTAAGGTTCCATCTTTTAGTATATAATGTGGGAACCTTAAACAACTAACTGACCAAAAATTCGGCCAAAAAAGTTTTCATTTGCAAAAGTTATCTTAACAAAAACTGTTATTTTAGTGTTTGCGATGCAATAATTGAATAGTTCATGCGAATAAGGACGAATAGACCACTTTTTTGCAAACACGTTTTTTTGCATAAATGCATTTTATTAGCAGAGCCCTACAACCCTATGCAGAAATTTTGGGAAAATTTTGACTTTTAAGGCTAAAAAAATGACTTTGAAAGTGCAATAATTCGTATATTTTTATATTTTTGTTTAAATTGGGAGTGAACTAACGCACAATTTTGATTAAATACAATACAAAAACATAAAAAAATTTTACTTTCGGTAACAATGTGATAAAAGAACATTACGAGGAACAAACCACACTTATTATATTGGCAAAAAATTTTACCGTTCTTGAGTTATAAGACTTTAAAGTGTGGAAAGCAAAAAGGGCGAATATCCATCCTTAACAAAATATTATATAAAAATTATTTACGGTGGCTCGCAGCTTATTTCGTGTGAAAGATATTAGTTATCAATCCATTCAAGACAAAGTTAAACAAAATAGACCTAATAATTATCAAGTAAGTATTTTTGTAAAAAATTCCGTGTATGTAATTAATCAAGCTTTAATTAAAACTTAATGGCGTTCAGATTATGTAAATATTAAATGAGCTCCGAGGGTCGAAATGCAAATTGAAATTATTGAAAGACCTTTTTTAGAAAATTTCTTAAAAATATTTCTAGGTCGATTTTATTCAAGCTCAAACATTAAAAATTTAAAAAATAGTCCAATAGTTAATATTCATTTATTAAATAATTTTTCCAAAGACCCAAAGAAACACCAAAATTTTTAAAACACAGTAGAAGAAATCCGATTTTTTTGACCTTCAATTCTTTTTACCACCAATTTTTAGTAAACAAAGAAAAGATTTAATTGTTTAATAATTTTAGTACACCTAAGTGTATACTAATGAAATATAAAAATAATTGAACATTTCCTTTGTTTACAAAAAATTGGTGGTCAAAAGAATTGAAGGTCAAAAATATCGGATTTCTTCGACTGCACTTTAAAAATTTTGGTTTTTGTTTGGGTCATTGGAAAAATTATTTAGTAAATGAGTATTAACTATTGGACTATTTTTTAAATTTTTAATGTTTGAGCTTGGATAAAATAGACCCAGAAATATTTTTAAGAAATTTTCTAAGAAAGGTCTTTCAATAATATCAAGTTGCATTTCGACCCTTGTAGCACATTTAATATTTACTCAATCTGGACGCCATTAAGCTTAAATTAAAGCTCGATAAACTTCCTATAAAGCACTTTTAACAAAAATACTCGTGTAATAATAATTAGGTGTTTTATTGGAAACTTTGTCTTAAATAGAAAGCTAACTGATATCTAACACACGAAATAATCTGCGAGTCACTGTAGCTGCGAGTTTAAAATTGATATTAGCTAAAATTTGAATTGTACACAAAAAAAAAACAATCTTAGCACATACAAACATTTGGTGTTAATACTGCATCCAATGTCAGGAATAAAAAACAAAATTTTTTCATGTCCTTTTATGTTACGTCGTAATATGCCGTCAAGGGTTAATATTATAATTCCTAAAAATGTATTTAGTGTCATAAAGAATTACTACTGCATCAAGTGGCAGGAATATTAAAAAAAATTAACAAAAAAATTTTTTTTTTGCATGTCCTTGCAATCCTTAAAAAGTGTATCCTTGAAGTCCTTAAAGTGTTACAAACAAATACCAACCATAGTTCGTCAAGTTTTGCAAGTCTCATGAAAATGTAGTCAAAATCTGCTGCAAAATAACACATTTTTATTCAAATTTCAATACATTTTTTTGGATATTCGCCCTTTTTCCATTTAAGCAAAAAATTTAAGTCCAATTTTTGGCAAGTTCTCTTTCGAATACCTTACTAAAATTTTGTATATAGGTAGATGTGACTTAAATCTTTAAGCTTATACCAAAAAGTTGACAAAAATATTATTTTTTAACCGTTTCCTGCGTTTTTATTGTCCCCTGTAAAATTCTACAAATGGTCTATTCGTCTTTATTCGCATGAACTATTCAATTATAGTTTTTGTTAAGATAACTTTTGCAAATGAAAACTTTTTTGGACAAATTTTGGGTCAGGTCATTGTTTAAGGTCCCCACATTATATACTAAAAGATGAAGCCTCAAATCATCTCCTAAAGTGATGCTGCCATATACAAGAAAACGGTTTTTCGCGATTTTCTTCATGATGGTCCATATAACATAGATGTTTTTTGTCCACTATTCGTAGTGTCATGGACGCCTTTATGATCCACAAAATGCAAGTTTTTTATCAGAGACCAATTTAGCGGTTAATTTCGCGAAAACTTAAAAAAATGAAGAAATCCGCGAATTTAAGGGCTTAAGATGAAAAGCTTTAAACCAAATTTATATTAGAAATATTGCTAAAAATCATTAGCTTTGGAATTTTTTTTGTTAAAAAAGCAGCTGAAAATCAGCCAATCTTTAATGACATTTTACAAGAAAACTGTACCATACATCGAAAAACGGAGTACGCCATTCGATTCAGCATGTCCGAAATATATTGAAATGATGGTCGTACCTCTTGTTTTCTAAAATAGTGGTTAGTTTTGTCACGCAGTGTTATTTAACATTAAGTACGGTTATTTTAGCTCTGGATAATTTTTTCTTTACTTATTATGATATTCTCGTGAAATAATTTTCAAGAAAATTTATTTTTTTAATAAAAATTAATTAGAACATAATTATTTTATAATTTTTTAAGATTTTATTTATTAGAAAAATTTTATAAAAAAATACTTAATACTAAATTCAAAATTGTCTATTTACATACAACAGTATTCTAAGTAAATGGTTAAGTCAGTCAACCGATCTACAGCTAAAAATTTATATACAAAAATATTTGTCTAGTAATGATTATGTCACAGATAAGCTTTTACAGCGTTCAACGCAAACAGGAGAAGATGTTCAGGAATAGATTTAACCCATTTTTGATGTTAAGCTGGCTAATTGAGCTTTAAGGGCATCAAGTTGACAGAGAAGTTCAATATTTTGACGTTCCAAATAGGCAGCACGAATGGCAATTTCATCTTCCTTGATGCGACGACGATCACGAGATTTCTTGGCGGCAGCATTATTTTTACGACGACGTTCATAGTAAGCAGCATCTTTTATAAGACTACCAGAAGCGGTAAGAGCCTGGTTGGATGAGGAGTTATCTGAAGATTTAAGACCACTATCATTACCAGAATTAGAATCACAATCACTTGACTCTTCTGCATGATGGCGATCTTCATTTTCACTATTATTACTGGAAGAGCCCTCATGAATGCTGCCACTAGCTGAGTTGGTGCGGCGCATTTTTGGATTGGTAACTGTACGAGAACCACCATTGGAACTACGAATCTGTTCAAGAACACGTTTACGATATTCAGTATAACGTTCAACACGTGGATTATCGAGAAGACTATCAGTGGCAGCAAAATTGGCAGCTATAACAAGAGGGTCCCGGGGAAAAGCCTTAAAGGGGCGAGTATTTTTAGGATCCAGGGAAGCTTGGTTATTACTGGTACTGCTGGTAGGAGTAGTGACAGCATTTGATTGTTGTTGTTGTGATGGCTGATGTTGTTGTGGTGACAAAGGTTCAGGAGTCTTTTGTGGCAAAGAAGATACAGCAGCCGCAGCAACAGCAGCTGCTGAAGCAAAAGTTTGCAATAGAGTATTATTGGTAGTAATGGCAGTAGGCTGAGCTTGTGTACAGGGTGGAGGAGTGGTAGACATAGGTTCTTGTTTAATAGCATTTTGATAGTAAAGACCAGGATATAAAGCAGCCAAATTAGCAGAAATATTTAAATTTGTAGAATTTTGTTGAGCTTGTTGTTGCTGTTGAGCTTGAGCTTGGGCAGCATACAAAATATTAGCTGGCAACAAAGAAGCAGCAACAGATTTTTGTTGTTGTTGTGCCATTATAGAATTGGGAGAACCAGCAGGAGAACCACTACCATTACTTGAATTTGTATGATAAGGTGATGGAGTTTTACGTGTGGTTTCTACAATATCACGACGTGATAGATCTAAAACTTCAGCAGCAGCAGCTTGTGAAGATTGTTGATTGGTGGATGCATGATGATGATTGTGATGATGGTGATTATGATGATGGGGTGCAGCTGAGTTCAACAATTGTTGTTGTAACTGCTGTTGATAGGCATAGGCTGAATATAAATCCAAGGCAGGCATTGGTGGTGATGGTGGTTGTAAATGAAGCATTGGTTGTTGTTGATGATGAGCGACTGCAGCGGCTTGTAATAAACCAGAACGATCTATAAATTAAACAAAGAGAAAAGAGAGTTAAGTACGATTGTAAAGAGAGTAACTTAAAAGAGAGATTTTTTTAGTTTTAACGATATTAATCGTTAAAGCCGTTATTTTGTTTTTATACTAACCGTTTTTTAAATCCAACAGAAATTGGCCAGACATTAATTTTTCGTGAATCATCATATTGGTGGAGAAATGTGGTTCTTTTCCGTACGTTATCAAATAATCCAAAATTTAACGTTTCAATTTGTTTTTATAATCCTTTTAAGTTTTGTGTTTTTATAAATCAACTTGTGTTTTTAATGTTTATCACAATTTTTTTTTAAATTATGCTTAATATTTTTAAAACTCAGTTAGATGTAATAAAATGATGTTGTATATAACAATGTTCAGTGTGTACTGATTTAAAAATGCAATAGTTTCTAGTTTATATACGCAGGCCTGTTGCATTTTTCCTAAACACCTACGCCTGCGTTGCAATTTCATTGACATGCACTCATCATCGTCATCATTGTCACCCTTAAAAATTATCATAAAGCGTTCTCACTCTAACTAGTTAGTATAATACAGTGAGAGTTGATTAAAACACCCTTTACAACTCTTTTCAATTCTCTTTTACTCTTTACTGTAAATAGGCAATGAGTAGCAGGTAGTTTTTCTACTCTGAATTTCTCTATTACAGTGTGTGTGTGACAATTTCAATGAAACAAAAGGGTGATTATTTCAAAAAATTTCAATATTATTGATATACATAAGGGTAGTTTGAGGAACTTTTGTATTTATGTAGGTTTTCAAATGTATATAAGATTTTATTTAATATTATCTTATAATACATAAAAAATCTGTTATTTATTTACAGTATATTGAAGTGAAATGTTTACATTCGAACACCCCTTTCTTTAATATTTTCAGTATTTTTTTTTTTTTCATAATAATTGAAGGTTTTGTTATAAAGTCTAGTCTTACTTGACCAAATACTTTGTAACTTAATATAATATAAAGTTTACTATAGTCCTAGATAATCTTATGTCAGTTACATTTAGAATTTTACTCTGGCATTTTATCTAAATAACCAAACATATAGGGGAACAGTATATATTTGATTGAAGTTTTTTTAAGGATTAGTTATCAATACTAAAACTGATAATTACCAATCAATATTTATTTTATATAGGACATTTTTAAAGCTATAATTTAAGCTTGATAGCGTCCGGATTAAACAAATATTAAATGAGATTACAGCCATTTTTTTAAAAATATCACTACTGAACATTTTGAAAGAAAACTTGATGCGACTGGAACGCGACTTTACACAGTTATTTGCAATTGTTCTCGTGATCACAAATCTGAAACTTTTCCATTACATCAGGTTTTTGGGAAAATTGAGGTCAAAGTTAAAAAAATCGTCGTTTTATGTATTTTTGACAACTTATAGCGGATAAACACGATGTGACAGCGACTTAAAAATAAGTCTAGGGTAAAGCTTAAATACTACTCTTAAAGATAATGAATTTATTTGGTCAGTCGCCTTAACCCTAAAGGCAGCAATTGACTCACAATGATGTCTTATTTCTAAAAAACGATTTTTCCGCTACAAATCATATGAAAATAAAACTTCTTGCGAATGGAACGTCACCTTATACACATGATGACAATTGTTCTTCTGGTCACAAATCCGGTCTTCATACTTTTAGCAAAAATTGGCTTTTAATAAGGTATTTTCCCCGAAATTTTTTTTTTCTATACTAGGGAATATTTTCATTGAAAAGACAAATGGTGCCCTAAGAGTTAAGGGGGACTAACCAAATGAGCTCTGCATCTAAAAGAGTAATGTTTAAGCTTTACCCTCGGCTTATTTTGAAGTCGCCAAGACATCGGGTTCATCCGCTATGAGTTTCTAAAAATTACCAAAACGGAGATTTTTTTGACCTTTGACCTCAATTTTGTTAAAAATCCTGATGTGAAGGAAAAATTTGGAGACCAGATTTTTTATCAGCAGAACTATTGTAATCAAGTGTATAAGGTTGCGTCCAGTTGCATTTTTGATGTTTAGTAGTGTATTTGTAAGTCGATTTTTTCCAAATTCAAACATCCAAAATTTTAAAAAATGGTCCAATACACAGGTTGACAAAAGTTAAACTTTTTCAATTTGCCTGATTTTTGACAACTGATTTATATGGACTTTAGTGTGCTGATTCCGAATCTGTTTTCCAATTTTTTCCATCAGCTCGCGTTCGCGGTCAAATCGCTGTTAAAGAGTCGAAAACATGCGTTTTTTACCAACTTTGCTTGGTTATAAGTTTAAAAACTAATTTAAATTCCAAAACTGGTATTCGTTTTATTTCTGACAGCTTTAGTTTTCGAGTAAGTAAAAAGGGCATAAATATTCGGACAAAATTAAAGAGGGCATAAATTTAAAAAATTTATTTTAGCGATATCTCAAAAACTAAATATGACTCAACAAAAGTAAGAGCATTTTTGGAATCAGCACATCTAACATACCTAAAATCGTCATTCACTTTTTGGATGTAAGACTAGTGTTGGTAAATATGGACTCACAAACATGCCAAAAATAGCCTATTTTCAAAGTTTCCTTAGGCTATATCTCGAAAACTAGAGCTGATCCAAAAAAACGATGGCCAGATTTGAAATCAGCGTACCCCAATTACCCAAAAATAGCTATCAGAACCCGGGCAAAAAAAAAGTGTTGCCCTGTGTTATTTTTATTCAGTGATCAATTAATTTTTCCAACAACCCAAACAAAAAATTAAATTTTTTAAATATAGTAGAAGAAATCCGCATTTTTTGACCTCCTATTCTTTTTAAAAAATTTTCTTAACAAATGTCTATAAATAATTTCATTTTCCAGCGCGACTCTCGTATCTCATTTAAAATTTGCTTAATCCGGACGCTATTAAGCTTAAATTAAAGCTTGGCAAATTATCTATATAGCACTTTTTTACAAAATAGTCGATTGAAAATTATCAGGTTTAGTATTGATAACTTTTCCTTTGAAAAACTGCTACCAAAGATCTACTGTTACATTATATGTTTGAGTCACTGTACTTAGCAATTTAGGTTAGGTTGCAATTTGCTGCTGACGTTTTATGTCAGCACACATAGAATGTAAATAGGTTCCCCTACTAGTCCCTGACGTTAAACCAATTTAAGCTATTATGAAACTCCTAAGATATTGAATTTTGAGATCCGAAAAATCAGAAAATCGTGCAGCTCCCTAAATCCCAGTTAAGCAAGTCTCTGACCCAAAATGCCGGCATCCCACCAATATGACATTATGCACCAACCCATAATAATTAAATCATAATAAACAAGTAATAAAATTATAGCCGGTCAAGACCGAACAGTGTTTCCCGGAAAATGGGTACCAAGTCTTAACATGGACCAATTGGGTATCATTTGTCAAATCTTTAATAAGTGTAGAAAACACTCACATACCAAATTTGAGTGAAATTGGCTTATATTTGTTGCAAATAAACCACTTTTAGTAACATCGGGCGAAATTTTCATATGGGGCCTAAGTCCAAAAATGGTCCGATTATAATCAGATTTTTGGGTTATTAAAGTATCCCAGCAAAAAATAAACGAAGTGGTTCAAAAAGAATTAGTAGTTTCACTACATACAAAGTAGCGATAGATGCCGAACTTCATATTCCGTAGGAAGTACTTTTAAAATCACTTCCAAAAATGCTACAAAATAACAATAAAAACATCTTTTAGCAGTTCTTTGCTTAATGATTTTGAAGTACCTCTTTCATATGTTCTTAGGAATTAAATCAAATTAAATCAAATCACCATAACATATGAACTTATTTTTCAACTGAAACATTTAGAATGGGGGTGACACACGAAGTATGCAATTTTTCTACGTCCAGCTTCGAATAGATTTAGGTTTTGCAAAAATGGTGACAAAATTTTGTAATGGCATTTCATTTCTCTTTATTTAGAGCTTTAAAAATCGAAAAGACGAAAATCGATTATTGATAAATTTTTCACATTTCATCCAAGCAATTTGACGTTGAACTACCATTCTATGTCTTATATCGAAAAAAGTTGGTCATAAATTAAATAAATACATTGACAAACTATTATTAAAGATTGTTTAAGCTTTTTAGAAAATTGAGGTCTAGGCTTGTAGTCAGAACAAACTGGTGAATCGATTCGCCCTGAATTTTTATAGTTTTGTGATGTTTATAATTACTCCTTTTTTAATTCGAAGTAACCTAACCTATCACGTAAGGTTTTTAAAATATTCGCGTTTGAATATTGAAATATTTGGGTCTCCTCTGTAACGTATTCTTAAGTTGCTCAAACACAATAGTACTCGATTTAGTTAAAATTAGACATCTTTATTCCAAATCTGGTATCCGAATTTTTCTATCGCGTACTGTTTTTGAAATATTGGCGTTTCAAAAACTCAAACTCCGCTGTTGCGCACTTTTATATTCTTTATAAATCACACTAAAATTTTCAAACGCGAATATCTCAAAAACAGAACATGCTTAAAAAATTTGGATTGCAGTTTTGAAATCAGGAAGTCCATTTTATATGAACTCAAATCTTATTTGGTGGGAGCAATTTGGACGGTTGATTTGGAAGCAGGAGACCAAAATCTACAAGGACCAGTTAGAAATTTCTCTGGGAGGTTTTTGATGTCGAACAGTGTTTTTAGTGTAAATATTACAAAAAATACTCTTTCAATCAATCTAACAAAAATAAGTGAAAAAGAACTTATAATTTAGAAGTTCTAAATCACCAAATAAAAATGACATAATCACACCCAAAATGCCAAGAAATATGTACTTCTAAAGAAGTGATGAAAAAAGCGCTTCCAAAAGGTCAAGTTATATTAACATCCGGATCACTACTTCAGAAGTTGTGATAAAAATGTTAATATATATGTACATAATAAACACTAGTGATATATGTTATTCTTAAGTGTCAATCTTTCGCCACTGAAAAGTGGCGAAAAAAAGAACATACTTTGTGTGTCACGCCCATATTAAATTCATCAATGTTTCAGTTGAAGAAGAAGTACATCTGGTTCATAAGTTGTGGTGAATTTTGTAGTGAATGGTAAGCTCTTTTTTTGCTGGGTATCAGTGCTTAAAAATTTAGTTGCCCTCCTATGAAACAATGAGGACCTTCGGAAAAACTCCGATAACTTCCGAATTAACAGGAATATCATCTAGAGCAAAAATACTTGTCGACTTAAATTTAATAAACATTATTTTGTATTCATACGGATATCGTAGATCTATGTCTGCACATAAATAAATATTATACGAAGCCAACAATGTACAATGTTATGCCACTGTTGGATCGGTATTAAAACTACCTTGTTTCTAATATGAAAACATCATATAATTTCTTAAGAAAAAATGGCTAATGGCTTCCTATTTTTAGACCCATTTTTTGAACCCCTATATTCTGAGACATTTTTTGAAAGCTTTCTAAGAAACTTTTTTAAATGTTGAAGTTGTTACAAGTCTCAGAAAAGCTCTCAGATTCTAAGGCCTCCGTTCTGTTTTTCACAACTTTTCAATTCACAAGAAAATTTCCGAATCACATGAGTTTAGTGTTTTGTTGATCACGTTTTCATTCGAAGTTGAAATCGAATAATTAAAATTTAAAAAATTTTAAGGAAAAAAGTTCATTCGTTTTACTTTCAAAAATTTTATTTATGTGAAACAAAACAAAAAAGAAATTCGGATGTGAAATATAGAACACCAAAAAAATTCGGAAATTTTCATTTTCACATTTTTTATGTGAATTATTTTTTTTTTGGAACAGCGCACAGTGGGAAAAATTGCCCATCTAGCGGGAAATAATTCAAAAAATAACTAACAGTTTTTAACAAAGTTATAATGCGATTTTAAAGTGGGATAGTGACTGCGTTTTAATCCGTTAAGAACTTAAAGTTTTGTTAACTCATTAGGGAAATACACACCATCAAATGTTGACAATTTATTGGGCCATCGCAGTCAATTGTTAATAATAGTAAACTTGTCATCGCCGTGTATCAGAAGGGGTAAGCCGTTACCTACCAAGTGTTTGTTTTCTTTTAAAGGGTGCTATTAGGTATATTATGTATAAATTTCCATACGTTATCTGTTTTGCGAAGGCTCCCTCGTAACGAATTACATAAACAACTTTTTTTTTTAACTTGTTTAAATTCTTATGGAGCTACAGAAAAAACGCTGTCAGATGCTGCTTAATCTTTAATTATAGATTATTCTACATATAATGAAGTATTACTATTCAAAAAATTAGCTGCGTAGGCCTGCGTAGCGATTTTTTAAAATTATTTTTGTAATTTTGGTCTTTCAATAATTATAATTTTAAACCTAGGCAGCAATGCACGCGACTCACGTATATGTTGAGAATCGCGAAGGATTGTTAGTAATTTGTTTTTAACATAGTAGAGCGTCGAAATCTTGAAAAAAGTTCGTGCTGAATTAAAATTATTTTTGATTTTATGATTTTTAAATAACCGATTTAAGTCGCATTCAGTTGGTGGAAAAATTCTTAATAAAAATATTGTTACGAAATACTTTATTTTTTCGTAATTAAAAAAGTCGTGTCAAAATAGTAACAAATTTAATACCATCATTTGAATTGGTTAATAATTTTTTTTTTTTTTAATTTGTTTGACATGTCATTTCAACGGAGAGAGATATTTGAAGTTTGGCGTAAATGCGACAGTGCTTCTGATCGGAACTGAACAGTTATCAATTATATCTTGTCCAAACTTGGAAATAACATCTGCAACGAGAATGATTGCTATAAAAAACTAACTGTTAGTGTGCGAAATTTGTCTAGTAAATTTAAATGTAGATGGGCCAGTGTTTCTCGCAATTTATATAGTTTTGAAAATCATTACAATATATGGTTGAATGAAAATATAGATTTTCTAGTAGAAGACGAAGATCCAGGACCGTCGCAACCTCGAGGGCGTCCTTTGAAGACTTTTTTGGAAACGACAAAAGAATCCAAGAGGAGTCGTGTTTCGGATCTTGTACAAAATAACATCAAGGAATAATTATTGGTCGCTACAAAAGTAAGTCTGTACAAATCTAAAAAGAAAGATGCAACCCAATTATTAGACGAAATTAAAAAACCACTAAAAAGGACTACAAAGATGAAAAGAGCTGTATTTTACCCCTCTGAAGCACCGACATCATACACACGAGAAGATGGCACTATACATTGACAAAAGGTTAACTAAAAAATCGTATATGCTTATGCAATCAGGTGTTAAGACTCCTATTTTAGTTATATGCTGGATGTAGGGTATATGTCCAAATGTTATCAGATTTCACTTACAATATTTGATTACCCCTTTTACTTTTCAAAAAGTGTAAGATTCAGATTTTAAACATAATTTTCCACAGCTAACAAGTAAAAAAAAAAATACGCCTGAGGTTGTCGTATATAACACCTTTTGGGGCACCCTGTATTGAAAAACAGTTTCTTATTATTCATTATACAAAAAGCTCATATCCTTAGCTATAAAATCTCCAAGCATTGTTATCGGATCGGACCAATAGTTTAGAAGATATGATTTTTTTCCTGCCAGATTGGCGTTTTTTCCCACTGTGCAGCGGCCTAAGTTTCAAATTTCAGACAAATCGGTTAAAAATGCGACCTGTATCGTGCGCACAACGCACATAGGGGCAAAATGGTATGTTTTATGGCATCAATCAAACCGCTGGATTTTTGTAGTCGATATGCCCACCATTTTAAAGAGTGCAGCTTTTCGATTAAATTTATGTAAAAACATGTAAGACTTTCTTTGCAAAATTGCAAAAAAATGCGCAAAAACGAAAAAAAAAAAAATAGTTTGTTTGAAGTATAAAATTTTGTAAATTTTTATGTTAATATGTAGACATAGCTATCGCTAAAGTAAGTATTAGAATTACATACATATGAAGTATTCCACACCAAATGTTCCGCTAAAAAAAGTTATATCGTATAAATTTAAAATTTAAAAAAAAAACTGTTTTCAATTTATTTCTGGAAGTTGGGATTAAAATCGGTCATGGAGACGTTGATGGAGGTGTCTGGGGATACCTTCTTTCTCGCAATAGGTATTTACAAATTGATTAAGTATGATATCTATGCTAAAATAGTACAATTTTATCAAATTTATATATTATTTTCATAGCCACGCCCCCAAAAGTGGGCTGGATAATATAAATGGCATATGCTACTCCACTTATTTATTTGGTAGGTCAAGGAACTTCTTGTCATAAAAATTGTTGATGTGTTGAACAAATGTAAGAAAACCCTCTAAAAATCGTGTTTCCCAATATTTTTTTTTAATTCTTTAAGGGGAAGCTTTTTTCACCTGGTCCGATTTTGCCCATTTTGGAACTTAATCAGCCTATGACCAATAGATATATTCGTGCCAAGTTTAAGGGGTCTAGCATTTTTGGTTTCGACTGCATGTGGTTTTTTAGTAAAAAAAAGTCATATTTTTAAAGTGCAGTTTCACAAAGCGGGCGCTTTTCGTGCAAGTTTCTGTGACTGATTCTAGTAAAGAATTATACCACTTACCACTGTATAAAAATATCTAAGGATAATGTACACGCAAAAAAAAACTTGTGTCGGAGTGAGCAAAAATCTGGCATAATTTTACCAAGAAAATGCTAAAACTACAACCGACGAAGTAGTTTTCGTAATTTAGCCAAAACACTTATGTAAAAATTTTTGAAGAAAATGCTAATGCTATTTAAGCAAAAACTTGGTAAAATATACCAAAAGAAATATGGTGAAATATACCAAAATTATTAGGAAAGGTGACTAAAAATAATGCTAAAAATTACCACATTTGTGCTAAAATAATTTTTCTATAAAATTTTTGTAAAAATTTGTATATTTGTTGAATTTAAAATTTTCACAGAATAAATCCATATTAATATAATAAATGTTGTGTAGGATTTTATTTACCACCGACCAACTAACCCTTTATGTACAATTTTCTCCAGTGACTGCTGCCTACGCTTTTTCTTGAAGTGAAGGATCCGCTATAGCTTCGCGAATTTATTTAAAAGCATCCTGTAAAAATAGAAACATAAATTTTTAATTTAAAAAAACTAGTAAATCCCATTGGTTTTTTGGTTAGGAGGAACACTTACTTTGTGATTCCATTTGTAACTCATCAAAACAGGTCTGGACTCCATTGGCTTTGCTATATAAATGAGTTTTTAGGTTTTAATTTTATGACTAAAGGGAGGAATGGTGCCCACGCTTTTTATTGTAGTGAAGGATTTGCCATAGCTTCAAAAATTTATTTAGCAGTATCCTGTAAAAATAGAAAATTATTACCAAACACGAATTTTTAACTAAAAATCTATTAAACCTTATTGGTGTCTTCGGAACAGGGTTGTACTCACTTTATCATTCCATTTGTAATTCATTGAAACAAACGTCTGGGACTCCATTGGTTTTGCTAAATGAATGGTGTTTTAAGTTATGACAGCAAAATTAACTTTAGCATTTTTTTATATTACATTTATTTATCTTTTAAAAACTAATTATTTATTTTTATTTGTTAATTTATTTTAATTTTATTTATCAATTTCCTTTTTACGTTTTTATAACACAAAAAATAAACAACCCACGCACACAAAAATACAAAATGAAAATGGCGGTCTGTATTTGTTTTTTTTTTTGTTGTTTTCTTTCGATAAATTTTTGTGCAAGTAATTTGCGTTATTGTGCAAGCTACTTAGTTATTTTACATAAAAAATGAATTATGTTACTTTAACATCGACAAGCATAATTTTAGCAAAAATTGGTAAAATTTTTTTTTTGGTATGAAAAAATTTTTACCAAGTAGGATTGCTCAATCTGACACAGATTTTTTTTTTGCGTGTAGGATAAGTCTTGACTTTTTGACCTTTAAACTTATGTTTTAAAAATCGTCATAAAAAGGATGTTCTTAGAACGGCTATAACTTCTCTAATATTCAATGCAATTTGGTCAGAATGAATGAAAATAATTTGTGCTAAAATTACCTTTTAATTTATGTGTATAGTTCCAACATTTTTTATTTGTTTACCTTTCATTTTGAGTTTTTAACTTAAGACTATTTAAAATATTTTTTTTTGTTTTTTTGAACTTTTACTAAATTTAACACAGTGCCAAGAAACGGAAAATGGATAAATCAAAAAAGTAAAAATGCAGTCAAGCGTAGAAAAGTATAGGCTTTCGATATAAAATAACAATGTTACCAAAATCGCTTTTTTAAAAATTGAATTGTTGCCAAGAAGCCCTATATAGCTGCCCCTATGTGCAACGTTAACATGGACGGACGGACAGACGGACGGACTGACAGACATCGCTAAATCGACTCAAAAAGTAATTCTGAGTCGATCGGTATACTTGAAAGTGTGTCTAGGACCGATATTTCGGGTAGTTGCAAACATCAGCACAAACTCAATACCCTGTACTAGAGATGGGCGCTGGTCACGTGAATCACGCGTGAGTGAGGTTGCGTGATTTGATTTGCCCAATTTTTTTTCATTTCTTGTAAAAAAATATTTTTTTTGAGTTTTTTTTTTTGGTAAGAAAATTTTATTGCGTGAATCACGCGTGAGTGTGAGTGATTAGTGAGTGAGTGGAATATT
This sequence comes from Pegoplata infirma, assembly GCA_963921195.1. Taxonomy (NCBI): domain Eukaryota; kingdom Metazoa; phylum Arthropoda; class Insecta; order Diptera; family Anthomyiidae; genus Pegoplata; species Pegoplata infirma. Next base: position 194,977,592 of record OY992540.1, on the reverse strand, counting down.
GTTTGCGTGAGCGTGAGTGAGTGTGAGTCAAAATCCACATACGCGCCCATCTCTACCCTGTACCACAGAGTGATGTAGGGTATAAAAATGTTTTTTTCTTGTCATGCTACTTTTTATATTCCAGCGGGGCTCCAAATTCTTGTGTGCCCAAGGGCGCCGCCATAGGATATTATATGATCGGTTTTGACCGACTATAATTTTCTTGTTTTTTTTTGTATTGTATTTCAAGGTTGGGTACCAAATACTAATAAAGGTTTAAAAAAAGTCGAATTTTAATAATTTATTTTTTATTTTCAACAAGAGAAAAAGTCGGAAAAAGTCGAAACAACAAAAATATCGATTTTATGTGTTTCTCTCCGATTTTATAAAACTTTTATGTGAGATACTTTTTTTTGGAAATTTTTTCAAAAAATACTACAATTTACAATGCAAAAATTGACAAATTTTAAAAATTTTCCAATTTTTAAATTTTTAGTGGCATACTACTCCATATTTAAAATATTTTATGCATTTTAACCCTATATTTTTTTCTATTTAAAATTCAAAAGACTTCCTGGTAATTATACATAATATTGAATTTTTAGTTTTTTTTTTTCAAAATTCATAAAACAGTTACATTTAAATTTTTACAACATTCCTTTTTTACACATTCATCATTTCTTTGAATTAGGTTTTTTTGTTAGTTTTTATTACTTTGTAATTTTACCTATTACTTTTGTAATTCAGTCTATGTACTTTGTAAAAAAAATTATGCATATGTTGTTTTTTGTCATTACTCTTTTTTTTGTAAAAAAGGGTTTCGCGTTTTCTTAGAATTTTGAAAAGGTTTTTTTTTTGGAAATTGTATTGTGTTGTTTTGGCAAAGAGTTAAAAGGAAGTTAATTTTCGTTGTTTGTTGTGTAAAAGGGTTTGACTCTTGTGTTTATCGGATTTTTTGGTAACTGTTCTTAAGAAAAATTTGTGCATATTTGAAAGAGTTGGTTGGGTGATTTAAAAATGTAATATTAAAAAGAAAAAACAAAAACACTTCATTGTATTTTATGTAAGACTAATGAGTTTTAGGAAAATAGAATGAATGTTAAAATGAACGATTTGCAAAGTAAAAAAATGTTAACCCTTTAATGCTTACGGCTGCCAAATTTCCATTTGTAAAAAATTAGCATCACCAAAGTACACACAAAAATATGAGAATGTGTTTCAATCACTAAAATGATTATATCAATTATTATTTTAATTGATTTTGCACCTATCACAAATAATTACTAAAATTTGTAAAAGTTTAATAAGGAAAACTTTCATTTATTCTCAATTCACGGAAATTTGCGAAATCGATTAAACAATTTAATTCTATCAATTAAAAAAATGATTAAAAACTAAAACAAACTTTTTAAAATTTTTAATTAAAATTTTTTCTCCTAAAATTTTTTGAGAGTAGAATATGGATAAATAATTTATTTTGCTTTAAATATGTTTCAAAATCTCCTGCAAATATAACATGTTTATTGATTTTAATTTAAAAATCTCCCACGCTGTCATTGTTAAAACTCTTATAATTTTCTTTAATCCTTATAAAAAAAGGATACTTCCGTATGTCGCGTCAATATGACAAACAAAAACTCTTTAGGTCAACAAAAATAGAAAAACCAACATAGAGAAAATCAGACAAAACAAAGACTTAATAGGAGATCAAATATAAAAAGAAAAAAAAATTAAGGACATAAAACATCAGTTATGGTGACGCCTACCGACTCGTAACGGTTACAAAAAAGTATTTGAAAAAAATCGACACACAAAAACAGTTACGAAAATATTTGCATAAAAAAGGAGACATTGCCTAAATTTATTTATCAACAATGTAAGGACGAAAAACAAAACTGAAGGACACATAAAGAGTAAGTATTAAAAGTGAGGGAGAGAGAAATATCTATATAAAAAGACTCACATCTATTTAAAAATTAACATAAGTCTAGTACTTAAGCAAATAATCTGAACAACAGTTAAATACATATTGGACTAGGATATAGAGAATGCCAGAAAGAACAAGGATAACTTGCAAAACAAAATTTTGGTCTTAATGTAAAGTTAATTCTTAGAAGATTTGTTACTACGTAAGTACTAGTAGAGTAGTTTCTTACATTTAAAAATATGTTACAGTTACATTAAAAAAAAAAATAAATAATTAAAAAATTTCGGAATGAAATAAATTGAAAAAAAAAAAAATTTCCGCAAAAATATTTTTTTTGGTAAAAAAAAATTCGTTATTTTTTTGTTCGCACGTTTAAATACAATTCGGTGTTCAATTCTGTTCACATATGTCAACCCGCAACCGAATTAAATCATTTTGTATTTTTAGGTTATGTTGAATGCACCAACATTTTTGGTGCGTTCTTAAATTTTCGTTCATTACTTTTGTACCGCTGAACCGATATCGCTCAAATGCAATACCAAACTTCTCGGGAGAACTTCCAATAAGTATGTTACGTTTCAGTCATCTCCGTGTAATATTTTGGCCGTGATCACCATTTCCACAGACAGACAGACGGACATCGCTAGAATGTCTTTAAATCGATCAGTGATCAATTATATACATTAGAGTGTCCCTTATTTTGGAAATGTTGGAAATGTTGAGACGGTACCCCCTCATTTTTTTCCTTTTGACTAACAATTAACTCAGGAAAAATTTTACGCCCCTACGACCACGCCTTCCCTACGCGACGGGGCCGTAAAGAGCGGGGCCTTAAAAATCATTTTTCCATACAAAGCAAAAAATTTTTTTTTTGATTTTAAATTTTTTTGTTATTAATTATAATATTACTTGGTTAGCTTATTCACGACAAAAAATTTGATTTTGGTGGGATGAGGCTTTCAGTTCTAAAAAATTTTTCGAAAAAAAAAATTTTGAGCTTTTGGGGTCCTACAGTAAAAATTTTTTAAAAAATATTTTTTTTTAGTTTTGACAAGCAACCGTTTTAGTTGAATTGTTGCTTTTAATGATATATTTTCATAAAAAAATAGTATTCCTATCTGTGACATCTTTATCGTGATCTAAAAAAGGTTAAAAAATGCATTTTTGATGTTTTTCGATACACGATCAAGATGTCACAGATATGAATAATATTTTTTTATGAATATATATCATTAAAAGCAACATTACAACTAAAACGGTTGCTTGTCAAAACTAAAAAAAAAAAATTTTTAAAAAAATTTTACTGTAGGACCCCAAAAGCTCTAAATTTTTTTTTTCGAAAAATTTTTTAGAACTGAAAGCGTCATCCCACCAAAATCAAATTTTTTGTCGTGAATAAGCTAACCAAGTAATATTATAATTAATGACAAAAAAATTTAAAATAAAAAAAAAAATTTTTTGCTTTGTATGGAAAAATGATTTTTAAGGCCCCGCTCTTTACGGCCCCGTCGCGTAGGGAAGGCGTGGTCGTAGGGGCGTAAAATTTTCGAAAAATTTTTTAGAACTGAAAGCCTCATCCCACCAAAATTAAATTTTTTGTCGTGAATAAGCTAACCAAGTAATATTATAATTAATAACAAAAAAATTAAAAATCAAAAAAAAAATTTTTGGTTTGTATGGAAAAATGATTTTTAAGGCCCCGTTCTTTAAGGCCCCGTCGCGTAGGGAAGGCGTGGTCGTAGGGGCGTAAAATTTTTCCTGAGTTATTTTTTAGTCAAAAGGAAAAAAATGAGGGGGTACCGTCTCAACATTTCCAACATTTCCAAAATAAGGGACACTCTAATATACATATATACTTTATGGTAGAGATGGGCGCTGGTCACGTGATTTGCGTGATTCACGTGAATCACGCATGAATCACGCGTGAGTGTGAGTGATTTTCATTTCAATCACGTGATTGTGAGTGAGTGTGAGTTAAAAAAAATCTGAGTGAGTGATTAGTGAGTGAGTCATTTATTTTTTGCGTGAGTTTGCGTGATTAGATTTTTTGATTTGCCAATTTTTTTCTAATTTTTTGTAAAAAAATTGTTTTTGGATTTTTTTTTTTCTTTTTGGTAAGAAAATTTTATTGCGTGAGTAGATTTTGCGTGACTCACGCGTGAGCGTGATTGAATCTGGCGTGAGTCACGCGTGAGCGTGAGTAAGTTTTTTATTACTCACGTGAATGTGAGTGAGCGTGAGTAAAAAAAAAATTGCGTGAGTGATTAGTGAGTGATTCGATTATTTTTTGCGTGAGCGTGAGTGAGTGTGAGTCAAAATCCACTCACGCGCCCATCTCTACTTTATGGGACCTATATTTCGATGCGTTACAAACGGAATGACGAACTTATATATACCCTCTATCACTAGAGTGGAGGATATAACAAATCTCACAATCTAACACATTTTCCCATAAGGCAATTTTTTGATGACCCGTTCAAAAGATATCGAATTTTTAAAAATTGGTATTTTGTTCCTTTACTTAAACTTCTTTTACTAATAACTTCTTCAATAATGGTCCAAATTGCAAACTTTTTTTTAAAAATTTTTGTTTTTTACTTACTTTAAAAAAAATTTTAAGTTTTAAAATTTAAATCTCATTTTTGAAAGTTAATGTACTCTTTGATTTTTTTTTGAATTTTTTGGTGTAAAACTTCTATCGATTCTAAAATTTTTTTGCCCAGTAGGATCGTGATATAACGATTATTACTATTTTGTAAAATTTTTTGAAAAAATTTTATTGTAATTTTCCAATCTTACAATCATTTCTATTGCTCCAATGGCGCGTCATAGAGGGGTCATTTCCAAGACCGAGCCCCATTAGTTTTTACGTCTAAACATTTCTTCGGAACAAACTAATACCCTATCTCCAAATTCTAAGGGGACTCCTACATAAAACGATATTTTTTAAAATTTGCTCCAACCGCTCTAACTGCCCTAAGAGTGCCTTTAGAGCAATGGTTCCCAACCTTTGATTTTCGCCCCACTGGGGTGCAATTTGAATGCTTCAGGGGGGCAACGAGCAAATTTTTAAGATTTTTTTCTGTCAATTGAACAAACAAAATCTTATTTTAGTTAATTATTTAGTTGATTGTTGAAAACTTTTTCTAAAAAACTTTGATTTTAACAGAAAGTCTGCTTAACCACAAGTAAATTTTGAATTTTGAGACAAATTTACAAAGTTTTCCTGAGTGTAGGGAGGACATTGTAGTTTTTTTAACTTAAAAGTGGGGCATGGCGCAAAAAAGGTGGGGAACCATTGCTTTAGAGCAATCAAATGTAGGACCGACCCACAATATTTTTTTTGTCCAGACATTTTCTCTCAACACACCTACCCTCTATCTTTAACTCTTAAGGCGGTCCTAGGGTTCTATAGTCGAAAAGTTGAAAAGTCGATTAATCGACTTTTTGTATGAAAAAGTCGAAAAGTCGAAATCGACTTTTTTGTTCTTAAAAAGTCGAAAAGTCGACTTTTGCTTTCGACTTTTTTTCGACTTTTTTCGATTTTTTTGATTTTTTTTTTTTACTTTTGCCAGATGAAAATAATTTCTTTCTTCTAAAAAAAATTTCAAATGAGAGCCGAGTTTAGTAACAACTGAAGCTATTGGTATTTCCATGTATTTTGTATGTAAAGCAAAAATGTCAATGCCAAATTCATGAGTTAGAAAGTGTTAAGTTCAATATTTACCAATATTTTTGATTATTGTTAACACCTCAGTAATAGGGTTCTATAAATCGAAAGTCGACTCTTTTGCTGTCGATTTTTTCAACCTTTTCCACATTTTCGATTTCTTTGACTTTTTTGATAAACAAAATACAACAAAAAATAGCACCTAAATACTTACAACAAGTCAAAACTAAACTTTTATTTACAAAAATAATCGACTTTTTAAAAGTTGGAAAAGGTCGAAAAAAGTTAAAAAGTCGAAGAAAGTCGAAAAGTCGAAAAAAGACGAAAAGTCGAAAAAAGTCGAAAGTCGAAAAAAGTCGACTTTTTAAAAAGTCGAAAGGTCGAAAAGTCGACTTTTTAAAATTTGAATAAAGTCGAAAAGTCGAAAAATCGACTTTTTAGAAATTGAAAAAAGTCGAAAAGTCGACTTTTTGTTGCGACTATATAACCCTAGGCGGTCCCCATAATTTTTTTGTATTTTTTGTAAATTTATTTTATTTAATCAGCTTCTACCGGTCCAATGGTGGGTCCGAGAGGGGCCATTAGTGAGACCGACCCCCATTTATTTTTACAATCCAACATTATTTTAAAACATACCTACGCCCTATCTTTACTCCCTAAGTAGGCTCCCATGCAAATTACAGTTGAAGCAAATTTTATAAAAATGGAATTTTGAATGGAAGCCCACTTATGGAGTGGAGATAGGGCGTAGGTATGTCAAATTTGAGGTCAATTGTATAACGATCAAAATTTTTGATTTTTGAACAAAAAATTTGGCGACATATCATATTTATTAATTTTTATGTGCGAACACGAATTAAAACAATCAAAACTGAAATCGGTCAAACGGGTTTCGAAATATCGCCATTGCAAAATAACTAAAATGGCTGTTTCCTATGTTCAAAATATTAATTTTTTTATTTTTTTTTTTGAAAATTTTGAACAAAAATTGAAATAAAACAAGTAAAAAAGTTTAATTCGGCCTTGCCGAATGCAGTGATACCCTCCAAAATTTCTAAAAGATTATTGCAAAAACTTTATTTAAAAGAAAATTACTTTCGAAAAAAAAAATCCGCGAAAAAAAAATTTGGTAAAAAAATCCGCGATTATTTTCTTTTTTGTCAAAAAATATGTTTGTACTTGTTTAAATACCATTTAGTGTTCAATTATGTTCACATAAGTCAACCAGCAGCTGAATTAAAGCATTTTGTATTTTTAGGTTATGTTGAATGTACTAAAATTTTTGAGGTGTCCTTACATTTTCGTTCATAACTTTTGAACCGCTGAACCAATAAATATGTTAAGTTTCAGTCATCTCCGTGTAATATTTTGGCCGTGATCACCATTTCCACAGACAGACAGACGGACATCGCTAGAATATCTTAAAATCGATCGGGGATCATGAAAATATATACTTTTTGGGGTGTCAGACCAATGTTTCGATGAGTTACAAACGGAATGACAAACTTAGATTTCCACTCTATCACTAGAGTGGAGGGTATAAAAAGAAAGTAGTAGTACTCGTATATAACCTCAATATTATCGCCTAAAAATGGAGTCATGTGTTAGAATTTTTTTGAAGAGGCCCAAGAAACAGCCAAATTTGATGCTTTTGCGATACTTTTATGAAAAAAACTTTACATAAATATTTAACCAATATTACAAATGTTATGTTGATTAAAAGAAGACGTCTAAAAAGTACTGCGAAAGGACAAACTAAGGATGTTTCTTGGCCCTCTCTAAAATAATTTGAAAAACACATGATTCTATTTTAAGGCGCAGCGACGATATACACTTGTAATATTATTTATTTTTTTTTTCAAAAAACTTCTTAAACATTTAATAAAAACAAACAAATAATATAAGCTTAGTCAATATCTTCTTAACTCATCCATATTCCATCGTCTACCAAAGAATAGTCATATCATTCGTTAAAGTGTTGTGATTAGTGGCATTGTTTATTCATTAAAGTCCTACAAATCCTTTGTACTTGCAAAAACATACATTTGAAATTGAAAAAAAAAATCCACATACAAAATACTTTAGATTCTTATTAACACTAAACGAAACGAAAGGACTAACTTAAGTAAGGATTTAATTACACGCGCATCTCTGCTTAGTCACTCTAACTAAAAGTGGATAATAAGCCCTTCTTACTATGATGATGCTGTTGTTGTTGCTTTGTGACCTAGCTTAGTTAGGTGATAGAGTACATAAGCTATTGCACAGCAGGATTTTTTTGTTATGTTTTGTCCTGTCAGTGTGACAGTGTGTATTAGCAAAAATTTAAATCCGTTCTTTGTTCAAAATCCTTTACTTAACATGACAAAAATCCTTTACTTTAAACTGATTTTTTTTTTTTTTGAAAATTTTATATATATTTTGCAAATACAAATACGCAAAATTTTGTTTTTGAGTACCATCTTGCGAAATTTATACAAAATTACAGGTAAACATGGATTCTGCATGAGATTTCCTTTATAAAAAACGATGTTTAAGCATGATTTTTATATAGAACGTTATCGCGGAAAATTAAATTTTGCCGCATTTGTCATTTTTATTCCTCTAACTCACTCTGGCATTTCGTGTGTAACGCATCAAAATATCAGTCTAGGACTCCATAAAGATAAAATGGAGTAAAACTGCATTTACAGCTTTTTATTTCGTGATCCTGTTTCCTTTTAAAAGGACTTCAAAGTTTTAAAGGATACATTTTGTAAAATATTTCTAAAATATTTGTACTTGTCGTAGGATGCAACTGCTGATGGCAAATGAAAGAGGAGGATTTTCCCTAATTTGTTTATCTTTTTATTTTGCCATATCAGAATAAAAAGATGTTAAGTCCTTTGAAAAATTTATCAAAACATTTTGTTGAAAATTTTGAATGATATTGAAGGATAAAGTTTTGAAAGGACGTAACTTACCTCCTTTTTCCTGATATGTAAAAATAATAAAATATGCAAATTAGGGGAGATCCTCCTCTTTCATTTGATATCAATAGTGGCATCCTAGGACAATTACAAATATTAACAAAATATTTTATAAAATTTAATCTTCTAAAACTTTGAAGTCCTTTTAAAAGGAAAAAGGATCGCGAAAAAAAAAAACTGTAAATGCAGTTTTACTACATTTAGTCTCTAGTTTCAAACGTATATTATCCATTTCGTGTTCAACGACTTTTTTGATTTTTGTCGGACTGTGTGGTCATACGCTAGTTAAGTTCTTAAATGGCCAAATTCGGAGCAGTTGGGAAGAAAGACCAAGTTTACAGGATTTGTTGTACTTTTGTTAAGCTTATGAAACAAGTAAAAAGTTCATTTCGCCTTGCCGAATGTATTAATACCCTACACAATATAAGAAAGATGGTTGTGTCGTTGGAACAATGAGTTGATTACTGAATATTAACTATTGAACCATTTTTTTAGTTTTTAGTGTTTGAACTTGATAAAAATCGGCCTAAAAATATTTTTTAAAAATTTTCTAAAAATGGTCTTCAATAATTTCAATTTCGCGGCCCTATGCTTCTTGTAGGAGTAAAAGGAACAAATATATATATGGGGGTTTTCGTGTCAACTGACACAACTTTTGAAACCGATGTCTTCCGATCGGGATGAAATTTGCACCAAGGTTAGTCCTATTGGATAGTAGTTCAGACACAATTTTTCGGCGAGATCGGTCAAGGACTCTCTGAGTTAGAGGGGGTCGAAATTTGACATTTTGGCCAAAGAGGTGTTTATTTTGATCCATGTAACTTCTTACCTATTGTTTTTAGCAAAATGTGTCCCAAAGAGTTTAGATAGCTATTTCTTCAGTCTTTCGAAAAAAAATTATAAAAAAAATAAAAAATAAATTTTTGATTTTTTTTCATAAAAATCTAAAACTTTTTTGACTTTTTCCTCAAATTGGGCCCTTTTTTTTTTTTTTTTTTTTGATTCAAAAGAAAGCTTAGGTCTTTTCCTTTAAGAGCTATGGGGTCGCTTAGTGGGATGCGAGTGGGATATCTATGAAAAAATTATTTTTTAACTTTGGAACACAAAAAACGGTTCTTCAATTTGCACTATTAGGCGTGGGATAGCTAACCAGTTTTCGATTTCGATCCGCGATACCCTCTAATTTTTATAGGTTCGAAAAAGAAAGCACGAGCCAAAAAATAAGGGCGGTGGGATTGGGCCATATGGCTCCTCATCGGGGTCAAAATTGGGCGTAAAGAGGTTACAATCCTCAAAAAGCCCCACAACTGCCCTAGAACTGCCCACGGAGGGGTACAATGTGAGACCGACCTCTATTAATTTTCTGCCCCCAACATTTTTCTTGAATATACCTAACCTCTATTTCCACTTCCTAAGGGGGCTCCCATACAAAATGACATTTTTATAAAATTTGCTCCTACCGCTCTAACTGTCCATAGGGTGCCCCTAGAGAAGTAAAATATATGACCGACCCCCAATATTTTTCCATGTCCAACATTTTCTCAGAATATACCTACCCTTTATTTTCAACTCTTAAGGGGGTCCCCATACATTTTTTTTTTATTTTTTTATTAGTTTTTAAAAATACATGTTTTTATAACGTATGGGAGGTCCTTAAGGAGTGGAGATAGGGTGTTATTATGTTCGGACAAAATGTTGGTAACTAAAAAATAATGGGGGTTGGTCATAATTTATGCCTCTCTAGAAGGCACGGTAGGGGCGGTAGGAGCTGGTTTAATAAAACAAATTTATAAAAAATAAAAGAAATGTATGGGGACCACCTTAAGGGTTAAAGATACGTTGTAGGTGTGTTCGCAAAAAATTTTGGAATTAATAAAATAATGGGGGTCGGTCATACATTTGGCTCCACTTGGGGCACTTTAGGGTAAGTTAGAATGGTAGGATCAAATTTTTGAAAAATGTTTTGTATGGGAGCCCCCGTAGGAAGTGGAAATAGGCGTAAGGTATGTTCAAGAAAAATGTTGGGGGCAGAAAATTATTGGAGGTTCGTCTCACATTGCACCCCTCCAGGGGCGTTTCTAGGGCAGTTTTGGGGCTTTTTGAGGATTTTACCTCTTTACGCCCAACTTTGACCCCCATGAGGGGCCATATGGCCCCACCCCACCGCCCTTATTTTTTGGCTCGTGCTTTCTTTTTCGAACCTATAAAAATTAGAGGGTATCGCGGATCGAAATCGAAAACTGGTTAGCTATCCCACGCCTAATAGTGCAAATTGAAGAACCGTTTTTTGTGTTCCAAAGTTAAAAAAATAATTTTTTCATAGATATCCCACTCGCATCCCACTAAGCGACCCCAAAGCTCTTAAAGGAAAAGACCTAAGCTTTCTTTTGAATCAAAAAAAAAAAAAAAAAAAGGGCCCAATTTGAGGAAAAAGGCAAAAAAGTTTTAGATTTTTAGTAAAAAAAATCAAAAATTTTTTTTTTATTTTTTTTATAATTTTTTTTCGAAAGACTGACGAAATAGCTATCTAAACTCTTTGGGACACATTTTGCTAAAAACATTAGGTAAGAAGTTACATGGATAAGAATAAACACCTCTTTGGCCAAAATGTCAAATTTCGACCCCCTCTAACTCAGAGAGTCCTTGACCGATCTCGCTGAAAAATTGTGTCTGAACTACTATCCAATAGGACTAACCTTGGTGCAAATTTCATCCCGATCGGAAGACATCGGTTTCAAAAGTTGTGTCAGTTGACACGAAAATCCCCATATATATTTCAATTTCGACCCTCGTAGCACATTTAGAGGGGATTAAAAGAATTGCCAGGGTTGCCACTCAATTGCAGAAAGCTTTTGTACAGCAAAATTTACTGAACCGATTTTAATGAAATTTTTTGATTTGTAAACTATTAAATTCTACACTAAGAAAAAAAAATGTTAAAATCAAACAGAAACAACTTTAAATTAAATATAAAACAGTGACGAAATAGAACAAAGTTTGTTTTTATTTAATTTAAATATGTTTCTATTTGTTTTTAACATGCCCGATTTGTAGACAACATTTTAAAATTAAGATGTAACAATATTGTTTTAAAATTGGCCATGCTAAATTTAAATATGCAACAAATTTTAATTTAAAGTTGACCAATATTAATTTAAATATGGGAAACTGCTTTTCTTTTGCAGCTTTTTACTTACCTATAAACCATGAAATTTAAAATAAAACAATACATATTTTTGTTAAAGGGTTTTTTTTTTATTTTCAAATTATTTTTACAATATTTTTTAATAACACACCAAAAAAAAAATCAACACTACTCTAATTGATCATCTAAGGGTAGAATTACATTCAAGGCTTTGGCTTTAAATATTGCTTGTTGGCTTTGGTTTTCGCTATACATAAAAAAATCAAAGCCAAAGCCTTGGATGTAGTTCTTCCCTTATTATAGCACTACATCTAATTACAACAAATGTAATTAAATGCCAAAAATAAAAAATAAACACATTTAGATTAATACCTAAATTCCATAAATGAAAAACTAAAGTTAGAAGTCTTCATTTTCAGCCAATTACGTAGATCATCCCCTCCTCGTTCTCTAGCACTTCCTTTTTAATATTTTTCCGTCTTTATATTTTTTTCACTTTGTTTTTAACTTTTTCAGTTTTATTTTTGTTTTTCTTGTTTTTCACTTTAGTTTTTTTTTTTTTAATTTTATATTAGTTATTTTAATTAATTTCACTTAAATTAATTTCACAACTAGAGAAGTGAAAAATGGGCGTCTTTTCTTAATGAAACAATATTTTAACATTGTTTCTACTTAAAATAAAATTGCCCAACTTTATTATATTTTGACATTTAAAAAAAATTTAAATGTCAAAAAACAAAATTGTTCAACTTTAAAATAACCATGAAAAATATTATTTTTAATACAAATATTTGAACAAGATATTTTGAAAATTTTTAACGACTTTTAATGACAGCATATTAAATTTAAAGGGATCAATTTTAAATCAAAATTGTATGCAATTTTAAAACAAACATGTTATGTTAAAATCAATCAAAAACAATATTAAAATTTAAACTTTTTCCAAAAATATGCAGCATATTTAAAATAAACATGAACATATTTGATTTAAATATGTTTTTTTCCCTCAGTGTAGAGTTGTCAAAACCGATCTCCGAAGTATTCGAAAAATCGATTTTTTTCTATTTTTCCGGTTTTTTAAAACCGGTTTTTTAAAAAGACCGGTTTTCGAAGTATTCGAGAAACCGATTTTTTGGTCTCGAATAATCGACTTTTTCTGAAGTTAAATTTTTTCGTTAGTTTGCATCAAATGTCATTTTTTAGTAAACTTTGGGAGCTCACGACAAGAATTTTTCAATCACGCACACTCACTCACGAGCATATTTTTATGAGTATTCTACTCATACTCACACTTGAGACAACTTACACTCACGTGCCGTCACAAAAGCTTCACTCACATTCGTTCACTTTTACGGTCATTCACACTCACGAAACTCTTGTTTATACAAAAAAACTTTTAAAAATTAAAATTTCAAAAATCCAACAAAATTTTTAGCAAAATTTAAAGTTTAGCCAAATTTTTTCGGGATTTTTAAAATTGTTTTCTATTTTTGGGACGAAAGGAAATATGAAGAGAAAATAAATCACGCAAAAAATCGTCTCACACACACTCACTCATGAAAAATCTTGCTAACGCACACCCACTCACTCAATTTTTTTTCCACTCACAATTACGTGAGTTACTTAAGTTTCAGTCATGCTCACGCGTGAATCACGCACAAATCTGCTCATGTCCCCATCTGTATTCTGTAGTATGTAAAAATTGCTTATTTTGTTTTGATTTTTTATCAAATAAATATTTAAAAAAAAACCGAAAAACCGATTATTCGAAACCGGTTTTTAGTTGCAAAACCGAAAAACCGATTTTTTTAAAAGGCGGTTTTTCGAAGTATTCGAAAATCGGTTTTTGAAATAGACGAATATTTGACAACTCTAATTAAATTCTCTTGAGCTTACGGTGGCCATTTTTTTAAATTTTGACCTAAATTTGTTTTTAACGAAAGTAGAAAAGTATTTTTTTCTGTTTTTTATGTTTACATCAGCATAACTTACACAAAAATCAATATTTTTTAAAAAAGTGGTCATAGTAAGTACCAGAGAATTAAATAATATACAAATCAAAAAAAAAATTCATCAAAATCGTAGTTTTTGCAGTACAACTGCAGCCGTTTTTGTCCTTTTAAAAAAAGCTTTCTACAATTTAGTGGTAACCCTGGCAATTCTAGTTGACCAAATTTTTTGTAAGATAAATTATTGTAATACATGCGTCCGAGAGGGGTCATTAGTGAGACCGACCCGCATTTATTGTTATCCTCCAACATTTTTTTAAAACATACCTACGCCCTATATCCACTCCCTAAGTAGGCTCCCATACAAATTACAGTTGAAGCAAATTTTATAAAAATTTAATTTTGAATGGAAGCCCACTTAGGGAGTGGAGATAGGGCGTATGTATTTAAAAAAAAAAAAGGTTGGAAGGTAAAAATAAATAGGGGTCGGTCTCACTAATGACCCCTCTCGGGCGCACCATTGGAGCGGTAGAAGCTGGTTAAATAAAACAAATTTACAAAAAATAAAAAAAAAATGTATGGGGACCGCCTTAAGAGTTAAAAATAGAGGGTAGGTGTGTTCAGAGAAAATGTTTGGACCAAGAAAAACTTTGGGGATCGGTCATACATTTGATTGCTCTAAGTTCATTTTTAGGGCAGTTAGAGCGGTTGGAGCAAATTTTCAGAAATGTCATTTTGTATGGGAGCCCCCTTAGGAGATAGGGTATTCCGAAAAAAATGTTTAGGCGTAAAAGGTTAAGTATCTTCCAAATGACCCCTCTATAACGCACCATTGGAGCAGTAGAAATGATTTTAAGATTGGAAAATTTCCAAAAAAAATTTTCAAAAAATTTCAAAAAATAATAATAATTGTTATCCCACGATCCTCCTGGGCAAAAAATTTGTAGAATCAATAGAAGTTTTACACAAAAAAAATTCCAAAAAATCGAAGAGTACAAACATTTTCAAAAATGAGATTTCAATTTGAAAACTTAAAAATCGGATACTAGAGCGCTTTTAAGAATTTTTTTGGATTTTTTTTTTTTAGAAAGTACGTTAAAAAACAAAAATTTTGAACAAAAAAAAAAAATTGATATTTGGACCATTATTGAAGAAGTTATGATTAAAAGAAGTTTGAGTAAAGGAAAAATCTACCAATTTTTAAAAATTCGATACCTTTTGAACGGTTCTTAAAAAAAATCTGAAAATTTACCACGAAGGAATTTTCGAAGGGTACTAAAAACTGTAAACAATTCGGAAAAATCTAAAAAAAATTATCCAATTTGATATCGAATGACCCATATACATAATGGGGTCGTAGACCAATATTTTGATGAGTTACAAACGGAATGACAACTTATATACACTAACAATAAGTGGAGGGTATAAAAAATGAAAAGAAAACGAAAGAAAAGGAAAGAAGAGTGGGAAAAAGATAGATTCTTCTATAGGAGAGTTTTCTAAAAGAAAATATAAGAGAGTTTTCTAAAAGAAAATATAAGAAAGTGTAAAGAAAAGGAAATTATTTGAGATCTTTTTTGATGCGTAAGAATCACAAAATTTTTTTATAAAAATTTCTTACAATCTTAGAATTTTTCTATAGGGAAAAAGTATTGGAATCTTTGAATTTTTCTTTCGGAAAAATCTGAGAATTTTTCTATAGCAAAACTCAGAGAATCTTTCTAAAAAAGTCTTATCGGAATTGCCCAGTACACTCAAAAAAGTATGTCGGTAAAATCAACTACAAAAGACAGTTGTTTTGACTACATTTTGTTGTTGAAAAGGCGTCCACTACATATTACGGTAAAAACAACTGAACATGTTGTTGTTTTTAACTATTGATTTTCAACTACAAAATGTAGTAAAAACTACTACAAAACTGTTTAATACAGTTGTTTTTACAACAATTGCCTGAAATTTTATTTAAAAAATTTCTTAAACGTTTAAATGATTGATATTTATTTATTTAAAAAGCAATACAATTCAGTTGGTTGTATAGAATTTCGACATGATGACAATTTTTTGGTGTATTTATCTGGAATTATAGAAGAAAAAATATATATTAATAAAATGTTAAACAAAATGAATTGATTGTATTTACCTTTGTTTTTTTAATAGTTTGTTTCAAATTTCCACCGCTTCTGATCAAAATTTGTCTGGAATAAAAAAAAAAGAAATGCTTTGGTAGAATTGATTTATAAAAAAAATAATTAATTTGCAATGTTTGAAAAAAGTATGTACCTGTTCTGTTGTGTATACAAAGAAAAGAAAGATGGCACGCAGGCAACCAAGCCGACAAAAATTTTTTTGTTTTTTTCCGATTGGTTTTTACGCACGCTTATGTGAGCGCTATATTATACACACTTGCTATCTCATTTATCCACTTATTTTCTTTCGCTCAAGAATATTTTTCCAAAAACATATTTTTTGTTATAATTAAATTTAATAAATTGTAATTTAATTTATTTAGATATTTTTTATTTGGTATAAAAATAATTCCTTCCGCATCCCGCACGACCAACTCGTTCGACACATTCGTTTGGAATAAAAATTTCTAGAAAAAAACGAGTTTTTAGAAAAAAACTAAAAACAACTACATAAATCAACTATTGCTACAGTGTAGTATATTTTTTGTAGTTATTTTTTGAAACTACTACAAAAAAAGTTTTTTGAGATTTTTTCATACAAAAACGACCGAAATTGTAGTTAAAAACAACAGCTACTACTTACTACATAAACGACCGTCATGTAGTAACTGCAATAATTTTCTGAGTGTAGAATTTTTTCATAATTTCAAAAATTTTCTTAAGGAATCTTTTCTACACCAAAAAAATTCCATTGAACGACTTTCATAGTATTTATGAACAAATTCATACAATTTATTAACTTTTTTATAATACTTATAAACTTTTTCATAGTATTTATAAAAAATGTTATTTAGTTCTTAAATTTCACATATTATGATTTATTCATAAATACTATAAAAAAGTTAATAAGTATTATGAAAAAATTTATAAAAAATATGAATTTGTTCATAAATACTATGAAAGTCGTACATTGAAAACTTGTTTTTGTCTGTAGTTAACATTTTATTAATTCGAAATATATTTAAAGAATTAATCGTACTTTACAAGAGGTATGCCCTAAAAAATCTAATCTAATAGGATGTTACAATATTCTCTACTTAAAACATTAAATTTTTAAAATTTTACTTCCAAATTCCTAAAACGTTAATCCACTTTCATTTTTAACAAAATGTGAAAGAAACCTTTTTTCTTAGGCTATTTTTTTTACACAATTCATAAAGTTTTTCGTCCTTTCCGTTTCTTTTTATGTAACGCGCACACAGTTTTTTTTCTAAATCAATGAAAAAAATCAATATAATTTAAAAATAACTTAATCTCTGGATTAAAACATTTAAAAAACCACAGGGATTAGTTTAATCCAAATAGTCGAACTAATCCCGTTGTGGTAGTAGTTTTTGCAAAGTAAAGCGATTCAAAAAAAAAAACTTAGTCACTAACTAAAAATTTAGTTAGCAACTAAAGGACGATAATTATGAATATTTTTTTTTACCTGCGAAGCACCTTTTTTATTTATGACAGCGTAATATTGAACGCACAAGCAAGAAAATAGCGAGAATTTAAGTGACAGACTATTATATTCGAATAACCAGCAGAAGTGTCCTTAAACAAAAAGGTCATAAAAAAGAGTTACTAACTGCATTTATTATATGGTCACTTTTAAAAATAAAATTCAAAGGAATTTCCCTAAATATGTTAAAAAAAGGCAAAAAGGTTTTCTAAAAAAATCGAGTTTTGGGTTCTGAAATCTAGATGTTGTAGATGTTTTTTTTTAAAGATGCAATTTTTGTGCAATCCTTTCATTTGAAAATAAGTTTTGAAATATTTAAAGAAAACAGTGAAATAACCTTGTGTTATATATATTTTTTTGGTAAACAGTTAAACCTCGATAAACGCTAGAGTTTTTTTTTTGAGACATATTTATATCGTGGGACCTCTATTTCACATTTTCACGAAAAAGAGATTTTAATGGCCAAATATTCAATAAAACAGCAGAGAAAAAATATTTTTTTTTGCAATTTCAGTGAAAAAATATTAGTTTTTGAAAATTTATTGGCAGTTTTGTTCTTTCTCTATCTGACACAACTCATTTTGCTAAATGCAAAACCCTCTATCACCTGCAAAAATTATTTTACAAATAAACAAGAATAAACGTTAAATTCGACTTGGCCAAATCTATGAATACCCTCCACAATGCCCTTTTTAAAGGACAGTTAATTTTTTAATGTAAAAAAAATTAACAATTTTGATTAGAAATATTTTATTTTGAGTAAAAAACCTTTTTTTGTCATTTTTGTAAAAAAAAAAATTATTTACTAATTTTTTTTTTTGAGTGTAAAATTTTTTTCGAGTGTAATTTTTTTTTTGGTGTAAAAATATTTCTGAGTGACAAAAATTCTCTGTAAAGTATTTTTGTGGCTTATAATTGTTTTTAAAGCTTGTTTTTTTAAAACTCGGGTTTTCAACACATGAATTTTAGGTGAAACCAATCTGAAATTCAGGGTTTTGCTTATAACCAGGGAAACCAAAAATATGCAGTATCATGTTTTTCCTGCGCATTGTATTGATAAATGGCTAAGGTATTTATCCGTTTCAGAAGATTTGAAGAAATCTGGCATCGATTTGTTAGAGCATATTTTTGCATATTTTAGCCTTAAGAGCATATTTTTGCATATTTTGGGTTTAAGAGCATATTTTAGCATAAGAGCATATTTTTAGGGTATTTTTTGAATTTTTAGAGCATTTTTTCACTTTTTAGAGCATTTTTTTTTAATTTTTAGAGCATATTTTAAATTTTTAGAGCGGTCTTTTCCAATTTTTTTTTATAACAACACTTATTTTTAAATTTTTTGGTATGTTTTTTTTTTAATTTTGTAAGTGTATTGAAATGTTTTGGTTTTGTTATCCTGTCAGTTTGAAATGTCTGGAAACTCAGCTAGGAAAAAAATACATCGAACAACAATTTCAAACTTTTTCCAAAATTACGGGGTTCTGACGATTGATTTCCCTTTGGCTTGTTCTTGCTTCATATCGGTATATGAAACTATGTTTTCTTTAGATCTGAGTGTAGGGTATATTCAGCAACTTTGTGGAAAATATTAAGGGAATTATTTTTTGTAGAACATATTAACCCTAAAACTACCCCACATAACGGTATTTTTTTGGGTCTATTCTCTAAAAAATTGTAAAAAACACCGCAAAAAAGGGGACATCATTTTTTTAAGAGCATATTTTTATTGTTTTTAGAGCATATTTTCCGTTTTTAAGGGCATTTTTTAAGCGTGTTTTTTAGAGCATATTTTTGGTTTCCCTGCTTATAACTTTTGAACCACTAGACCGATTTGGCTGAGATTTAAAACGAACCAGGGCAGAGGAACGTCAAATATATATGCTACAGTTCAGCACTCTCAGAATTGTCGTTCGAAAGTTACAGTGTGTTTTATCTCTTAAATTCATGAAAAACCCTTGCCCTTGCAGTCTTTGTCTCATAACTTTTGAGCCACTGGACTGATTTCGCTGGATTGCAATACCAAACTGACCAGGTAAATGCCCTACATATATGCCAAACGTCAGGAGCCTTCGTAAAGTCTTTGAAAAGTTAGCGTGTTTTCAACAGACAGGCAGACGGACGGACATCGCTAGATCGTCTTAAAATCGATCGAGGATCATGAATATTATACTTTATGGGGTCTTAGACCAATATTTCGAAGTGTTAGAAACGAAATGACAAACTTATATACATATACCCTCTATCACTAGAGTGGAGGGTATAAAAAGCAATGAAAATCTTACTCGATTAATACTAATGTTTGTACACTCAAAATAATACATTAGTAGATTTACTAATTTTTATACCCTCCACTCTAGTGATAGAGGGTATATATAAGTTTGTCATTCCGTTTGTAACACCTCGAAATATTGGTCTAGGACCCCATAAAGTATATATATTTATGATCCTCGATCGATTTTAAGTCGATCTAGCGATGTCCGTCCGTCCGTCCGTCCGTCCGTCCGTCTGTCTGTCTGTCTGCCCGTAGAAAACACGCTAACTTTTGAAAGACTTTACAGAGGCTACTGAAGTTTGGCATATATGTTTGTCATTTACCTGGTGAGGTTGGTATTGCAATCCAGCCAAATCGGTCCAGTGGTTCAAAAGTTATGAGCAAAAGAGTAAATTTCGGCAAGGGTGTTTCGCGAATTTATGAGATAAAAAACACGATAACTTTCGAAAGACAATAATGAGACTACTGAAGCTTGACATGTATCTTTGCTGTTCCCCGGGTCTGTTTGGTATTAAATTTCAGCTCAATCGGTCCAGTGGTTCAAAAGTTATAAGCAAAACCCTGAATTTCAGATTTGTTTCATTTAAAATGCCACGTGTTTTAACAAGTTTTAATAGCATTGATGGTAACTAAACAATGCTTTTCAAACTTGTTTAATTTTAAAGCAATGCTTTTTAAACTTGTTTAGTTTTAAAAGCATTGGTAACTTAAAAATTACACTCGGAAAAAAATTTACACTCAAAAAAAATTTTTACACTCAAAAAAAATTTTACACTCAAAAAAAAAATTACACAAAAAAAATTTAGTTTTTTTTTTACAAAAATGACAATATTTTGTGTACATACGTACTTGCATTCACTCAGAAATATTTTTACAGTAAAAAAACATTACACTTGAAAAAAATTTTACACTCAAAAAAAATAGTAATTTTTTTTTTTTTTAATGACAAAAAAGAGTTTTTCAAAATTAAATATTTCTAATCAAAATTGTTAATTTTTTCACGTTAAAAAATGTACTTCCCTTTAAAAAAATGCATTGTGGAGGGTATTCATAGATTCGGCAAAGTCGAATTTAGTTTTTCTACTTGTTTTTTGCTAATGCTGGTTAGCTAACTTTTAGCAAATTTTTAGTTGAGATTAGCATGTTAGCAAAAATATCTTGGAAACTTCATTTAGCGCATTAGCAATTTTAAACATAATTTGAACTATTTTTTTTTGCTAAATTAAAAATAAATGGTAATTTTTTTTTATTTTCAGAAAACTTAAAATGGCGCTATCTCGGAAACTAAGCCAGATAGAGCAGTTAACTAATTTTTGGCAAAACATTTTTGCTAACTTTACCAAAAAAATTGTGGGTTCAAAATCCGCAAATTTTCTTGTAGGTTTACAAGCTTTTTAGGCAAACATTACAGTTTTTTTGAGTGTGCATATGGTTTGTAATACAGATCTATGTGCGATGGTACGGTTATTATCTAAGAATTTTTCTATATGACAAATGTGTCAGAATCTGAGAACGTTTCTATATAAAAAATGTGTCAGAATCTGAAAATTTTTCTGTATGAAAAATGTCTCAGAATCTGATAATTTTTCTATATGAAAAATATCTCAAAATCTGAGAATTTTTCTATATGAAAAATTTCTCAGAGTCTGAGAATTTTTCTGTATGATAAACGTGTCACAATCTAAAAATTGTTCTATACGAAAAATGTCTCAGAAACTGAAAAATATTTTTTATATGAAAAATGTCTCAGAATCTAAGAATTTTTCTGTATGAAAAATATCTCAAAATCTGAGAATTTTTCTATATGAAAAATTTCTCAGAATCTGAGAATTTTTCTAGATGAAAAATGTCCCAGAATCTGAGAATTTTTCTATATGAAAAATGGCTCAGAATCTGAGAATTTTTCTATATGAAAAATGTCTCAGAATGAGATAATTTTTCTATATAAGAAATGTCTAAGAATCTGAGCATATTTCTATATGAAAAATGTCTCAGAATCTGAGCATATTTCTATATGAGAAATGTCTCAGAATCTGAGAATTTTTCTATATGAAAAATGTCTCAGAATCTCAGAATTTTTCTGTATGAAAAATGTCTCAGAATCTGAGAATTTTTCTATATGAAAAATATCTCAGAGTTTGAGAATTTTTCTACACGAATGTCTGAGAATTTTTTTCTATATGAAATGTCTGAGAATTTTTCTATATGAAAAATGTCTAAGAATCTGAGAATTTTTCTATATGAAAAATGTCTCAGAATCTGAGAATTTTTCTATATGAAAAATGTCTCAGAATCTGAGAATTTTTCAATATGAAAAATGTCTCAGAATCTAAGAATTTTCTATATGAAAAATGTCTCAGAATCTAAGAATTTTTCTATATGAAAAATGTCTCAGAATCTATAAATTTTTCTATGAAAAATGTCTCAGAATCTGAAAATTGATCTACATGAAAAATGTTTCACAATCTGCGAATTTTTCTACATACAAAATGTCTTAGAATCTGAGATTTTTTCTGTATGAAAAATGTCCCAGAATCTGAGAATTTTTCTTTATGAAAGTTGTCTCAGAATCTGAAAATGTTTCTTTATAAAAATGAGTCACAATCAGAGAATTAAAACAAAAACTTTCAGAATCTGAAAGATTTTCTATAAGGAAAAACAGTTTAGAAATTTAGACTCTAATTTTAAGGAGAATAGAAAAAAAGTAAAAATCCTTAATTTTGTGTTGAGTTTTTTAAAATCGTTAACTGAGGTTTACCTGCATATAATATCTAGTAGGTAGCTAATTATTTGGTAACGGTCATAAATTTTTTTTGTAAAAAATATTTCAAAATAACTAGTAATACCCATCATAAAAAAGGGGTTGTATAAATATTTAGTAAAAACTCTATCCTGATGTTATTTAAGAAAAAGCACCATGTCAAATTTTTTAACGTAATTTAAAAAAACATATTTTTTATTGCATCACTTTTTAGCATATTTTTTAAGCTAAAGGGTGTTTTTTTCCACGTTTTTATAAATATTTCTTGGAAAGTTTTTATGATCAGGTAGTTCTTAAAGGATTTTGTTTATGTTTTTTACCAAACTATCATAAATGTTTATAAATTGTATCATAAAGGGTTTCAGTTTTTTTGTGTAAAATACTATGTAATGTTCTATAGGTATAATAATTTTAAACATAATTATTGAAATTTGCTACTAATTGACTAAAAGGGTATATTTCAGTTAATATGAATACTTAGAAAAGGGTTCTCTTATTTAGATTGTATTTTTTTTAAAGATTTTCCTAGAAGAGAATATGTATTTAATTTTTTTTAGTGGAATGAGTATTTTATTTAATTTCTAAGAATTGTAAAAAAAAAATATTTATGATTTTATGAAGTTTTGTATAAAAAGTAGGGGTTATGAAAATTTTTTAAAAATGGTTATGTAAATTTGTGAAAAAATTATCTTTACTCCACTTTATGGTCTTAATTTTTTGAGTGTGTGGAAAGTACGATGCAATCCAAACCATAAGAGTTAGACTTCTGGAACATAGGCTTGTCAAGTTCGAAATAGGGACAAAAAAATTCTTTTGGTTTACACTAATTAAAGATCTAACCAAAAATATTTAAAAACCGGTTCATGTTTTTATTGGGGACTTTTCTCTAAAGTAGAAAAAATTTCCTCTTGTCGAACTGACATCATCTCTGAAAAGTTTTACATTTCCTTACAGCTTTTTTGACATTTTATTAAAGATATAAACAATTTTGACACCCCTAGTAAAAATATTATGCTAATTTTACTAAATAGATCTAATTTGATCCGTAAAATGGTTGAGTCAAATAATATCTAATTGTATTACTTTAGATCAAAAAATATAAAAATTGATACAATTTGATCCTGAATTTTGTCAAATCTAATTATGATTGTATAAAAATTGATCTTATAATATCTATTTTTATACAATTTGATGAGCAAAACCAAAATACGAATCTAATCATATATGGAGCAATATCTAACCATATAAAGTGGATCAACCGTATCAAAATGATAGATATAATTGTATATAAATTTATACGGGAGCATATTAACTCATATAAGATTGTATCAAATTATATATGATTATATCAGAAAATTTTTACTCGGGACCAGAAAAACTTCACCATGTTAAACTTGCACAAGTGGTTGAGAATAGGATTTTTGTCCACCCACTTTTATGGGCGGAGTTTTTTTATTGTAAATATAATGGAGAGTATTTAAACGAGTGTGAATTCAGATTTTAGATTTTTTTTAAATATTCTTAAGTAAATTAAAAATTAATACACACTACTATTTTTTTTGTAGCTTATCTTTCTAAAAATAAACTAAAAAGGTTTTTGAACTTTTTGGGGTAAATAAAAGACGCCAAACTGTCTGTCAATTTTCATTTACTTTTGTCATAAATATACAGATTAACTCTGAGTGCCCATGTAATGTTGTAAATGAAAATTCCCACAATTTTAGTAGACAAATATATTGTAAATATTTATACAGAAATAACTTTGAACTCGCAGCCGATTTAAATAAATATGTAATCAATATTGATAATGGAAAGTAGTAGTAGGCGGTAAAATGAAAAGTCAAGGTTATCTCTTTCTTCTACTCCAAATTAGAGCGCGTGACATGAAAATTTCGTGATTGACGCGAAATCAAAAAAAATCTGTACAAAAATGTCTAAATGTTAATAATGGATCTAGGACCAATATTTTGGGGAGTTACAAACATCAGCACAAAGTCATTATACCAAGGTTGGCAGTCGAAACGAATAACGGTATCGATATCGGTATTGGTGTCGTTTTTTTAGTTATTTCGGTATCGGTTACGATATTTGAGTTGAATCGGTTACGGTATTACCGATACCGAAACGTCGATACCGGTACGTACCGGTATTTTCGAAAAAAATGCTAAAAATATAAAAAACGCATAAAAACTTAAAAAAACATTTTTTTTTTCAATTTTAATACTAAAACACGAATTTGCGTATTTATTTTTATCATTTTTGCTAAAATGCCCTTAAAAATGTGAAAAATAGCGTTTTCTTAAGGCGGGGACGTTGCCGGACCACATTTACAGAAGGGGCGGACCGAGAAAGTGCAGGACTTTCAAGTTATTCTGACATAAAAATGTTTTATTTGTTAAAGAAAAGTAAAAAAAAATATGTAAAAAAGTAGAAGAGTTAAATTCGACTTAGCCGAATCCATGAGTACGCACGGTGCCCTTTTAAAGTGATAGTTATTTTTCTAACTTAAAAAAAATTAACAATTTTGATTAGACATATTTTATTTTGAGTAAAAAATTTTTTTTTAGTCATTTTTGAAAAAAAAAAAATTTCAACATTTCTTTTTTGACAAAAATACTTTGTAAAATAATTTTCTGACGTTTTTCAACACGCGAACTAAAGGTGAAACCAATTTGAAATTCACGGTTTCGTGAATATCAATAATTTTCTTCTGCTCCCGCATAGCGGTTGAAGTATGATTTTTTATTGGAAATTTTTACTTAATCCTCGATGTGGGAGCCCAAAGATTTTTTTGATTTTTATGAGACTTCGGGGAGGCATTTGGAGTACGATTTTTCATTTACAAAAACTAAAAAAACTAAAAAAATTAAAAATTTTCTAATATTTTTTTTTTTTGTAAAAAAAAACATGTTTTTTTAGGAAAAACCGTTTCAATACCGGTACGTACCGGTACCGAAGGAAAAGGTTTTTGGATACCGGTATCCGATACCAAAACTGAGTTTCGATATTGGTATTGGTACCGGTATTCAATTTAAAGGGTTTTGAAACGGATAACGGTATTAAAAAGGTATCGATTCCCAACATTGCATTATACCCTGTGCCAAAGAGTGATGTAAGGTATACAAATACCGCTTGGTATCCAATTCTTTTACATATGTCAACCGGTAGTTGAATTAAAGCTTTTGGTATTTTTTGGTTATGTTGAACGTACCAAAATTTTCGAGGGGTCCTTACATTGTCGTTTATAGTTTTTGAACCGCTGAACCGATATCGCTTACAAACTTTTTGAAGAAGGAACAAGTAATGATGTTGAGTTACAGTCATATCTGTGCGGTATTTTGGCCTTGATCTCCATTATAACGAACAGACATCGCTATAATGTCTCAGAATTGATCACTGATCAATAATATGTACTACTATATAATTTCAGGGGTTATTTCGATGAGTTACAAACGGAATGACAAACTTATATAAACCTTCTACCAATAAGTAGGAGTACACTCAAAAAGAAACCTTGTCAAATTACTAGAAAAAGTATCGTAATCCTATTTTACTAATATTTAACAGTTTTCCTTGTTTTTTAACAAATAATTTTCGATCGAAATTTAATTTTTTTTTGTAATTTTACAGTATTTCTTCTAATTTTACAAATTTCCACGATTTTTTACAAAAAATCTAGTAAATTTAAGAGAATTTCTTGTAAGCTTTATTTCGCCAAAAAAGTTGTAAATTTACAATTTTATTGGTAAACATCTTGTAAAATTACAAAAAAGTTCGTAATTTTTACTAGGAATTCTCGTAAAATTGGAGGTAGCAAAAAAATCTAGTAAAATCTCGAAACCTCCTTGTAAGTTTTATCGCGTCAAAAAATTGTAAATTTAGTTTTTTTTTTTGGAAAAAAGTTTGTAAAATTACAAAATTATTGGTAAAATTCTTGTAAAATAACAAGGAATCTGATCTATAGTTTTTAAGTTACATCAAAAATAGCGGTTAAATAGCAGTAAAATAGAAAAAATGACTTTGTACACTCAAAAATGCCTGCGAATTTTGTACTCTTGCCCATAACATTAAATCATGATAATGTTTTGCGGAAGATTTGGGTGTACTTGCCAAAGTAAAGTTTTTTTTAGAAAAAAATAATGTTATATTACTTTGCTATTCCATGCAAAACGAATTGAAATATCAATCGAGGACCCCATTAAAAAACCAAAAGAGCTGTACATTTCGTAAGTGAGTGCAAAAATAAGTGCAAAAAAGTGTTTTTACATTTTGGAGAGTATAAAAGACACGGCACCAAAGAATATAACACTCTCACTTGTTTTATTATAAAAATTATAAAAAAAATTATAAAAAAAACAAGTAAGAAAATTATAGTCGGTCAAGACCGACCATATAATACCCTACACCAGAGTTTCCCGGGAAAAGGTCCCAAGTTGAAACATGGACAGATTAGATCTATATTTTGTCAAATCTTTAATAAGTATAAGAAGCACTCACAAATCAAATTTGAGTAGAATAGGCTTCTTTTTGTTGACAATAAATCGCTTCAACTGAATATCGGACGAAATTTCCACATGGGACGAAAGTCCAAAAATGGTCCGATGATAATCAGATTTGATAAGGTTATTAAAGTACGCGTTTAATATACACAAACAAAATTTTAATTAAATATTTTCTATTTTCATGAAATTTGAGAGATTTATGTGAAAATCGGGAAGGTGGTTTGTATGGGGGCTACAAGAAGAACTGGTCCGATTTCTTTAAAATTCGGAATGGTGTTTTGTTTAAACCAATGGTTCCCAACCTTTTTTGCGCCATGCCCCACTTTTAAGTAAAAAAAACTACAATGTCCCCCCTACACTCAAGAAAAATTTGTAAATTTTTATAATTTGTCTCAAAATTCCAAAATTTACTTGTGGTTATACAAACTTTTTGTTAAAATCATCGTTTAAACAATGTTTTTAGAAAAAGTTTTCAACAATCAACTAAATAATTTAACTAAAATAAGATTTTTTTAGTTTATTTGACAAAAAAATCTTAAAAATTTGCTCGTTGCCCCCCTTAAGCATTCAAATTGCCCCCAGTGGGGCGAGATTCAAAGGTTGGGAACCATTGGTGTAGACGAAACATGATTACCTGCCAAATTTCGAAAAGATTCCTATTAAAATGCGGTTATTAGAGTCATTTAAGCCAAAACTAAAGAAGACATTTGTATGCAAGGACCTTCGTCCTTGGGCCAAAAGAGGCTTAAGTTTCAAATTTCAAATCAATTAATTAAAAATTGCGACATGTATCGTGACAGACGGACGGACGGACATCGCTAAATCGACTCAAAAAGTGATTTTAAGTCGATCGGTATACTTAAAAGTGGGTCTAGGACCAATATTTCGGCTAGTTACAAACATCAGCACAAACTCATTATACCCTGTACCACAGTGTGGTGTAGGGAATAAAAAATGATGAACAAAAACTTTGAGGAAAAAAAATTGATAAAAAAAAAATTTTATGGAAAAAAAAATGATGAAAAAAAAAATTTGATGAAAAAAAAAATTGATGAGAAAAATTAATTAAAAAAAAATTGATAAAAAAAATTTGATGAAAAAAAAATTTGATGAAAAAAAAAATTGATGAAAAAAAAAATTTTTTTTTGTTGAAAAATAATTATGTTACTTTTTATTCACCAGCTGGTGAAAAACGGGTTTATTCACCACGAGGCGAAATTGATGAGAAAAATTAATTAAAAAAAAATTGATAAAAAAAATTTGATGAAAAAAAAATTTGATGGAAAAAAAATGATGAAAAAAAAAAATTTGATGAAAAAAAAAAATTTTTTTTGTTGAAAAATAATTATGTTACTTTTTATTTACCAGCTGGTGAATATTTGTTTTATTTCCGACGAGGTAAATTATTATCCAAGTTACGAACCCAAGTTACAAAAATTTTTGGTTTTAAGAAAATGAAAATAGTAATTCTCCTGCAACTTTTTTTAAATTAGACACCAGCTTAAAAAAAACTTTGTAAAATTACAAGAAAAATTTGAATCTTTTTTTGCTACCTCCTATTTGACGAGAATTCCTATTAATTTTACTAACTTTTTACCAAAAATTTTGTAATTTTACAAGGATTTTACCACTAAACTGTAAATTTACAATTTTTTTGACGCAATAAAATTTACCAGGAGATTTCCTAGTAAAATCTACGAGCTTTCTTGTAATTTTACAAGCTTTTAACTAATAAAATTGTAAAATTACAACTTTTTTGACAAAATAAAACTTACAAGGAATTCTCGTGAATTTACTAAATTTTTTTGTATAATTATTTTTTAATTTTGTATAATTATATTGGACACTTGTAAAATTACCAAAAAAAATGTAAAATTACCAAAAAAATTGTAAAATTACAAAAAAAATATTAAATTTCGATCCAAATTTTTTGGTTAAAAATTAAGGAAAACTGTGAAAATTGATAAAATAGGATTACGAGAATTTTTCTAGTAATTTGACAAAGTTTTTTTTTTGCGTGTAAGGGTTGAAAATGCGTATAGCTAGGCAAATACTACCGATAAAAGTCTAATCAAATTCTATAAATGTTTTTATATGAAGAAAATCGTTTCAAAATCTCAAATATTTTCTTAACAGAAAATTATTTTCAAATATTTCCGTTAAATACTGTACATATGATTATTATCTATTTTAAACTTGTTATATATCCTTTTAATCCATTTCATTAGAAGGAGTATATTTATGCAAGCATTTTTTTTCTTTATTTCCTGTAAAATACATGTGTCTGGCAGTATCCTTTTGAAAACAATAGTGTTAATAAGCCTTTTCCTTCCATTGTATTATTGCAAAATATAGTAGAAAATCATATTTGTATGGGCGTTTACTAAACATGTCAGAAATTGCCAAAAATAGTTGACCTTGTATGGATCGTAGCAAGATTTACATGAAATTGTGTATCAGTTAGGCGTTACTGTAAAATATTCAAACAAATATTTCAATATATTTTTGAAAAAAAGGAGTAATATTTTCTAGATAAATGCATGTTAAATACTGGCTGGGTACTTTATATACCTAAAAATTTGCTGGCAAAAATAAAATTAGTTATGCATAAATTACGTCTAAAACGATTTGAAGATATTTAAGGCATATTTACAAAGATGCGTGTAAAAATACCTAAGTTACCTTAGGTATACAAAAGAAACAGTTTTGTATTGTTATATTATTCTTAATTAACAATTTATCATATTAGATAAAAAATTAATTGAATTGGCAAAAACAAATTGGTGAAATTTTAAATTTAACAAAACAATATGTTAATACAAATAAATTTATTAATATAACAAAATTTTAATTGATAATAAATTAACAATATAAACACATTTTCCGCTTACGGTTCAGTACAGAAAGCCCCAGGTTAGATTTCTGGGTCAAATGGGAGACTAAAAGAAACTCCCAACTACTTTCAATATTCGAAATTAAAAGTATTTATTCGAAATTAAAAATTTTTAATAATATATCTATTTTTCTAAAGATTCTCACAAAACACTTAATATTCTCAAATGAGTAAAAATCGGATTTTCTAAATCTCCCAAACAGGTACATATGACGACTTCTAATGGATTACAAAATTTGCTAAAATTAAAAATTAATCAACCTAAGATTACAAAAAATTACTTCATAATTTACTTATGTACCTGTTGCCTAAGACGTTAAAATGTCAAATTAGCACTTGTAACTTTAAGCTTAAACTATGCTTAAGACAATTTTTGATCCATGTCAAACGTGGACAGATTTCCAGTAAAAGCAAACATTTTTTTGTTAATCACTTACATAATCTTTCATAACACAGTCAGTAACATTTTGACGCGTAAATCTAGATTAGTAAACGACAAATTGTTTATTTTAGACTCTAAACATGGTAAATTTTCCGAAGTTTAACAGGTTTATTGTGAAGAATTTTGATTCCTGTCAAAATAGGTATTTTTAAATATACATGTCTTAAAAATGTGTATTTGTTTTTTTTTTTTTAATCTTATGTTTTTAAAAAGTCATTAACTATTTAGAAAAAAAATCTAAAGATTTAAAAAAATATTTATGTTCAAAAATAAACAACAAAATATTCTCTGAATTTGTAGATTTCAAAAAATAATTCTCAATGAATTTTAAATTTTTCTGCACATATTTATATGTCATTTATGTAGATTACACAGAAAATATTTGAAACGAATTTCAATTCAGTCATTTTTTTTATTGAAATTCCTCCAATTAAAAAAATTGTTATACTAATCATCAAATTGTAGGTGATTGATTGGAAATTTTTTCAATCAAAATTTTTTTTTGATTTTGATAAAAAATTTGATCAATATTTTATTTATAGTCAATCAAAGTAATGAATGATTTAACAAATGAACTGAAAGATTATGACAAAATTATCAAAAATTCATCTTCTTTGCTTTCCAACATGTTGCCAACAATAAAAAGTGAAACCCGATTATTTTATATATTTTTGAATTATTCTATTCAAATAAATTAACGCGAAAAAAATTTGGTATGTTGAAAATTTGTAATTCGACAGTTAAAGAAAATAACAAAAATTTTAATCAAAACATTGATTGACTCATTTAAATTTTGTTGATCAATAGATTTAATTGAAAATTTTAAGCCAATAATTTTTTTTTGTGTACTCTAACTTGAGAATTGTTAAGTGATTTGGTTTAAATCATCTCTAACGTATTATATGATCAAGACCGACCATATAATACCCTACACCATTGTTTTCTGAAAATAGGTCCTCCAAAATGGACCTACCTCTTGTTATATTTTTAATTAGTGTAAAAACACACACAAAACGAAATTTGAGTAAAATAGGCCAATAAACCGATTTAACAGAATATCGGTCAAAATTTTTACATGGGACTAAGTCCAGAAATGGTCCATTTATAATTAGATTTCAATAGGTCATTAAAGTACACGTTAAACACCCACGAACATAATATTAAAAAAACATTAAACATTTTTATGAAATTTGAGAGATTTTTGTAAAAATCGGAAGGGTGGTTTGTATGGGTACTACAAGTAAAACTCGCCCAAATTCTTTTAAATATGCACTCAAAAAAATAAAACTGTAAAGTTAACAAATTTTTTTTTGTTAACTCGAGTTTACTGGCTTTTTAGCAAATTTTTAGTTAAAATCAGCGTTTTAACTACTTTTTTTAGTTAAGTTCAATATACGAAAATACTAGTTTTGTACAAATTTTGAATTAATTTTTTTAGTTGACTTTAAAACTGAGTTTACGAATTTTTACTAATTAATTTGCTGATTTTTTGTAAAATTTTTGTCAGGTGAAAAATTTTAAACATTTCTTGTGTAGCCTCCTATGCAAATCTCATAAGTCCTACTTAAGCTGAACTTAATGCTGTGAAAAAAATAAGAGGAAATAAGTGAAGTGTTAGTGTTTAAAACCAATATTTAACAAACTTAAAATTTTTTACAAAAAGTTTAGCTGAATTCAACTAATAAAAAATGTTACGAAATTTTCAGCTGAATTTTTAGTTAAAATTACGGTTTTTTTGCTACATTCATTCTACGAAAAGTTAACTAAATATTTTTTGTTAAATTAACTAGAAATTTAGTAGGTTCAAAATCAGGTGTTTTTTTTAGTTAAATTTAACAAAATTTTTTGCTAACTCTACAGTTTTTTTTTTGAGTGAAGTCTCTGACCAGAAAGTGCCGGGCAATGGCAAATAAAGTGTTCAATAGTTTCCAACTCCTCTTCATCCATGCAACTTCGGCAGAAGTCATTCGACGGCACATTTAACCGCTCTGCGTGCTTCCCTATAAGACAGTGTCCGGTAATTATAGAAACCACCGTCGAAATCTCTCCTCTTGGAAGCGATATCAGCTCACTTGTGCGCCCCCGATTAAGAGAAGGCCAAATCAGTCGTGTTGTCTCACACGTCCATCCATTTGCCCATCTTTGATTGGTCTCCGTCGCAGAACAAAGCCGTAGGTTTTGCTTGCAAGTTTCTAGAGGCATACCAACACATTCCAATTCTGTTGAAACCTGTAAGGTAGTTCCTAGTCTTGCAAGCTCATCGGCTTTGCAATTCCCTGGAATGTCTCTGTGCCCTGGGACCCATATGAGTCGTATGTTAAACTGCTTGGCCATCTCATTTAAAGACGTGCGGTAGTTAAGGGCAGATCTTGTTTTCAGAAACATTGAATCCAGGGACTTTACCGCGGCTTGACTGTCAGTATAGATGTTGACTGCGGTTGTAGACAAGACATTGCAGCTCAACCAGTCAGCCACTTCCTTTATTGTCAGCATCTCTGCCTGGTAAACACTGCAATGATCTGGCAATCTACGAGCCAGGCTCAACCCAAGCTCCTCCGAATAGACTCCAAAGACCACTTGTTCGTGCAGCCTCGATCCATCTGTGTAAAAATTTATGGTAGCTCCACTATCCCCCATCCAAGACTCCCTGGATGGTATCATAGTGGTAAAGTGGCGCTCAAAGGGGCTCACAGAGGGAGCACAGTCCACATTTTGTGGTATTGTTATCTTCTTCAAGATCGCGCTATAACCACAATCGCTGCTCCTCCATTGCAGCGTGCTATTAAGTCGAATTGCCGACGCAGCCGCATACTGCCTACCCAATATGTCCAATGGTATCAGGTGAAGGAGGATTTCTAATGCAGCCGTAGGTGTAGTACGAAGAGCACCAGTGATGCACATCGACGCCATTCTCTGTACCTTCGTGATAAACACACAGTTCGCTTTTTTTTCTAAAGCAGGCCACTAGACAATGATTCCATACAGCAAAATTGGACGCACCACTGCTGTATAGATCCAATGAACGACTTGAGGGCTAAAACCCCATCGTTTTCCAAATTCTAAAAAGAAAAAAGAAAGAAAAAGGAAAGAAAAGAAAAATAAAGAAAAAGGAAAAGGAAAGAAAAAGAAGAAAGATTAAAACTTTCTAAAAAATTGTCCAAAGGAAAAAAAATTTTAAATCCTAAAATCGTTCATAGAAAAAAAAATTGAACATTTTTAAAGGAAAAAATCTAAAAATTTCTGAAAATTTTTAAAGGAAAAATGTGACTAAATCTGAAAATTGTTTATGAAAAATATCTGTCAATCTAGAAGTTCTTATTATGAAGAGAAATTTTCTTTGGGAAAAATTAGACTTTTCCTATAGGAAAAATGTATCAGGTTCTGAGTCTTTCTATAGAAAAAAATCATCAGAATCAGAAACTTTTTCTAAGAAAAATGAAATGAGACTGACAAGGGAAGTCTCCCTTGTGTCACCCGCGGATTTTTATGGAATTGGTTTTATTTTGTAGAGCAGAAAAAATAAAGGGATATGTATTTTTTTTATCGGCCCAAATTCATATTTAGGGGGTAAAAAGGAGGGCGAAAGACAAGGCCATTTTTCAGTTTTTTTCGTTTATCTCCTATATTATGCAAAGAAACCTAGTCATGTTACATACCAAATGAAAGGTCTTTGGAAAACCTATCTACGTGTCGAAAAATATTAACTTCTTTGGCCCGTTGTTAGCACCACGAGATAGGTATTTTTAATACCTTTAATCTGATACTACACATGCCTATAACAATTTTGTTTAAATAGGCGTAAATCGTAAAAAACTAAAAAAAGTCAATTTACTCCCATACAATCGACCCCCCTAAAAATGGGTTTGGGCCGCTAAAAAAAATACGTGTCGAATTAATTTTCGTTTTTAACAACATACCCAAATTTCATGAAGATCGGAGGGTGACACCAGGGAGACTTCCCATGTGAGACTTTTTTCTACACTCAAAATAATAACTCTGTAAAATACTCTGCAAAATGAAAGAGATTTCTGTCAAAATACAGATTTCAAGAAAAAACTTTGTATTTTGTTGTGACAAAAAAACAAAGTTTCATCTGTTATTTTTTTATTTTTGTAATCTTAATTTTACAGATAATTAACAGAGTTTTCGGATAAAATACAGATTTAAGCGAAATAATCTGTATTTTTAATAACCAAAAAAGTAAGTTTTATTATAAAACTTTTTTGGTTATTAAAAATACTCTGTCAAATATCTGTTGAATTGAGATTACAGTCATTTTACAGAGTATTTAACAGAGTTATTATTTTGAGTGTAGGAACAATGTT
Source organism: Pegoplata infirma (assembly GCA_963921195.1). Taxonomy (NCBI): domain Eukaryota; kingdom Metazoa; phylum Arthropoda; class Insecta; order Diptera; family Anthomyiidae; genus Pegoplata; species Pegoplata infirma. The sequence continues at coordinate 194,943,125 of OY992540.1, read as the reverse complement.
GCAGAATCTGTGAATTTTTTTATAGGAAAAATGTCTCAGAATTTTAAACTTTTTCTATAGGAAAAATGTCTCAGAATCTGAGACTTTTTCTATAGAAAAAATATCTCAGAATCTGATACCTTTTCTATAGGAAAAATGTCACAGAATCTGAAACTTTTTCAGTAGGAAAAATGTCCCAAAATCTGAAGAGGTCGCAGAGTCTAAGACTTTTTCGATAGGAAAAAGGCCTAAATATCTGAAACATTTTCTATAAGAAAAAGGTTCAGATCCTCTGAATTTCAGACTTTTTTTTATAGGAAAAAGTCTTAGAATCTGAGACTTTCTATTGGAAAGACTTTTTCTATAGGAAAAAACCTCAGAGTCTGAGACTTTTTCTTTTAAAAAAAGTTCTCAGAATCTAAAAGTTTTTCTATACGAAACAAATCTAAGAATCCGAGACCTTTTTTAAAGGAAAAATATTCCAAAAATGCCTATAGTAAAAGGTTTAAGAATCTGAGACTTTTTCTGTAGAAAAAAAGTTCTTAGAATCCGAACATTTTTCTAAAAGTCTCATTTTTCGTTAAGAAAAAGTCTCAGATTGTGAGATATTTTTTCAATAGAAAAAGCATTTCATTACGAAAAATGGTTTGGAATCTCATAATTTCTATGTAGGAAGAATTTCTTCTATTAAAAAATTCTCAGATTAATACTTTTTCATATGGCAAATGTGTTAGAAACTGAGACTTTGGTCTACATAGAAAATATAATTTTTTTTTTAAACAAATTAAAAAAAAAACTTATCTTAACATAAATATGATCATGCAAAACAAACCTCCTTTTAAGGAGGGCTCTGATTTTTATACCCTACACCACTCTATGGTACGGGGTATAATGAGTTTGTGCTGATGTTTGTAACTACCCGAATTATTGTTCCTAGACCTACCTTCAAGTATACCGATCGACTCTGAATTACTTTTTGACTCGATTTAGCGATGTCCGTCCGTCCGTCCGTCCATCTGTCCATCTATAGGTTTAAGCACGATACCGGTCGCCATTTTCAATCAATTTACTTGAAATTTGAAACTTAAGCTTCGTTTGGCCCAAGGACGAAGCCTATTGAAAAAAATCGATCTATTATAATAGATATTGTTTTAAAATTTAACAGGTAATAAACTTTTATATCAAATACCTAATCAAATCGGTCTATTGGCAAAAAAATAAGCCAATTCCACTAAAATTTGATCTGTGTGCGTTTTCTCCACTAAATAAAGATCTAACAAACGATAGGCACAATCAGTCCATGTTTGGACTTAGGACCCATTTTCCGGAAAACACTGGTGTAGGGTATCATATGGACGGTCTTGACCGACTATAACTTTCTTACTTGTTTTTATTGAAAAATCAGCTTTTCCATTACTTTTTTTTTTTGAAAAAAAGGATCCCTGTTTTTGCTGGTTTTTGAAGATTTTTTTTTCATTCAATGTAAAAAAGTAAAAACTCAAAAGCTGTACCCGCCACTGAATATAAGACTAACTACAGCAAAACTATTCTAACTACTTGTACATACGGGTGGAGCAAATTTTTTTTTTCTAATTTCGAAAACGTCGGTGTCGGGAAATTTGCCTTTTAGGGCCGATATTAACACACAAAAATATTGGACCTATATGACAATGACGTTGGCTTCCTTTTTTATCTTGAAAATCGAATAGTTCCGAACAAAGTGAAAAATTTTTTTTGAACTTTGTCCTACAGATCCAATATTTTTGTGTGTTAGTAAAAAGTAACTTTCCCGATCCCGACGTTTTCGAAATTCAAAAAAAAAAAAAAAAAATTGCTTCACCCTATTGAACTGAAATTCAGTAGGATTCTGGAGCTACACTTTGGTTTTTAGGCCGAAATGCAGCTATGACATCAACATCGAAACTGGCTGCCTTTTCTGTGACCAAACCTTGACATTATATATGTACAGTTTTCTTGACTCAATGAGAATTACATATGTATAACACTACATTACAATTATTTCTCCTAATAATAGAAAAAAAGGGACAACTTCAATGTCGATACCAGTATTGTTTTTCAATGCCGATGCTTATCCAACCTTGGTGATATTAGAATAGTCTTAACAAAAAGAAATTTGCAACATTGACTGAAAATAAATAAGATTGAAATCATTTTTGCTCTTTTTTTTGTCTGGCAAAACTTTTTATTTTCCATAAATGCCGTATGTTTTCTCTGTTCAAATGACCCTAATTATAATATTGTCAAATAAAACCGCACTAATTGAACAATCTTAGTATTTTTTTATCCAAAAAAACCTTGCATTTGTTTGCAAATATTATTTGTAATAGAAACAATCTACCTTGAACAATCTTTGTGGTACAATAAATTGGTTTAAATATCCGGTGTTTCCATTCATTTAAACAAAAAATCTAATTTTACTTAGTACTTGATATTTTTTGATTCTTAATTACAGCATCCAAAACCAGATTTAAAAAAGGACAACACATCAAAAAAAAAAAAAGTATTTAGTTTTTGAAGATGAAAAAAATACAATATATAGGATAACGATAGGATAACAATTAGCAAAAGGATTTTTGTTACTGTTTCTTCATTGGTCTACAAGTATATGAAGTTGTTAAGAAAGAAATATTTCTATTCTTTTTTCGTTGTTAAGTATTTCCTTAAAAATCCTTTTCAACTTTTTCATTTACTTAGCCATTGTTTTAGTTTAATCCTTGTAAAGACCACTTTTTTCTCTTCTTAATATTTTGGTTAATAGTACTTCCGAAGGAAATAAGTTTTTTTTTCTTTTTAATTTTTTGTTAGAAAATGTAATTTACATATTTCTAAAAAATCTTTATGAATGAATCCTTTGTTTTATCTTGTTTTTCGGAAGTAGTTCCTTTATGTTTTTTTGTATTGCAAAGAAAATGAACATACTTAACAGCAAGTGGTATTTTGCATACAAAATCATTTATTGTTCGCATGCCAAATTTTTATTTTTTTTGTTATAAATGTTATTGTCTATTAGAAATGGTCACTTTTTAGGAAATGTTCATTTTTTAAGATTTAAATCATATTACTTATAATGAAGTTTTTTTGTAATCCTGTAGTAATAACTTCCTTCCTTTAAGAGGTTATGAGGCCAAACAAATAGTACAGTATTATTTTTAATTTGCATTAAACTCACTACAAAAATTTAAGATGTAATTCAAAGATCATTTAAAATGTTAACAAAACAATCACGCAAACTCACGAAACAAAAATTACTCATGCGCGAAAATTTTTCTTCTAATCACGCGCACTCACGATCTCGTGAGTTAAAATAAATTTAAAAATTTTCAAGAAATATTCGTGTCACGCGCGCTTCTCTAGTCTGCCTCTAGTGGGGAGTGGCTGAGTCTACTTCTCAACACGCATTTTCCGGGAAATTTCCTTTTCAAGCTTTGATGCCAAATCATCTGAAATTGCTCCGGAGATAATATTTATGCCAACATTATTCTAAACGATTAAAAAGATGCAGCAGGTGTCGGATACTATAGCCTCACAGTTGTACACTCAAAATAATTCTGCAGTAAAAATATTAGTAAGTGATTTGGTACCAAAATCTACTAATAAGTTACTAATTACCAGTAGTACGGTAGTTTTTTAGTATCTTCAAAGTACTAAAATTAGTAATTTTTACTGGTTTTGAATAATATTAGTAAACAATTTTAGTATTGATTACCAACGCCTGCACTAGATCATTTTGGACTAAAAAATTAGTTCATTAGTAAAATTTTTTGTATTGAATACCCACGTTTTTTTTTTTGGTGTATAATCTCTACATATTAAGCATTAACTGGTCGTATATTCCTTTAAAATGGATGGTTACCAGAGCCGTTTTTATTCCGAAGGCTGGAAAAATCTCCCACATAGTTCCGAAGGATTTTAGACCAATAAAAATATCAATATTTTTGTTTAAGACAATGGAACGAATGAGAGACTCATATCTGCGTTGAGTGATTGACACGAGGTAGCTTTCGACTAAGCAATGCATACAGCAAGACTAAGTCAACGGAAACAACTTTTCATGAGCTAGTCGGTAAAGGAATACACTATGTTGGCCAAGAACAATATATGTAAGAGGATATTCAATGTTCTGACGCCAAAATAAGTTTGGCGTCTTGGCGTCTTGGCGTTTCTTACATAGGCCAAAATGAAAGGGTGTCAGGTGTTTTTTGCGGGAGTTGGTTGTATCCAACAGTTGCGCATCTCATAAAATTGAGATTTTACAGCGAAAAAATTATATTAAAACTTTAAAAAATTAAAAAAAAGGAGAACAAATTAACAAATAACTCATCCATAAAAAAAATTAAAAATAAAATATTTTGGGATTTTTTTTTTTTCTTAATTTTCTTATTTTTTTTTATTGGTAAAATTTTTTCTTAATTCTTTCAAAATTTTTTTTAATTTTTTAAAGTTTTAATATAATTTTTTCGCTGTAAAATCTCAATTTTATGAGATGCGCAACTGTTGGATACAACCAACTCCCGCAAAAAACACCTGACACAATTTCATTTTGGCCTATGTAAGAAACGCCAAGACGCCAAGACGCCAAACTTATTTTGGCGTCAGAACATTGAATATCCTCTTACATATATTGTTCTTGATGTTGGCCCTTTTTGATATAGATGGTGCTTTTAAAACTGTCATCCCAGACTCGATAACTGTGGCATTGTCTGACCTAGGAGTGAAGCATGAAGAGCAGCGTTTGTGGCAATAGCACGATCTTGAAAAAGATAGCAATACCACAAAATGTGGACTGTGCTCCCTCTATAAGCCTTTTTGAGGGCCACTTTACCACTGTGGAGACACTTTGTGGAGACACTTTGTTTAATTACTTTTATTTAAAAATAGTTTAAGTAGTTTGTAATTTCTTTTTCTAAAAAAATAAAAAAATAATTTTTGGTTCGTGTTCAGAAATTCTAAAAAGAAAGTTCGTTTTTATTTTCTCCAAAATACCATCCAGGAAGCCTATGATGAGGGGCATTCCGGGTAGACAGATACATACAGACGGTAGGCAGATATATTACAGCTACACGAGCAAGTGGCCTTCGGAATCTATTCAGAAGAGCTTGGATTGAGCCTGGCTCGAATATTGCAAAATAATTGAGTGGCTGAAAGGAACTGGCTGACTGGTTGAGTTACAATGTCTTGTCTTCAACTGCAGTCAACATCTATTCTGACAGTCAAGCCGCGGTCAAGTCTCTGGAGTCCAAGTTTCTGAAAACAAGATCTGCTCCTAACTACCGCACGTCTTTAAATGAAATGGCAAAGCAATTTATTATACGACTCATATGGGTCCAGGGCACAGTGACATTCCAGGGAATTGCAAAGCCGTTAAGTTTGCGAGACTGAGAACTAACTTACAGGTTCCAACTGAATTGGAATGTGTTGGTATGCCTCTAGAAACTTGCAAGCAAAATCGACGGCTTTGTTCCGCGGCGGAGACTAATCAGAGATGCGTACATGGATGGAAGTGTGAGACTACACGACAGATTTTACCTTCTCTTACACAGAGTGAGCTGATATCGCTTCTAAAAGGAGAGATTTCGACGGTGGTTGCTGCGCATGTTTGGACGTGTTAGACTACACGACAGATTTGGCCTTCTCTTAATCAGAAGCTCACAAGTGAGCTTATATTGCTTTTAAGAGGAAAGATTTCTTCGGTGGTTGCTATACATGGACACTGTCTTATATGACAGCACGCAGAGAGTTTAAATAGGAAACTATCGAAACCTTTATCTGCCATTGTTTGACACTTTCTGGTCAGAGCCTTGCTTCACTGGGATCTAGGAAGCTGCACGATCTTTCTGATTTGTTGGATGTGAAAATTCAATATCTTAGGAGTTTTATAAGGAGTTCAAAATGGTTTAACGACAGACACTAGTGGAGGAACCCCATTACCGTCCCGTGGTATTACAACGAACTCAGAGTCTATGTGTGCTGACGTTATAACACTTTTAACCTAACCCAGCCAAAATTTATTTCAAAAACTTAGTTTTATAATCTTAAACACTACCAATTAGTTCATAATATATCTTTTTAGATTTGAGGAAATGTACTTCTAATAATTTGTTCCTTTTTTGGTTCAGTAAATTTTTCATAACTACTCAAATAATCTCGATTTTTTTTTTTCGTTATTTCAGAATCTTCTCCTGAGAGAATATTTTCATACAAAGTGAGAGTTTTATTTTAAAAGAAGCTGAATCTGTTATTTTTATCATTACCGGACAGTTCAACAAATAAGTTCTATATTAAAATCTTGTTTAAATATTCTTTAAGGCATAAAAAGTCCATAACGAATTTGTAACCAATTCTCGAAGGACTATTTTAAAAAATTTTATTCCCTTAAAAGTACCACACAAATACAGGATGTAATTTGTTAAATTCCAAATATTATATCAATTGAAAATCAAGAAAAATCAAGATTACAATATAAAACAATGACAATTTAAAGGATCTCAATACAAAATATGCTACTTCCTTACGCCCAAGAAATACATTCTCCATTCTTTAAACAAACTCAAACTGAGAGTAAAGAATGAGTTTGTGTAAAAGAAACTACGCCCATAAAACCAAATACACACAGGCTAATAGAAAAACGATATAATGGCTCTTGTATATTGAAATATGACAGTAAAAATGTCATTTTGCATGGATCATCCATTATAAAAGACCTGTCAACAAATAATATTATAAATATAGTGAGAAATTTTGAGAAATGTTGAAATTTTTAATTTTATATAAAAAAAAATCCGTTATTATTTTCATTTTAGATTAGCTGTCAAAAAGTGGAATTAAAAAAATGCAACCGTTTTGAAGCATTTAAATGAATACATCATTAACTGTCATTTTAACCGATTAAATAAATCCACACTTCATTAAAATCAATTGAAAGTGAAAATGAGGAATACCCATATTGTCTATTGTATTATCTGCAATCCTTTTTTTATTATATGAAACGTACGTTTGCATTTAAAAATTTTGACAATTGTGAAATTGTCAAATCTCTCCCACATACTTCATATACTACTTTATTCATACATTATTGAATTTATTGTTGATTTTTTTTGGGCATTCTATTATTTGATTGTAACCAAATTCTTTTCCCACCTTTTGTAGTTCAAATACCGTTGTTCAGTTTTTTTTCTCTAATCTGTTTTCAATATTTCACCACTTTTTCACTTTAAATCCGTTATGTGACATATGTACAATGAAATGAATATTGTTATCAAGGTGTTTCCCACAAAATGCCTTCAATTGTCTATGATAAAATCGAAACTCTTTTCCGTATTTTTTTTTGCGGAAGTTACTGTAAAAACCTTAATCTTTTTTCACACTTTTTTTGCTGCATTTTGTGGCATTTTACATATAAAATATTTGCTCACTTTTTTTGTGCTGGCACAATAACGGTTTAGTCAGATTAATGTCCGTAATATGAACTCCATGAAAAATCCTTTCTTTACACCTTTCACTTTTAGGAGAGAGTTAGAGAGTGAGAGGAGCTCATATTGTCATAGATTCATTTATGTAGTTTACAAAGGTTAATCATACAAATCTTTTAAGATTTGTTTGGTATTTAAGCCTTTTTTATTTCGAACTGTTATTGTGTGAAGTATGTGATCTTCTGAGGTTTTTTGTGTGTTAGTCATCTGATATCCTTATTTTTTTTTTGATTTTTTTTAAAGGAATAACTGTTTTGTGGGTGTAAATAACTGTAACTTCTCAGCAAAATTTTGTAAGAAAGGAAGTGTTATTCTCTTGAAGTTTAAAGTACATATGGTTAAATATTATCATTCTATAAGAGGATCATATTTTTGTTTGAAAAGTGGAATTACAGATTTTTGTAGATAATAAATAATACGAAAAATATTTTTTAGGAAATAATAAATGTTTAATTATTGAAAAGGAAGTGTAGCAGCAATAATTATACCCATCTTAACAAAATTTTGGTGTTCAATTCCCACATGATAGAGCAATATCTAAAGAGATGTAGATTCCGATATGAAGAAATACAAAAACTTGCCAGGCGTATCGGATCCTAAAGGAACCAAGCTTTTATTGCCACTTACTAGGAATGATTGCACACTTCTGGCAAGAGAATAAGGGGCCATTGTTGAAGAGCGTCATATACCTAAAGAGATGGGATGTGTAATAAGAATTGTCGTATATGCGGTGTACCTGGAAATAAAGAGATCTGGAAGTAATTTCCGGACTTGGAATGATGAATCTTCTTACATTTGTCAGGAAAAGAACGTTGGAATAACAGTGACAAGCGGGACATTGTCAAAAACTGATGACGCTTAGAACCTTAACTGATGGCTTACTCTTGGAGTCGATAGCGATCGAAGTACTCGAACGTGCGATTTTTAAATTTTTCTTATTGCCTAAAACTATGCTTTGATTAAAACCAGCATTTTTATGTCTTGTTCATGATTTTATGTTTCATAATAAAAAAAAGTGCTAATAACAACCTCTTCCGGATACTCCCCCCTTCTGGTCGCCTTGTAGACATTGACTCTTATATGCAAAAAGCCAAATTTTATAATGCCGTCAGTCCTGGTGGAAGTGATGGATTTAGAGCCCATTATTACACCCAATCTGAGCTATCTGCAAATTCTTAGTTGGAATGTCAAGATTGCAGACCCTGATCATCTACATTGTCATTTGTAGCCATCGGATTCCATGCATGAACCCTGGGCTCCGACGGGATGCCATGTTTTTTCACGACATCCAGTTTGGCTCCAGGCCATATCTTATCCACTTTGCTAATGGAAACTAGCCTGCGTTGAAAGTAGTAGGTTAGGTTAGGTTGTAAGTGGCTGCTGACGTTTTACGTCAACACATGTAGACTCTGAGCTCCATTGTGATACCACGGGACCGTAATAGGTTTCCCTACTAGTCCCTGTCGTTAAACCAGTTTGAGCTTCTAATGAAACTCCTTAGATATTGAATTTTGACATCCGACAAATCATAAAGATTGTACAGATCCCTGGATCCCAGTGAAGCAAGTCTCTGACCAGAAAGTGCCGGGCAATGGCAAATAAAGTGTTTGATAGTTTCCAACTCCTCTTCATCCATGCAACTTCGGCAAAAGTCATTCGACGGCACATTTAACCGCTCTGCGTGCTTCCCTATAAGACAGTGTCCGGTAATTATAGAAACCACCGTCGAAATCTCTCTTCTTGGAAGCCATATCAGCTCACTTGCGCCCCTGATTGAGAGAAGGCCAAATCAGTCGTGTTGTCTCATACGTCCATCCATTTGCCCATCTTTGATTAGTCTCCTTCACAGAACAAAGCCGTAGGTTTTGCTTGCAAGTTTCTAGAGACATACCAACACATTCCAATTCTGTTGGAACCTGTAAGGTAGTTCCTAGTCGTGCAAGCTCATCGGCTTTGCAATTCCCTGGAATGTCTCTGTGCCCTGGGACCCATATGAGTCGTATGTTAAACTGCTTGGCCATCTCATTTAAAGACGTGCGGCAGTTAAGGGCAGATCTTGTTTTCAGAAACATTGAATCCAGGGACTTGACCGCGGCTTGACTGTCAGTATAAATGTTGACTGCGGTTGTAGACAAGACATTGCAACTCAACCAGTCAGAGACTTCCTTTATTGCCAGCATCTCTGCCTGGTAAACACTGCAATGATCTGACAATCTTCGACCCAGGCTCAATCCAAGCTCTTCCGAATAGACTCCAAAGCCCACTTGTTCGTGCAGCCTCGATCCATCTGTGTAAAAATTTATGGTGGCTCCACTACCCGGAATGTCCCCCATCCAAGACTCCCTGGATGGTATTATAGTGGTAAAGTGGCGCTCAAAAAGGCTCAAAGAGGGAGCACAGTCCACATTTTGTGGTGTTGTTATCTTCTTTAAGATCGCGCTATGGCCACAATCGCTGCTCCTCCATTGCAGCGTGCTATTAAGACTAATTGCCGACGTAGCTGCATACTGCCTACCCAATATGTCCAATGGTATCAGGTGAAGGAGGATTTCTAATGCAGCCGTAGGTGTAGTACGAAGAGCACCAGTGATGTACATCGACGCCATTCTCTGTACCTTCGTGATAAAGACACAGTTCGCTTTTGTTTCTAAAGCAGGCCACCAGACAATGATTCCATATAGCAAAATTGGACGCACCACTGCTGTATAGATCCAATGAAAGACTTGAGGGCTAAAACCCCATCGTTATCCAATGGCCCTTTAACAGGAACATAAAGCAATCGTTGCTTTTCTCACACGTTCCTCAATATTACGCCTGAAATTCAACTCTTATTTAGAAATACTCCAAGATACTTGGCTCAATCCGAGAAGGTGATTTCAGTGCCGTCCAGAGAAATAGGATCAAAAGCAGGAATCTTATTTTTCCTTGTAAACAAAACAAGCTCTGTTTTACTTGGATTAACTCCTAGACCACAGTCTCTTGCCCATTTAGACAGATCTTTCAGAGAACCCTAAAGAATGTCCCTCGGTGTTGGCAGATGCTTTCCCTTTACCGCTATCGCGACATCGTCAGCATATGCGACAACATGACAACCACGTGCTTCTAGAGATAGCAGCATTGAATTCAGTGCCAGGTTCCAAAGAAGCGGCGAAAGAGCACCTCCTTGTGGTGTGCCCCCGTTGACAAATAGAGATATGACGGACGCTCCCAATTCAGACGTTATACGTCTATTGGCAAGTAGGTTTTCCACCATTAAAACGACCCCACGCTTTACTCCCAGACCAGACAATGCCAAAATTATCGAGTCTGGGATGACTTTATTAAAAGCCCCCTCTATATCAAGAAAGGCCACCATAGTGTACTCCTTTACCGAAAGCGATCTCTCGATGGTACTAACGAGCTCATTAAGAGCTGTTTCCCTTGCTGTATGCATGTTGCTTTGTCGAAAGCAACCTCGGGTCAATCACTTTACGCAAATATGGGTCGTTCCATTGTCTTTAACAAAAAAGAAGACATACCAATTGGTCTGAAATCCTTCGGTGCTGTGTGGGAACTTTTCCCAGCCTTCGGGATAAATACGACTCTGGTATCCCTCCATTTTATAGGAATATATGACCAGTTGATGCATGCTGTGTATAGATTATACAGCAACGGGGCTATATAGTCCGACACTTGCTGCAACTCAGCCGGGATTGTACCATCGTCCCGGGGATTTATAGGGCCTGAAGCTTTTTATCGCCCAGATTAATGTTGGCATATTTATTATTTTCGAAGCAATTTCAGATGCTTGGGCGTCAGAACGTTCCAAAGCTTGAAACGGCGTCATGGAATTGCCCGGAAAATGCGTGTTTAAAAGGAGATCCAGCGACTCTCTACTGGAGGAAGACCACACCCCATTAGGATCTTTCAGGTATCACAGAGTGCAAGGTGAAGAATCCAGAACCTTGCGCAGCCTGGATGCCTCAGAAACGTCTTCTATGTTTCCGCAGAAGTTTTTCCAAGAATCACATTTTGCATTTCTGATCATCTTCTTATAACTCTTAAGTTGCAGCCTGTATGCAGACCAGTCATCGTCCGCTCTTGAAAATTTAGCCTTATTAAAGAGCTTTCTGCAGGAATCTCTGTTCGTCTGCAACTCATTTGACCACCAAGGTGGCTTTTTTTCCCCTCTAGGCTTTGCAGAAGGGCAAGACGCATCCAGGCACCTATTACAAACATTTGTTATATGGTCAACCAGTCAATTTCCGCCAACCTATGCGGTTCAGATAAGGGTGCTTCACCCAAAAGCAAAGAAAAAGTTTCCCTATATTTCACCCAGTTTGTTCTCCTCAGATTTCTAGAGACTGTCTCAACCGGGGCACGCTCCCTGAGTAAAAACTCAATGTAGCGATGATCTGAGAAAGAATGGTCTTCCAAAACTCTCCAGTCATCAATTCTATCAGACAATGTATCTGATACAAGTGTTACGTCAAGAACCTCTTGCCGCGTACTTGTAACGAAAGTTGGTTCACTACCCTTGTTACAAATATACAGGTTAGTGCTTAACAAAAACTCCAAAAGTGATTCGCCTCTATCATTTGTGTCTGTACTTCCCCATATCGAATGATGTGCATTAGCATCACAGCACACTTCTAACTGGAGTCCCCTAGATTCAGACTCCCGAACCAGACCGCCAACCTTCTCCGGGGGTATTGGACCCGGATTAGGAAAATACGCAGAGGCGAGCCAAATAGACTTCCCATGAAGCTCTAAGCTAGCCGCTGTAACATCCATATCACTAAAAGTTGATAAAAAGAATATATTTAAGCCATTTTTCGCCAAGATGCAGGCTCTTGGTGAGCCCTCACCTTTGGCAACCATCAACTTAAACCCAGGGGTCTTCAATCCGCAAACCCTGCCACCCCGCACCCAGGGCTCTTGGATAAAAACCAAGTCAACTGCTCCTGCCTTACAGTGATGGAGGTTTATTTATAGGAACAGCAACATCTTGATTTTTTCCACCATCCTTTCCACCACCGTGTTATTGGCTTCATCCTCCGTGTTATCATAGAGGTCGCATTCGTCCCCAGATTCGGTTTCGAATAAGCCAGATGTGTGTTCTATCTGTTCTGAATCGGAGGCAACAGAACTCTCCGAATTCCTCACTGCATGGGCCTCGTCCTGAATGTCACCCATCGTGGCATTAGCTTTATCCTCCTTGCCATCACAGAGGTCGCATTCGTTACCAAATTCGGTTTCGAAAATGCCAGATGCATCTCCCATCAGCCTAGAATCGGTCAGCTGAATATCAACCTTTTCCAGATTCTCCTCCCCAGTCGACTCTGCCACTGGCTTGGCTGCGTCCAAAATAGGCCTCTGGTCGCCCTTGTAGACATTGACTCTTATATGAAAAAAACCAAATCTAATAATGCCGTCAGTCCTGGCTAAAAGCGAAAGCGATTCCTCATTAACCAAGACCACTGCTTGACGACGAGCGCCCTCCATCTCACCCAATCTGGAAATTTACCAATTCTGAGCTGGAAGGTCAGGAATGCAGACTTTTATCATCTTTAGAATCACCTCAGTGTCACTTGTAGCCATTGGAATCAATGCATAAGCTCTGGGTTGCGAGGGGATATCATGTTTTTCCACAACGTCCAATCTGGCTCCAGCCATAACTCTCCCACTTGGCTAATGGGAACCTTAAACACGGCTGCGGATCTTTCATTCCCAAAAGCAACGAGTTTTACTCGCCCCTGATACCAAACTGCGTTGACAGTAGTAGGGAGAAAATCAGGCATACTCTCAAGGAACCTAAAGTAGATTTCATTTAATTTAGTTTCAACTAAACTCCACTTGTCCCTTGGAATACTACAATCCCCATTTTGGCTGTTTATCACAGCCCTAACGAAGTTACCTTTCACCACTTCACTAAAAGACTGAGTCCAGACGTTGCCGGTTACTTAGATCTCTTAGGTAAAGGTTTCTCGTCGGGCGAGCGCAACCTTTTACCAGACTTCGATGACGAGGCCAAAACAGCGCTCTGTTTGTCAGATGCGCGCATTGCCGAAAGTTTGTCCTGTTCTTCAATGACTCCTTTCGCCCATGATAGCGACGCACAGTGAGACAACGCCGGCATTAAATACAAGGAGTCATTGTAGAGCTCTGAAATTTTGCACAGGTTATTTTTGAGACAATTTCAGTTTAAAAAAAAAAGAAAATTCGCCCACTTTTACGCCCACCTCCCATACAATCGAAATTTGTAAAATGCCGTATTGTCCGTAATACTTTAGGTATAACTTTCAATTTTGGTATACTTGAATGTTATATTGTTACAAACATTATCGGAAAAAAATTTTGAACTTTGGCCCACTTTTACACCCACCACCCATAGGTTAGGTTAGAGGTGGCGGAGTCAAAGACTCCTCACATAGACCGGATGGTCCATAGCGAAACCACAATAATTCCTCAGCGACGCTGATAGAACGCGTTTGTCCTCATCGTGAATTGTACTATTTGCCTTAGGTCGACATTCGAAACCGTTTCCAAGCTCTCGAAGTCATGTCTGCCTAAAATGTGCAGTCGGGTTCTGGCCAAAGCAGGACATTGGCAAAGAATATGTTCGACCGTTTCTTCAGTGTTAGGTTCATCGCACCTTCTACAGCTTGCATCAGAAATAAGTCCCATCTTCTTTCTATGATAACCTATTAGGCAGTGCCCGGCGATCACTCCAGTAAGTACACGGCAGTTCCATCTAGTGAGTGAGAGTAAGTATTCAGTTTTTCTTAGATTGTAGCATGCCCACAATCTTCTACTGATCGCACTCGTTGTTAACTCTCTCCACTTTCTATTAGCCATTGCAGTGTTTTGAATGTCGCGTAGCGTTCTGAAGTGCTGGATTGGTGGATCAATATGCACAGAAATACCAATACCATCAGCACCTTGTTTCGCGAGCTCGTCCGCTCTCTCGTTTCCTTGAATACATATGTGACCTGGTTCCCATATTAGTTTCACCTTGTTCATACTCCCTAAACTTTGTAAGTTCTCGAAGCATTCGAAAACTACTTTCGACTTGATATAAAAGCTTTTAAGAGCTTTTAGAGCAGCTTGGCTGTCAACATAAATGTTAAATTCTCTGTTTGTCTCATCACCGAACTGTAAAGCTGCCCTGCTTATGGCAACTATTTCGGCCTGGAAAATTCTAGAGTCCAATGGAAGGATAAAAGTCTTCTCTAAATCTCGCAAACTCGTTGAAAAACCTGCACCGACTCCCATGGATTGTTTGGAGCCGTCTGTGAATATGTTAATAGCGTTCATTGGGGGTTTTGCCAGTTTGACCAAAATTCTCGAGTCGGAAATTCTACGTCATATTTCCGGTCGAAAATAAGTTTGGGCACTCTGTAATCGGTGGCAATATCATTTAAATTGTCCATGTTACTGTGTCCAAAATTGCGTTGCCTGAATAAATTTGACTCTTTGAGACGAAGGCAGGACTTATAAGCCTCCCTCTTTGCAAAGATGTCAATTGGTATCAGGTGCAGTAGCGTGTCAATAGATTCAGCTGATGTTGTTCTCAGAGCGCCTGTGATGCATAAACCCATGAGACGTTGAATTCTCTGAAATTTTAAGTGCGTCACATTAGACCATAACACCATACAGTAAGATTGGTCTTACTACAGAAGTATAAATCCAGTAAGTGATCTTTGGTTCCAGTCCCCAAGTTGCGCCAAACATTTTGTTGCATGCGTAGAAGGCGTTGTATGCCTTCTTGACCCTTTCTTCGGTGTTTTGTTTCCATGACAGTTTACTGTCTAAAATGATTCCTAAAAATTTCGCTTGGTTTGATAAAGGAATTCTAACTCCGTTTATCTCGACCTTAGAGACCCCGCACAAAACAAACCCGTATAGGCGCAAAACAAAGGCGGCAGCGGGAAATTCAGTCAGGCGTTGATATTTACACTATTTTTCACTTTTTCGAAATGTTATTGTTTTTTTTATTATCAACTTGATTTTCTTATATTGTTTCGTTTTTTTGTGTTTTTCTAGAATTTTAAATATTTTTTTTTTTAGAGATCACATTTTTTTGTTTACTTTATCGAAAATAATCGAAAATTTATAAAATTGTGGCAACATTTTCATATCAAAAATTAAAACAGAGAGAGAAACTGACACAAAAATAAAATTGATTTTAATCAAGCGGTTTTCGGTCGATCGTTTTTTCTTGCCAAATTTGTATGAAAAAAACGTCACCGACATTGTTCTGCGGGGACTCTTAAACGTCCCATACAACCTCAATATAAAATTGCCATATTTTCTAAAATATTTTAGGTACAACCTTCAAATTTGATGTTACTGTAATTTATATCATTTAAAATGTTTCATGCAAAAATTACAATAACACGCCCACTATTACGCCCACCTCCCATTGAAATGCAATAAAAAAGAACAATTTTTTTTTTTTCATTCTATCAATAATTTTTTAATATCATCATGGTATTCAAATTTTTTCAATTTCATTCTCATTCTAAATGAATTAATATAAGGATCTGATGATATTTACAAATAGTGCATTACATCTTCATTCGTAGAAATACGTGAATTTTTACGAGAATGGAATAGCCTACAGTTTCTATACTCCTTATTCATGTTCTTTTAACTTCTAATATTTTGCTATAGTGTGGGAATATATCACAACCAATTTCTTTTGCAGAGCTTCTTAAAACATCATATTGGTGTCTTGATAATGAAGCATCAATTATAAGGCTAAGTGCTTTCTCTGGTGTAAATGATTTGAATTGTTCACTCTTTTCATATTTTTTAGCAGCAGACACCATCAAGTCTTTTGGAAAACTTTCACAAAATTGAGATATTTTACTTCTCTTAGATCTTTCTTGGCTTTCTTCGAAAGCTTTTACAGGTCGTCCACGCTTAACGGAATGCGAAGTGCTTGGTTGTTTATCATCCAAAGTTTCTTTACGTATGGTGTAAAGCTGTGCAAGCCATTTTTCATTATCAGCCAAAAATTTACTTTTTATGCGCCCAGATTTGTTCCATTTGGATTTAAATTTTGGTATGAAATATTTTATTAAAAAATCACGAAATTTTTTAATAATTAAGTCTGACATTTCATTGAAATTTGTTGATATGACAGCAACAACAACATCAATATCTTTATTGCTATCGATCCAAATATCAGAAATTGCGCTATAAGAAATTGTTGAATTATCCATGAACTTGTAAATTTTTTTTTAACACTTTATATAAACTTGTATAAACTTGCACTCTCAAATAGATTGTGAATTAAACATATAATTGCAATTGACCGTTTGTTGATCAATACTATTTAAAACAACAACAATGATATAGTATTTTACAGTTTGTTTTTAAAAAGTTTGTGAGCACAAAATAAAATATAAAATATGTTAGAGAAATGCTAATCTCTTATCAAAAGAGATCATTACAAGAACACTCATTATTACTCAGCGTTGCCAGGTACTTTTTTTCGTTGTCCCCAAAAATATAAAAAAATATCCCCAAAAATCCCCAAACAATAAAAAAAGAATCGTTTTTTTAATTACACAAAAAATTTTTCTTAATTTAAAAAAAAAAAAAAAAATTTATTACACAGAAAATAATATCGTAATTTTTTTTTTTAATTAAAAATGGATTTGATATTAAATTTAACTTCAATTAAATATTTTAATTGTTTCAATTAATGTTTTAATTGAATTCTTAACTTTACTGAAAACAAAAATAAAATAAACAAACGAAACCGGTTTTGTATGCATTAGTGTTAGTAGCCAATAAAAAAATAAAAATGCAAAAAACAAAAAAAAAAAATTTAAAACTAATGTTTTGTATATTTTGGTGGTAGCAGCCACCAAAAAAATTTAGTTTCATTGTTTTCTTTAAGGCGAGTGGTCGTTGCGGATAAAGTGTTTTGCTAATGAAATGTGTACAGTTGAAACAAAAAAAAAATAATATGAGGCATTTGCCCTGTGTTTTGCATATTGAAATATAATACATTTTTTTTTTTGTTTCAACTTTACTAAAGCGACAAAAATGCATGCAATAACAAGATTTAAAAATGAAAATGTAATTTTAAATAGTTATTGATATTTTAAAATACTACTATAATGTTTCTATGCAAAACTATACCAACTGTTTATAATTAATAAAGAAAAAAAAATTCTTAATAATATAAAACAATAAAATTCTATGTTTATTTATTTTAGGGCATTTTTTGAAGTTTAACTTTTAAAATTAAATTGAGTTTTGGTCTTTTTTCAATTAAACATTTTATGTGAATCAATAAATCTATATTATTGATTTTCAATTTTATATAATTTTTTTTTTAGTTTATTTAATTACAATTTTAATTGGTTTTTCATTTTATTTTCAATTAAAACTTTAATTGATTCAATTAACAATTTAATTAAGTTTTAAAACTATTTTCAAACAAAATGAGTAATTAATATGCGCATTTTCGTGATACGTCCGAAATCAATTAATTTTTTAATTGAATCAACGAATTTCGTAATTGAAATTCATTTTTATTTTTTTCTGTGTAGTTGAAATTTTATAACTTTACTTCGTAGATTTAGCAATTTAAAAAATCCCCAAAAATCCCCAAACGCGTAAATAAACGGTGTTTGGCAATTTTTATATAAATTTAACAGCCGAAAAATGCAAATTTTGCTGAATGAGCTTCGTAATCTCTTAGTAAAGAGTGGTTAACACTAAAACTATTTTTAAAAACCGTTGATTTTATTTAATTTAGCTTCTTGTATTATATAGATTTAATTTCGAATATCCCCAAAATAATTTTGGAAATCCCCATAAAAATCCCAAATCCCCAAATGAGATTTGTTGTCCTTTTTTCTAGCATGAAATCCCCAACTTTGGGGATAAATCCCCAAGTCTGGCAGCCATGTTATTACTTAACCCAATAAATAATGCAACAACTAAATTCAATATAAAACAATTTAACCAATGGTTCCCAACCTTTGATTCTCGCCCCACTGGGGGGCAATTTGAATGCTTCAGGGGGGCAACAAGCAAATTTTTAAGTTGTTTTTTTATCAAATAAACTAAAAAAATCTTATTTTAGTTAAATTATTTAGTTGATTGTTGAAAGCTTTTTCTTAAAATTTAGTTAAAAAGATGATTTTATCAAAAAATTCGCTTAACCACAAGAAAATGTTGAATTTTAAGGCAACTTTGAAAAATTAACAAATTTTTATTGAGTGTAGGGAGGGACATTGTATTTTTTATACCCCCCACTCTAGTGATAGAGGGTATATATAAGTTTGTCATTCCGTTTTTAACACCTCGAAATATTGGTCTAGGACCCCATAAAGTATATATTCATGATCCTCGATCGATTTTAAGACGATCTAGCGATGTCCGTCCGTCCGACCGTCCGTCCGTCTGTCTGTTGAAAACACGCTAACTTTTGAAAGACTTAACGGAGGCTCCTGAAGTTTGGCATATATGTTGGGCATTTACCTGGTCAGGTTGGTATTGCAATCCAGCGAAATCGGTCAAGTGGTTCAAAAGTTATGAGCAAAAGACTGAATTTCGGCAAGGGTTTTTCGTGAATTTTTGAGATAAAAAGCACTATAACTTTCGAAAAGCAAATTCTGAGGATGCTGAAGCTTGGCATATATCTTTTTCGTTCCTCCAGCCTCGTTCGTATTGAATTTCAGCCAAATCTGTCTAGTGGTTCAAAAGTTATTAGCAAAACCGTGAATTTTAGATTAGCTTCACCTAAAATTCACGTGTTGAAAACCCGTTAAACCTGTTTTAAAAACATTGGTAAGTCACAAAAATATTTTACAACGTATTTTTGTCCCTCAAAAATATTTTTATACCAAAACAAAAAAAAAAAAATACACTCGAAAAAAAATTTACACTCAAAAAAAATTTTACACTCAAAATAAAAAATTAGTAAATAATTTTTTTTTTTTCAAAAATTACTAAAAAAAATTTTTTTTAAACAAAATAAAATATTTCTAAACAAAACAGTTATTTTTTTTACGTTAGAAAATTTATTATCACTTAAAATGGGCATTGTGGAGGGTATTCATAAATTCGGCCAAGTCGAATTTAACTTTTTTACTTGTTTAACTTAAAAGTGGGGCAAGACGCAAAAAAGGTTGGGAACCATTGAATTAAACTAACCACATTAGAAAGTGAGCATAACACAACTTAGATACGCATAGGGTTGCCATTCGTACTGTTTTAAACAGTACATGTACTGTTTTCTTTAAAAAGGTTTATGCACACCACCTAAAACAGTACGCAAAAGTACTGTTTTTTTAAAGCGTGTACTGTTTTTGTACTGTTTTTGTACTGTTTATATTCATCGCCTAATGTAATATTTTTCGGAAAATGTTTCATATTTGAAAAAGTTTTATTCAATTTTTTAAAAAGGAGCTAAAAGCAATTAAATTTTGTACCACACTCAAAAAGAAATTATTTTAAAAATGGGGAGCTTAACTCTATTAAATGATGATTTAGCTCCATTGCATCCATTAAATTTTTCTAAAAAATAAGAAAAAACTAGAAAAAGGAAAAAAAAAAAGTATTTTATTGAGTAAATTTCATTTGAAGTTCCGATCCAGACCACCTTAGGCCCAGTTCCAGTTCGGTTTATTAAGGATCGTCGTAGATTTTGATCCAACATTTTTATCCTTTTCGCTATACCTTGCTTAGTTTTAAGATACAGGAATTTAAGGATCCAAAAGGGTATTTTTTCGGCAATATTTGCTGAAAAATGTGCATTTTAAAATTTTGGGGAATGTTCAAATTTTTACATTCAAATTGAGGAGCTACACTTTGGAAGAGGACCGGAGATCCTTTGGAGATTCTTAGAACCAGAAATGAACACTATTTTGCTCTTTCTGGCTTAGTTTTTGAAATTTCGCCATTTTTAAAACAGTTTTTTGAAAAAATAATTTTCCTCAAAGTGCAAAAAATTTGCTAAACCTGAGGAAAAAACTTAAACAATTCTAAGAAGATAAATATGATGAAATAATTGGTTGTTAATTATGTCAAGGAAATTTTCAAAATTTTAGTTAAATTTTACTAAATTGTGGGAAAATTTATAAAATATTTTAAAGAAAATATTTTCCAAAAATTTTGTTAGAGCTTGGTTTCTTTTCAACACTGATAAAAAAAATAGCTATTGTTCCCCCGTTCTGTAAACAATCTTTTATGCACGTTTTGGCTGAAATCTGTTTGAAATCAGGGTAAAGGGGCTAAGTTATTGTAGTTTGATATAAAATAGGACTTTTAAAAAGTACTGTTTTTAATGCAAATGTACTGTTTTTTAAGACCAAATGTACTGCTTTTCCCTTTTTCAAATCTGGTAACCCTATATAAGAACAACAGCTTGCACTATCAATTTAAATTAAAAGTTATACAACTATCTAACACAAAGTCAATGACCTTCAAAAAAATTATCAATCAAATGAATAATGTAAATAAAATAATAATAAACAATAAGTAAGGGTATTCATTTCAGAAAATGTAAAAGTGGAAAAATGAAAAATGCAAGATTCCACTCTCATTGATGTGAACGGGTACTTAAAAAATTATGATAAAAAGTTTCCAAAAATAATTAAATTATTCGATGAATGAACAAATTAACTTATAAATTACACTTTTTACTAATTTTGTTGCCGAGGTAGAAAAAACTTAAATGACAGTTGGTAGTTTTTCTTTGACTTGAAATGAATGGCAACGCTTTAAATAATTGGAAAAATGTAACTTTTTACTCTGATAATTTTTTACACTTGGATATAGGTTGTTTAAATTGCAACTTTTAAGTGGAAAATTTTTTCATATGCTTGTTGTAATAAAAAATTAAATTTTTACAATTTTTCATTTTTACAACCGAAAAAAAGCTGAAATGAATACCCTTAGTGAATAGTTGTAAACAATTAAAAAAAAATAAAAGTAAAAAGTTGTAAACATGCTATTGCATGCTAACATATGTACGTATAGCGACTGAATGTGCACGTTGCGTATTTTTTGTATTTTTTTGTATGTTTAACGTACTTTTGCAAACTTTTGCTATATGTCCTTTACTTTAAATGAAAGCTGAGACTTCAATCTTTCATTTGATATAAGTCTGCACCTAGGGCGAGGGGCTGCTCTATATTTCCTAGTCCATTAAAAATGCAAAATGTTCAATTTTTACACCACAATTCTGTTAAGAAATTTTTTTTGTGTTTTTTTTTTTTAATTTATTTTTTCATCTACTCATTCTACAACAACTAAATTAATTAAAAAAAATACTTTAAAGTTATATTTATTATGTATTTTTTGTTATTAATAAGCTTTTGAATATTACATATTGAACTAACATATTTCAAGCGCGTTGGCATACCTCAACTTTGACTTGCTCTAGACCAAAAAGTAATGAAGTTCTGAGGCTGAAGTTTCAGGGAATTGTTACTCATATATCTGTTAATATACTGTGAAAATTTCATCCAAATTGGACGACACCCCAAAAACCATTTTTTGCCGCGAGTACTATAGGGCTGTCTCACTGTGCGACGCCCTCTCACGTTCGGAGAGCTTCGTTCCATCGAGTTGGCTTAGTCTGTTAATTATTTTCAAACAAAGCCTTCTCTGGTTGTGCCCGACCTTTGATGGCTTAAGTTTCTTTTTCTTTTTGCCACCAATATTGGGCTGAGCACCCCTACCAGAATCAAGGCCGGACTTCAAGGTCGCAGCCGTAAGACCAGTGCTAGGACCAGCACCAGTCGGTGGGGCAGAGCCTTGAATTAAATCGGTATCATTTGTGTCCATATTTTTATTTTCCTTGATGTGGTAATTAAAATATCACAAAAATACCTATTACGAACATTTTCAGTAATTCAATTAATAGCACGGAGTAAAATTAAAACACGTCCACACTTGTCAACAGTTAAACGATTATTTTTGAAAGTTGAAAGTAGTACACTTAGAAAATTATGTAAGTTACTACATGTTAGTTATTTGTATATTTTACAGTAGTTAGTTGGTTTCAACTACAAACTCAGTTGTTTTTGTATGAAAAATATCAAACAACTATTTCTGTTAGTTATTTTAAGTCGTTTTTTTGAACAACTAACAAAATAGTACTGTGATGTAGTAACATTTATTTAAAGTAGTTAATTTTTTTTTTTATCTCTGAGAAATTTTCAAAGTTTTTTTTCCAAAAAACAAAAAAAAAAAAATCGTCTTTTATTTTTCACAACTTTAAAAAAAAATAAACTTAAAAAAATTTGGTCTTCAATTTTTTTTTAAATTTTTTGAAAAAAAAAATTATAAATTGATTATTTTATTTTTACTACATTTTAGTTGTTTTGACTACAAATGTAAGTAGTTTTTACTACATAAGTCAGTTGTTTTTTGTCAGTTAAAATAACTTGACCCCAAAACAACTTACAAATTAGTTATTTTAACTGACATTTTCAGTTGATATTACTAACATAATTCTTTGAGTGTATGGAGAAAATCAGGCATGCTCTCAAGGAGCCTATAGCAGATTTCATTTAATTTAGTTGCCACTAAACCCCACTTTACCCTTGGGATACTACAATCCCTATTCTCCCTATTGATGGCAGCCAAATCACCTCAATAAAAGTCTAAGTCCAGACGCTGCCGGTCACCTTAAACCTCTAAAGCAAAGGTTTCTCGTCTGGCGGGAGCAACCTTTTAGCAGGCTTCGATGAAGAGGCCGAAACAGCGCCCTGTTTGTCAAATACGAGCATTGCCGAAAGTTTGTCTTGTTTTTTAATGATAATTTTTCATCCATAATAGCTATGCCATCTCTCTTTCGGAAAGCTTCGATTAATCGCGTTGACTTGTTTATTAATTAATTTCAAACAAAGCCCTGCTCTGACTGAGACTGACCTTTGATGGCTTAAGTTTCTTTTTGACACCAATATTAGGCTAAGCACCCTTACCAGACTTGAGGACGGACGACAAGGTAGCAACCTTTAGACCAGTGCTAGGACCAGCACCAGTTGGTGAGACAAAGCCTTGAATTAACCCGGTATCATTTCTGTCCACATTTCCATTTTCCTTGCTGAAGTCATGAAAATATCACAAAAAACCTATTACGAACAATTACGAATTGGAGAATCCAGCGCCTTATGCACAGCTTGACGGTCACTACTGATGCTAATTCTCCTATTCCTCCATTTAATTTCAATTATCAAAATAGCAAACACTTCAGACTGAAAGACTGTTGGCATTTCGCCCACAGCATTAGAGTATTTGGTTTTGTCATCCAAATACCAACCATATCAAAAACCAACTGAGGTGCTAAAACCGTCCGTATGGAAAGTAGAGATGCGCGCGTGACACGAATTTTGCGTGATTCACGTGATTCACGCGTGAATCACGCGTGATCGTGAGTGAAATTTATTTTTACTCACGTGATCGTGAGTGCGCGTGATTAGAAAAAATTGTTTCGTGCGTGAGCGTGCGTGAGTAATTTTTGTTTCGTGAGTTTTCGTGATTGTTTTGTGCTGTTTAAAACAGAAAACAAGTAAAACAAGTAAAAAAGTTAAATTCGGCCTTGCCGAATGTAGTGATACCCTCCACAATTTCAAAAAGATTATTGCCAAAAACTTTATTTAAAAGGAAATTCCTTTTGAAAAAAAAAAAAATTTGAAAAAAAATTTCCGCGAAAAAAAATTTTGGAAAAAAAAAATCCGAGATTTTTTTCTTTTTTTGTCAAAAAATATATTCGTACTTGTTTAAATACCATTTGATGTTCAATTATGTTAACATATGTCAACCAGAAGCCGAATTAAAACATTTTGTATTTTTAGGTTATGTTGAATGTACTGAAATTTTTGAGGTGTGCTTACATTTTCGTTCATAACTTTTGAACCGCTGAACCGATATCGCTCAAATGCAATACCAAACTTCTCGGGAGAACTTCCAATATATATGTTAAGTTTCAGTCATCTCTCTGCAATATTTTGTCCGCGAGAGCATTTTCCACAGACAGACAGACAGACGGACAGACGGACAGACGGACAGACGGACAGACGGACAGACGGACATCGCTAGAATGTCTTAAAATCGATCGGGCATCATGAATATATATACTTTATGGGGTCCCAGATCGATATTTCGATGAGTTACAAACAGAATGACAAACTTATATATACCCTCTATCACTAAGTGGAGGGTATAAAAATCGTAATTTTATTGAATTTAGTGGGTAATTAAAAATTGTTATTTTAATACATTTTTATTATTGTTTTAAGGAAGTTAAATACTTTTTGTGCACGAATTCGAAAAAAGTAAAATAAAAATTTGTTAATTTTAATTTCGTGAGTCTTCGTGAGCGTGATTATTTCATGAGCGTGAGAAAAATTTTTGTTACTCACGTGAGCGTGCGTGAACGTGAGCAGAAAAAATAATTTCGTGCGTGATCGTGCGTGAGCAATATTTTTATTTCGTGAGCGTGAGCGTGAGCGTGCGTGAGTCAAAATTCACTCACGCGCCCATCTCTAATGGAAAGTATCAGAGTAATTTCTGAGAAGTTTATCTGAATTGCACCAGTCTTCCCTTCTGGAAAAGTTTATTGAACTTCCTTCCGAACTCTATGCAAGCCGTCATACTGTCTATGGGCATGGAAAATGTCGGACAAAGTTCCAAAAGCCCATTAAACACTTGACCATGTCCTGCATTGTAGTCTTTATGCCATGATCAATATTAACGGAGTCTGCACAGAGATTTCATGGCTTACCTTTGGATATATAGACCCAAGGAGGCATGTCCATCATAGCTTTAAGAGCTGCGCCAGATGTAGTTTTCAAAGCACTCGTAATCCCCAAGCATGCCGCTCTTTGTAGTCCGTCCAGCAGACCCCGAGTTGATTTCCCCACAGTTTTTGGCCACCAGACCACCGCCGCATCCGTCACAAAAGGTCTAATGACTGCTAGGTACATCCAGTGCACCCCTGCAGATCTTAGATCCCACGTCTTCACAGAAAGAATTGAAAACGAAAGTCAATCAACAAAAACGCGGATTCAATTAATTTTTTAATTGAAACTCCTCCGATAAAGAAAATTGTTATATCAATCATCAAATTGTAGGTGATTAATTGATTTTTATTTCAATTTATCATTTTTTCGATTTTGATCAAAAATTTGATCAATTTTTTATTTAAAGTCAATTAAAATAATGATTGATTTAACAAATGAATTGCAAGCTTATGGAAAAATTATGAAGAAATTCATATTTTTTGCTTTTCAATATGTTGCCGACAATAAAAAAAAGTAAAACCCTAGTATAAAGTATATTTTTGAATTAATGTATTCAAATAAATTGAAGCGAAAAAAAAATCTGGTATATTGAAAATTTTTAATTTGATATTTAAGAAAAAAACAAAAATGTTGATCAAAACAATAATTGACTCATTTAAATTTTGTTGATCAATAGATTTAATTGAAATTTTTTAGCCAATAATTTTTTGTGTGTTCCCAAAAGCTGTCCGACACTGCCAAAAAATATCAACATGTTTTGCCGACATTGGCTTACTAACCAGAGTGATCCCTAAGTACTTTTCATATGTGGACAGTTAACAGTTCAGCGTAGAAAGCTTAAAGCTGAATTCACAATGACGGAGTTCTCTATGCCCGAGAGTGGATTTTGTTCCTTTCTCTTTCTCACTTACAAATTTTTTGTATGATGTCGTCTCTATTTTTAGCGATGGTTCTCTGTGTTCATTGTGTTGGGTCCTCTGTGTTCATTGTGTTGGTCCTTCGAGTAAGCAACACGAGTGTTGCCTCAGCTGATTTCACGGGTAACCCATGCCTATTGCACCAGTTGTCCATTAAGTTTATAACTATTTAAATTATATTGCGGTACATTTTCCATAAACTAATGCACAAACGTCGTCAGCATAAGCTTGAACGTTAACACCTAGAACCTTTATTTCCACGAGAAGTGAGTTGAGCACTGGCTTTTGTGCCTTACTGATTTTCAATGGCTAACTATATTTAGGAGAACATAAAGTAGATTCATTTGATAAGATGTGGATCACACCATGCTCTTCATCCGAAGCCTTCATAGAGTCAAATTTAAGGCTGATTTCACTCAAACATATGTTTGCTCTTGAAAAAGTAGGTTATTTCAGTTTAAAATATCACAAAAAACCTATTACGAACAATTTTATTACTCTAATTAATAGCACAGAGTTAAATTAAATACACGTCCACACTAGTCAACAGTTGAACAATTCGAGTACCTATGTATACTATACATTGTATAGTATGTAATTACTTAAAAGATATGCTGAAAATAGGGTAAATATAGATAGAGTAATACCCAGACACAGGTGGAAGTTGGAGACAGTTTAGAGCCTTAACCAGGTTCAGTTTCAAGTAGTACCAATGAAGGCTGTTATCAGATAACGATGATATTATCATAAGGGACAAGTGGAAAATAATGGAAGCTACGTTAGTCCATTTCGAATTGGCGGATTGAGGTCTTCTGAGGGGCATGTGTTTTCGATGTTATTAGACATAACTTTTAGTCTCAACTACACCGTAAGCTCCTGTATTGCCTGATACATACTGCAGTCATTAAAATTGATCTGTTCGTGTAAAAAAAGCGGAGAGTCTTCTTCCCGGAATCCCCAGCTGTTGTAAGTATGGTGAAGTTTCGATGAAACAGGCTCCATGGTGCAAGATCAGCTGACAGTTCTGTTAAGTCTTATGAGAAATAGGCTGTGGTCTGGAAGGTATGAAGGAATTTTAAATATTTCTGCTTTATATCCTATTTAATTAGAAGTACCTAAGTATGTATATCAAATTTTCAGTCCGTTGACAATCTACTCAAATGGACCACAGAAAACAGTACCATTACAGAAATTGGAACCATACAGTATTTATATTTTAATACCTAATTTTTTAAAATTTATTTGAAATTTGGAAAACTCATTGATAATAGTTTAAATTATAAAATTCTTTAAATCGAAGTCTTATGATTCGTTACATGGTTAATTATAACACTACAGTATGACGCCATTTTTACGTATACTATTTACCTTTTTTTTTGTTAATATATACACATACATAACAGAAATCTTATATTCATTTTCATCCCCTTGTTTAATTTCTTCCCCTAGAATAAAATCGTTGATTTCAACACTCTCGCAGCCTAAGAAAGTAAACAAGAAATATAAACATGATTTGTTTTGTTTAATTTTGTTGTAAGGAGTCTATAAATATTTATGTTACGGCTTCGTATATACACAATCACCAATACATACATATACGATTTCGTTTTTGAATGTTGACAGGATAATAAATAATGCAATCTGGAGTAGAGTAAACCAATCAGCAAATCATGTTTTTGAGGGGAATGGTAAAAGTGAGTTAAATAAGAAAATGTAATGAAATATGTGCATTTGAAATGTAAAGGGTACGATGAAGAAATGCAGTGGTAAATGTTTTAAGGGTCATGATTTTATGGACTTAAGCCCACTTCAGACTATAATACTGAGTCGTAAGAAAATACGTATCTTAAATAATACGAAATTTTCTCCGCTTGTCAAAAAATCTTTTAAAAAATCCTTTGCGTATTTACACCATCACATCTTAAATATTATCAAAATAAATACAACCCTGATCTTATGAAAAACGTATACGTTTTCTCATTTTTAGAGAAATTTCTAAAAATGAGAATACGTATCCGCTTGTCATTTTTCAATCCGTATTTCTCTTGGTTTTATACCGATTTGTGTTTACACCATACTATTTTATAGGTTTTACACAAAATTTTGACAGATATTATTACAAATATTATGGTCTGAAGCCACCTTTAGTAGCATAAAGTCTTATTAAAAGCCTCTAGAGATATCAAGGATAAAAGTTTCTGGAAGAGTACAGCCACATTTGACTGAAGTAGAAAGCAAAGAGAGTCCTGTTTTTCTGTCCATCGCGTTTTGTGGGCATGGTGTTTTATTTTTATTTTAACACAAGTAGGAAGACAAAAAAATCTGAAACTCCTGCCCATATATGTGTGATATATTATATCGTTTAAAGAAACCAAGGTACTTGAATACTTCCTCGACACTTGGAAAATATGGTTTCTCCAACAGACATCATTCTGAGTTTTCATGCCCAAACCATCAATAGTATCCGATTCCTCCATACTAATATCCTCTGCTGACGCTTTACGTCAGCACACATAGACTTTGAGGTCCAAATTCAAAAAAATATTTTGGGCATAATACTAGGTGCTCTTTCAATGTCTTGCAAATAAATCAGCGAAAAGGTTAGCCTTATCAACCTCGTCAGTGAAATAGCATTTTCCTTTACGATTGGCCAGATGTTTCTACTGCCCCTAGCAGAAAGAACTTTAGCAGGAAGACGATGTTTGTAGAAAAGCTTTTCTCGTTTTAGTACCTTGGCGCCACTAACTCTCGTCTGTTTGCGCAGCAGATCAGGACTGTGGTTTTTGTTGTCGCGAAAATTTCGGAATGCTTTCTCTTAGGAACACTTATTCTTTGGCTTTACCGGTGGTAAGGTCTCAAGGAATAAATTTTTCATTCCAAGCACTTTTACTTATTCTATCATTTCTGCAGAGGCATCGACATTACCTTCAAGGAAATTAAGTTTCCAATTAAACTAACCATTATAAGGGTTCACGTTGAAAAAATGCAGAAGAAAAATTGAATTTCTAAAAATTATAGACATTTCTGGTATTTCCTATACCGGTTTCAAACACCCCAGTTAGTGTCATCATCAGTAGGATTTTAAATGTCGGTTTGTCTTGTTAATGAAAACTGTTTTTTATATATGTGAATATTTATAGTTTCTACAGAATAAATTTTGACAGTTTCCAACACTACAATTCTATTTCTAGCAATCTCAACCTCACCTCAGACTTTCTGAACCATTGTTCAGTACCCTAGAAATGAAATTTTTGAAAAGGATGAGAGAAAGTTTAAGGAAAGTGAAAAGCGCTTGTTCAGAATTTCTCAGTTGCTTTCACAAACCTGAGAAAGTCGGACAAGAGAAGTTCATGTATTATGTCCATTGACAGAACATCAGAACCCATTATCCGCAGTATATTTCTTGAAGACGTTGGACAAGAACAGACGTAGTGTCGGTTGTAGCCTCATCACCAAGACAAGCTGCACACAGAGGGTCTGATAAAACACTTAATCTCGTCGTATGTGTCCCGTAATTAGGCCAGTAATTCTGTGACAGTCTCTTCTACTCACACTGAGTAAATAGTTTGCCACTTTCTTGTCTGGTCTTATTAAGAACATTTAGTATTCTTGCATGTCAGCTCATTTGACCATCTTTGCCTGAATAATGATTCATGTGACGCATCATCCACGTCAAGCCTATAGGCTCCGGATTTATTCTAAGCAATTGTGTCAGAGCCAATGTTTGCCAAAAAATCGGCAATCTCAATTCCCTGTATCCTCCTATGACCCGGAACCCACAAGATGCAGGCTCATGGTTCCACATGAGACCTAATTGAGTCTGCGCCTACACTCTTGGACAATTTTAGACGTTGTGACTGGAGAATCCAGCGCCTTGTGCGCAGCTTGACTGTCACTATTGATTCTCCTATCCCTCCATTTATTTTCAATTATCAAAATAGCTAACACTTCAGACTGAAAGACTGTTGCCATTTCGCCCACAGCATGAGAGTATTTGGTTTCGTCATCCAAATACCAACCAGATCACGAACCAACTGAGGTGCTAAAACCGTCTGTATAGAAAGTATCAGAGTAATTTCTGAGAAGTTTATTGCACCAGTCTTCGCTTCTGGAAAAGTTTATTGAACTTCCTTCTGAACTCTATGCAAGCTGTCATACTGTCTATGGGCATGGAAAACATCGCACAAAGTTCCAAAAGCCCATTAAACACTTGACCATGTCCTGCATTGTAGTCTTCATGCCATGATCAATATTAACGGATTCTGCACAGAGATTTTATGGCTTACATTTGGATAGATCCAAGACGGCATGTCCATTATAGCTTTAAGAGCTGCGCCAGATGTAGTTTTCATAGCACCCTTAATCCCCAAGTAAGCAGCTTTTTGTAATCCATCCAATAGAGCCCAAGTTGATTTCCCCACAGTTTTTGGCCACCAGACCACCGCTGCAGATCTTAGATTCCACGTCTTCCCAAAAGCTCTTCGACACTGACAGAAAATATTAACATGTTTTGCCTACATTAGCTTACTAACCAGAGTGATCACTAACAAGGGAAGTCTCCCTGGTGTCACCCTCCAATCTTCATGAAATTTGAATATGTTGTTAAGAACGAAAATTAATTCGACACGTATTTTTTTTAGCGGCCCAAACTTATTTTTAGACGGGGTCAATTTGTATGGGTGGAAATTGACCTTTTCAGTTTTTTACGATTTACGCCTATTTAACCAAAATTTATATAGGCATGTCGTCACCTTATTATTGTTTTGCTCCATACGCCATTTTTGAAAAAAATGAGTTAGGAATGGAATATATATAATAAAAATATCCTCTTTCTTATTCCGAAGTCCGTTTTTTAAAACATCTTTTCAAATTTGAGATATCCAGCATTTTCTAAGAAAAAAAAAACCATTTTGTGGTTTTTTGAAAATTTGCGTTATAGAAAAGGCTCTAGATTATTTAAAAATTAACGAATCTTGCATATTTTTGAAATGAAGATTAAATATGTTGGTACTATTCTACGTACCAAATTTTAATACCATAACTTCTAAACATTTCAAGTAATGTCAAATTTGCTATTTGGGTTGTGTGAGGTAGGCGTGTCCATTGACCGATCATCCCCATTTTAATATCATGCAACCTGACTATATAAGTGTTCTAAATACCCCGTTTTGTCGATCTAGCTCTTTTTGTTTCATTGTTATTTTGTTTGGCACTGAGAACTCATTTCCTCCATGTCACACAAAACTCCCAAATGTTTAAGCAAAATTCGATATGGAGCATAATACCATAAAATCTTATTTTCTTAAAAGCTTAAAATCTTTTGATCTATTGTATGTAAAAGTCTGGAAACTAAAAGCTTTGTTAACAACATATGTAGCAATAAATGGTAAACATTAAAACAAAATCCATCGATTACTTTTCGAGAAAATTAGTGGTAAACCTATTTTATCGTTTTTCTCGAAACCGAGTTGTTGGCGTATGGAGCAAAACAATAATAAGCTGACGATGTGTGGTATCAGATTAAAGGTATTAAAAATACCTATCTCGTGGTGCTAACAACGGGCTAAAGAATTTAATATTTTTCGACTTATTAACAAAAATGTCCTAAAATTTTGGTATTTGACTCAATATGACGAAAAGTTGTGCATGTTTGGACACGTTCTTAGCACATGTAGATAGGTTTTCCAAAGACCTTTCATTTGGTATGTAACATGACTAGGTTTCTTTGCATGATATAGGAGATAAACGAAAAAAACTGAAAAATGGCCTTGACTTCGCCCCTCCTTTTTACCCCCTAAATATGAATTTAGGCCGCTAAAAAAATACTTGTCCCTTTATTTTTTCTGCTCTACAAAAAAAAAAACAAATTCCATAAAGATCCGCGGGTGACACTAGGGAGACTTCCCTTGTAAGTACTTTACATCTGTGGACAGTTGACAGTTCAGCGTAAAAAGCCTAAGACCGTTGTGTGTGTTCCTTTAAATAAAAAACACGAGTGTTGCCTCAGCTGATTTCACGGACAACCTATGCCTGTTGCACCAGTTATCTATTAAGTTTATAACTGTTTAAATTATATTGCAGTACATTTTCCATAAACTAATGCACAAATGTCGTCAGCGTAAGCTTGTACGTTAACACCTAGAACCTTTATTTCCACGAGAAGTGAGTCGACCACTGGCTTTTGCACCTAACTGACTTTCAATGGCTAACTATATTTAAGAGAACATAAAGTATATTCATTTGACAAGATGTGGATCACACCATGCTCTTCAGCCGAAGCCTTCATGGAGTCAAATTTAAGGCCGATTTCACTGAAACTATAAGTGTACATATGTTTGCTCTTGAAAAATAAGGTTATTTCAGTTTAAAATAATTTCGGTGTTGAAGTTTAAATAATAATAAACTATCAAAAAATATGTTAAATCAGGAAACGCCTGGAACTTAAGCTAGTATACTATATATATGTAGTCCCCATTTGGTCAAAATGCATTATACATAGAATTATCCTTCGATTCTGTATTTAACCACTATTTTTTACTTGTTTGTAGAATTTGCTAAAAGAACTATTTAAAGTTATAACGAAATAAGATATGAAATCCCAAATACCATCTGTTCGTTTATTGCTAAAAATGTTGATAGTGCTAAATCTCACGTATGTATGACCACAGCTGATGTCTGGATAATTTTATGCAGTCTTTCATTATATTTTTTTGTAGAAAAAAAAAGATTCATTTATAGAAAAACAATAAAGTTATCCCATTCATTGATGAATAAAGTAGTACATCCACCAAAGGGTTGTTTAATTATTCTGTATCTACTCTATTGTGTTAATGAAATATTTTGGTCATCTTTGTGGCTAGAGTATTTAAGTAGGCGAAAGGGTTTTTTTGGTAATATTTTCCTATAGTAAGTGTATGTAATTTAGCAAAAGGGTTGAATTTTATTATTACATTTATTTTTTGTAATTATGTATATTGACCTTATGTTATCAGTTGTGGTCTCATTTTATTTCATCAATATTCATGTCTAAGTATATGGGTTTGAATTCCTCCCCCAAAAAATAATGTTGACATACATATTTATTGCTAAATAGTTGACCGACCACACGTTTAATTCTTTGTAAGTTAAGTTTCCAATCGATTTTTCTTACAGACATGTCTATCTTTTTTTTTTCATTGGGGAGGAAATTTAATTATATTTTTGTTTTGCAAAGTTATGTTCTATTTTTAGCAAGTTTACCTCGTAACAAATTGAACACAATCAAAACTTTGCGAAATAGATTGTTTCAGGGGAGTGATTATTAAAATAGATTCAGGTTCATGGTTCCATTAGTTTTTATTTACAAAAATGTCAGGTTTAGTTTTACCCTAATATGTCTATTGGGTTTTTCTGCTGTTTCTGATAATATTTTGGCATCGGTGGTACTGGCTAAGGTACAGTTCCTTCTGGAACGACTACTTGTTTCTTCTACTTTTATTTACTCTTACTTATGTAAGTAGTAAGAAATTCCTTTGTTTTACCAGTTTGTTCCATTGTTTCACCAGTTTGCTCCTTCTAATTCCATAAACCATCCCAACCAAGGCAATTGGTACTCAATGTTTGCTGTGACTTTTTTTAATATTTCGGGTTGCTGTCATGAGGTTTGTCTTTTGCTTTCTCGTCGGCAGTAGTTTCCACTTTGCAATTTCAAATCGAGCCCTTGCCTGGGCGCCATTTTATTAAATATTATTTAAGTCTATTTTTTTGGAATTTCTAATTTCTATCTGAAGGAATTTCTTTCAATACTCCAGTTTGGTGAAAGTAAAGTTTTGGCCCTAGATATTTCCAAGGCATTTGATTGTGTGTGGCATGGCGCACTCGTGTGAAAATTTATTGCATTTGATGTTGGTGATGACTTCTCTCGATTTATATCAAGCTTTCTTTTTTTTTAATTCGAATAAAAAAAAAAAAAACATCAATTCACCATTGTCGGACAAGCAAAAACAGGGATACTTTTTTTTCTTTGCAAAAAACAACTGTGCTGAACAACTGCAGCCGATTTTTTAACAAAATTTTGACATTTTCTTTACGAAAAATGTCTCAGAATCTGATACTTTATTCCTGCAGAAAAATTTTCGGAATCTAAGAATTTTTTATTCACAGAAAAAGTCTCAGATTCTTAAACTTTTACTACAGAAAAAGTCTCATACTCTTAAGCATTTTTGAGATATTTATACCCTACACCACTCTGTGGTACAGGGTATAATGAGTTTGTGCTGATGTTTGCAACTAACCGAAATATTGGATCGACTCAGAATTACTTTTTGAGTCGATTTAGCGATGTCCGTCCGTCTGTCCGTCCGTCCGTCCGTCTGTCCATCTATCGGTTTAAGCACGATACAGGCAATTTTCAATCAATTGACTTGAAATTTGAAACTTAAGCATCTTTTGGCCCAAGGACGAAGCCTATTGAAATTGAAGAAAATCGGTCCATGTTAAGACCTAGCCCCCATACAAACGCCCCCTTTGGATTCAGCTTAAATGACTCTAATAACCTTATTATAACAGATATAGCTTTGAAATTTAGCAGGTAAACAAATTTTGTATGCACAAATCACCATTATAAATTTCAAAGGGATCGGGGCAGTCCTTCCGGTAGTCCCCATACAAACCACCCTCCCGATATTCACACAATTCACTCAAAATTCATAAAAATGGAAATATTTGATAAAAATTTTATTTTTAGGTGTTAAACGTGCACTTTAGTAACCTAATCAAATCGGAATATATTTGGACCATTTTTGGACTTAGTTTCGACCGATATTCAGTTAAATCGGTCTATTGACAAAAAAATAAACCAATTCCACTAAAATTTGATCTGTGTATGTTTTCTACACCAAATAAAGATCTAACAAAAGACAGATCCAATCGGTACATGTTTGGACTTGGGACCCATTTTCTGGAAAACACTGGTGTAGGGTATCATATGGTCGGTCTGGACCGACTATATAAAAAACTTAGATTCTGGGAGAAAAAAAAAAAATAAGATTCTGGAACTTCTGAGATCTTTTTACTATAGAAAAAGTCTTAGACTCTGAGACCTGTTTCCTATAGAAATAAGTCTCAAATTCTGAGACTTTTCTACAGAAAAAGTCTCAGATTTTGAGACTATAGAGAAAGGTTCAGATTCTGAAACATTTTTCCTACAGAAAAAGTCTCAGATTCTTACAAGGAAGGGCTTTCACAGGGCACCCAGCGATTGTCCTGAAACTTGGAAAAAATAAGAGTTACCTGTTTTTTTAGCTGCCCAATCTCAAATTTAAAAAAGGGTTGCAACCTTATAAAAAAATAAGGGCTTTCGGTAAGAGCCGCATAGAAGAAGAATTATCAGGAATTTCGCCAAAAGAAAAAATACGGGTCTACTTAATTTTGATAGAGATAATTATATATGATTTTGGTGACCCTACGTATATATATCTCCATATAACATTACATTTTTGACAATAACGAACTTAACGAAGCCGAATTTGAACACGACCGGTACACCTTCGGATAGGCCTTTCAAAAACCTTTTGACCTGTATAAAAAGTTCATATAGTTTCTTTTGAAGAAATGGGAAAAATCCTAAAAAAACGAAAAAAGTCCCTTTTTCCCCCCTACCTTTGCCCAGCTAAATGTATTTTGCTCCCTTCTTTCCTATATGCAAGTTTCAGGACAATCGGTGGGTGTCCTGTGAAAGACCTTCCCTGTTAGTCATTTTTCCTGCAGAAAAAGTCATGTTTTTATACCAAAATTGTAACGTTCAGAAAAATTTTTCCCAATGAAAACTTATCTTCATAATAAGAACTTATATTGTTTACAAAAAATTTTCAGATTAAGTCAAATTTTTACTTTAAAAATTTTCAGATTTTCCCTACAAAAATTTTCAGATTTTGCCATTAAAAATGTTCAGGAGGGTAACTTGGTAGTCGTCAATCGTATCGTTTCCATCGTTATTCCATTACCATATAGTGTAATTTTATGGTAATAGAATAATGAGCTAACGATGACGATTGATGGTTATCAAGCCCACAGATTTGTTGCTATGAAAAATTTTCTGATATCAAAATTTTTCTTTCTTATAACAATTTTTTAGAAAATGTCATTCTTTCTTTCCTTTTTTTTCTTTTTCTTAACTCTCCCAGATGTAGTAATAAATTTTTTGTGGATGATCGATTTCGTTTTCTTGGAATTTTCTCTATAAAGGGTCTTCGAAGATTCTGTACTGTAAATTCTTTCCAAAAAAAATTGTTCCACCAATTGTTCCTTTCTAATTAAATTAACTAACCTTTGCAAACAATCGGTACTCAATGTTTGCTACGAATTTGTTGAATCTATTGGGTTTGCTGTCTCATGATAGCTAACTTTTTCTCATTGGCAGAAGTTTCCACTTTGCGATTTAAAATCGGGCCCTTGCTTAGGCGCCATTTTCTTAAATATTCTATTAGAATTCCCATTTTGAAACTAGAGTGATTTTCTTAATTTGCTAAAACCGAAACCGATAAGTTTTGTAATTTTGAAAAAGAAACCGCGTTTTTTGAATTTATCTGTTATTGAGAAACACTAGATTCCGATATTTCAGTTGTAACAACAGAAATTTAAATAATCAAAAAGAACAACTAAATTTCTAAACACAAACTAAAAATTTGGAGAACCCAAACCATTAAACTTGTTTTCTGTGTCGAATTGTACTTTCAAAGGGATTTTCTAATTTCAACTCGATTTGGTTGCACTAGAATCAAGAATGTTATTGTATGTTCACTGCTCTATAAAATACTTTAAATCTTGATAACCATTAAACCATAAAAGAAAGTATAAAAGGATATTGAAAACTGTATAATGTATCTCATTACTCCTCAATATAATTAGTTGACCAAAAATCCTTGAATTGTTAAAAAAAAATATTTTTGTTATTAAAAAGGGATAAGATCTACTTCCGTTTTGTACATTTAGCAAAAAAAGAAAAACTGTTGTTTACCAGTGGTCTAGTTTTAGGCCACAAAATTGAAAAAAACAAAATCTTCAGATTTTATTTATATTAAAAATGTCCTTAAATATGATAATTACAAATTAAACAAAATGGATGAACAGACAATAGAAACATATAGAAACTTTTGTAATGTTTTGACAAATTAAAACTCCTTAGGATTTCTTATATAGAAAAATACCATTTTTGACGTATTCAAAAGTCCCTTAGATGATCAGTTAGGATCTGTTCATGTGACTAAAAATCAGCAAGTCTACTGATAACATCAGTAAGTCTACTGATAACATCAGTAAGTCTATTGATAACATCAGTAAGTCTACTGATAACATCAGTAAAAAAGGTCAGGCAATGTAAAAGCCACTCACTTAGTGCCCGTACAATTTATAATTGGTCACTTTCTCTAAAGCAGTCCAACAGACGATTACTCTTTACAACAGAATGTAGATGCAAAAAACAACTTCTTCCACTCACTTAGTGCCCGTACAATTTATAATTGGTCACTTTCTCTAAAGCAGTCCATCAGACGATTACTCTTTACAACAGAATGTAGATGCAAAAAACAACTTCTTAATCATTGATAGTTATAAGGAAGACATAAGTACTTGATGTCAACGTTATGACCAATATCACAACTATCGAGTCCATCATTTCATTATTAAAACCTTGCTGTACATCCAGGGAGGCTTTTGTACTCTTTAATGGGCCCATAAACTGTTTACATTGTCCTTAGAGTTTCGCAATGTCCGTGAAGTTAAAAAACCGAGGTTAAGGTTTTCAAAATCTTTTAACGGTCCCATAAGCTTTTTACATTATCCTTACAGTTTCTAAAAGTCCGTGAAGTTTAAAAACCGGGGTTAAGGTTTTCAAAAACCGATAAGTTTCGTTTTGATTTGTTTTTGACAACTTAAGAAGAAATGTGTTACAGATTAATATAGAAATAAAAAAAAAAAATACTTTAAAGAAAATTGCGCCTAAGCAGGAACCCGATTTTTCGTTTCAGAAAAAACACTTTCTATGTCAGTAAATCTTTATGCATGTATACCCGATTCCGAGATATTTCACCTAAGGTTGATTGGCGCAACGTCTTGTAGAACTTGTCGAAAGTAGTTCGCCGATTGTTACCAGTCGACTGGATACTACACCATTTACAAATGTAATTCGTCAAAGACTAAAGGGTTGTTTACATGTTAACTACTCTTGACCACCCTTATCCACTATTTCCCAGTATTTTAAATCATATTTAATACAAAAAATCAAGCTGAATTGAAATTCTAAGAATTTATTTATAATTTAAAGATTCCATTTGTAATTTCCAATTGAAAAAATTGCAATTCGAATATTCCAATTGTAATTCGAAAAAGGTCAAGTATAATTCGTAAAAGATTTTTTGGAATTAATTGAAAATTGGAATCGTGAGTCACACGTGAATCGAGATAATGATAATGATAATCTATATAGGGGTTTTTGTGTCAACTGACACAACTTTTGAAACCGATGTCTTCCGATCGGGATGAAATTTGCACCGAGGTTAGTCCTATTGGATAGTAGTTCAGACACAATTTTTCAACGAGATCGGTCAAGAACTCTCTGAGTTAGAGGGGGTCGAAATTTCACATTTTGGCCAAAGAGGTGTTGATTCTCATCCATGTAACTTCTTACCTATTGTTTTAAGCAAAATGTGTCCCAAAGAGTTTAGATAGCTATTTCTTCAGTCTTTCGAAAAAAAAATATAAAAAAAATAAAAAAAAAATTTTTGATTTTTTTTCTTAAAAATCCAAAACTTTTTTGACTTTTTCCTCAAATTGGGCCCTTTTTTTTTTTTTTTTTTTTTGATTCAAAAGAAAGCTTAGGTGATTTCCTTTAAGAGCTGCGGGGTCGCTTAGTAGGATGCGAGTGGGATATCTATGAAAAAAAATTTTTTTTTTAACTTTGGAACACAAAAAACGGTTCTTCAATTTGCACTATTTGGCGTGGGATAGCTAACCAGTTTTCGATTTCGATCCGCGATACCCTCTAATTTTTTTAGGTTCGAAAAAGAAAGAAAGAGCCAAAAAATGGGGGCGGTGGGGAGGGGCCATATGGCCCCTCTTTGGGGTCTAAGTTGGGCGTAAAGAGGTAAAAATCCTCAAAAAGCCCCAAAACTCCCCTAGAAACGCCCTTGTAGGGGTGCAATGTGAGACCGACCTCCAACAATTTTCTGCCCCCAACATTTTTCTTGAACACACCTTACCCCTATTTCCACTTCCTAAGGGGGCTCCCATACAAAACATTTTTAAAAAATTTGATCCTACCATTCTAACTTACCCTAAAGTGCCCCTAGTGGGGCCAAATGTATGACCGACCTCCATTATTTTATTAATTCCAACATTTTTTGCAAACATACCTACAATGTATTTTAACCCTTAAGGTGGTCCCCATACACTTCTTTTATTTTTTATAAATTTGTTTCATTAAACCAGCTCCTACCGCCCCTATCGTGCCTCCTAGAGAGTCAAAAGTTACGACCAACCCCCATTATTTTTTAGTTACCAACATTTTGTCCGAACATCATAACACCCTATCTCCACTCCCTAAGGGGCTCCCATACATTATAAAAACATGTATTTTTAAAAACTAATAAAAAAAATAAAAAAAAATGTATGGGGACCCCCTTAAGAGTTGAAAATAAAGGGTAGGTATATTCTAAGAAAATGTTGGAGTTGAAAAAATATTGGGGGTCGGTCATACATTTTACATCTCTAGGGGCACCCTATGGACAGTTAGAGCGGTAGGAGCAAATTTTATAAAAATTTCATTTTGTATGGGAGCCCCCTTAGGAAGTGGAAATAGGGGTAAGGTATGTTCAAGAAAAATGTTGGGGGCAGAAAATTATTGGAGGTCGGTCTCACATTGCACCCCTCCAGGGGCTTTTCTAGGGGAGTTTTGGGGCTTTTTGAGGATTTTTACCTCTTTACGCCCAACTTTGACCCCAATGAGGGGCCATATGGCCCCTCCCCACCGCCCCCATTTTTTGGCTCGTGCTTTCTTTTTCGAACCTAAAAAAATTAGAGGGTATCGCGGATCGAAATCGAAAACTGGTTAGCTATCCCACGCCTAATAGTGCAAATTGAAGAACCGTTTTTTGTGTTCCAAAGTTAAAAAAAAAAAATTTCATAGATATCCCACTCGCATCCCACTAAGCGACCCCACAGCTCTTAAAGGAAATAACCTAAGCTTTCTTTTGAATCAAAAAAAACGAAAACACGAAAACCCCCATATATATTATTTCCCTATTTGTGTGTTCCTCTTTTTTTGTCTATCCAGAGCTTTTTGAAGCCCACTGATGAGCTACAAAGCTGAAAATTGGCATGCTTATAGTAAAACACCTGGGGCAGATCCTAACGTAGCCGGATTTTCGATTTTTTGCCAGTGGGCGGAGAAATAAGCGGGAAAGTGGGCGTGGCAAAATGCAATTTTTTGACGTTTTTGCTTAATTTAAAGCCCCCAAATGACTTAGGAATCTGAAAATTTCCTAGAATATAGTCCTAACGATGCTGCATATCCCCAGGTAGTCGGATTTAAAATTTTCGCCATGTGGGCGGAGAATTGAGGGGAAAAGTGGAGTGGCAAAATTAAGATTTTTTAACATTTTTACTTCTTTTGAAGCCCCCAAATGACTTAGGTAGCTGAAAATTTCCTAGAATATAGTCCTAACGATGGCGCATATCCCCAAGTAGTCGGATTCAAAATTTTCGCAATGTGGGCGGAGAATTGAAGGAAAAGTGGCGTGGCAAAATTGGGATTTTTTAAAATTTTTACTTCTTTTGAAGCCTCCAAATGACTTAGGAAGCGGAAAATTGCATAGCATTTAGTTCTAACAATGAAGCATATCCTGAAGTAATCGGATTTAAATTTTTTAAACTGTGGAAGGAGAATTAAGAGAAAAATGGGGCGTGGCAAAATTGTGATTTTTAATATTTAACTTAAAGACCCCCAATGATCTATGAAGATGAAAATTGGCATTTTTGCCGATTTTAAAGTCCTCTAATGACTTAGGAAGCTGATATATCTAGCGTATAGTCCTATCGATGAAGCATAT
The DNA here is from genome assembly GCA_963921195.1 of Pegoplata infirma. Classification (NCBI taxonomy): domain Eukaryota; kingdom Metazoa; phylum Arthropoda; class Insecta; order Diptera; family Anthomyiidae; genus Pegoplata; species Pegoplata infirma. The sequence continues at coordinate 194,901,894 of OY992540.1, read as the reverse complement.
CCTGAAGTAGTCAAATTTTAAATTTTTGGACTGTGGGCGGAGAATTGAAAGGAAAATGGGGAGTGACAAAATTGAGATTTTTCTTTTGAAGCCCCCAAAGGAAGCGGAAAGTGCACAGAATTGGCATGTATTAGAAGGTTTCATGTGGAAGATCAACACGAGCCTGGATTTTTGATATCCAGTGTATGGGTGGAGAATAAGAAAGGCAAAGGCGTGGTAAATTTATTTCCATCTATTTTCTGAATATATATTTTATTTCTTTGTGTTTCTCTTATTTTTTGTGTATCCAGCGCCTTTTGAATCTCATTGATGGACTTAAAAGCTTTAAAATTGGCATGTATATAATAAAACACCAGGGACAGATTCTTACGAAGTCGGATTTTTTGTCTGTGGGCGGCGAATTACGAGAAAAATTATTTTTTTTAAATATTTTTTCAATGAATACGGAAGCTGAAAATCCCTAACATGTAGTCCTAACTATGAAGTATATTCTAAAGTAGTCCGATTTAACATTTTTGGAATGTAGATGGAGAGTTGAGAGGAAAAAGGGGCAAGGCAATATTGTGTTTTATTTTTTTTATTCACACAGAAAACAAATTTGCCAATATCCAACTGAAATTCAGTTGATGCAACAAAAAATTCGGTTGATGCATTTGTGTTAAGGTTAAAACAACTAAATATTGGTAGTTACAACTAAATTTTGTTAATACAACTGTCTTTTAATGCAAACAACTAAAAAAATCGTATGCCTCAGCGAAATTTAGTAGCACCAACCGAATTTTGAGTTGATACAACTGAAATATTCAGTTGGAAATTTATTTTCCTCTGTGTTTGACTAACTTTAAAGCCCTAATGACCTACGCAGCCGAAAATTGCAAGCATATTGTCCTGACACTGGATCATATCCTTAAGTAGTCAGACTTAAAATTTTTGGACTGTGGACGGAGAATTGAGAGGGAAAAGGGGCGTGGATACGAGTATAGTACTAACGATGGAGCTTATGATAAAGTAGTCAGATTTAAAAATTTTGGAATACACAGAAAAAACAGTTTAATTGTGCCAGCCGAATTATGAGCCAACTGCATGGTTTAATAACAACAACTAACATTTTCGGTTGCGATTACTGAAATTTATTTGGACCAACAGAAGTCAAATTTTCAAAACAAATTTTGGTTATGGCAACCGAAAATTTCGGTTGTTGTTATTAAACTATGCAGTTGACTCTAAATTCGGCTGGCACAACTAAACTGTTCTCTCTGTGTAGGGACGGAGAATTAAGAGAAGAAATGGGCGTGGAAAAATTATGTTTTTACATCTTACCTAATTTTGAAGACACCTTATGACCTTGAAAGATGAAAATTAGAATACATATGGTACGGACTATGGCAAAGATCAACTCTGACCTGGATATCCAGTGAAAGGGCGGAAATACAAAAAATCCGTTGTGAATTTTGTTCAGTTTGTATATATAATCTGTAACGTAGCCGGATTTTCGGCCTTTAAGTCAGGGGGAGTGGCGGAAGACGGCGAAATTTAGTTTTTAAATATTTATACTATTTCTGAAACCCCTAATGACTAAGGAAGCTGAAAATTGTAAAGCATTAAGTATTGACAATGGATCATATCCTTATGATGTCAAATTCAGTATTTGAAATGTGTACGGAGAATTATAAGTAGAGAATGCATCCCGGGATTTCCCGTCCCGGGATTCCCGGGAAATTCGTCATTTTTCATTTCCCGCATTCCCGGGAAATTTGTGCGGGATTCCCGGGAATTTTAAAAAATGACCATAAGCAAGTTAACTGCTGTATTAAGGTAAATAAATGTTTAAATATAAGTGCTCGGATTTTCGCTCACTACAAAATTGAAAATATGTGCTTAGAATATGCATTTAAAAATCAAAAATATGCACTAAAAATTTGGAAATATTTAATAAAAACAATTAAAAAATTGTTTTTCATAAGAAAAGGTTTTACCGACACAGAAGTTGAAGATTTTTAAGTTAAAAAATTATATAATTAAAAAAATATTTTCATAGTATTTATGAACAAATTCTTAAAAATGTATAAACCTTTCATAAATTCTTTGAACTTTTTTATTCATCAAAAAAATTATTATATTTTTCAATTCCGCGTATTAAGAATTATTCATAAATACTATGAAAAAGTTCATAAATATTATGAAAAAGTTAATAAACTCTTAAGAATTAGTTCATAAATACTATGCATTTACTTTTGTACAACACAAATATTTTTTAAACATAAATTATACCTCTATAAAACTTCTTTTCGATTACTTTTAAATAAGCAAAAACAAACATTTTTTAAACTGTTTTAAGATTTAAAAAAAAAAAAAACTTAACAGGACATTGCTTATTTTTTTATTACACTGAATTATTATTTTATTTTGTTTTTAAATGTATGTTATGTATTGGCCTTGTTAGACGTACCAATTTCACAAACAAAAGTATATAAAAAAAATTGTTAAAAACTAAAAAAATATTATTGGTTTTTAGTGCGGGATCCCGGGAATCCCGGGAAATTCAAAATTTTTTCCCGCTTTCCCGGGAAATGGAAAAGTGCGGGAAATTGCGATCAGTGAAGCAAGCCGATGCAAAATTTTCGGCGGCGGCTAAAGTGCAAAAATTTTCGGCGGCGGCGGCGTTTCGGCTGCGCGCCGCGTTTTTTTTAGAACAGCGCGGCTGAAAAAAAAATTCGGCTGCGCCGCTATTGTATAATAAAAAACGGTTTAAATCTAGGCATATTAATCACGATACCCTACCGAACAAGTGGTCGATATAACATTCAGCATAGATGAGAACTTTAGGGATCAATTAATGGTTTAATTACTGTTTACATGGACGGACATCGCTAAATCGACCCAGAAATTGATTCTAAATCGATCGCTATACTTGAAGTTTGGTTTAGGACCAATATTTCGGAGAGTTACAAACATTAAGACAAACTCACAATATCCTGTACTTGAGATGTGCACATGAGCAGATTTGTGCGTGATTCACGCTTGAGTGTGGCTGAAACTCAATTTTACTCAAGTGGTTGTGAGTGAGTGGAAAAATAATTGCGTGAGTGAGTTTGCATGGGTCATTTTTTTGCGTGCTTTATTTTCTCTTTATACTTTCTTTCATTCCAAAAAAAGCAATTGTTTTAAAAAAAAAAAAAGTTTCGTGAGTGTGAGTGAAGTTGGTGTGAGTACTCGTGAGTGTGAGTCAAAAGTCACTCACGCTACCATCTGTACCCTGTACAGCTTATGCCTGTGGTGTAGGCATAAGCGTATCTAGGCCAATATTCTGGGGTGGGCAAAAGCCCCCCCCCCCCCCTTCCGAACAATAAAAAATCAAAACAAAGCTAAAAAACATACATATAACACGAAATCACAAAAAACGTATTTAAAAAAATTAAAGTTAACTACTATTTTCGTTAAAAATATATAAACATTAACACTACTCTACACGGTTTTTGCACAGACATATACATTTTCTAAAGTATTTTGGCCTCCTAAACACGAATTTGTCATCAGAAAAGTTGTATCGAATCACCTTCTCGAGATAAAGGCATTTTCATTTTTTGTGGACTAAGCCCTCAAAACGAAAATTTTTTTAATATTGAAAAAGTGTATGTTAAAGTTATTCATATTTGTATTTATTTGAACTTGGTCCACAAAAATTAAAAATGGCTATATCTCGAGAAGGCGATTTGATACAATTTTTTGGTGTCAGATTCGTTTTTAGGAGGCAAACATTTTTAGGAAATGTGATTTAATCTTTTTTTTTTTTTAATTTTACCAAAAAAATCATAAAAATTGGTTCGAACAAATGTATGAAAAAAATATTCAAATTTGGTTCAATATTTTGACTTCTTTTGCAAATATTTCAGGATTTACTTAATAGATTTTAGATTTTCTTTTTATTGGAGTGTCTACTTAACACATCTGTTTTGAACGGAAATTTCTTGCAAACTTCGGATACTTATAAGTAGGGCAAGTACTTTAATGAAAATGCATATTTTTACTCCGCACTCTAAACATGACATAATTAAACATCTATCCGAATCAATAAATTTGCAATAAAATGGCATCAATTTGTAGTTGCATATTTTTGCATATTTTGGTATAAATGCATATTTTTGCATATTTTCATATAAATTGTAATTTTTTAATTTTTATTAAAATTTTTTCAAAAAATCATTTCAAAAACCATTTCAAAAAAATTATTTTCTTATAGAAATGATATTCTGAGACAGTTTTTATAGAAATTTGTTTCTGAAAATAAAATTTTTAGATTCTTAAAACAAACTTTAAATTTAAAAATTTCTAACAGGAAAATGACTCAGAAAAGCCTATACAAAAACTTTTATTATTCTCCAGGTCAGATTGGTATTGAATTTTAGCGAAATTTGCACAGTAGTTAAGAAGTTATGAACAAATTCGTGAGACTAAGATTGGTTTAATTCCGAATTCACGTGTTGGATAAAACGCTTAACACGTTTCAATAGAGATTGGTAGCCACAAAAATATTTTACCAAGTATTTTTCTGTCTCAAATATTTTTTAAACTCAAAAAAATTTTACACACAAAAAATATATTTTTTTTTCAAAAATTACTAAAGAAGTATTTTACTTCAAATTAAATATTTTAAGAAAACATTTGTAAACAGTTTTTTACGTCCAAGTCGATTTTTAACTTTCTACTTGTTCACTTAACCCTGCCTGGCTTGTGACTTGTCTGTGTTCTTAAGTATATCCCAGTTTTACTACTGGTGCTTTGCTTATGAATCTTGGTCATGTCCCGAGTCAGCCGGTCCCAAGCCCGGATAAAACGGCGAGGGTCTGAGGCAAAGGATAAACCGATCCTCAGTAAAAGCGCTGATATCTAGTCCGAATGGTTCCATTTAAAGAAAAAAAAAAAAAGGGACGTCTCGGGGGGTAAGTGTGTTTATAAAACCGCTAAGTAGAATCAGTTAACTGTCAGCCTGATGGCAAAGGTGGCAGCCCCACTATCAGGATTGGGTTTGATAGGCTAATAACCCGTCACTACCTGAAACTATATTATTCCCAGAAAGTCTATAAATATAAAGGAAAAACTAAATGATAAAACGATGACGAATTTTGGCAATGTAAAAGGAGTACGATTCGGAACATGGAACGTAATGACGCTATACCAAGACGGCAAATTAGAACAGGCTTGCAGTATACTTAACAAGTACAATTTGTCCTTTATGGGCATGAGCGAGGTTAGAAGAAATGTGTATGGTCAGCTAACAACCGCTGAAGGACATGATTTGTATTGGTCTGGCATGCCACACGAATATGATATTCATCAATACGGTGTGGGAATGCTAATTCATTCTAGATGGCGTAACTCTGTTATGGATTGTAAATTTATAAATGAACGTATGATGGTGGTAAGATTCAGATGTCGTGTGCGAAATCTAAGCGTAGTGCAGTGTTATGCACCTACGGAAAACAGTGATGATGGAATAAAGGACTCGTTCTATGATATGTTAAATAGAACTCTTGACGACATACCTGCTAAGGATTTAATATTGTTATTGGGGGATTTTAACTCCAAGGTTGGCGACGATAATGCTGGATTGGAACACATAATGGGAAAGCATGGTATAGGCATCATGAATGACAACGGGCAGCGATTAACGGAGTTATGTGGCATCAATGAACTAAAAATTGGAGGTACTCTATTCCCACACAAAAAGGGTCACAAAGTATCGTGGATTTCCCCCGACACTAAAACGGAAAATCAAATTGACCACATTTGTGTCAGTGCAAAGTGGAGTAATTTATTATGCGATGTACGAAGTAAAAGAGGTGCAGATATAGGATCGGATCACTACTTGCTCATTGGTAAAATACGCCTTGGTGTTAAGATTATGAAAAAATCTAATAATCACAATAGAGTAAAGTACAATATAAACAAACTAAAAGACCCCGTACAACGAGAAAGATTTTCCAATACTGTTAACGAAAAACTTGGCTGTCATACTCTTAACTACAATGACGTACAACACAGTTGGAATGTGATAAAAACAACAGTAAATGATACATGCCTACAAAATCTTGGAAGAATATCAAACAAAAACGATGACTTTATATCTGCTCAAACTTGGAGTCTAATAGATAATAGAGCAATACTAAGGAACCGCCTAACTGCAAGCAAAATAGAAACTGATAGAAGAAGACTGAAAAGCGAATATAGTCAACTAGATAAACAGATTAAACGAGCAATAAGAGACGATAAAAGAACGTATGTGGATAATATGGCAGCACAGGCAGAAAACGCGGCCGCTCTATCTAATACTTATGTAGCTAGTAGAAAAAACAAGCCAGTAAAAGATTTAAACGGTGGATTGTTAACAAATGTTGATGACCAATTGAAGCGTTGGATGGAGCATTTCGAGAGTGTCCTTAACATAGAACGACAAGAAGTTTGCCCAACACACAAAACAAATGTAAACCTTCTGCAAATAAGAACAGATACACCATCTGCAAACGAAATAATTGACGCTATTAAGAGTATGAAAAATGGAAAGGCAGCAGGTAGCGATAATATCCCAGCAGAAGTTCTAAAGTGTAACCCTGAACAGTTTGCCACCATTCTTCATCCTTTGTTTTGTAAAATTTGGATATCTCAAACTTTTCCTTCGGATTGGCTACAAGGAACAATCGTAAAGTTGTATAAAAAAGGCGATGCCACAGATTGTAACAACTGGAGAGGCATTACTATACTCTCGTCTGTTATGAAAATTTTTATGAAGGTTATACTGGAACGGATGGTGATACATATTGATGAAAAGCTACGTCGAGAACAAGCTGGTTTTCGTGCAAACCGATCATGCGTCGACCAAATAAACACGCTTAGAATAATAATCGAACAGTCCTTAGAAATTAGATCCCCGTTATATACACTATTTGTTGACTATGAAAAAGCCTTTGACTCAATAAGTAGAGAATGTATATGGGCTGAACTACGAAACATCGGTGTGCCAGACAAAATCATTTCACTAATTCGCGGTAGTTATGCTGGTTTTCAAAGCTGTGTTCTTCACTGCGGTAAAATGTCTTTACCATTTCAATCCTTATCTGGTGTAAGGCAAGGATGTTTGCTTTCACCCCTACTATTTCTGGTTGTAATAGATGCGGTTTCAAGGCGCGCAACAGAAAGTAAACCTCGTGGTATTATTTGGAACCCAGTTAACCCAAACGAAAGGTTAGAGTCACTCGACTACGCAGACGACAAATGCGAACTCGCACATAGGCGTAGTGATATGCAAGAAAAGCTGAACGATCTGGCTGCTGAATCTTCAAAAGTTGGACTTAAGATCAACATTTCTAAAACTAAAGACATGAGAATAAACGTAAACACCAATGAACCCCTTACACTCCATGGAATCGAAATAGAAAAAGTACAAGAATACCAGTACCTGGGCAGCATAGTTACTGAAGAAGGAGGCACAGAGATGGATGTAGATGCCCGAATAAGAAAAGCACTGGGAGCATACACAACACTGCATAAAGTTTGGAATAACAATATGTACAGCACAGCAACGAAAATCAAGGTTTTTAAATCATGTGTACTGTCAGTTCTACTGTATGGTTGCGAAACTTGGTACGTAGTAGATGAAATACAAAACAAACTTCGAATTTTTGTCAATCGGTGTCTACGAAGAATTTTGAAAATTTTTTGGCCGAATCGTATTTCCAATGTAGAGCTATGGAACCGCTCAAATTTTAGAGACGTCAACATCGAGATACGCCGAAGAAAGTTCGGGTGGATTGGCCATACGCTACGAAAACCACCCACTGAAATATGTCACCAAGCTCTCTCCTACAACCCCCAAGGTTCAAGAAGACCTGGTCGCCCAAAAACAACCTGGAGAAGGTCAACACCTAATGAGATAAATAGTACATCCGAAGATGTTTTAAGTGCATATTTTTGATTTTTAGAGGCATATTATAGGCACATATTTTCGATTTTTAAGGATATAACCATAAAAAGGATATTTTGAACTTCCTTATAATATCCTGATGGTTTCCTTGATCGTACCGATTCCGAATTTCTTGCAAAAGTTAGATAATTTTATTAGGAATTTGAATAAAAAAGATATGAATAACTTTTACATACATAAACTTTTTAAATATTAAAACATTTTCGGATTTTGTGTAAGATTTTACATTGAAAATAAATGCAAAGTGCCGTGGATTGCAAAATTTTTTTTAATTTGTAAACATGAGTTACTAATTTTCAGAAATAATAGGGACTCAAACCGAACTAATATACCTATTAAATTATAAAATATAAAGCCCAACAATATAAAACACAAATAAAACAGACAATTAAAATTGCAATTAAATTTGAGAAAAGTTTAGTTGAAATTCAAATGAAATCTAGAAAAAAAGTATTGAAACCGTGAAATTTCATTTGAAATTTAGAAAAGGCCAATAGTCATTCAGAAATTGTATTCTCAATTAGTTTTTCTGAGAATGCGAACTTTTTATTGCAGTTGTGATTTCAATATTTTAATTGGACTTTTTTGAATTCCAATATGACTTTTAGAAATTTTAATATCCAAATAGAACAAAATTGAGGAATATGCTCTTTTTTATTTCAAAACCGCCAAAATCGGCTGGAGTTTGAGCCGCCGATCAGCCGATGATATCGGCGGCGGCGCGGCTGGTGGAAAAATATCGGCTTAGCGACTCAGCCGTCAGCCGCGCCGACCGGCTTGCTTCACTGATTGCGATCCCTAATTATAAGGAAAAATTTAAGTGGAAAAATGTTTGTGTTTTTTAACATTTTAGCTAATTTTACAACACTTCATGAATAAGGCTGGATTACTCAATGCTCCGTTATAAAAACACTCTCCGTTAAATTTAACTTTTCCATACATATTTTGACATAAGGCTCTGGTAAATCGCAGTTAGCAGCTAACTGGACATTGAGTAATCCGCCCTAAAAAAGATAAAAATTTCCATGTATATAGGAGTGACCATGGGACAGATCCACACGATGGATTTTTGATATCCGGTTTATGGACGGAGAGAAGAAATGGGCGTGCTAAATTTAGTTCTAAAATTTTATCAATAAAAACTTTTATACTCATTAAATTTTTTTCCAGTTTGGGAAATATATTGATGTAACTCAATCTAGCAACATTAAATTTTTGAAGCACAAACATAATTTTTTATAAAGTTTGGTAAAATATTAGAACTTATGAGAAAAGTGATTTGGTGTTCCGCTTCCTTTGGGGGCTTCAAAAGAAGTTAAAATGTTAAAAATCTCAATTTTGTCACTCCCCATTTTCCTTTCAATTCTCCGCCCACAGTGCAAAAATTTAAAATTTGACTACTTCAGGATATGCTTCATCGATAGGACTATACGCTAGAAAGCTTCCTAAGTCATTCAGCTTCCTAAGTCATTAGAGGACTTTAAAATAAGCAATAATGCCAATTTTCATCTTCATAGATCATTGGGGGTCTTCAAATTAAATATTAAAAAACACAATTGATAATGATAATGATAATGATAATGATAATGATAATGATAATGATAATGATAATGATAATGATAATGATAATGATAATGATAATGATAATGATAATGATAATGATAATGATAATGATAATGATAATGATAATGATAATGATAATGATAATGATAATGATAATGATAATGATAATGATAATGATAATGATAATGATAATGATAATGATAATGATAATGATAATGATAATGATAATGATAATGATAATGATAATGATAATGATAATGATAATGATAATGATAATGATAATGATAATGATAATGATAATGATAATGATAATGATAATGATAATGATAATGATAATGATAATGATAATGATAATGATAATGATAATGATAATGATAATGATAATGATAATGATAATGATAATGATAATGATAATGATAATGATAATGATAATGATAATGATAATGATAATGATAATGATAATGATAATGATAATGATAATGATAATGATAATGATAATGATAATGATAATGATAATGATAATGATAATGATAATGATAATGATAATGATAATGATAATGATAATGATAATGATAATGATAATGATAATGATAATGATAATGATAATGATAATGATAATGATAATGATAATGATAATGATAATGATAATGATAATGATAATGATAATGATAATGATAATGATAATGATAATGATAATGATAATGATAATGATAATGATAATGATAATGATAATGATAATGATAATGATAATGATAATGATAATGATAATGATAATGATAATGATAATGATAATGATAATGATAATGATAATGATAATGATAATGATAATGATAATGATAATGATAATGATAATGATAATGATAATGATAATGATAATGATAATGATAATGATAATGATAATGATAATGATAATGATAATGATAATGATAATGATAATGATAATGATAATGATAATGATAATGATAATGATAATGATAATGATAATGATAATGATAATGATAATGATAATGATAATGATAATGATAATGATAATGATAATGATAATGATAATGATAATGATAATGATAATGATAATGATAATGATAATGATAATGATAATGATAATGATAATGATAATGATAATGATAATGATAATGATAATGATAATGATAATGATAATGATAATGATAATGATAATGATAATGATAATGATAATGATAATGATAATGATAATGATAATGATAATGATAATGATAATGATAATGATAATGATAAAGATAAAAATATGAACGAATTGAACTTAATAAGGTTCCTCTAGTAGTCCCTGGCGTAAAATCAATTTGAGCTCCCTCCTTCGCCCAAAAAAAGTGGGTATTCAATACTAAAAATTTAACTAATTTTAGTCCAAAAGGACCCAGTGAAGGAATTGGTAACCAATACTAAAATTGTTTACTAATATTATTAAAAATCAGTAAAATTGCTAATTTTAGTACTTTCAATATACTAAAATTAGTAACTTATTAGTAGATTTGGGTACAAAATCACTTTTGGGTCAAAAATCTATGGCGACCCTTAAAGGACCCAACGGGTCTCGAGTTAATAGGGTATGGCCCCATGGGGTCCGAACCCATGGTTCCAGGGTCTGGACCTAATCTAGTCCTAAAATGTGAATGAACTAAAGTGTAATATAATTTTTCCCATTTTCCCATTGGCGTAAAATTAAATAACTTTGTTTTCCTTATTTTTTGGGAAAAATATGAATATGAAATGTTTGGAGACAAATCATTCCCTCTCAAAATTTTTTTAATTTTCTCAGTTCACTTTTATACAAAGAGCCGAATTAACGAAAGACCCTACACGTTCTAAAAGGTATGAACTAGTTCAGTAAAGTGAATAGTTCAATTAATTAGTTCATTAGTGTATCGTTACAACTCGTAGAGATTAGCATTAGATCCATTATTTAAAAAAAAATAAACGGTAATAAAATAATAGGTCTGATATTCTTTGGGTCAGTTCATAAATACTTAAGCTTGAATCTCATAACATGATTCATTAATCATCTATTTAGGAACAGTATGACATTGGTCATTTCAATATTTCTTAATAAAAAGTGTTGTTTCATTTCTTTTTAGAATTATAAATACATATAACTAACGTATGTGGAAAACCGGAACAAAAATCCATTAGTCAGCATAAAATCATACAGTTCTATTTTCTTTTTTCGAAAAACATTTAAAACAACATTTGGCACATGGTCTTACCAAAACTACTAATAAACTAAAAATTCATTAGTTCTTCATTTAAATACCCACTACTTACCACATTGTACAAGAAAACGTCCACAATATTGAATGGGTCAACGTTTAAGTGAAACTGTATGCCAGTCGTCCCTTAAGAGTAACAACAACTCCGGCAGCTGAAATTGTCAAAAACAATCAAAACCAAAGAAAAAAAGGGATTGTTAAAGGATTCTACTTGGAAATAATGAAAAATTAAAATAAACAAATACACGAGCTGTTCGTGTAGGAGTCATGCGCTCAAAATATACATACCAATTGCAAACAATAATATTTTTTTTTATGGAAATACAATTTTGTATTGATTTTACTCTACGATCTTTACCATGTTGTGTACATTTGCAAGATCATTAATCTCGTGGGGGCGTTTACACGTGACGCGCGCATGCTTACTAAATGTTGAATGAAATGAAAGAAATTAGTTTTTTCTTTGGTTATAGTTTTTGTAATACAGATCCTTTTCATATGTTAAAATTATTTAAAAGTTAATTTTTAATACATAACATATTTTGTAATTTCATTTTGGTTTGAATCTGGAATAAAAATATTATTTTAAGGGATTCTTTTTTGGGAATGTGCTGGTTTGGCTAAGAACAATAAAGAGGCACGTGTGTTTTTCTTAGAGGAAAATTCAAAATTTTTGTATATTTTTTCTAAGTCCAGTAGGGTTTGGAGGTAGGTAACTAAAAAATACATATGAACTCCTTAAACCAAATATTCATTCCAGGTTTTTTAAACCCTCCACTTACAAGGGAAGTCTCGCTAGTGGCACCCTACGATCTTCATGAAATTTGGATATGTTGTTCAGAACAAGAAATCATTACACTCGTATTTGTTTATGTTTACAAACTTTAAATACAAGTTATTTAAAAGAAAAATATCTCAGAATCGCATTAATGTCTCAAAATCTGAGAATTTGCTGTTAATAAAAATTTTTTCTCAGACTTTTTTTAAAGAAAAATACTCATTTTGAGGATAATTTTTCTGTAAAAAAATTCTCCTATTCTGCGACGTTTTGTATAAAAAAATTCTCATATTTTAGTCGATTTTGCTAAAGAAAAATTTTCAGATTCTGATACATTTTTTCTATAAGAAAATTATGAGATTTTGAGTAATTTTTTCTGTAGAAAAACTATCAGATTTTGAGACATTTTTTTATAAAAAAAAATATCAGATCATGAGGTATTTTTCATGTAGAAAAATTCTTATATTCTGAAAATTTTTTTATACAAAATTTTTAGATTCTGAGAAATTTTTTCTTTAGAAAAATTTTCAGAAATTAAAAATTTTTTTTTCAGATTCTGAGACAGAAAATTTTCTTATAGAGAATTTCTTACATTTTGATACATTTTTTATACACTCAGAAAATTATGTAAGTTACTACATGTTAGTTATTTGTATATTTTACAGTAGTTAGTTGTTTTCAACTACAAAGTCAGTTGTTTTTGTATGAAAAATATCAAACAACTATTTCTGTTAGTTATTTTAAGTCGTTTTTTTGAACAAAAAAAGTACTGTGATGTAGTAACAGTTATTTAAAGTAGTTAATTTTATTTATTTTATCTCTGAAAAGTTTTAAAGTTTTTTTTCCAAAAAAAAAAAAATTTCGTTATTTTTATTTTTCACAACTTTTTTAAAAAAAAAAACTTGGAAAAAATTTGGTCTTCAATTTTTTTTCTGAAAAATGTTTTGAAAAAAAAATTATATATTGATTTTTTTATTTTTACTACATTTTAGTTGTTTTGACTACAAATGTAAGTAGTTTTTACTACATAAGTCAGTTGTTTTTTGTCAGTTAAAATAACTAACATTGTTAGTTGATTTAACTGAAAAAGTAGTTGACCCCAAAACAACTTACAAAGTAGTTATTTTAACTGACATTTTCAGTTGATTTTACTAACATAATTTTTTAAGTGTATGAAAAAATTATATAAAAAATATATTTTATACAGAAAAATTCTCAGATTCTGATAATTTTATACCCTACACCACTCTGTGGTACAGGGTATAATGAGTTTGTGCTGATGTTTGTAACTACCCGAAATATTGGTCGTAGACCTACCTTCAAGTATACCGATCGACTCAGAATTACTTTTTGAGTCGATTTAGCGATGTCCGCCGTCCATATGTCTGTCCGTCCGTCAATTTTTAATCAATTGACTTGAAATTTGAAACTTTGTCATCTTTTGGCCTAAGGACAAAACCTTTAGAAATTTGAAAAAATCGATCCATGTAAAGAACTAGCCCCTATACAAACGCCCCCTTTGCAAAGGGCTTAAATGCCGTTTTATAAAAGATATCGTTTTGAAATTTAACATTTAAAAATGTATGCACGAGTCATCGTTCTAAATTTCAAAGGATTCGGGTCAGTTCTTCTTGTAGTTCCTATACAAACCACCCTCCGATATTCACATAATTCCTTCAAATGTCATAAAAATGGGAAATATTTAATTAAAATTTTGTTATTAAGTATTAAACGTGTACTTTGGTAACCTTATCAATTCTTTATATAATTTGACCATTTTTGCACTTAGTCCCCCTATAAAAATTTCGCCCTATATTCGTTAAAACGGTTGGCAACACAAATAGGGCAATTCCACTCAAATTTGGTTGTTGTGTGGTTTCTACACTTATCTTTACCAAAATTTAGATCTTTAACAAAATTTAAATTAAATCGGTCCACGTTTGGACTTGGGACCCATAAAACATTTGTGTAGGGTATCATATGGTCGGTCTTGACCGACTATAATTTTTTTACTTGTTTTTTTTATAGAAAAATACTCAGATTCTGATTTTTTCTATGAAAAAATTCTCAGATTCTGATTTTTTCTACAGAAAAATTATCAGATTTTTAGACATTTTTGTTATAGAAACATTTAAAATTCTCCAACACATTTTTCTATAAAAAATTCTCAGATTCTAATTTTTTCTATAGAAAAATGGTCAGATTCTGAGTTTTTTTTTATAGAAAAATTCTATGATTCTGATATTTTCTATAGAAAAATTCTCAGATTCTGATATTATAGAATATAAATTCCCCGATTCGAAGATTGTTTTTGTATAGAAAAATTCGCAGATACAGAGATAATTTTTCTGTAAAAAAATTCTTAAATACTCACACATTTTTTCTATAGAAAAATTCTCATATGAGATATTTTTTCTATGGAAAAATTTTTAGATTCTGAAATATTTTTTTATAGAAACATTCTCAGATTCTGAGATATTTTTTCTATATAAAATTTCTCAGATTCTGAGGTATTTTTCTATAGAAAAATTCTTAGATTCTGAGGTATTTTTTCTATAGAAAAATTCTTAGATTCTGTGATATATTTTTTCTTTAGAAAAATTCTCTGATTCTGTGATATATTTTTTCTTTAGAAAAATTCTCAGATTCTGAGAGAAATTTGTTCTGTAGAATAATTATCAGATTCTGGGATATTTTTTATAGAAAAATTCTTAGATTCTGGGATATTTTTTCTATAGAAACAATCTCAGATTCTGAGATATTTTTTCTATGGAAAAATTTTCAGATTCTAAAATATTTTTTCTCTAGAAAAATTTTATAAATCTAAGATTTTTTATAAAGAAAAATTCTCGGATTCGATATATTTTTTTTATAAAAAAGTTCTCGAACTCTGATATATTTTTTGTATAAAAAAATTCTCAGTTTTTGAGATATTTTTTTTTATAGAAAAATTGTTATTCTCTGAGATATTTTTGCTATAGAAAAATTCTCAGATTCTGACATAATTTTTCTATAGAAAAATATTCAGATTCTAAGATATTTTTTTTATAGAAAATTTCTCAGATTCTGAGAAATTTGTTCTATAGAAAAATTCTCAGATTCTGAAATATTTTTTTCTATAGAAATATTCTCAGAATCTGAGATATTTTTTCTATGGAAAAATTTTTAGATTCTGGAATATTTTTTTTATAGAAAAATTCTCAGATTCTGAGACAAGTTTTCTACACTCAAAAAACCGTGGGTATTTAACACTAAAAATTTAACTAAATTTTAGTTCAAAAGGAACTATTGCAGAAATTGGTAACCAATACTAAAATTTTTTACTAAATTTATTGAAAACCATTAAAAATTACTAATTTTAGTACTTTGAAGATACTAAAAATAGTAAATAATTAGTAGATTTTTGTACAAAATCACTTACTAAACCTTTTACTGTAGAAATATTTTGAGTGTATAGAAAAATTCTAGTATTCTGAGATATTTTCTCTATAGAAAAATTCTATTATTCTGAAACACCTTTTCTACAGAAAGATTCTCTAATTCTGAAAAAATGACGTAGAAGAGAGATTTTGTTTTATAGAAAAATTCTCAGATTCTGAGACATTTTTTCTAGAGAATAATTCTTTCAACTACGTCAACTTAGTGTCCTAAAGGGGTCAATTACAAGACCGACCACCGTTAATTTTTACCATCTTGCTTACACTTACACTCTATCTTCAATTTCTTAGGGGGAACCCATACAAAATAAAATTTCTTAAAATTTGCTGTAGCCGCTCTAACTTCCAAAATAGTGCCCTTAGAGGGGCTCTCTTCAGCTCCCCTGCCAATAAATGTTTACAAATTCATTTGTTTTGATTTTTGCGCATAAGTAATCCAACAATTTTACAATTCTTTAAATTAATTATTTATATCCACGCCCACAAAAGCGGGTCGAACAAAATTTGGTACATTTACGAACTTTACCTGCTGTTGATCAAAAGACATATTGGTGTCAAATTTCATGAGTCTATCTTTTTTATTGTAGACTGCGGCCTGTTATATAGTATACAGACGGGCAGACGGATATTCATTGAAGGTCTTAGAATCCATCATGGATCAATCTATATATATAAAAGAGTAATGTGACTGACTGACTGACTGACTTATATACTCATTCATCATCGCCCAGCCCAAACCGCTGAAGCTAGAGACTTGAAATTTGGACTGTAGGTCCACCTCCCGGAATATAGATCCACTAAGGCTGGATTTTTGCCAATGTTGATTCTAAGGGGGTAAAAAGGGTAAAAAACTGTACTTTTGGTACTTTTTATATCTCCTGAAATAATGGCCATAGAGACTTGAAATTTGGACTGTATGTTCACCTCCCGGAATATAGATCCAGTAAGGCCGGATTTTTGTCAATGTTGATTCTAAGGGGACAAAAAGGGTAAAAAACTGTACTTTTGGTACTTTTTATATCTCCTGAAATAATGGTCACAGAGACTTGAAATTTGGACTGTATGTTATACTATTGGAATATAGATCCAGTAAGGCCGGATTTTTGCCAATGTTGATTCTAAGGGGGTAAAAAGGGTAAAAAACTGTACTTTTGGTACTTTTTATATCTCCTGAAATAATGGTCACAGAAACTTGAAATTTGGACTGTATGTTCATCTCCCGGAATATAGATCCAGTAAGGCTGGATTTTTGCCAATGTTGATTCTAAGGGGGCAAAAAGGGTAAAAAAATGTACCTTTGGTACCTTTTATATTTCCTTAAATAATGGTCCTAGACACTTGAAATTTTGAATGTAGGTTCAGCTCCCGGAATATAAAACTACTAAGGCTGGATTTTGCCAATGTTGATTCTAAGGGGTTAAAAGGGTAAAAAACTGTACTTTTGGTACCTTTTATATTTTCTTAAATAATGGTCATAGAAACTTAAAATTTGCAATTTAGGTTCACCTCTCGGAAAAAATATTCACCAAGGCTGGGTTTTTGCCAATGTTGACTCTACGGGGTTAAAATGGAAAAAAGTGTACTTTTGGTACTTTTTTTAATTTACTGAAATAATGGTACCTTTTATAAAAAGTACATTTTATAAAAAGTACCTCTTATAAAAAGTACCTCTTATAAAAAGTACCTTTAATGAAAAGTATCTTTTATAAAAAGTACCTTTTATAAAAAGTACCTCTTATCTTACCTTACCTTACCTTACCTTACCTTACCTTACCTTACCTTACCTTACCTTACCTTACCTTACCTTACCTTACCTTACCTTACCTTACCTTACCTTACCTTACCTTACCTTACCTTACCTTACCTTACCTTACCTTACCTTACCTTACCTTACCTTACCTTACCTTACCTTACCTTACCTTACCTTACCTTACCTTACCTTACCTTACCTTACCTTACCTTACCTTACCTTACCTTACCTTACCTTACCTTACCTTACCTTACCTTACCTTACCTTACCTTACCTTACCTTACCTTACCTTACCTTACCTTACCTTACCTTACCTTACCTTACCTTACCTTACCTTACCTTACCTTACCTTACCTTACCTTACCTTACCTTACCTTACCTTACCTTACCTTACCTTACCTTACCTTACCTTACCTTACCTTACCTTACCTTACCTTACCTTACCTTACCTTACCTTACCTTACCTTACCTTACCTTACCTTACCTTACCTTACCTTACCTTACCTTACCTTACCTTACCTTACCTTACCTTACCTTACCTTACCTTACCTTACCTTACCTTACCTTACCTTACCTTACCTTACCTTACCTTACCTTACCTTACCTTACCTTACCTTACCTTACCTTACCTTACCTTACCTTACCTTACCTTACCTTACCTTACCTTACCTTACCTTACCTTACCTTACCTTACCTTACCTTACCTTACCTTACCTTACCTTACCTTACCTTACCTTACCTTACCTTACCTTACCTTACCTTACCTTACCTTACCTTACCTTACCTTACCTTACCTTACCTTACCTTACCTTACCTTACCTTACCTTACCTTACCTTACCTTACCTTACCTTACCTTACCTTACCTTACCTTACCTTACCTTACCTTACCTTACCTTACCTTACCTTACCTTACCTTACCTTACCTTACCTTACCTTACCTTACCTTACCTTACCTTACCTTACCTTACCTTACCTTACCTTACCTTACCTTACCTTACCTTACCTTACCTTACCTTACCTTACCTTACCTTACCTTACCTTACCTTACCTTACCTTACCTTACCTTACCTTACCTTACCTTACCTTACCTTACCTTACCTTACCTTACCTTACCTTACCTTACCTTACCTTACCTTACCTTACCTTACCTTACCTTACCTTACCTTACCTTACCTTACCTTACCTTACCTTTAATAAAAAGTACCTTTTATAAAAAGTACCTTTTATAAAAAGTACCTTTTATAAAAAGTACCTTTTATAAAAGGTACTATAAAAAGTACGTTTTGTTAAAAGTACCGAAAGTACACTTTTTGGTACTTTTTTATTTCCTGAAATAATAATAAACATAGAAACTTAAAATTGGAAAAGGTTCGCCTCTCGGAAAATAAAGGGATTAAAAGGAATAAAAAAGTGTACTTATTTATTTCCTGATATAATGGTCCCAGAAACTTAAAATTTGGAATATAAAATCCTTCGGTGAAAAAAGAGATTGGGAAAAGTTCTTTATGGAAATTCCGTTTCTTAACGGGGATACAAAGTACTTTTAATATTTGCTGAAACAATGATCCTAGATAATTGAAATATGGATTGTAGGATCCTTCGGTGAAGAAAAAACATTCTGGAAGAGGTAATTTTTTTAAATTCCGTTTCTAATGGCGGTAATTAAGTGTACTTTTGGTACTTTTTTTGCTCCTATAATAATGACCTTAGAAGATGGAACTGGAAATGAAATGGCGTAGAACGGGGAACAATATGAAATAGATAGAGCAGGGAACAATATGGAATGATATTTTCAACTCAAATTTTTGGTGTTTAGCTTTTTTTACTCCATATTTTTTATTCCAATTTCTTTTTTCACTGAAATATTTATTCACTCAAAATCCAAAATCCCGACATAAGGGCTCGAAAACTCTCATTATATTTTTCCCCCGGAACGAACATGATAACGTACCAGCAAAGTTATTCAAATTTTATTGTTTAAATTATTCATTGAAATATTTTTTTATGGAAGACTTTACCGTCCACAAGTAAATAAAACAAAGACTAGGTAGGGGAATTTTTTTGAAATCGATAGAATAATTCTGATCCTTCTATTATCCGGTATTCAATACAACCGGTAACGAAGTACCGGGATTGTAAGCTAGTAATATACATATACACTTTATGGGGTCCCCGACGGATATTTCGATGCGTTACACACGGAATGAAAAATGAGTATACCCCAAAACTGTGGATGGAGGGTATAAAAATTAAGCATTTGGGGGGGGGGGGTGAAATAAAGCCATAGGCAATAAGGCCATATGGCCTTATTTCTCAATTCAATGGGAAATAAGGCCATATGGTTTTATTACCAACATGATTGAGCAATAAAGTCATATTGATTTTGCAACCAAAGTGGAAATAAAGCCATATCAGTTGAAAATGTGGAAATATATTTCCCCGTAAATCCTGCTACCCAAAAAAAAAATATTTAGCGAAGCCGCTAATTAATTTATGGATTTTGTAATCGCTAAGCCCGGCCGAAGGCCGGCTACGCACAAAAAAAATTTTTTGACTATCTTTAAATTAAAAAACCACATATACCACGAACCTCGAAACTTAGATGGGTCTAGAGGCACCAATTTTTTATTGGCAGGGTTTTTAATTTAAAGATTGTTTAACAAAAAAAGTTTTTCTGTGTAGACGGCCTTCGGCCGGGCTTAGGGATTAAACCCACCCTCTCCGCAAAGTAAAGTTTTCTAGGGTAGCAGGCCTTTGCGCTATCAAATTTGTTTTGTCGTAATTTCGACATTTCGCCCAAAAAAAATATTTTGGATTTTTTGACAATTTTGTTTTGGGAGAAATAACATTTTTAAACCTATCATTTTGAGCTATATGTCGTAGCTTGGGAGATATGACATTTACGGTTTTGGACGATAAGACCTTGACGTTTTTTGTTTAACTTTCTTTAAATTAAAAACCCACATTCCAGGAACCTCTGAACTCAGAGGGGCCTAGAGGCACCATTTTTTGTTAGCAGGATTTTTAATTTAAAGATTGTTTAACAAAAAAGTTTTTTAAGGATTACAAACTCCATAAATTAATTTAGCGGCTTCGCTTAATAATTTTTTTTTGGGTAGCAGGATTTTAGTGGAAAAATTTTTCCACATTTTCCCCTACACTCTCCGGATATTAATGATGAATACTTTTATAAATATTCAAATGAGTAATAAAGCCATATATGGCTTTATTTCCAACAGTGGTTGGTAATTAGGCCATATGGCTTTATTTCTCAACTCATTGGGAAATAAGGCCATATGGCCTTATTGCCTATGGCTTTATTTCACCCCCCTAAGCATTTTTCGATATTTCGAACAACCTATAGGAACTCTAGGAACAGTTCCCATTCCAGTATATTTATTATTTACATCTTTGCTAAACTAAATTTTAATTAAAAATCTCCCATGATCATGCCATAAGAGAGTTTTATTTGAATATCGTCAGGGTGGTTTATATGGGGTTAGATTCCCTTTAGGTTCCGTGGTTTCTTTGTGACACCACATTTTATAAAAAAAGGTATTCCTTAAAAAAGGCAGGGTGGTTTATAAGGGGTTATTTTCCATTAGGTTCCGTGGTTCCTTTGTGACACCACATTTTATAAAAAAAGGTATACCATAAATGCTTAACATTAAGTTAGAAACAAAATTTTCTACACTCAAAAAAATAAAACTGTAAAGTTAACAAATTTTTTTTTGTTAACTCGAGTTTACTGGCTTTTTAGCAAATTTTTAGTTAAAATCAGCGTTTTAACTACTTTTTTTAGTTAAGTTCAATTTACAAAAATACTAGTTTTGTACAAATTTTTAATTAATTTTTTTTGTTGTCTTTAAAACTGAGTTTACGAATTTTTACTAATTAATTTGCTGATTTTTTGTAACATTTTTGTCAAGTGAAAAATTTTAAACATTTCTTGTGTAGCCTCCTATGCAAATCTCATAAGTCCTTCTTAAGCTGAACTTAATGCTGTGAAAAAAATAAGAAAAAATAAGTGAAGTGTTATAGTGCGTTTACAGTGGTTTTCTAAGCTAGCTTAAAGTAGATTGTGGCTCCAATCCAGTTTCAATCTATTAGATTGCCCATACAAATTTATTTTTTTCAATCTAGTAGTTTAGGCTCTAATCGGCAAACGCAATCTGGTAAAGTTAGATACAACTCTGTATTTCTATTATTTGCATTTTCCAACACTGATAAAAACTGACACAAAGTCTGCCGTTTTGATGACGCCGCCAAGTATGTATATGCCGCCGTCATTGTTATTTGTAAACGCCGTCACTGTCCTTGTTAATCATACGACGACTAATAACCGTCGCTGTCTTTTGACGCAGTCACACACATTTATTACCAACTTGGTTGTAATAAATGCCAATCCTAATCTTCTCAAATGTAAAAAATTCCAATGTAAACGGTACAGATTGCAAAGTAGATTAAAATCGCAATTTACTAGATTAGAAATCCAATGTAAACGCACTATTAGTGTTTAAAACCAATATTTAACAAACTTAAAATTTTTTACAAAAAGTTTAGCTGAATCATACATGGGATTTTTTAATTTCCATTGAATTTTAATTACCATTTCTTTATCAAATGGAAATTGTAAATTTTTTGAATTTCCATTTCCTTATCAAATTGAAATGTATGGTTGTTGAATCGGATGTAAATGGTAATGAAATTCCAAAATGATTTTGAGTTTTTAAATTAATTTGAAACTTTTTAAATTTGTTCGATTTGCCAACAATATTTTAATAGTTTGGTTTTGAACCTGTATTTATTTTTGTGTCAATACAAAAAAATAAATTATACCAAAAATAAAACAAATAGATTTTGTTTAAAAATAAAAATGTTTACTCATTTTTTTAGAGGATTTGCATACTGAAAACGTGGAAAGGTAAGTTTTAGCTATGTTTAGAGTACTTTTGCGTGTAAATACGTGCATTTTAATTGAACAAAATTGTTTATTTTAGCGGAAAAAATACCCATCATCGTGCCTCATTCATTTCAAATTCAAGACAATGTAAATATTTGGTAAGTTTTTTTGTAAATTTAAACATATCGCTCCTTTACTTGTATAGTGTCATAACTCAAAAAATGCGTTTTTTGAGTTAATGATGCAGAATTATTCGTTATATCATGCTTTATATTGTGTCAAAAATTCGTATTAATATCTTTTATACTCGCCGTTTGAGAAGAGTACACGCCATTATTACATTTTCTATGTATCGGCCTTTTTCAATTAAAAACCGGTTTCAATAGTAAACTTTAAACGTGTTTTCTGCAAAATCAAATATTTTGTGTTGTGACACTATACAAGTAAAGGAGCGATATGTATCTATAAGATTTAGCATAAGACGCATAAAAAGAACTAGTCAATTTTATTTTTTATCTGTACCCTACATTATGTTTACATGGACGGGCAGGCGGTCGGAAGAACATTTTCAAATCGACGCAAAAAGTATTATTTACTTATACATTATTGTAGTATTCAAAAAAACGCCTTTTGCACCGCCATATAAAACAAATATACACCATTTACAGATGTAATTCAAAAAAGATCAATTGAGGGGTTTAAGGTACAATGGTGACTTGTGTTTAATAATGAGAAATACGAGATTAAAGTTGTTATACTTCGCGTATTTTCAACCGATTTAAGTTTTTATTTAATTATTACTGCAAATCACAATTGAGTAATCATTTGAATTAAAACTTCACTTAAGGCGCGTTTAGACGGAAAAGAAAATTCCTACATTTGAAGTAAAACACAACTCTGTGGTAAGATACTTTTGACTTTAAAAATTGTTGTGTCAAATCTCAATTATTTACTACTTACTTGCTTACCGTTTTCATTATATTATTATTTGCTTTCGCACATTTGGTCAATAATTTGTAGATTGGAAATCGAATTAAAGTAAATAAAAAATATGTAATAAAATTTTATTTGACATTCCAATTTTAAAAGTTATCACAGAGTTGTTTTTTTCTTTAAATCTAGGGGAATCCTCTATCGCCTAATCACGCCTTTACAATTAGAAAATTATTGCAGTTACTACATGACGGTCATTTGTGTAGTAAATAGTAGTTGTTGTTTTCAACTACAATTGCAGTTGTTTTTGTATTAAAAATTTCAAACAACTGTTTTTTGTAGTCGTTTTAAAAAATAAATACAAGAAATTACTACATGGTAGTAACAGTTGTTTTTAGTCTATAAAGTGTCAGATGCAGCAGGAATTATAACCAAACAATTTTAACCATTTTTACGTCTAGAATTTTTTTTTTGTTTGAGTTACAGTAAAAACAATCGTAATTTGAAGTTGTTGTTACCGTTTTTTTTTTTAGTTGTTAATCAATAGTTAAAAACAGCAACGATTTTAGTCTATAAAGTGTCAGATGCAGCAGGAATTATTACCAAACAATTTTAAACATCTTTACGTCTAGAATTTTTTTTGTTTGAGTTACAGTAAAAACAATCGTAATTTGAAGTTGTTTTTACCGTTTTTTTAGTTGTTAATCAATAGTTAAAAACAGCTACAATTTTTGGTTAATTTTACCGTAAAATGTAGTTTACGCCTAAACAACAAAAAATGTAGTTGTTTTAACTGTCATTTGTAGTGGAATCTACCGTCATAATTTTTTGAGTGTTAACTTTAAAATCGAAGAAAATGAATAGAAAGTCAATTTTAGAAAGGCCCTTGAACCTATTGTTCTTTAAGCCCCTTAATTGTAATTCAATGATTCCATATGTAGTTCGAAGATTCCATTTCTTTGGAGATTCTACTTGTAAATTGAATATTTCATATGTAATTTGAAAACTCAAATTGTAACACTGTGCAACAATTTCATGGTCATGGTCAATGAGTATTTTGTGTGTTTTTAAACTATGATTTTAATTGATGCATTTAATTGGGAATAATTTGGATTTTTGTTGCATTTACAATATACATTGTTGACACAATTAAAAACGTTGTTGAACTAGAAATTATTTGCTTTAGTTACTTTTGATTTCACGATATTTTTTTCTGTGTGACTAAACTATTATAAATCAATAAAAAAATATTAATTGGATAATAATAGTTATGCTTCAATTATTGTTTTTTAAATTGTTCATAATAATTATGAATTATTTTTTTTGAATAACTTTTAAAATGGCCAATTTTTCCGTATTTTTAAATTTTGGAAATAGTTATTTTTAGTCCTTGGTTCTTATTCGCATGAACTGTTCAATTGATTTTTTTGAAATTACAAATGAAAAATTCGAATCATAAGTATAATCTCAAATAGGGTTGCCATCCGTCCTCTTTTCCCCGGACACCGTCCTCTTTTTTAGGGCGTCCGGGGCAGTCCTACTTCTTTTTTAGAAAGTGTCCGGGGTTGTCCTCCTTTTTTCCTCATATTTTTTTTTTGTATTATTTAACGTTCGAATTATTGGCATCGCTGTATTTTCGCTTACCAGCAGTAATGCAAACCTTTGGAGAGCAAAACGAGCACAGAAATAAAAAACACTTAAACACTCGTATATTTCGGGTAAAAAATAATTTTATGTAGAGCGAAAATTACTACGTTATTATCAGCTGGTTTGTCGTAAAGTTGGCTCTCCGAGAAAAGAAGAAGAAGAACAAGTAAAAAAGTTAAATTCGGCCTTGCCGAATGTAGTGATACCCTCCACAATTTAAAAAAGATTATTGCAAAAAACTTTATTTAAAAGGAAATTCCTAAAAAAAAAAATTTTTTTTTGAAAAAAAAATTTCCGCGATTTTTTCTTTTTTTGTCAAAAAATATGTTCGTACTTGTTTAAATACCATTTGGTGTTCAATTATGTTCAAATATGTCAACCAGAAGCCGAATTAAAGCATTTTGTATTTTTAGGTTATGTTGAATGTACTGAAATTTTTGAGGTGTGCTTACATTTTCGTTCATAACTTTTGAACCGCTGAACCGATATCGCTCAAATGCAATACCAAACTTCTCGGGAGAACTTCCAATATATGTGTTAAGTTTCAGTCATCTCTGTGCAATATTTTGTCCGCGACAGCATTTTCTACAGACAGACAGACGGACAGACGGACATCGCTAGAATGTCTTAAAATCGATCGGGCATCATGAATATATATACTTTATGGGGTCCTAGATCGATATTTCGATGAGTTACAAACGGAATGACAAACTTATATATACCCTCTATCACTAAGTGGAGGGTATAAAAAAATATGCATATCAAAAATTTCCATTTCAAAATTTTCTTAATGATTTTAAGCAAATTCTATTTCAATTTCCAAAAATTGTATTTCACAAATTCCCAATTGTATTTCAAATTTGTATTTTAAAATTTTCTAAATGCTTTTTAAAAATTCCATTTCATAAATTTCAAATTGTATTTCAAAAATTTCCATTTATAAATTCTGATTATTTTTTTTATTAAAAAATAAAAATTGTTTTATTCGACCTTTAAAATATTATATTTTGAGTTGGTTTATTCTAGCTCGAGGTCATTATTTTCTTTACTAATTAAAACTATGATATTCTCATTGAATAATTTTCAAGAAAATTATTTTTCTGTTTTAAATTTGTTTATGTTGGTCATTTTTTGCAAGACTTTATCGACACGTCCATTAAGTCCATTAAGTCTTGTAAAAATGACCAACATAAATAAATTTAAAACACAAAAATAATTTTCTTGAAAATCATTCTATTAGAATATCATAGTTTTAATTAGTAAAGGAAATAATGACCTCGAGATAGAATAAACCTACTCAAAATATTTTCATTTATATGTAAAACTTTTCTAAATGCTTTTCAGAAAATTCTGATTAAGTATATGTCAAATTTGTATTTCAAAATTTTTCAGAAAATTTTGATATACAAAAAAAAAAATTGAAAAGCATTACATAATTTTTAAATCAAAATGGAAATTTTTGAATTACAATTAAAATATCTGAACTTATTTAAATTCAAAAATAATTTTCTTAAAATTATTTGGAAAATTTTGAAATGAAAATGGAAATTTTTGAAAAACCAATGGAATTTTCTGAAAAGCATTTAGAAAATTTTAAAATACAAATAGAAAACTCTGATATACATTGAAAATTTTTGACTTATATTTAGAAATTTTTTAAATATAACTGCAAACTTTTGAATTATAAATAGATATTTCCAAAATATAATTGAATGGATATATCCAAAATATTGAAATATAATTGGAAATATATTTTTTTAGTGGAAAAAATAGTTTTCTTAAAAAAAAAAATATTTTTTTTCGCATATTGTATTGCGTTGTTGACTTTTTTCAAATTCATTTATTTTAAAAAAACTGTCCTCTTTTTTGGCTCAAATGTCCTCGTTTTTTGAGGTTGACGTCCTCTTTTTCTCAAAATGCAAATGGCAACCCTAATCTCAAATAACAAATGTAATCTTTAAGTTAAAAATGGTATTTTCTGATTTTTTTCTGATTTTTAATTGACATTTTGAGAATTTTATCTCAAATTGTTAAACATATTTTATAGTCAAATGTGGAATCAAATAAAATTAGCACTAAATACTAATATTTTTTTTTCAGGATTCCATTCCTGAAGTCAAACCAGCGATGATGTCTTAATGCGATGTCCAGCGCGATGACTTAATGAAATGGATATGGCACAATTAAATGCAAAAGATTATTTAAATTTTATTTATTTATCTAAGATTTAGGCAAAAATAAAATAAATTTATTATGAATCCATTTTCGGATTCCGCCTCAAGCCAAAATATTTATACGATAGAGTTTCTTGCAAGTAGTGGTGCAGAAATTTACATATTTACATGGTAAAATCTTAAAGTTAAATATGTGAATTCAATTTGCATGTCCTTTTTAAAATGTTTTCTTCTCATTGAACCGCTAAAATATATTTATTTTTTTTATTTTTTCCATTTTGCATTGTTGCGGCAATTTCCATTGATTATTTCAGTTGGGAAACAGTGAACACCTAGTGGGCTTGCCATTAGCGCTATATGCAACGTTAAAGGTGTTCCCTCCAATAATACTCTCCAGGAGTATTTAACTGCAAATATCTGACTTGGTCACAACTTATTATGCCCGAAGGTAGCCTAGCTTAAGAATGTATTTACTTTTTTGCAAAATAGTTTGCAATAAGTAAATAGATTTTTAATGCCTTTGCTTTTGGAAAATAATGTTGTTTGCTGTCATAAATGCAAAATGGTATAATTACCAAATTCTACTTTAAAAATTAATAGTAAGTGGTTTGAGAAACATAACAAGTTAGTATACTTTACTTTTTACCAGTGGAAAACTAGTGGCGACATGTAAAACGTCTTATAAAGGACTTTAACAATATTTTTCGAAAATTAGGAAAGGTATAATTTTTCACCACAACATGTTTAAAACCTTGTCGTTAAAAATATTTTGGTTATCAACTGTGTTTTATTTTTAATCTCCTTTTATTATTTCGATTGAAAATTTAACTTAAAATCGATATTGCATGAGGTAGGGTATTGGTCCTAATAACCAATATTTATTGTGTTGGGGTTTATGAATTTGCTTTATATTGCGTTGCCATTGTTTTTAAAAAATATTCTGTTTTTTATCGACAATTATAAAGGTTTTTGTCTTGGAATTTTTATGGCAACGTAATTTAAAAATGTGGCGAAGATATTTTAATTAAATGGAAATTAAAAAAAATTTAATTTCCATTTGTATGAATAAATTGAAATTAAAAAGCAAATTCAATTTGCAACAAATTATAATTTCCCATGTATGAGCTGAATTCAACTAATAAAAAATGTTACGAAATTTTCAGCTGAATTTTTAGTTAAAATTAAGTTTTTTTTGCTACATTCATTCTACGAAAAGTTAACTAAATATTTTTTGTTAAATTAACTAGAAATTTAGTAGGTTCAAAATCAGGTGTTTTTTTAGTTAAATTTAACTAAATTTTTTGCTAACTTTACAGTTTTTTTTTTTTGAGTGTAAACTCTTAAAATATATTGATTTACAAAAACCCTTTTGAATGTTGCATAAACAAATGAATAAGTGCGAATACTTCTACCAACACGTGTCCTTTGTAACCTAAAATAATAAAAAAGAGAATACAGTCGTTATGCTCCTTTACTTATTTTACTTTTAAAAGGATATAAATTGTCATAGTAAAAATATTTATTTTATATCTAATATTGTAAAGAGTTATTAAAACAAAACTAAGGACAACAAGGAGTTTTCTTCTTCTTACAATAATATTAAAATTCATAGAAAATGTTGGTTATTTTTTTGTTGAATAGATTTAGTTAAATGTTTTACATACATTTATGTCGTCTTGAAAGGACTAATGATATTTCAGTTTCTCTTGTGCACACATTTAAATACAGCATGTGTCTTTAAAGGATTAATAATTTAACTGAATTTGATCTCTTACCGAGTTAACCTTCTGTCAAGCAGCAACAATTATGCATAAAATGCTAATGATTTTCTGTTCCGGTTACTTTTGAAATTTAAATGATTTGTAATTTTAAACATTTAGTACATTCGGTACATGCAATTTGTTGTCACTGTGATTAATGATTGTGGAATTTGGTTTGGAACATCTCTGCTCTCCATGTGATTGCATTTGCATGTTAATTGTCACCAGAGATAATTTCTTAATTTTCAATTGGAGAATTGTTTTTTTTTTTGTTTTTTCATTTGGAAATTTAAGATGTTAAAATAAAGAAATTTTAAGGATTTACCACCAACATGCCGAATTGACTTCATTTGTTTTCTTTTGAAATCTTACTGTTCTATTGTATTTTTTTAAAATTCTTTGGATTTGATTTTGATGTCCACTGTTTTTAAATTATTTAATACTAATGATGATCTATTCTCTTTACAGAATTTTTTAAAACATCACTGAACTTTCTCCAATTAGGTACCAGATTTTAATTAACTTTAGATGTTTAGGGGATTTTGATTCCTTTTTGTTGCCCTCTAAACAGTGTATCATATAAATAATGAAAAAAGGTTCTCAATTAAGTTTGAGTTAGTCTCCACTTCCTCTTTATCTACACAGCTTTCACAGAAATTGTTTGACAAGACTCTTATGCGTTCATTATTACTCCACATTTAGTACAATCTAATTAAAATAATTTCAGTTTCCTACTATAAATTGGGTAAATTTACACATATTGTGTAATTCTACTTAAAAATATTGGAAATTTACTAAATTTATAGTTGTATATTTTTTAAATTTGTTGAAATTTACCCAATTTATAGTAGGAAACTAAACTCATTTTTTTAGGGCGTAGTCGTTGAAATCTCCCCACTGTGAATATGCAACCTCCATTGTGTAAGGTCCGAATAGATCTTGTTCATATAGTATATCGATCCATCTGTGTAAATGCCTTTACTGCCAAATCACCCCTTTTTGAATAAAGTAAGATCATATCTATCTTGTGAATCTATAAGTCATCTTATTAGATCATCTTCTATTAGTTTTTTCTGAATTTTCCAACACTCTTACTTCGGACTTCTTTAAAATGTGCCTGAGGACTAGAATGCCGAATTGTTTGTCCCATTGAAAAACGAGCGACGGTTACGGATAGCGTTTGATATCAGCAAAATTGATTGCAGAAATTTTTACCGCATCTTTGGTAACATAATTAACTGCTGTTACAGACAATATTTTATGTCCCAAGGTATCATCCTTTATTGCCAGCACCTCTATTTGTTACCAACCTGTAATGGCCCAAAGTTTATCAAACCGAACTTAATCCAACCTTTATTGTGTAAAGTCAGAATCGAACTGGATCTTGTAGTTGCGATCCATCAGTTTTAATAAGGCTGATGTGGACTTCGAGAAATACCTCCAGTCCACAACACCTTAACGACATAAGCAAGATGCAGTGAAGCTGAATCAAGTTTTGTGTAATTTCGGTCCAACAGCGTTAATAAGAATGAAGTTTCGTCTTCCCGGAATACCGCCAGTCCACAACAACTTGAAGACATTAGCGAGATGCAGTAATGCATTTCAGAAGTTTCTAAAATCCTCATATAATCAGGCTTTTGTAAGTTATTCTATTGACCTAAGAGAGTTTCTATCGACAACATGAAGTTAGAAGTGAAGTGGTTCCTCCATTTCGTATATTCTGTTGGTTATTCCAAGATTTCCTTTGAAATTCGTAATTTTCTATTGCAATTCAAAGGTCCTGTTTGTATTTCGAAAAGTCCATTTGAAACTCCAACGGTAATTGGAAGATTCCAATTGTAATTCCTAAAATTTCTTTCTGATCGTATATTCCTTAAAAATGGAGGTATACCAGAGTCGTTTTTATCCCGAAGGCTGGGAAAAATTGCCACACAGTTCCGAAGGATTTCAGACCAATTAGCCTGTCTTCTTTTTTTTGTTAAAGACACTGGAACGAATGGTAGACTCATATTTGTATAGAGTGATCGACCCGAGGTTGCTTCGTTTAGGCAATATGCATACTGCAAGGGTATATCAACGGAAACAGCTCTCCATGAGCTCGTTGGTACCATCGAGAGATCGCTTTCGGCAAAGGAGTACACTATGGTGGCCTTTCTTGAAAAGAGCTTGTCTTGTTTACAAGGAAAAATTAGATTCCTGCTTTTGAATACATTTCTCTGATGAAGATGTTAAATTTCAGGCGAAATATAAAGGAACGGGTGAGGAAAGCAACGATTGCTTTATACTGGATCACTGGATTTGTACAGCAGTGATGCGTCCAATGGTGGCCTTTCTTGAACAGAGCTTGTCTTGTTTACAAGGAAAAATAAGATTCCTGCTTTTGATCCTATTTCTCTGATGGAGATGGATCCAAATATCTTCGAGTATTTCTAGATAGGAAGTTGAATTTCAGGCGTAATATAGAGGAACGGGTGAGAAAAGCAACTATTGCTTATTCTGGATCACTGGATTTGTACAGCAATTATACGTCCAATGCTTCTGTATGGTTTCATTGTCTGGTGGCCTGCTTTAGAGACAAAAGGGAACTGTGTCTTTATCATGAAGGTACAGAGAATGACGTCGATGTGCATCACTGGTTCTCTTCGTACTACACCTACCGCTGCATTTAAAATCCTCTTTCACCTGACACCATTGAACATATTGGGTAGGCAGTATGTGGCTGCGTCGGCAATTCGAAGCAGCGATTGTGGCCATAGCACGATCTTGTAGAAGATGACAATACCACAAAATGTGGACTGTGCTCTCTATGAGCCTTTTTGAGCGCCACTTTAGCACCATTATACCATCCAGGGAGTCTTAGATGAGTGGAATTCCGGGAAGTGGAGCCTCCATACATTTTTACACAGATGTATCGAAACTACTCGAACAAGTGGGCTTTGGGGTCTATTCGGAAGAGCTTGGGTTTAGCTTGGGTCGAAGATTGCCAAATTATTGCACTTTTCACCAGACAGGAAGTGGCTGACTTATTGAGCTGCAATGTCTTGTCTACAACCGCAGTCAACATCTATAGTGACAATGACAGTAAAGCTACCATCAAGTCCCTGGAGTCAATGTTTCATAAAACAAGATCTGCACTTAACTGCTGCACGTCTTTAAATGAGATGACCAAGCAGTTTGACATATGACTTATATGGGTCCCAAGGCACAGAGACATTCCAGGGAATTGCAAAGCCGATGAGCTTGCAAGACTGGGAACTGCCTTACAGGTTCTAACAGAATTGGAAGGCATACCAATGCCTCTAAAAAATTCCAAGCATGGATGGGTGTGTGAGACTACAAGACAGATTAGGCCTTTTCTTAATCAGAAGCGCACAAGTGAGCTGATATCGCTTCCAAGAGTGCAATAAAATTCACCTTATTAGCTCGGTTCCACTCGGAGGTTGTACAAAGGTCTTGGTTGAGTGTGTTATTGATGTTCCACCGCATGCCCCTATCTTCAAAGAGCTAGGCCTGTGATCGAAATAAAATTAATGATAATTAATGCTGTCGTCTGCAAAAGAGTACACTCAAAAAATTATGTTAGTAAAATCAACTGAAAATGTCAGTTAAAATAACTACTTTGTAAGTTGTTTTGGGGTCAACTACTTTTTCAGTTAAATCAACTAACAATGTTAGTTATTTTAACTGACAAAAAACAACTAACATATAGTAAAAATAAAATAAACAATATATATTTTTTTTTTTCAAAAAATTAAAAAAAAAAAATTGAAGACCAAATTTTTTAAATTTTTTTTTATTTTTTTTTTATTTTTTGAAAAAAAAACTTTGAAAATTTTTTAGAGATAAAAAATTAACCTTTTTGACCCAGTCTTTGCGAGTAGTCTAGTTTAGACTTCCCTACCCCTATCCAAAATCTTAACAACTTTAACGATTGAGCAATGCTATAAAATTGTAGGGAGAAAAAAATCGATCGGTGTTTGTAAAAAAGCAAAAGTGTGAACGGCACAGATTTTGAACAGGATTACAACAATGCAGATTTAAATAGCTTATTTAACAATACAACAATACAAATCAATCAAAATTGCTATCAGAATCAAGGTAGTATGAAACAATATCTTTATTCCACATTACACCTGCTGTTTTTCTCATAACTGGAATATTTTGCTTTGGCACACGTGAACAAATCCTCTGATGTGTTACCGCCCGTTGTGAGCCCCTTTTTTCTGAAGTGTTTTTCATTGTTAAGTGTCGACTTTTTTGTGAATAAGTTAAAAAATAAGAAGACAACCCTTATTAGTAAATAAGAAAAAAATTATGGCTAACATGCATATTAACCACTAACAACTGTTGCATTTATTTATTGGTTAAAGGTGGCATAGTTTTGAATAATCAGTTTTTTAGAAATCTTCATGCCAACACAATATGATCAATAATGATTTGACAATAACTACACACAAAAAAAAATCGAGGTAATATTACCTAAAATTATAGTATAAAAATACCTTAGCGCCAGGCAAACGGGGCATTTGCTAAGTTAAAAGGTAATGTTACTTAAAAGCTAAGGTAATTCCTATGTTCGAAAATTTTTTATGGTTGACAGAAATATACCTTAGCTTTTTAGGTAAAATAGCATTGATAAATAGGTGATATTACGTAAATAATTTGGTAGTATTACCTTGCATTAGTAATGGCTTTTTTACACCATTTCCTTTTAAAATTTAAATAAAAACTACGAAAAGTTTATTATTTTTAATTAATTTATTTTTTTTTTTAATTTTTTGAATGTTTACAAATTTTAAAGAAAAGTTGATAATAAGAAAAATGTCTCAGAATCTTATGAAGGATCTGAAAATTTTTCTGTTATTAAACATATTTTCAATAGAAATACTCTCAGATTCTAAAACTTTTCTACAGAAAATACTCAGTTTCTGGATATTTTTTCTTTTGAAAAATCTGAAATCTCAGAATCTGAATATTTTTCTATAGAAACATGTATCACAATTCAGAATATGAGAACTTTCTGATAGAAAAGTGTGCCAGAATCTGAGAATTTTTCTATAGAAAAAATGTATCAGAATCTGATCATTTTCTACAGAAAAATGTCTCAGGATCTGAGAATTTTTATGTAGAAAAAATGTCTCAGAATCTAAGAATTGTTTTACAGAAAAAATGTTTCAGGATCTGAGAATTTTTCTAAAGAAAAAATTTTTCAAAATCTGAGAATTTTTCCATAGAAAAAATGTTTCAGAATCTGTGACATTTTCTATAGACAAAATGTCTCAGAGTTTGAGAATTTTTCTATACAAAATTTTTTTTTTAATCTAAGACTTAGAATCTGACAATTTTTCTATCAAAAAAATCTCGGATTCTGACACATTTTTCAAAAGAAAAAATCTCAGATTCTGAGACATTTTTCTATAGAAAAAAATCTCAGATTCTGAGACATTTTTCAATAGAAAAATCTCAGATTCTGAGACATTTTTCTATAGAAAAAATCTCAGATTCTGAGACATTTTTTTATAGAAAAAATTTCAGATTCTGAGACATTTTTCTATAGAAAAAATTTCAGATTCTGAGACATTTTTCTATAGAAAAAATCTCAGATTCTAAGACATTTTTCTAGAGAAAAAATCTGAGATTCTGAGACATTTTTTTATAGAAAAAATCTGAGATTCTTAGACATTTTTGTGCAGAAAAAATCTCAGATTCTACGACATTTTGTATAGATAAAATCTTAGATTCTGAGACATTTTTGTATAGAAAAACTCAGATTCTAAGACATTTTTCTATAGAAAAAAATCTCAGATTCTGAGACATTTTTGTATAGAAATACTCTCAGATTCTGAGACATTTTTGTATAGAAAAAATCTCAGATTCTGATAAATTTTTCTATAGAAAGACTTTCAGATGCTGAGAGATTTTTCTGTAGAAAAAATTTCAGATTCTGACAAATTTTTCTATAGAAAAAATATCGGATTCTGAAACATTTTTCTATAGAAAAAATCTCATATTCTGAGACATTTTTCTATAGAAATAATCTCAGATTCTGAGATATTTTTCTATAGAAAAAACATTTTGTATAGAAAAAATCTCAGATTCTGACACATTTTTCTATAGAAAAAATCTTAGATTCTGAAACATTTTTTTATAGAAAAAATCTGAGATTCTGAGACATTTTTGTGTAGAAAATATCTCAGATTCTACGACATTTTTGTATAGAAAAAATCTTAGATTCTAAGAAATTTTTGTATAGAAAAACTCTCAGATTCTATGACATTTTTCTATAGAAAAATTCTCAGATTCTGAGACATTTTTTCTATAGAAAAATTCTCATATTTTGAGACTGATTTCCCATAGAAAAATTCCCAGGTTCTGAGACTGATTTTCTATAGAAAAATTCTCAGATTCTGATTTTCTATAACAAACAAACAAAAATTCTTTTGAGAAATTTTTTCTTTACAAAAATTCTCAGAAACTGAGAATTTTTTTAATAGAAAATTCTGTAAAATTTTTTCGGTAGAATAATTCTTAGATTCTGTGACCCTTTTCGATAGAATTTCTTGAGAAAAACTTGTAGATTTGTCTATAGAATGAGAAATTTTTTCTATACTAATTATAAAAAATATTGCTGCCTTTAAATCTTGATGCGTCTTGAATATATCAATCTTGATGGATCGCATAAAAATATTGATGGTTCTTTTCTCGACGTCGTTATCCACTACATATTTTTATGGAAGTTGTGAGAAAATGTTTATCTTTAAATCTTGAAACATCTTGAATGTATAAACATATTTTGATAAATCTGCATAATGTTGATGACTTCTTTTCTTGACATCGATATTCACGTTATCTGAAAAAACGTAGACACAATATTATGTACTAGTTTTTTACAACGAACTAAAAATTATACCTTACTGATCCGATTTCTTAAGATTCAATAATTTTCAGCTAGTTTTATTGCGCTTCACAATTATAAAAAAATTGTGTAAATATGAATAAAAATAAAATGTTGATGTTTAATTTTTTATTGAATTTTAAATAATTGTCAATAAATTTTTCGAAGTTCTACCTAAATTGAATAGTAAAAGTTGCATAGCCAATAAGGTATTTAAATTACGTAGTGCAAAGGTAATAAACCGTATTTTTTAAATTTCATAGAAAAAATAAATACCTATGCCAGCTAAGGTATTATTACCTCGATTATTTTTTTGTGTGTATATTGTTGAAAAAGATAATTGCTAAATAATATGGACAAAGGACTTAAAGGACATTTATATGGTGATATGGTCAGAGAGAAGTTAAGGAGTTAATCTTAACAAAACATATATGACTGATGAGTTTGGTTTTAGGAATTTTGGAAATTAAAGAGTTTGATTTTGATGTCTTTTTTTAGCAAAACATTTTTTTAACTATGTACATTTACAAAGATCTTAATTGCTAGATTTCCTTCTTAAAGTAGCCCTTAGTTGTATAGGATCGAACTACACTGCTTTCATAAGCTTGGTGTATTTTCCTTAAAAAACAGGAATGCCCGACTTATTAGCACCTTATGTAATACCTACTATTAGCACCTTTATTAAATAGGACCGATCTATACAGCTTGGATACACTTATTGTATTATCCTTTAACAAAGATGAATACCGGAGAAATTGAATCTTTTATTTAGTTCAGTTTTTGTCCATATTAATTATTTCTGAGAAAAAAATAATTTTTTTGTACAATAAAAAAATCTGGAAAAATATAATTGATAACACAGGCTGAAGAAGTGCAGATGTCGGCAGCTTTCGGGTTACGTCAGCACTCTTCGGTGTTATACTCAAAGCGTGTCAGGCTAAAATCAGCTATTAACACGAACTTAAAATGAGATTTTTTTATATAACAAAATTTTATAAATATTATTTTTACCACAAAAGCTGGAAAATGTTTTAACACTTTCCTGAAGGGTTCCACACCCAAAAATTCAGAGTCTTTGCTTTTGAAAGCAATGGGATTTATGATGGACTTCTATTAAGACTTTTCCATAAAACTGTTGCCCACTTTGCTTAAGTTAGATAAGCAGTGGATTTTAAACGTCAGCATACATAGACTGTGTTGCCGATGAATTGGTCGGTTAGGGGACGATTCAGCCCCAGAAGCGGCTGAACGAGACGCTATTTTCGATCTCTCACATAATTATTGGTACACCGACATGATATGCTTTGATGCACACGCTAGTAAAATGGGAATTCGCAAAACGACTGTTTTTGTAGTCCAATACTATCAGGATTTCATATCGTTCAGTTTTAATTCCAAAGAGTCTTCTTGAGAATTCCTTCTTACACCGTACATACAGTCATGGAGTGGAGAAATTTTGGGAAGGAGAGACTATATTAGCACTACATAAAAGTGCCAAAACTACACACAAATTTTTAATTTTGATTATGGACCAAAGCATGCTGGACCTTTGTAGTGTTTTTATGTCAGAGAGGTTTGTAATATAAGGGGGTGAATGGAATATCATGTATACAAGATTAGTTAGAACAAGAGTTCAAGACCCATGAGTTAATGCTTCTCGAAAAGAGAACTGTCGCATGTCCATAAATAAGACAGATAAGCAATTTGACATTCAACACATGTGTGTCCCAGGAACCCCAAAGAAGATTATATGAACATTTACATATGTAATTCGTAAATTCCAATTGAAATTATTTTTAAAATTCGTTAAACATCAACTTTAGTTCGTAAGATGTCATTCAAAATTTGAAGATCAATTTAAAGGTCAACGTAAATCAGTTGATCAATCAATCAATTTTTATTTGTAAAAGATTAATGAAAATTCGAAAAAGATTATTTTAAATTTTAGAATGATCCATGGGAGTTCGAATTTTAACTCATCTTTTTCAAATTTCACTCGATATATACGAATAATAATAATAATTATCAATTATAATTGAACTTTCTGTATTTCAATGGGAATCTTCAAGTAAATGATAATCTTTAAGTAAATGGAATCTTTAAGAAAATAGAGCCTTCACCATTTACAGATGTAATTCGAAAAAGGTCAATTGTAATTCGAAGATTCTACTTGTACGATAAACATTCCATTTGTAATTCAAAGATTCATTCGATAATACCATTTGTAATTCGAAATAGATCAATTCGAAAAATATAAATTTTAATTTGAAGATTTCAATTGTAATTCGAAAAATACCAACTGAATTCATGAAATTCATGTAGAATCTTTCTGGAATTACAATTGGAATCTTCGAATTACAATTAATAGTTTTATTTGAATTACAATTGATATTTTTCGAATTACAATTCGCTCATTTACTTGTATAGTGTCATATCTCAAAAAATGTGATTTTTGAGTTATAATGCAGCATTTTTCGTTATATCATGCTTTATATTGTGTAAAAAATTCGTATTTATATCTTTAAAACTCATCATTTGAGAAGAAAATACGTAGTTATTACATTTTCTATGTACCGGCCATTTTCAATGAACAACCAGTTCCAACTGTAAACTTTAAACGCGTTTTCTGCAAAATGAAACATTTTGAGTTATGACACTATACAAGTAAATGAGCGAATTGATTTTTTTATACTACAATTAATCATTTTCGAATTACAATTGATCATTTTTGAATATCAGTTGATCTTTTCCGAATTACAATTGATGTTTATCGAATAGCAATTGATCTTTTTTGAATTGCAATTGATCTATTTTGAATTAAAGTTGATGTTTTTCGAATTACAATTGATATTTTTTAGTTACAATTGAAATCTTCGAATTTCAATTGATCTATTTCGAATTACAATTGATATTTTTCGAATTAAAATTGATCTTTTTAGAATTACAGTTGACCTATTTCAAATTACAATTGATCCTTTTCAAATTACAATTGCAATCCTCGAATTTACAGACCTTTTTAAATTACAACTGTTCTATATCGAATTAAAATTGATTTTCTTTGAATTCTAATTGATCAATTTTGAATTACAATTGATTTTTTTTAAATGACAAATGCAATCCTCAAATTACAAATGGAATTCTCGAGTTACAAATCGAATTGTCGAATTACAAGTAGAATCTTCGAATTGCAAATGAAATTTTTGAACTTCAAATGGAATCTTCGAATTACAATTGATATATTTTGAATTGCATATGTAAATGGTGAAGGATCTTCAAAAGCTGCTGAATTTGGCAAGAAACATTCAAGCGCCTTGCCTAAAATGAAAGTTTTTTCACTGCTCGAAAATTATTTTATTTATTTATACAAACAAACTAATACCACCATATTGCGCAGAAGTTACAAACATAATGTTTGAGTTTCTGGACCGTGCTCTCAGGAGTGCACTAAAGCTTATCGTAGAATGTTCAACTCATTATGCTTATTGGGGCATCGCACAGTGGGAAAAATTGCCAATCTAGCGGGAAATAATTCAAAATATAACTAACAGATTTTAACAAAGTTATAATGCGATTTTAAAGTGGGATAGTGACTGCGTTTTATTCCGTTAAGAACTTAAAGTTTAGTTAACCCATTAGGGAATTACACACTATCAAATGTTGATAATTTATTGGGCTCTCACAGTTAGTTGTTTATAATAGTAAACTTGTCATCGCCGTGTATCGGAAGGGGTAAGCCGTTACCTACCAAGTGTTTGATTTCTTTTAAAGGGCGCTATTAGGTATATTATGTATAAATTTCCATACGTTATCTGTTTTGGGAAGGCTCCCTCGTAACGAATTACATAAACAACGTTTTTTTTAACTTGTTTAAATTCTTATGGAGCTACAAAAAAAAACGCTGTCAGATGCTGCTTAATCTTTAATTATAGATTATCTATATCAGTGGTCGGCACAAAGAGGCATATGAAAGTATTAGTGTTTTAATAAAAATATGCATGTGTTGGTGTATTTCTTCAACAAAGCGACATCAACCTGCTTTGAAGAAAGTCAGCTTGCTACTGAATAAAATATTTGTTTTTTTATGCTCTTTGTTGATTTTTTGTTGACATTCGTGTTGTATACATGTGAATTACCGATTGTGTTCGGCTCCAGCGTGCAATGGGTGCCGATCACTGATCTATATATATAAAAGAGTGTGGTGACTGACTGACTGACTGACTGACTGACTGATTGGCAATAATCATCGCCCAGCCCAAACCGCTGAAGCTAGAGACTTGAAATTTGGAATGTAGGTTCGGCTCCCGACAAAACCACCCACTAAGAAGGGATTTTTGGAAATTCCGATTCTAAGGGGGCCAAAAGGGGCAAATAGGGCCCTTTGGGGGATTTTGTATTTTTGAACTAATAGTCCTAGAAACTTCAAATTTGAACTCTAGGATCCTCTCGCGGAAATAAAATTTCGAAAAAAATATTTTTGGAAAATTTCGCCTCCAAGGGGGGAAAAAGGGGGGAAAATAGGGCAAATTAGTACATTTTTTATATTCTAAACAAATGGTCCCAGAAACTTGAAATTTTAAGTCTAGGACCCTCTCGCGGAAATAACATTTTGGAAAAAGTAATATTTTGAAAATCCCGTTTCTAAGGTGGGGGGAGGGGGAAAATAGGGCAAGTTGGTACATTTTGTATCTTCTGAACTAATGGTCCTACAATCTTAAAATTTTAAATATAGGATACTCTCGCGGAAATAGCATTTTGAAAAATTTACTTTTTTGAAAATTCCGGTTTTAAGGGGGACAAAAAGGGGGAAAATAGGGCAATTTGGTGAATTTCGAACTAATGGTCCTAGAAACTAGATATTTGAACTATAGCATCCTCTCGGGGAAAAAACATTTTTTTACTAAAATTTTTTCACTCAAAATTTTTTTTCACTCAAAATTTTTTTTTTTACAATTTTTTTTTCACTCAAATTTTTTTTTTTACACAAAATTTTTTTTACTCAAATTTTTTTTTCACTCAAATATTTTTTTTTACAAATTTTTTTTCACTCAAATTTTTTTTTCACTCAAAATTTTTTTTTCACTCAAAAAAATTTTTTTTTACAATTTTTTTTTTACTCAATTTTTTTTTACTCAAAATTTTTTTACTCAAATTTTTTTTTACTCAAAATTTTTTTCACTCAATTTTTTTTAAATAAAAATTTTTTCACTCAATGGTATTTTATTCTTCAGTTTTTTTACTCTATTTTTTTTACTTACATTTTTTTTTTTTGAAGGTGTTTTCACCCAAATTTTTTTTACTAAATTTTTTTTACTCAAAATTTTTTCGATTAATTTTTTGTCTCAAATTTTTTACTCAATTTTTTTATTCTCATTTATTTTTTTATTTTTGGGAATTTATTGATTTAATCACTTAAATTTAGGGTTAAATAGGACAATTTTGAACATTTCGATATTCTGAACTAATGGTCCCAGTAACCTAAAATTTGGAATATAGGATCCTCTCGCGGAAATAATACTCTAAAGAAAGTATTTTTTTTTTAAATAAGAAGGGGAAATGGGGGAAAAAGGGCAATTTGGTATACGTTCTATCTTTTGACCTAATGGTCCTAGAAACTTAAAGTTTGAACTATAAGATCCTCTAACGGAAAAAACATTCTGAAACAAAGATTTTTTTTTAATTCTAGGGGGTTGAAAGGGGGAAGTAGGATAATTTGGTACATTTTGTATCTTCTGAACTAATGGTCCTAGAAACTTAAAAATTTGGACTATATGATCCTCTCGCGGAAATTATGTTCTGAAGAAAGTATTTTTTGAAAATTTTTTATTCAAATTTTGGGGGGAAATGGGACGATTTTGAACATTTTCTATATTGTGAACTAATGGTCCCAGAAACCTGAAATTTGGACTATAGGATCCTCTCGCGGAAATGATATTCTGAAGAAAGTACTTTTTTAAAAAGGCACTTCTAAGAAAGGGAAAAGGGGGAAAATTGGGCAATTTGGTACATTTTCTTTTTTCTGACCTAATGGTCCTAGAAACTTTAAGTTTGGACTATAAGATCCTCTCGCGGAAAAAACATTCCGAAAATTTTTTTTTTTCAATTCCGCTTCTAGGGTGGTAAAAAGGGGGATAATAGGACAATTTGGTACTCTTTGTATGTTCTGAACTAATTTTCCCAGAAACTTAAAAATTTTGACTATGGGATCCTTCGCGGAAATAACATTGTGAAGAAAGTTCTATTTTGAAAATTTCGCTTCTAAGGTGGAAAGTAGGGTAATTTTGTGTCTGCTGAACTATTGGTAGTAGATCCTTGAAATTTGGGCTGTACGATCCTCTCGCGGAAATAACTTTCTGAAAGAAGTACTTTTTGAAAATTCCGGTTTGTATCTGCTGAACAAATAGGACTGCACAATCCTCTCGCGTGGACTGCACGATCCTCTTTTTTGAAAATTCCGCTTTAAAGGGGAAAAAGAGGAAGGTAGGGCAATTTTGTATCTGCTGAAATATGGTTCTGGATACTTGAAATTTGGAGTGAACGATCCTCTCGCGGAAATATTATTCTAAAGGAAGTACTTTTTCAAAATTCTGGGGGAAATCGGGAAAGTAGGGCAATTTTGAATCTGCTGAACTAATGGTCCTTAATATTTGAAATTTAAACTGTACGATCCTTTCGCCAAAATAACATTCTTAAAGAAGAACTTTTTCAAAAATGCCGCTTCTACGGGGAAAATGGGGAAAGTAGGACAATTTTGAATCTGCTGAACTAAAGGTCCTAGATACTTGAAATTTGAACTGTACAGTCCTCTCGCGAAAATAATATTCTAAAGGAAGTACTTTTTGAAAATTCCGGGGGAAAAAGGGGGTAATTTTGAATATGCTGAACTCATGGTCCTAGATACTTGAAATTTCAACTGTACGATCCTCTCGCGGAAATAGCATTGTTAAAGAAAAACTTTTTTTTTTAAATTAAGCTTCTACGGGGAAAAAGGGGGAAAGTAGGGCAATTTTGTATCTGCTGAACTAATGGTCCTAGATACTTAAAATTTGAACTGTACATTCTAAAAGAAGTACTTTTTTGAAAATTCGTTTTTAAAGGTGGAAAAATGGGGAAAAAAGGGCAATTTCGTATCTGCTAAACGAATGGTCCCAGAAACTTGAAATTTTAACTCTATGATCCTCTCGCGGAAAAAACATTTTGTAAAAAGTAATATTTTGAAAAATCCTTTTATAAGGGTGGTGGTGGGGGGTAAAAGGGGTTTAATAGGGCAATTTTGTATCTTCTGAACAAACTTGAAATTTTGAATCCAGATTCTCGCTCTCGCAGAAATTATTTTTTGAAAAATATACTTTTTTGAGAATTTTGGTTTTAAGAAGGCCCAAAAGGGGGAAAAAAGAGCAATTTGCTAAAATTTAAACTAATGGTCTTAGAAACATGACATTTGGAATATGGGATCATATCGCGGCAATAACATTCTAAAAGAATTACTTTTTTGAAAATTTCGCTTTTAAGGTGGAGAAAAGGGGAAAGTAGTGCAATTTTGTATATGCTAAAGTAATGGTCCTAGATACTTGAAAATTGGACTGTACGATCCTTTCGCGAAAATAACATACTTAAAGAACTTTTTTAAAAATTCCACTTCTAAGGGGTTAATAGGGGAAAAGTGGGCCCTTTGGGGGATTTTGTATCTTTTGAACTAATAGTTTTAGAAACTTGAAATTTGGACTCTATGATCCTCTCGCGAAAAAAAAACTAAAAAAATATTTTTTTGAAAATTCCGGCTCCAAGGTGGGGAAAATAGAGCAAATTGGAACATTTTTTATCTTCTGGACAAATTGTCCCAGAAACTTGAAATTTGGACTCTAGGATCCTCTCGCGGAATTAACATGCGGAAAACAAAATTTTTTGAAAATTCCGCCTCCAAGGGTGGGAAAAGGGGAAA
The DNA here is from genome assembly GCA_963921195.1 of Pegoplata infirma. Classification (NCBI taxonomy): domain Eukaryota; kingdom Metazoa; phylum Arthropoda; class Insecta; order Diptera; family Anthomyiidae; genus Pegoplata; species Pegoplata infirma. The sequence continues at coordinate 194,857,893 of OY992540.1, read as the reverse complement.
ATCGGTGAATTTTTTATCTTCTGAACAAATTGTCCCAGAAACGTGAAGTCTGGTCTTTAGGATCCCCTCGCGGAAACAACATTCCGAAAAAAATATTGTTTGAAAAATTCCTCCTCCACGGTGGGGAAGGGGGGGGGGGGGGAAATAGGGAAAATCGGTACATTATTTATCTTTTAAACAAATGGTTCCAGAAACTTGAGATTTGAACTCTAGGATCATCTCGCAAAAAAAACATCTTGAAAAAAGTAGAAGGGGGAAAATAGGGCAATTTTGTGTCTTCTGAACTAAAACATAAAGTTTTGATCCTCTCGCGGAAATAATTTTTTGAAAAATACACTTTTTGAAAATTTTGGTTTTAAGGAGGGCCAAGAGGGGGAAAATAGGGTAATTTTAAACTAATGGTCTTAAAAACATGACATTTGCAATATAGGATCATCTCGCGGAAATAACATACTTTTTTGAAAATTACTTTTTAAAGGGGGAAAGAAGGGAAATTTTGTATCTGCTGAACTAATGGTCCTTGATATTGAAGTTTGGACTGTACGATCCTCTCGCGGAAATAAAATTCTGGAAGAAGTACTTTTTTGGAAAAATCTGCTTCTATGGGGGAAAAAGAGGGAAAGTAGGGCAAATTTTAAATTTGAATCCTCTTGCGGAAACAACATTGTAATGGAAGTACTTTTTTGAAAATTTCGCTTCTACGGAGAAAAAGGGGGAAATTAGGGCAATTTTGTATCTGCTGAACTAACGGTCCTAGATACTTGAAATTTGGAGTGTACGATCCTCCCGCGGAAAAACCATTCTGAAAAAAGTACTTTTTTGAAAATTTTGTTTTATAGGTGGAAAAGGGGGAAAGTAGGGCAATTTTGTTGCTGCTGAACTAATGGTCCTAGATACTTGAATTTTGAACTGTTTTGTGTCTGCTGAACTAATGGTTCTAGATACTTGAAGTTTGGACTGTACGATCCACTTGCGGAAATAACATTCTGGAAGAAGCACTTTTTTAGAAAATTCTGCTTCTAAGGGGGAAAGTAGGCCAATTTTGTATCTGCTGAATTAATGGTCCTAGATACTTGAAATTTGGACTGTACGATCCTTTCGCGGAAATAACATTCTAAAATAAGTACTTTTATGAAAATTCTGCTTCTAATGGGGAAAAAGGGAGAAAGTAGAGATACTTAAAATTGGTACTTTACGATCCACTCGCGGAAATTACATTCTGGGAAAATAAATTTTTGAATTTTCGCTTCAATTTGGTACATAATGTTCCTTATGCACTAATGTTCCTTAATTGTTTGCTACTTTAAATCTTCTCAAAATATAATATTTTAAAGGTTGAAACAATTTTTATGTTTAATTAAGAATTTATAAGAATTTGAAGTAATAAAGTTGTTTTTTTTTTACAGCTAACCGGTAACGAAGTACCGGGCGAGTTAGCTAGTTCTACATATAATGAAGTATTACTATTTCAAAAATTAGCTGCGTAGGCCTGCGTAGCGATTTTTTAAAATTATTTTTGTAATTTTGGTCTTTCAATAATTATAATTCTAAACCTAGGCAGCGATGAACGCGACTCACGTATATGTTGAGAATCGCGAAGGATTGTTAGTAATTTGTTTTTAACATAGTAGAGCGTCGAAATCTCGAAAAAAGTTCGTGCTGAATTAAAATTATTTTTGATTTTATGATTTTTAAATAACCGATTTAAGTCGTATTCAGTTGGTGAAAAAATTCTTAATAAAAATATTGTTATAAATAATAATAAATTTATTACTATCATTTGAATTCTCTTTGGTTTTTTTAAATTTGTTTGACATGTCATTTCAACGGAGAGAGATATTTGAAGTTTGGCGTAAATGCGACAGTGCTTCTGATCGGAACTCAACAGTTATCAATTATATCTTGTCCAAATTTGGAAATAACATCTGCAACGAGAATGATAGCTATAAAAAACTAACTGTTAGTGTGCGAGATTTATGTAGTAAATTCAAATGTAGATTGGCCAGTGTTTCTCGCAATTTATATAGTTTTGAAAATCATTACAATATATGGTTGAATGAAAATATAGATTTTCTAGTAGAAGACGAAGAACCAGGACCTTCACAACCTCGAGTACGTCCTTTGAAGACTTTTTTGGAAACGACAAAAAAATCCAAGAGGAGTCGTGTTTCGGATCTTGTACAAAATAACATCAAGGAATAATTATTGGTCGCTACGAAAGTAAGTCTGTACAAATCTGGAAAGAGAGATGCAGCCCAATTATTAGATGAAATTAAAAAAAAACACCAAAAAGGGCTACAAAGATGAAAAAAGCCGTATTTTACCCCTCTGAAGCACCGACATAATACACACCAGAAGGGGCAATGGCACTATACATTGACAAAAGGTTAACTAAAAATTCGTATATGCTTATGCAATCAGATGCTAGGACTCCTATTTTAGTTATATGCTGGATGTAGGGTATATGTCCAAATGTTATCAGTAGGGTTCGGACTTTTATGCAGTTAAAATCGCGTTTCATGTGCATAAAACATGCACCAAAAATAGAAAAATATGCACTAAAAATTTAAAAAATATGCACTTAAAAATTTTTTTAAAACATTTATAAATGATAAAATAAAACAAAAATAACAAGAAAATACAAAAAAGAATATAACAAACGTAAAAATTCAGTCTTTTAAACGAAAATAAAGTACAATAAACAAAAAAATTGTAGTTAAAATAGAGTAAAACACAAAATAAGTTTTGAAATGGGTCAAATAAAAATTTACTTAAAATTTATTTTTTTTTTTTTTTTAAATGGAAAAAAAATGTTCAAAAAAAATTTTTTTTTTTTAATCTTTTACCATATATATTTTTGTCTTACAGACATAGAAAAATTTCATAAAAATGATTTCAAACGTTCATATACACATACAAAAAACTACAAACTAAATGAGAATTCGAAAAAACTAAAAGAAAAAAAAATAAGATTAAAAAAAAACTATTACATTTTTATTAAACTATTTGCTCAAATTTTTTTATAAACTTTTGTGTAAATTTTTAATTGCGTCAATTTAAAAATTTACTCAATTTTTTTTTTTGAAATTTAAACAAGTGAATACTCAAAAATTTTTCCCATATATTTTTCTGTGTACTTTAAGGCATATGTACATTATAAAATAAAATATACATATATACAGCAATGTAAAAATGTAATAAAATAAAAAAAAAAAAAACACTTTTTTTCAAAATATGCGACAAAAATATGCAATATCAGCAATATATGCAAAAATATGCATGAAAGGCAAAATATGCAAAAATATGTACTAACGAATCGATGCCAAATTTCTTAATTCGCAAAGGTATTTAGTTTTTGTTGATCTCAGACTGACGACAACAAATATGCATTTGCATAAAAGTCCGAACCCTAGTTATCAGATTTCACTTACAATATTCGATAACCCCATTTACTTTTCAAAAAGTATAAAATTCTTATTTTAAACATAATTTTCCACAGCTAACAGGTACAAAAAAAAAATACTCCTGAGGTAGTCGTATATAACACCTTTTGGGGCACCCTGTATTGAAAAACAGTTTCTTATTATTCATTATACAAAAAGCTCATATCCTTAGCTATAAAATCTCCAAGTATTGTTATCGGATCAGACCAATAGTTTAGAAGATATGATTTTTTTCCTGCCAGATTGGTGTTTTTTCCCACTGTGCATCGTCAAAAAAGTTTCTCAATAACCGACAAATTTCCAAACCTGGGTTTCGGCTTTGCAGTTTTGGATCGTTTTTGATTTTGATTCGGTAATAAACATAAAAATTAAGTTAAATTTACTCATATATTTTTCAAGCGAATAGCGACTAAGCAGGGTCCAGTTTCCAAATCGGTTTTAACAAATAATTAAATTTGTTCTATATAAGGTCTACTCGATTACCTTACTACAATCTACTATTTTTTACTCATTTTACTACAGCTGGAAATTTTCAATACAAAAAGTAAACAAGACTTTCCAGTTGTAGTAAAAAATAGTAAGAAATTTGGGTAATCGAATAGACCTATAAATATAGAAATGTAGTAAAATTTACTTATATAAATTTTAAGCAAATGGCGCCCAAGCTGGGGCCTGATTTCAAATCGGAAAGCGACAGCGACCTAAATGTTTTAGCAAATTTATGAGCTAACACCGACTATTGGTTTACTTGACTAGGTATATTTAATAAAAATTGGACAACTTGTGGTACAGTGTCGTAAAAGGTGAGAATATCAACTGCAAGATTTCTTGTATAATATCTATGACAATGAGACCACAAGAAAGCATTTGTTATTCCAGACAATGAGAAAAAATCCTATGTTTTATGATGCAGTTTTTTTGTCTGAATACATGATGAATAAAATATTTGTTTTATTACATGCGTAAGGTTATCTCTGCATATCCTTAAACATATAATATGTACAAAGGTATACATAAGTTTCCCAGTTTTTTTGTTTTTATATACATTGCTGGTTTTGTGGTTCAACCAATATTTGCATTTGCTAATTTTTAATCCATATATGATGTTCTAAATTTCATTGATCCATGATTAAACTAATTTTTAAATAGAATTTACAAAATCTATGTATGGATTTTGCAAAATAAAGGAAGAATGCACATGCCCACATGTTTGTCCTGCTCAATAAGGAACTTTTGTAGGCGTGTGCTGTACGCGAAATGATAGATCTCTCAATCTCCTACTTAAGCAATTAGTTGTTGTAAAGTACGTAACGTAAAGGTAAATTTTGTAAACAATTGTACTAATTAAAGCCTCCTCAATAAAACAGGCTAGCACACACACACATTTATGTATTACCATTCTCTCGCAATTGTCTTTTACACAAAAGAGAGATCAAAGAATTTAATCTACATTAAACATAGTACATATGACACACACACAGGCTAGCACATATGTAAAGTATTCGTGACATAGCTCTAACATATAGTTTTATTAAATCCGGTAGCTTAAACGAGTTAAAGGAACTTGAGCGGAACTTAATCCCAAAAATTTGGGAAAAATAATATTTTAATCAGGTTAATTCAGGTAGACACGAATATGCAATTCTACATCGTTTGAAAAACAAAACAAAAATAATTACGTATGATGCACAAGATGAGCAAACGAAAGAGAGATTAAATTGAACGTCGGATTAAATATCAACATATTTAGTCTGAGAGGCATACAGCGATTAGAGCGCGACATTTTAATTTAATCTCGAGCATACTTAAACGGGACTTAAGCTAAAGCAGACGCTCGCTCCTTCGATTTCTAACGGGTGGATCAACAAAAATTTTAAAAGTATTTTAATCTAGAGATTTCACCATAGAGTTGCTACAATTTTTGTTTTAATCAGTTTTGTGTTTTTGATCCAGTTTTTCGTGTAAATCTGGTTTTAATTCCTCGTTGCAGATTAAACTGGTTCACAATTTTTCGTAAATTTAAGCATTTTGTTTGTTAAATAAGATCAAGATTACCTTTCATTACAAAGTTTAATTTAAATCCCCGGTGATTAGTTAAATAATTGTAACATAATGGGTTTTGGAATATTGTAACAAATTTTACAAATGAAAAATGTGACAATGAAGAATTGAAATGGAAAATTGGTTAAAGGAGTAAGACATACATATTTTAAATACTAATACATTGTTCTAGTCATAAGAGATTTATATAGAAATTATACAGATATCGTAGACTGAAAATGAGTAATCAATTCGATTAAATTGGTTGTACTTACACACAAAAAAATGAAAATGAGTTTCAATCACTAAAATGATTATATAAATTACTATTTTAATTGATTTTGCACCTATCACGAAAGTAATAGTATCAATTACTAAAATATCTAAAAGTTTAACAAGGACAAATTGTATTTATTCTCAATTCACGGAAAATTGCGAAATCAATTAAAAAATTTAATTGCATTAATTAAGAAAATTATTTAAAACTAAAAAGAACTTTTTCAAATTTTTAATTAAAAAGTTTTTCCCCTAAATTTTTTTTTGTGTAGTACATATACTCCAAGAATCGTTATCATACCATTCTAGCAGAAATGTTGCTGAACTGGCAGCTGTTTTTAGAAAGGGATCGCAAGTCAAGCAGCACCAGAATTCATTCAAGATTCCCTAAGGCGATGTGGCAGTTTAGAGCTAGTGGGTAGCACTAAAAGAGCTGTGAAATCATGTGTCTCTTTAGCGCTAAATTTACTTAAGAGGATACTTCCAAGGGAAGAATTTCATAATTTTTTTAGTGCTATAATTTAATGGAAAAATAAAAATTCTTTAGGTGGGTAGAAAGCTGAGAAACTAACACTCATAATTGGGTAGGCAGTATGCGGCTACGTCGGCAATTCGGCTTAATAGCACGCTGCAATGGAATGAGCAGCGATTGAGGCCATAGCGCGATCTTGAAGAAGATAACAACACCACAAAATGTGGAATGTGCTCCCTCTATGAGCTTTTTTGAGCGCCACTTTACCACTATGATATCATCCGGGGAGTCTTGGATAGGGGACATTCCGGGAAGTGGAGCCACCATACACCTAGAAAAGTTTTACAGTAACTATTTACGGTTATTCAAAACAGTTTTTAGGTAAAGTTGTTTTAAACGTTTTATCGTTTGTTTTTTAAAAAAACTAAATTATTGAAAGATTTATACAGTTGTTAAAACAATAAACTACAAAAATTTACGGAAAAAATTTTTATCAGTTAAATTATTTGTAACTGATTATACCGTATAATTTTACAGAAGTACGGTTTTTGTAGTTTGTTATTCAAAAAATTTTATTTTTACTTCACAAAATAAAAAATTGTAAACAGTTAAAATAACTGAAATATCGTTTGTTTTTACGGAATGTCTAGTCATTTATTAACGTTTAAAAATAACTGAAAAAGTATGTTGTTTCAAGTGAAATATAAGTAGTCCGTTTTTTAAAAGGAAAAACGATTGTTTTAAATGTTTTTTCAGTTGAATTTACTTACAAAATATTTTGAATGTAAAGTTTTACACAGATGGATCAAGGCTGCACGAACAAGTGGGCTTCGGAGTCTATTCGGAAGAGCTTGGATTGAGCCTGGCTCGAACATTGCCAGATCATTGCAGTGTTTACCAGGTAGAGATGCCGGCAATAAAGGAAGTGGCTGACTGGTTGAGCTGCAATGTCTTGTCTACAACCGCAGTCAACATCTATACTGACAGTCAGGCCGTGGTCAAGTCCCTGGATTCAATGTTTCTGAAAACAAGATCTCTCCTTAACTGCCACACGTCTTTAAATGAGATGGCCAAGCAGTTTAACATACGACTCATATGGGTCCCAGGGCACAGAGACATTCCAGGGAATTGCAAAGCCGATGAGCTTGCAAGACTAGGAACTACCTTACAGGTTCCAACAGAATTGGAATCTGTTGGTATGCCTCTAGAAACTTGCAAGCAAAACCTACGTCTTTGTTCTGCGACGGAGACTAATCAAAGATGGGAAAATGGATGGACGTGTGAGACAACACGACTGATTTGACCTTCTCTTAATCAGGGGCGCACAAGTCAGCGCATATCGCTTCCAAGAGGAGAGATTTCGACGGTGGTTTCTATAATTACCGGACACTGTCTTATAGGGAAGCACGCTGAGCGGTTAAATGTGCCGTCGAATGACTTTTGCCGGAGTTGCATTGATGAAGAGGAATTGGAAACTATCGAACACTTTATTTGCCATTGCCCGGCACTTTCTGGTCAGGGACTTGCTTCTTTGGGATCTAGGGAGCTGTACGATCTTTCTGATTTGTCGGATGTCAAAATTCAGTAACTAAGGAGTTTCATAAGATGCTCAAACTGGTTTAACGACAGGGACTACACTCAAAAAAAAAACTGTAATGTTAGCAAAAAAAGCTTGTAAACCTACAAGAAAATTTGCTGATTTTGAACCCACAATTTTTTTGCTAAAGTTAGCAAAAATGTTTTGCCAATAATTAGTTAACTGATTTTTTTTTTGAACTTAGTTCATACACATTTGAACACCCCATTGGGTTCGGACCCAATTGTTCCAGACCCCGATGGGCCTAGACCTAGTTGGGTTCCATAATAATCGTCATAGTTTTTGATCCAAAATTTGTGTCCGTTTCGCTCTACCTTGCTTAGTTTTTGAGATACGTGATTTTAGGGTATCACTGGGGTCTTGAGAATTAAAAAACTCGATAACTCCAAAAATATTACTCGGAGAGCTTTTGGTTATTTTGCGGTCTTGTTCTACGTGTTAAGACTTTTTTAGACTTTTTGTTGAGTCGGCAATATTTACCGAGATATGAGCATTTTAAAATTTTCGGGAATGCGTACTTTTTTGGATCCAAAGTTACACTCATGATCATAATAATAGGTACACCACCTGAACTATTTTTGAAATGCCAATAACTGTCAAATTAAGATATTTTTTAATGAGCAAATATGTTTTTTTTTTGGTATTCGATGCGGCAAAGATATTATATATCAAAGCATGACAAGTCCATCTTTATTTTTTGTTTGCCAGTTAACGGTTTATAAAAAGTGCTTCCAGCAGGTGATCATAATAATAGGTACACTTGAAATTTTTCCGTTTTTTTTCAATTTAAAGGTTATATTTTGCAATTGTTTATATCGATTAAAATAATTTGGTAAAAATACTTGAGAAATACAATTAATTATCCAATAATAAGTGTCCATTTACAGGCCTATTCTCAGTTATGACTGGTTATGACTAATTTTATTATTTTTAAACTTCATATTCCCTGTGTTTGTTGTAAACACAATCATAAAAAGTCTCAAAATTTAAAATTATTTGTCAATTTTGAGACGATGTGGGTAGCACGTCTTTATTTTTTTGAAATTTTCAAACAAAATTTGAATTTTTTTATGATTGTTTACAACAACCACATGGAAAAAATTGAGTTATGATTGAGTTATGACTTTTTTTGTGAATAGGCCCCTTAGTTAGAAAATGACTAGAAAAAAACACTGTTCTTCTGATAAACGAACCATAGCTAAAAACTTAAAAAAATCTGGAAAATCTATATCAAAATACTTGGGCCGGTCCGTGAACTTCGTTCAAAATACCTTAAAAATGGAAAAAAATTTAGAAACACGTGTTAGATCATATAAAAGATCCCCGGTTGCTGATCGCCATATCATTTCTACACTCAAAAAAAAAATATTGTAAAACTAGCAAAAAAAATGGTTAAAATTAGCAAAAAAAACTGTAGTTTTGGACGTTGCAAAAATTTTGGTAATATTAGCAAAACCATTTTGCTAATCAAAAAATTAGGAAAAAAAATGGTAAAATTACAAGAATACCATTTTATTTTTGTAAAAAATCAACCTTGTAAAATTATCAAAAAATATGGTAAAATTACCAAAAAAAAATGGTAAAATTGAAATAGATAAAAAAAATTTGTAATTTGGTAAAAAAAACTGTTTTATTTGGTAATTTTTTTTCTCTGATTAGTAGTTGATTTAAAATTTGGTGAATATACTAAAAAAAATGTTGCCTGTTTTTGAGCACCACATTCTTTAAATGTAGTAATAGCAGCATCAACTATTACTTCAGTTGTTGGATGGTTTCTTCGGCTTGATGGTGGCAGCATCTTCTTTTGCCTTCTTCTCAGCAGCTGTAGTTGCAGTAACTGGACTTCGAACAACATCAAAATCCAAAATGATTTTTTTTTCACTTAAACACTTTAAACAAAAAATTTAAAGAACAACACTTCACTTTTTTTATTTTTTTTGCGTCATTTTTTTAGCTTAAGTAGAACAAATGAGATTTGCGTAGTAGTCTACACAAGAAATTTCTTACATTTTCGGGTAAAATTTGTAAAAAATTAACAATTTTTTTTCGAATTTTTAATTTTTTTCACATGTATTTAAAAAAAAAATAAAAAAAAAACTTTTGGATATTGAAGATTAGATATCTAACTATGTGTTAAAATTTAAAAAAAATTTTTTTTCAAAATTGTAAACTTTTTATTAACAATTTAGGTGGCAAATTTTAAAAAATGTTCATATAAAATTAGCAAAAAATATGGTAAAATTAGCAAAAAATATAGTAAAATGTACTAAAAATTGTGTAGCCTATTTTTGAGCGCACATGCAGTTGATGGATGGCTACTTTGCTATGGTGTTGGCAGCATCATCAATCTGCAATGATTTTTTTTTCACACTAGAACACTTGAAACAATTTTTTTTTAAACTAAGAAAAAAAAAATAAAAATAAAAGTATTACCATTTCTTTAAGGAAAATACTAATATTTTTGCTAAAATTATAGTAAAATAAAAAAAAAAAACTAGCAAGAATAGTAAATTGCCAATAGTAAATTGCCAAAAAAACTGTAAAAGTTAAATTTTTACAATTTTTTTTGCTAAAGTTTGGTTGAAGTAAATTACAACACCTTTTACTAATATTTTGACTAAGTTATTTTTTTGAGTGTATTTCAAAAAAGGACTCATCCAAGTCCTTAAAAGCTGTTTTTGCCGAAATTACAAGCGTAAAAGGCGCACCAACTGTTCACCGACGTCTCCAGTAGGTTAAATTACCCAGCCAAATAGCACGAAGAGTCCTTATGATGTGTAAGAAGAATATTAGATAGGGTTAAATATAGGCAAGGAATACATGCTCTAGAGCAGAATTGAAGGCGATGTTTCCCCTACTGAAATTGGAAGCAAAAAATATTCGTAGAACACTTTAACCCTTTAAATGCACGTTTTAGAAGACCTACATAAGAGTATTTTAAAAGAGGACTAAAGTGACGCCTGGAATGACCTATTAAAATGAACAATAAGGGCTTAATATGTTCTAAAAAAAAGAACCGTCCGAACAAGTATTCCTTGCCTATATTTAACCCCATCTCATATTCTTCTGATGCATCAGTACGACTCTTCTCGCTATTTGGCTGAATAAACTAGCCTGCTGTAGACGTCGGTAAACAGTTGGCGCGCTTATTACGCTTGAAATTTCGGCTGAAATAGCTTTGTGGAACTTGAATGAGTCCTTTTTTTAAAAACGAAACGATATGGCGACCAGTGGTTGCGGATGTTTTATATGATCTAACACCTGTTTCTAATTTTTTTTTTCATTTTTAAGGTATTTTGAACGAAGTTCACAGACCGGCCCAATCATTTTGATATAGATTTTCCAGATTTTTTAAAGTTTTTAGCTATGGTCCGTTCATCAGAAGAACAGTGCTTTTTTCTAGTAATTTTCTAACAAAATGGACACTAATTATTGGATAATTAATTGTATTTTTCAAGTATTTTTACCAAATTATTTGAATCGATATAAATAATTGCAAAATATGACCTTTAAATTGAAAAAAATAGGAAAAATTTCAAGTGTACCTATTATTATGATCACCTGCTGGAAGCACTTTTTATAAACCGTTAACTGGCAAACAATAAATAAAGATGGACTAGCCATGCTTTCACTCAGAAAATTATGTAAGTTACTACATGTTAGTTATTTGTATATTTTACAGTAGTTAGTTGTTTTCAACTACAAAGTCAGTTGTTTTTGTATGAAAAATATCAAACAACTATTTCTGTTAGTTATTTTAAATCGTTTTTTTGAACTAATAAAAAAGTACTGTGATGTAGTAACAGTTATTTAAAGTAGTTAATTTAATTTATTTTATCTCTGAAAAGTTTTAAAGTTTTTTTTTCCAAAAAAAAAAAAAATTTGTTATTTTTATTTTTCACAACTTTTTTTTAAAAAAAAACTTGGAAAAAATTTGGTCTTCAATTTTATTTTTTCTGAAAAATGTTTTGAAAAAAAAAATTATATATTGATTTTTTTATTTTACTACATTTTAGTTGTTTTGACTACAAATGTAAGTAGTTTTTACTACATAAGTCAGTTGTTTTTTTTGTCAGTTGAAATAACTAACATTGTTAGTTGATTTAACTGAAAAAGTATTTGACCCCAAAACAACTTACAAAGTAGTTATTTTAACTGACATTTTCAGTTGATATTACTAACATAATTTTTTAAGTGTTGATATATAATACCTTTGCCGCATCGAATACTAAAAAAAAAAATACATTTGCCCATTAAAAAATATCTTAATTTGACAGTTATTGGCATTTCAAAAATAGTTCAGGTGGTGTACCTATTATTATGATCATGAGTGTAGGTCCCATTAGGGTCCACACATGTGAAGAGGACCCGCGAAAGTATGGGGATTCTAAGAACCAAAAATGCCCTCCATTTTGCTCTATCTGGCTTAGTTTCCGAGATAGCGCCATTTTAAGTTTTCTGAAAATAAAAAAAAATTTACCATTTATTTTTGCTAATGTTAGCAAAAAATCTTGTAAAAATGTTGTCAACTCAATTTCAAATTTAGCAAAAGAAATTAGTTCAAAGTTTGTTTAAAATTGCTAATGTGCTAAATGAAGTTTACAAGAATTTTTTGCTAACATGCTAATCTCAACTAAAAATTTGCTAAAAGTTAGCTAACTAGTGTTAGCAAAAAAAAATTAGTAAATCTACTAACGTATTTTTTTGAGTGTATGACCAATGTTTCGGGTAGTTACAAACATCAGCACAAACTTATTATACCCTGTACCACAGTATGGTGTAGGGTATAAAAAGTCTTAGATTCTGCGACATTTTTCCTATGGAAAAATCTCAGATTCTGAGACATTTTCCCATAGAAAATGTCTTAATTTCTAAAACCTTTTTCTATAGAAAAACCATAGATTTTGAGACTTTTTCCTATAGAAAAGCCTTTAATTCTGAGACATTTCTCCTATGAAAAATTCTCAAATTCTGAGACCTTTTTCCTGTAGAAAAAGTCACAGATTGTTAGACCTTTTTCCGGTAGAAAATTTCTCAGATTCTGAGACCTACATATTTTCGATAGAAAAAATGTCAGATTCTAAGACCTCAGATTCTGAGACGTTTTTTTTTTTTATAGAAAAAATCTCAGATTTTGATACCTTATTCCTTTAGAAAACGTCTCAGATTGTTTTAACTCTTTTCTAAAGAAAAAGTCTTTGATTCTGAGACCTTTTTAATGATTTTCCTATGAGAATATCTCTGCTAAAGCTATTACATTCTTCTACAAAAAAACGAATATTACATGGACAGATTTTTAAACAATTATATCTAACGTCTTCTAAAATTTCTAATAACTATTTAAAATTGAAAGATTAAATTAATGATGACATTTTCTTAAGAAAATTTCATGCTTATACTAAAGACAATATCATAATTTTCTAACTAATATGAGAATAGTAGCATTTTTACACGCTCACCTCTGTTTTGAAGTTACACAAAACATTCATATGTGACCACAAGGAATAGTTTGTGAATCCTTTAAACAAATGAAGAAATGAAAATCCTTTGTTGAAATTGACTCAGCAGAAAAAATGCAAAAAACTAGAATCAAAAGATGCATATATGCATGAAAATACATTTCCCGTTAATTTGAAGCGGCATTTGTCTTAAGATCATAACGACAATTCATAATGTCTCAATCATATGCCGTTAGTTTAGTGTAGTGTCGCCTATTGTTGACTTAACCATTTGTGGTCATTTCGTTTTTTGGCGGCGACTTTTGGTTTTAGTTTTTTTTTGCAAAAGTCATAGTGGTCATGTATGGATTTACGGTTAAAAAGAACTGTGTCCTTTTGTTTACTGTTTGTTTGTCTAAAGTCAGGTGACATTTACTATTTCGAGTTAACGGTAGACGTTATCTGTAAATAACGGATTTTTAAAATTTTTTCCCACATGATGACATTTAACGAATTTCCAATATGCATCTTTAAAGAAAACTCAACTCTTTGATGTTTAAGTTCAAATAATTTTTTTCTTGTTGATAAATTGTGAAGTTTCATCATTGACCACCATTTTTTTTCTTTCCACCCTAGAAATATTTCTGCAAAATAACAACCACCACCATGATTGCATTACATGGTTTCTTCATAACCTTTAAAAAAGACATGTCTACATCATCGGATGTAACCCTTATTATTTGTTTGCCATCATTAAAAGAGGTTTGTTGGCACTGGAAGGGATGTTACTTAACCATTATGAAAAGGGGGAACTTTTGATTAGAAATTAATAAATTTTAATCATAGATGTAGTCACGTGTCGTGACTTAAATAAATTTCATTTATTTCAAATACAACATGGCGTCAAGTGTTGTGATGACATTCTTAATATGGGTTTCGTTTCATTGCTGTCATCATTTTAGGGGTTTAATAAACGGAAACGGAAATCAAAATATTTGTGATCAATTGTGTTTTCTTATATTCTCTCAAAATTTTTTATAGGAAATTTGTTTCAGAAATTGAAAATTTTTCTGTAGGAAAAATGTCTTAGAATCTGAGAATTTTTTTATAAGAAAAATGTCTCAGAATCTGAGAATTTTTTTATAAGAAAAATGTCTCAGAATCTGAGAATTTTTTTATAAGAAAAATATCTCAGAATCTGAGAATTTTTTTATAAGAAAAATGTCTCAGAATCTGAGAATTTTTTATAAGAAAAATGTCTCAGAATCTGAGAAGATTTTTAAAGGAAAAATGTCACAGAATCTGAGACTTTTTGAATAGAAAAAATGTCTCAGAATCTGAGAATTTTTCTATTAGAAAAACGTTTCAGAATCTTAGAATTTTTCTATAGAAAAAATGTCTCAGAATCTGAGAATTTTTCTATAGAAAAAATGTCTCGGAATCTGAGAATTTTTCTTATAGGAAAAATGTCTCAGAATCTGAGAATTTTTCTGTAGGAAATATGTCTCAAAATCTGAGTATTTTTCTTCAGGAAATATATCTTTGAATCTGAGAATTTTTTTTTAGGAAAAATGTCTTAGAATCTAATAATTTTTCTATCGGAAAATGACGCAGAGTCTGATAATTTTTCTCTATGAAAAATGTCTCAGAATCTGACCTGAGTTTTTTCCTATAGGAAAAATGTTTCAGAATCTTAGAATTTTTTTATATAGAAAAAATGTCTCAACATCTGAAAATGTTTCTATGTCTCAGAATCGGAAAATTTTTCTATAGGAAAAATGTCTCAGAATCTGAGAATTTTTCTATAGGAAAAATGTCTCAGAATGTAAGAATTTTTCTATAGAAAAAATGTCTCACAATCTGAGTATTTTTCTATAGGAAAAATGTCTCAGAATCTGAGAATTTTTTACTGGAAAAAGTCTCAGAATCTGAAAAAAATGTAGGAAAAATGTTTCAGAATCTGAGAATATTTCTATAGGAAAAATGTCTCAGAATCTAAGAATTTTTCTATAGGAAAAATGTCGCAGAATCTGATCATTTTTCTATAGAAAAAATGTCTAGAGAAAAAATGTCTCAGAATCTGAGAGTTTTTCTATAAAAAAATAACTCAGAATCTGAGATTTTTTTTATAGAAAAAATGTCTCAGAATCTGATAATTTTTCTATAGAAAAAATGTCTCAGAATCTGAAAATTTTTCTACAGAAAAAATGTCTAAGAACCTGAAAACTTTTTTATAAGAAAAATGTCTCAGAATCTGAGAATTTTTCTATAGTAAAAATGTCTCAGAATCTGAGAATTTTTCTATAGGAAAAATGTCTCAGAATCTGCGAAGATGTCTATAGGAAAAATGTCTCAGAATCTAAGAATTTTTCTATATGAAAAATGTCTCAGAATCTAAGAATTTTTCTATATGAAAAAGGTCTCAGAATCTAAGAATTTTTCTATATGAAAAATGTCTGAGAATCTGAGAATTTTTTTATAGAAAAAATGTCCCAGAATCTGAAAATTTGTCTATGTCTCAGAATCAGAATCTGAGAATTTTTCTATAGGAAAAATGTCTCGAGAGTCTGTCTCAGAATCTAAAAATTTTTCTTTAGAAAAAAAAGTCACAAAATCTAAGAATTATTCAATAGGAAAAATGTCTAACAATAAGAATATAAGAATTTTTCTATAGAAAAAATGTCTCAGAAACTGAGAATTTTTCTATAGAAAAAATTTTTCAGAATCTGAGAATTTTTCTATAAGAAAAAGGTCTCCGAATCTGAGATTTTTTTTCAGGAAAAATGTCTCAGAATCGGAGAATTTTTCTATAGGAAAAATGTCTCGGAATTTTTTTATAGCGAAATTGAAAGATTTTTTCAATATAAAAAAATAAAATAAAAATGTCTCAGAATCTAAGAATGTTCTATAGAAAAAAATGTTTCAGAATCTGAGAATTTTTCTATAGGAAAAATGCCTCAGAATCTGAGAATTTTTCTTATTAGAAAAATGTCTCAGAATCTGAGAATTTTTTTATAAGAAAAATGTATCAGAATCTGAGAATTTTTCTATATGAAAAATGTCTCAGAATCTAAGAATTTTCTATAGGAAAAATGTATCAGAAACTGAGTACTCATCAACCGTAAAAAAATTAAATCAAAAAACATTTTTCTCAGATTCTGAGACTTTTTCCTGTAAAAAATGTCTCAGAATCTAAGAATTTTTCTATCGAAAAAATATCTCACAATCTGAGTATTTTTCTATAGGAAAAATGTCTTAGAATCTGAGAATTTTTTACAGGAAAAAGTCTCAGAATCTGAGAAAAATGTAGGAAAAATGTTTCAGAATCTGAGAATACTTCTATAAGAAAAATGTCTCAGAATCTAAGAATTTTTCTATAGGAAAAATGTCGCAGAATCTGATAATTTTTCTTTAGAAAAAATGTCTAGAGAAAAAATTTCTCAGAATCTGAGAATTTTTCTATAAAAAAAAATAACTCAGAATCTGAGATTTTTTTATAGAAAAAATGTCTCAGAATCTGATAATTTTTCTATAGAAAAAATGTCTCAGAATCTGAGAATTTTTCTACAGAAAAAATGTCTAAGAACCTGAAAATTTTTTTATAAGAAAAATGTCTCAGAATCTGAGAATTTTTCTATAGGAAAAATGTCTCAGAATCTGAGAATTTTTCTATAGTAAAAATGTCTCAGAATCTGAGAATTTTTCTATAGTAAAAATGTCTCAGAATCTGAGAATTTTTCTATAGTAAAAATGTCTCAGAATCTGAGAATTTTTCTGTAGGAAAAATGTCTCAGAATCTGAGAAGATTTCTATAGGAGAAATGTCTCAGAGTCTAAGAATTTGTTTATAGGAAAAATGTCTCAGAATCTAAGAATTTTTCTATAGAAAAAATGTCTCAGAATCTGAGAATCTGAGAATTTTTTTATAAAAAAAATGTCTCAGAATCTGAGAATTTTTTATAGGAAAAATTTCTCAGAATCTGAGAATTTTTCTATAGAAAAATGTCTCAGAATCTGAAAATTTTTCTGTAGGAAAAATTTATCAGAATCTGAGAATTTTTCTATAGAAAAAATGTCTCAGAATCTGACAATTTTTTTATAGAAAAAATGTCTCAAAATCTAAGAATTTTTCTATAGAAAAAATGTCTCAAAATCTGAGAATTTTTCTATAGAAAAAATGTCTCAAAATCTGAGAATTTTTCTGTAAAAAAAATGTCTCAGAATCTGAGAATTTTTCTGTAAAATGTCTCAGGATCTGAGATTTTTTTATAGAAAAAATGTCTCAGAATCTGAGAATTTTTCTATAGAAAAAATGTCTCAAAATCTGAGAATTTTCTACAGGAAAAAATGTCTTAGAATCTGAGAATTTTTCTATAGGGAAAATGTATTAGAATCTGCGAAATTTTCTATAGGAAAAATGTCTTAGAATTTGAACATTTTTGTGTGGGAAAAATGTGTCATGGTGTTTTCTTTTCTGGCAAAAAATGTGCCTTTTTTTGCATTTCGCCCCAAAAATTATGATTTTGTGTTCTTTTCTAAAAAATGTCAACCATTATAAAGAATATCGTGTTCTTTTCTAAAAATGTCTGCCCTATAAAGTGCAAAAAAGTTGCACTTTTTACCCCGTAAAAAATCACGGGGTTGAAATTGCCTTATACAACAGCTGACTTTTTCTGTGTTATTTTCTCAAAACAGCTGTTAAAAAATACAGGGCAGAGTATTTCTGGATGTTGTGTTCTATTCCAGTCAAATAAAATGCAAATTTTTGAAGGTGTGAGTTAAACATTTTAAAAATGTATACCCTAAAAAGGCAAACATTTTTTTTCAGAAAAGAAATCACCATCAGAATCTGAGAATTTTTTTATAGGAAAAATGTGTCAGAATCTGAGAATTTTTCTATAGGTACAGTGTTTCAGAATCTGAGAATTTTTCTATAGGAAAAATGTCTTAGAATCTGAATATTTATTTAAAGAAAAAGTGTCTCAGAATCTGAGAATTTTTCTATAGGAAAAATGTCTCAGAATCTAAAAAGTTTTCTTTGGTAACAATGTCTCCAAACTTTTCTATACATAGGAAAATCTGCGACATTTTTCCTGTAGAAAAACTCACAGATTTTGGGAAATTCTTTCTGTAGAAAAGTTCTCAGATTCTAAGAAATTTGTTCCTATAGAAAAATTCTGAGAAATTTTTCTGAATTTTTTTGAGTACACAATCATTAGTTAGTTTCTATTTTCAGGCAGACTTGATAATTTAAACGGATTTCCATTAATATCTATTTAATCTTCCATATAATGACTACAATTATAAGTTTAACTACCGACATTTAAATATTTTTAATCACGATTCCATACAGAAATGTTGGCTCAAGACAAACCACAGACATTACACGATATATAAATATTCTGCTGAGTCAAAACAAATATTTAAATCCTTCTTACCTCTACAATTTTTCTGCTCTTCGTACGAAATGAAATATGAAACAAGACGTAATCGATGGCTGTGAAAAAAGGGCGTATGGGCGAGACGAAAATCCTTAGACAAAAAACGATGACAAAAACTCATTTACTATAAAATTAGCAGGCAATTGTTGTTCAACGAATAATGAGGATGCAAAAAAAAAAAATTAAATTTAAAAAATAAAGAATAAAATGAAATAAATTATAGATAAAACCACATAAAGACGTTTTGAGAGATTAAAAAAAAAATACTAAAGCGTAAAAATGCTAACGAAATCCTGTTTTGTTATTATTTCCTTGTAAAGGACGAAAACAATGGGTACAAGAAAAATAAAAAAAATAAAGACTTTAAAGTGATGTTGTTGACTTAAGATTACGAGAGAAGACATAACAATAATGGTAAATCCTACTTTGTAAATGGCAAGTGTAGACAAATAATCAGTGAATGCAACTAGGATTTTTTTACACTTAAAAAAAAAACAACAGTGGAATACGTTAAAAAATATGGAAAGAAATCGTAATTTTTTTCTTTTGGAAAATTGTCTCAGAAACTTAAAAATTTCTTCAAATCTTGGAATTTTTTTCAAGTGGTGGAAGAAAATCTGGAACATTTTTTAAAATAAATCAATCTTTGGATCTGAAAATTTTTAAAAATTTCAAATGTGCCAAAATCTTGTAATCCAAAAATTGTTCTTAAGTATTCTAAAATTTTTTAAATAGAATTGGAGAATTTTCTGTAGAAAAAAATTGCTTTAAAACTCAAACATATTTACCAGCTTATTCTTCAGAGTGTATTTAAACAATAAGTAAACGTAACAATGGAGTAGAGTTAGAAAAAATTATAATCTTTACAAATGAGCATAAATCTTTAAAGAAAACAATTGAAAATATTGTAATTTTCATATTTTTTATTTTACAAAGAATTGTGAACATGTTTATTATATATAAATAATTTTATTTCTGTTTAATAACATGATTTAAATCATAGACACCTCTTACACACTTTAGCTTAACACCGGGTGTATCCTGAAGTTTTCCTACACGGCACAGAACAATATTATGTTCTTGTAAATTATGTCCAATACCGGGTATATAGGCTACCATTTCCTTGCCTGTAGATAAACGCACCAGCACACATTTACGATTAGCCGAATTCGGTTTTTTAGGCTTTTTAATAAGTGTTTTTAGGACGACACCCTTAGCAAAAGGTTTACCATCTAATGGTTGACGTGGAGGACGTTTTTTTACATGTGGACCGGTACGATGCATTTGGTATAATGAAGCCATTTCACGCATTTGTAGGTAAGAATTGTTGACCACTGTAATGAAAGAGAAAATATAAAAATTAGTTAGTTAAAAAAAAAATAATAAAATAAAATAAAAGAAATTTTATTGAAAAAAGTCTCAGATAAGATTAAATTTTTTCCAACTTCTAAAACTTTTCTGAAAATTTTTATAGAAAAATGTTCTTAAATTTAGAGAATTTTTTTCTATATAAAAAGTCTCTGATTCTTACAAGGGAAGTATCTCAACCCTTATGAACCGATTTGCCTGAAACTTAAAATATATATAAATGAGACCATTTTAAGGTTGGGGTGTCTCGGCTTATCGGCCATATCGGGGATTTAGGGGTTCAAAAAATGGGTTAAAAATTGGCGAAAAAATCGAATTTTTCGGACATTTCTTGCTAAGAAACAATATGATGTTTGCATATGAGAAGAAAGGTTTTTTTAATGCCTATCTAACGGTGGCATAACCTTGTAAAAATTCGGCTTCGTTAAATATTTTTTGCATGAAAATGTGTAAATTTTGGGGGGTATATATATGAAGACATTAATATAAAAAATTCTTTATCAAATTTAAGTCGACACGTATTTTTGCTCTAGACGATATTCCTGTTAGTTCGGGAGTTATCGAAATTTTCCCGAAGGTCCTCATTGTTTCATAAGGGGACAACGAAATTTTTAAACACTGATATGGCCGATAAGCCGAGACACCCCAACCTTAAAATCGTCTCATTTATATATATTTTAAGTTTCAGACAAATCGGTTCATAAGGGTTGAAATACTTCCCTTGTTAGATATTTTTCCTATAAAGGAAATGTATCAGATTCTGTGACATTTTTCCTATAAAAAAATTTCAGATTCTGAGATATTTTCCTATAACCTTACTATGAAGTCTCAATAAAGTACTTTAACTTTAACTTCCTATAAAAAAGTATATGGTTCTGATTTGTAGAAAATTCCTAGATTCTGAGCCATTTTTTTATATAGAAAAAGTCTTAGATTGTGAGACAGTCTTAGTTTATAATAAAATGCAGATTCTAAGACATTTTTCTTATATAGAAAAAGTCTCAGATTCTAAGACATTTTTCTTATATAGAAAAAGTCTCAGATTCTGAGACATTTTTCTTATATAGAAAAAGTCTCAGAATCTGAGACATTTTTCTTATATAGAAAAAGTCTCAGATTCTGAGACATTTTTCTTATATAGAAAAATTCTCAGATTCTGAGACATTTTTCTTATATAGAAAAAGTCTCAGATTCTGAGACATTTTTTATTTTAGACTGCATCGTGTTAACTACAGACGGACGTACAGACAGACAGACGGACATTGCTAGAATGTCTTAAATTCTATAATGGATCAGTAATACGAGTATATGTGTATGGGGCATTCCATGTCAAATCGGACACTTTGAAAATTTTTTTTTAGATTTTCCCAATTTGTTTACAGTTTTTAGTACCCTTCGAAAACTCTTTCGTGGTATATTTTCATATTTTTTTGATGACCCGTTCAAAAGATATCGAATTTTTAAAAATTGGAAGTTTACTCCTTTACTCAAACTTCTTTTACTCATAACTTCTTCAATAATGGTCCAAATTTCAACTTTTTCGTACTTTCCAAAAAAAAAATCCAAAAAATTTTTAAAAGCGTTCTAGTATGCGATTTTTAAGTTTTTAAATTTAAACCTCATTTTTGAAAATGTTTGTATTCATCGATTTTTTTGAAATTTTTTTGTGTAAAACTTCTATCGATTCTACAAAGGAGGAGGATCGTGGGATAACGATTATTACTATTTTTTAAAATTTTTTGAAAAAAATTTATTGTAATTTTCCAATCTTAAAATCATTTCTACTGCTCCAATGGTGCGTCGTATACGGGTCATTTATAAGACCGACCCCTATTAATTTTTAAGTCTTAACATTTCTTTGGAACAAACTGATACCCTATCTCAAATTTCTAAGGGGGCTCCCACACAAAACGACATTTTTTAAAATTTGCTCCAACCGCTCTAACTGCCCTAATAGTGGCCTTAGAGCAACAAAATTTATGACCGACCCACAATATTTTTTTAGTCCAAACATTTTCTCTGAACACACATACCCTCTATATTTAACTGTTAAGGGGGTCCCCATACAATTTTTTTGATTTTTTGTAAATTTGTTTTATTTAATCAGCTTCTACCGGTGCAATGGTGATTCCGAGAGGGGTCATTAGTGAGACCGACCCCCATTTATTTTTACACTTATACCTAATTATTTTTTTAAAATATACCTACGCCCTATCTCTACTCCCTAAGTAGGCTCCCATACAAATAACAGTTGGAGCAAATTTTATAAAAATGTAACTTTGTATGGGAGCCTACTTAGGGAGTGGGGATAGGGCGTAGGTATATTTTGAAAATTTTGTTGTAGTGTAAAAATAAATGGGGGTCGGTCTCACTAATGACCGCTCTCGGACGCACCATTGGACCGGTAGAAGCTGATTAAATAAAACTAATTTACAAAAAATAAAAAAAAAATGTATGGGGACACCCTTAACAATTAGAGATACAGGGTAGGTGTGTTCAGAGAAAATGTTTCGACTAAAAAAATAATTTGAAAAATGTCGTTTTGTGTGGGAGCCCCCTTAGAAATTGGAGATAGGGTATTAGTTTGTTCCAAAGAAATGTTAAGACGTAAAAATTAATGGGGGGTGGTCTTATAAATGACCCCTCTATGACGCACCATTGGAGCAGTAGAAATGATTTTAATATTGAAAAATTACAATAAATTTTTTTAAAAATATTTTAAAAAATAGTAATAATCGTTATCCCACGATCAACCTAGGCAAAAAATTTGTAGAATCGATAGAAGTTTTACACAAAAAAATTGAAGAGTACAAACATTTTCAAAAATGAGAATTTAATTTAAAAACTTAAAAATCGCATACAAGAGCGCTTTTAAGAATTTTTTGGGATTTTTTTTTAAAAGTACGCAAAAAAACAAAATTTTTGAAAAAAAAAAAAAAATTTAAATTTGGACCATTATTGAAGAAGTTATGAGTAAAAGAAGTTTGAGTAAAGGAACAAACTACCAATTTTTAAAAATTCGATATCTTTTGATATCAAAAAAATCTGAAAATTTACCACGAAGGGGTTTTCGAAGGGTACTAAAAACTGTAAATAAATTGCGAAAATCTAGAAAAAAAATTTTCAAAGTGGGACCCTGAACGATATTTCGATGCGTTACACACGGAATGACAAAATGAAATAAAAAATGAATTTAAATTGGTTAAAAAAGTAAGGAAAATACACAAAAATTCCTGAAAGTCAAAAACAAAAACAAATAAAAAAGTTAAAAAATATTTTTTCAAAAAATTTTGTTTGAGAAAAAAAATTTTGAAGTAAAAATTTAAAAAAAAAAAAAATTATATTTAAAAAAATAAACTTCCGCGAAAAAAAAAATTTTGGAAAAAAAATTCCTCGAAAAAATGTTTGAGGTAAAAAAATATGTTTGTACTTGATAAAATACCTTTCGGTATTTAATTCTGCTCACATATGTCAATCAGCAACAGAATTTAGGTTTTTTTTTATTTTAAGGTTATGTGGAATGTAAACAAATTATCGAGGTGTCCTTACATTTTGGTTAATAACTTTTGCTCAAATGCAATACCAAAATTCTGGAAGCAGCAAAAATTATAAAAAAAAATCGGAAAAATTATTGTAAATATTGGGTGTTTTTGGTACCCTGCCCAACTCAATAAAACCCCAGCCAGAAATTGCCAACCGTTCCAAAGAAAAAGTACTGGCAAAGTAATTTATTTTTTGTATAGCAAGCTCTTTTTAGTAAAGTACTTGGTTTTACCGAATTTAGTACTTTGCCAGTACTTTTTTACCAAACTAAAGACGGTTTCTTTATTTGAAATATTTTTTTTAATAATTTAATTAAATTTTAACATTTTAAAACACATAATTATGTTGTAAATTTATTGCAATAATGTCATTATCAAATTTAGTAAGAATACACTTTGATTCTACTTTGTGGGTACTGATTTCAATGTTATTGGCTACATTCAATTAAAATATTGACTTTCAAAAAAATATAATCACATTTGTATTTAGACAGCTTTCTACTTAAAATTTCAGTAACTTTAATTACATTTTCATTGTCGAGTAAACATACGTTATCTGTATGAATTGGTTTTATTACGAAAGAAAATACAACTTTTGATTCCGAATTTCTTATATATTCCTAGAAAGTATTTGGAACATTTCTTAAGAGGATGTAGCAATAAATTCGCGAATTTCTCCATTTTTTATGTTTTTGCGAGATAAGCCCATAAAACTTAGCTTTTACCATCATGTTGAAAATTGCGAAAAACTTTTTTTATATGCCAGCATCATTTTACGAGATAATTCAAGGGTCCGTCTTTTAGTGTATTATATAATGTGGTAACCTTAAACAATTAACTGACCAAAAATTAACAAAAACTATTATTTCAGTGTTTGCCTAAAAAAATTACACCGTCCGGCAGCCAATATTAAACATGAACCGAATGATATACGTCTTAAAGTAGAGTCAAATGGAGTAAAACTGCATTTAAAGTTTTTCATTTCGTGATCCTGTTTCCTTTTTAAAGTACTTCAAAATTTTAAAAGATAACCTTTTTTTTTAAATATTTTTAAATATTTGTACTTGTCTTATAGTGTCACTATTGATGGCAAATAAAATAGGAGAATCTTAACTAATTTTTCCATTTTTTTATTTGTCCATATCAGCAAACAGGATGTAAAAAATGTCCCTTCAAATATTATCAAAATATTTTGTTAAAAATTTTAAATGATATTTTAGGAAAAAATATGAAGGGACATTACCGCAATTTTTCCTGGGAAATGTACAATGTACATATATTTAAAAAAATACTTTATAAAAAGTCCTTTTAAAAGGAGTCCTTTTAAAAGGAAACAGGATCACGCAATTTATTAAAAAAAAAAAAATTGCGATTTTTAACATGATGGTCCATATCATATAGATGTTTTTTGTTCACTATTCGTAGTGTTAGGGATGCCTTAATGATTCACTAAAAGCAAGTTTTTTATCAAAGACCAATTTAGAGGTTAATTTCGCGAGAACCTTGAAAAATTAAGAAATTCGCGAATTTAAGGGCTTAAGATGAAAAGCTTTAAACCAAATTTAACGATTTGTTTTTGTTAAAAAACAGGCTGGAAAACATATATCAAAAAACGGAGTACGCCATTGGACTCAGCATGTCTCAAATATATGGAAATGTTGGTCATACCTCTTATTTTCTAAAATAGTGGTCACTTTTGTCATGCTGTGTTAATATATAATTTATTTAAAATGAAAAAAATTTAAAAAAGACTTCTAACGTACCAATTATTAAATAAAAAAATAGTTTTATTCATACATTTTTAATTTTGTAATGGATTATTTTAGTTAAAAAGCTATTTAAAAAAATCTCCGATAATACTTTTCAAAGTACAGGGAAAGCGCTTTTAAAAGTACTTTGCCACTACTAAATGGTGTTATCATTTAGCATCTTAGCAAGTACTAAAAACCCAAAAAAATGGTACTTTGCCAGTATTAATACTACCTTATTAGGTACTTTGCCAGATCTGGCCCGTATGTATTTTTCTGCCTGGGACATTTTAACTTTTTTTGCATGGATTTCTGTTAATTTCCGAAATATTTTGGATATACAGAAATTTTTTAGATTGACATATTTTTTGATTCCAATATCGGTTGCCGATATAAAAAAAACACAAGTTTTCTAAGTTTTGCTTTTTGGTTATTGGGACACATTATGGTGTTGTGACAACACTGTTGTCTTCTATTTCAGTAGTTTTTGTACATTTAAAACTGAACCTCTAAAAAGGTTCAAACTGATAATTTAACCACCATTTTTAAAAATTATTAAACAATATTATTGTGGGCGTCTAAGTAGAAAAACCAACAAATAATATCATCATACAAAAAAGTGTGACAAACGCGTGCAATAATAAGGTGAATTATTTAAAACTCGAGTCTGAAAATAAGGGTTAAATTAAAAATCGAATAAATAAAAGGGGACTCTAATCAAATATGGTCGTCGACAGATGCCACATTGGTGAATACATGGTATATTTTTACAAATATGTTTTATACACATAACGGATTAAGAAATATGAAATATCTGCGACAATCATCGAAAATTTAATACATTTTTTTTTGGCATATGATGACAAAAGATATTGAAAAAAAAAAAAATAGAAATGCGGAAAAATATTTAAAACATTTGTTACAATAGGAATCAGTATACTTTTTTTTTGTTGCTTTCAGCTAATCTCTGGGAAAAATCTTTACTCATACAATGGTCAATAGGAAAATGTATTTAATGCATCTATGTATGTTTTTAATAATTGCAACCAAATGACGAGGTTTACAAAAGTACTATGATGAAAAAAAATCGTTAAATTTTGAAAAAAATATGTTTTGTGTGATTGATTGTTAACTATAACAATTGTGCGTATTTTTATAATAAATAACAATACATTTTGGTTTTGAAATTGACCCTTTTTGTCCATTGTTTAAAAATGATTTAAAAGAATGGGTTGTTTTAATTTTGATGACCATTGTTTTGTTAAGACAACAGAAGTTTCGGTATTCCAAAATAGTATACATACATATTATTATTGTGTGAGAAATATTTTTGAATAGTTGAACCAGTTTGAGGGCCTGGGTTTCTCAACTTTACAGTTCACATGAAATTTTCCGAATCACGTGAAATCAAATTCAGCGTTTTGTTGTTCATAATTTCCTTCGAAATTTAAACCAAATAGCAGTAACGAAAAGTTTAAAAATAATAACGAAAAAAGTGCATTCGCTTTGCTTTCACCAAAATTTACTTGTGTGAAAAATCGGAAATTTTCATTTTCACACTTTTTATGTGAATTATTTTTTTCCTGTTTTTATTTTTAAATAAATTAAAATTAAATTTTATTCGATCTTTAAATATTTATTTTCGGAAAGATTAATCTAGCTTAAGGTTATTTATAAAAAATATGACCACGAGCTAGAATACATTTTTCTCAAAGTGAATGTGGCGGTAGAAGAAGGGATTATATTTTTAAACATAATTGTCTACACACAAAAAATTTTGGGGAAAAAATGTTAATTAAAAATTTTAAAAAGTTCAATTTTGTTTTTAATCATTTTTTTAATTGATATAATTACATTTTTTAATTGATTTCGAAAATTTCAGTGAATTGAGAATAAATGCACTTCTGCGATATTGAACAAATTTTACTAATTATTACTATCACTTTCGTGATAGGTGCAAAATCAATTAAAAAAGTAATTGATATAATCATTTTAGTGATTGAAACTCATTTTAATTTTTTTGTGTGTAAGAGAAATATAAAAAAAAACTTTTTTTTTCAGTTCGATGAAGTTTTGCATTATGCTTTTGTCGGCAAAGAATTGAGACTTTACAGTGTCTCAACAACAAATAAAAAATAACGCTGTAGTTGTGTTTGGCGACACAATTTTCTGAAACCATTTTCTCAAAAGGGGGCGGGCCGAAGAAAAAAACACTGTCTAGCCCCCTGGGTCTAAGTGCAGGACATTGAACGGCTGTAGGCAAAAAAAAATTAACAAAAAATTGGTGATCAAAAGAATTTGAGGTCAAAAAATTCATATTTTTTACTGAATTAAAAAAGTGTTGGTTTTTGTTTGGGTCGTTGAAAAAATGAGTTGACAACTGAATTTAAACTATTGTACTATTTTTAAAATTTTTAATGTTTGAACTTGAAAAAATCCACTTGGAAATATTTTTT
The DNA here is from genome assembly GCA_963921195.1 of Pegoplata infirma. Taxonomy (NCBI): domain Eukaryota; kingdom Metazoa; phylum Arthropoda; class Insecta; order Diptera; family Anthomyiidae; genus Pegoplata; species Pegoplata infirma. The sequence continues at coordinate 194,830,073 of OY992540.1, read as the reverse complement.
AAAACTTTTCTAAAAAACGTCTACAAATAATTTCATTTTCCAGCGCGACCTTCCACGGTGAGCCTTAGCGATGTTTAGGTTCAACTTTAGTGTCGACGAAAAGTGTAAATGCAGTTCGATTTCTACTTGATTAAATGTCACAAAACTGTTAACAGCGAAATCGTAGCTGCTCGCATTCGAGCATACGACATTTTTGTCGTTAATTGAAGTAAATGTTTTTACAGACCAAAAATAACACAAAGTAATGAATAAATAGTAGCTTAGCGAGTTTTTTAGCGATATCTCGAAGAATTGAGCAGTTAGAATTTAAATGTTAACAGCCTTATCAGCTTTAATCAATAGCAAATCAAACTGCTTTTCGTGTTTTCAACAATATTAAAGAAACTTCTTTTAATAATCAAAACAAGAAATACCCCCAAAAAGCTGTTTTTCGTTATTTCTCGCGAAAGTGAGCAGCTATAATTTTTTTGAGGGCAGTTTTAATTTCTTCCAACATGCTCAAATCAAACTGCATACTACTTTTTTATTATTTCTAAAGAACCAGTGTTAAAATGTAAATAAATAATAAAAAAAATTATATAATTACGCGATATCTCGCGAAATTTAATACCTACAATTTCGATGTCAACAGCTGTGTGAACTTTGATCAAGCACAAGTAAAACTGCATACCACGTTTTTACGAAATTTTAAAGAAACATATCTAAAGATAAAAAACGAAAACAAAAACAGCAAAAAATTAATTTCGCGATTTTTCCCGAACTAAAGAAGATGGGATTTTGATGTTTGCTGTTTTGTGACCTTTAAATAAGTACAATTAAAACTGTATACTCAGTTTTTGAAAATATTTAAAAAACTTCAATGTCAAAATTTTTGTTATGAATACGGGTGTTAGATTATAATTTTCATTTTGTAAATATTTACCATAAAAAACTAAAATTTTTATGTAAAAAAAACTGCAGATTCCATAAAGATTTTACGATTAAAAATTGTCACATTCGGTTACACTTGGCGTAAAAAAAATATATTCTAAACCCCTTCCCCCCTTTCGTATTTCTGCCCAATTTTTATTCAGAAAATCTAAATTTTAATGGTATGTATTTTATAAATTTTAATTGAGCTTTTCTAAATTTTTATTTGAATTTTTTGAATTTCAATTGGAACTATTTTATTTTTAATTACTAAACTTCGTTCTTCAGGAGTACAGTTCCTCAAAACATGCCTACATAAATAAAAAATAATGCATGTCTATTTCTAATTCGAAATATGTATACACATTTATCAAAAATTCTCACAAACCAAATAATTAACACATACAATAGAAGACTCACCGAATGCACACATGTATGACAATAAATATATTCAAATTCGAAATGACCACCCATTGTGTAAACTGCATATGAAAAATTTTAATCCCTTCGGATGCACTTTTTTTGTTGTTAAGAGTAACAAATGGACAAAAGTAAACAATTACAAAAAAAGGATATGATAAACAATAGACTTTTGAATTTTTTGACAACTTAAATAACCACAACGATTTTTGAAATATTTGCATGAGAAATTAGAAATTGGAAAGTAATATTAAAACTGGTCTAAATCAATGTACAGTCAAGTCAGGTGGCTTTAAATAGCTAATTTTTGACGGATTTTTTGCAGTTATTGTTTTAAGGGATTATAAAAAAAGTGTAAATAATAGAAACACCTGAATTGTTTTAATTAAAAAAAAGTGTAACGTAGGAATTTTAGAATTTTAATAAAATGGACAGTTAAAATATTCTAGATTTACACCCAAAAAATTTCATAGTAGCATAGTTAACAAAATCCATAGTTGTTTTAAATAAATTTCAAATCAACTATTTATAATCAATAACAACTATGTACAAAGTTGGTCACAACGATTTATTTAAAATTTGAAAGTTTGAAACTGTTTGAAAACAGTTCAAAAAGAACAAAAAATTAAAATTGTAAAAAAAACAGAAAAGTGTCAGAAGTTAAAAAAATAATGAAACAATAAATAATTATAATTTTAAATTGGTAAAGTCCACCATGGAAGAGGAAATTGAATTGCATCCAACAAACTTTAAGAAGGCATATCAAAAAACAGATTCAATGGACATCAAATGTATGGTATGATACAATCGTATGACATTAATTGTGTACATAATTTTAATAAATAAATTTAAAAAATATATACCAAAATATTGCATTTTTATTTAAAAAAGGGCATTTATAATAACTACTTCTAGTATTACATAGTAAATATCAACTATGTCTGATTTTTAATAAAAACAACGATTACATAGTGATTTGCTACTATTTTTACATTTTATGAAATACGTCGTTGTCAGTAACTTTTTCCATAGTTGATTTGTTTATTTGAAAGAAACATAGTTACCAACCACTATGTCACATCAACTATGGCATAGTTGGGGTTATTTCACCTATGACATAGTTGAAAAAATAGTAATCATCAACTATGTTATTTTTTGGGTGTAGGAATAGAGAATGTACACGTTTGTTATTTCGTTAGTAACTTATACAGTGGGCGACAATACATTGGAAACTTTTATATAGTAGATTTTATATAGTAGATACATAGACTATTATTTAAAAAAAAGTTATATAAGAAATTTTACAAGCTTTAATTTAAGCTTTGATAGAATCTAGATTAAGGAAATATAAAATGTGATAAAATGTCGCGCTGGAAAATGAAGTTATTTGAAGACAATTTGTGGAAAATTATTAAAAAATATTTTAAAGTAGCTTTTTTCCAAGTTCAAAATTTTAAAAATAGTGCATTAGTTTTTATTCAGCGATCAGCGAAATCGGCCTTACCCCTAAAAATGATTTTGGTCCGCTAAAAAAATACGTGTCTAATTAATTTTCGTTTTAAATGATATATTTTTATTTGTAATTTGAAAGCCTTATTGGCCAATAAAATAAATTACACAATTACGTTTTAAACAACATATCCAAATTTCATTTAGATTGGGGGGTGATAAGAGAGACTTCCCTTGTGAGTCCGAAATCGATCTATCCCATGACCGGTGAAAACGGGACATATCACTAAAATGCCCATCACGTGACCGGAGACAATAGGACAAAACCACGGTTTTACTAAGTCTCGAACAAAATTTAAAAAGAACCATGTTTTGCGTTTTGTAATAAAAAATGTTATTAAATGCGGTTAACACAATATCCAGGTTAATCAAAGTTAACGTAATCTCCGGTTAGTCCCATACAAATTTGACATCTATAACATCCGGTTAGCACTAAACCCAATTTATCTTCCGGTTAGTTCGTTTGTGTAAAAATGATTTTACAAAAAAAATTATAAATTAAAATTTTCCGGATTTTTTTGTTAAAAATTTTAAGTATTTTAAAGCAAAAAAAAAAATAAAAAAATGTTCTAAGAGCGGATTACTCAATTAAAAGTTAGCTGCTAACTGCCGATTTAGCGGATCCTTATGTCAAAATTAATATGAAAAAGTTAAAATTTAACGGAGAGTTATTTTATAACGGAGCATTGAGTAATCCAGCCTAAGTTTAAAAAATTTTCTAAGTTCTGTTCACAAAAATATTTGTCATTTTTTTGGCGTTTTGGAGTAAAAAAATCATTAAAAATGCTTTCAGAATTTTTTATACCCTCCAACCACAGTATGGGGGTATACCACTTTGTCATTCCGTGTGTAACACATCGAAATATCGGTCGGGGACCCCACAAAGTATATATAATATTGATCCATGATAGAATCTAAGACATTCTAGCGATGTCCGTCCGTCCGTCTGTAGAAATAACGATGCGGTCCAAACCAAAAGAGCTAGACCCCTGAAATTGGGAAAAAATATCTCTTATGTTACTGGTAAGGTTAAGTTCGAAGATGGGCAAAATCGGACCAGGGGGAAAAAAGTTCCCCCTTGAAGAACTAAAACGACCCCTGAAAAATACGATATTTTTACGAGTTTTTTTTAATTTTTGCTCAACAAATGTAACATTTGTATGCCATATTATGTTCATAGACCTTCGCTTGGACGAAGGGGGTTAGAAAATTCGATTTCTTTCAGGCCGCCTCCCTTTGGGGGCGTGGTTATAGAAATTTATTGAAAATAACGATACAAATTTATTATTTAAGCGTAAATATCATAAACAAATAATTTGTAAACATATATAGCGGGGGTACATGTGTCCCCCACCAACTTCGCCGACCCCCACCCCCCCACGAAAAAAAAAATAAGACGCCCCTGCAATTTTTTTTTTAATTTTAAACGTGTTGGAGGGTATAAAAGATTCGGCACAGCCGAATTTAACACTCTTACTTGTTTTTTTTAACAAAGTTTTATAAAGTGGGTACAACCGGCACGGGTTGTATTCCTAGGGGACATGTCCAGTGACATGGTGATATATCCGGTGCTGAGACATTCTCTAACTAAAGTGA